>OY754340.1:62000415-63235415 GCA_963573305.1 Pyrrhosoma nymphula | reverse complement strand
TAATCCAATGATTTCTTGACGTGTTCCTCGCTGCTTGAAGTCTCGAATGACTCTGTGGTATTCTTAGTAGCTTTGTATGAAGCCA
Organism: Pyrrhosoma nymphula; assembly: GCA_963573305.1. Taxonomy (NCBI): domain Eukaryota; kingdom Metazoa; phylum Arthropoda; class Insecta; order Odonata; family Coenagrionidae; genus Pyrrhosoma; species Pyrrhosoma nymphula. Next base: position 63,235,330 of record OY754340.1, on the reverse strand, counting down.
CTCTGCCATCAGGTAAGGACCGTGTACTTCACACTCAAGAGAAGTGATATAGGATTCTTTTCCTGGTTCGGTATATCCGACGGAAGAGATAAGGTGAGTTCCATAGTCACGTTATCAATCGCCAAATGTAAACAGAAAGTGAATCGGGGCATTTATCACTCTCCCTGCAATTGCCCTATAGCCTACCTGGTGTCATGTTCCTGGAACATTTTCCAGGAGCAAATTTCTATTAAAATTACATTGGAGTGGTTCTATGGTCTGATTCCAAAAAAACTTACTATACGCTTTGTTTCCTATATGCGTCCCTCAAATCTGCGAGACATTCTAAAATCCACTAGACCCTCCCTGCAACCCACCGCCCGGCGGGTTGTAAATTTGTAACACGGGTTGTAAATTTTTCGGTGGATCGCCGCCACCTTCTTCAGCGAAAGGTATAGGAAGAATGAAGAGGAAATGTTTGGGATGGTGAGGGGAAGAGAGCAGTGAGGAGGGGAAAGGTGAAAAGTAAAGGAGGGGTGGAATGGAGGTAAGGGAAATGGAAAAGACGAAATGGTGAAGTTGCCATGACCAAGTTAAGAGACAGAAAGATACAAAGTTGAAGGTTGGGAGGGGAGAAGATGTTACAAAATTATAAGTACAATGTTGAAGGTTGGGGGAGGGGAGGATGTTTACAAATTAATGGGACCGGTTGAGGCCAGGTGGCTGGAGAGCGTTAAAATAAAATATACAAGCTTGCTCTAATGTTCTCAAAGTAATTGGAGTGGCTGTGGGGGTAGAGAGGCCAGAACAGCTACATTGTAGCAATTATCAAATTTAGTGGTATGGGAAGCGGCATGAGTAGGGACAGAGTGAGAGAAGTTTTGGGAGGATGGGTTGCATGAGGCACGGTGATTATTTATCCTGATATTAAGTGGTGTACTACAAAGTCCAATATAAAAGGCTGGGCATTGCTTACAAAAAAGTATATACACAATGTTAGAGGTGGTACAGGAGGGTGAGGAAATGGAAGGAAGATGAGAATTTAGGAATTTATTTGGGAGTCGGTTCGTGGTAAATAATAAGCATGTTTTGCATCTAGGACGGTTACAAGGGGTGGCTGGAGTTTTGGATTGAATAACTGATTTTTTTGAGAGGTTTCGTGGCCTTAAATAAGTTTTATAGGTTGGGGGACGCTTATAAGTAACAGATGGACATTTAGGGAATACATTGGTAGTTGTTGGGTTATTCGAAAGGATGGGAAATAATTCTTTAAGGAGGTGCTTTAGGGACTGTATGCCTGGGAAGAATGTGGTGCAGATGGAAAGATTTTTAGGGTTTGAATCTGATGTTAGTTTAGGTTGGTAAGACTTTCTGAGTATTTTTTTATACAAAAGGGTGTCAGGATATTCTCTGCGGAGAAGAGACTGGTGTAGGTTGGATAGGAAATGGTCAAGGGACTCCGGATTATTACAAATTCGACCTCTGATGAGATTAATGACCTCTGATGGAAAGAGAGTATGGGAGAGAACGCTTTGTATGAGAGGGGTTACAGCTACTAAAGTGAAGGTATTGCTGTTTATTTGTGGGTTTAATATGGACAGAGGTACTAAATTTACAGTTGGATAAAGAGATGTCGACATATAGGAAAGTTATTTTCGGTGGCGGCGATCCACCGAAAAATTTACAACCCGTGTGTCTTTTTATGTGTTTTCATTTTAGTCACACTCGTGACAAAGTTTTTATATATTTATATATGCGGTCCGTGCACTTGTAGACGCAGCGCCATCTATCCGTACCATATCCAGAGCTTCTCTCTTTCCCGAGCCGTGGTAATATACTTGTTGAGCTATTCTGACGCACATGTTGGTTCTTGTATAACGTTTTATTCTTGCCTTCAATATATTTGAAATACATTAAATCATTTTACTCTCAAGTACTTGATTTTGAATTGAATAATATTCCCCTCAATACCTCTGGGTGACTATTCGTTTCTCGACGGCCAAGGGCAAGGACCCAGAGTCCGTGTTCGAGTTCCTGTCAAAACACGGGGCTCGCATGCGCGCTATAATGCTCTTTCGTTCTGGTCTGGAAACTTCTCGAAGTCTGCTCCACCTAAGACACATTCACAGTCCTGTTGCATGACAGTTCGTAAATACCACTTCTGCACATATAGAGTCCAATTTATCTTTGCAATGTACAAGTAAGTTTTTTAGGGTCATGGTTGACTTATATGCTACATTGAATTGATCTTTGGGGAATGCTTTTACAACATTTTCTGTTACACGACTGTAATACCTTACAGAGCTCCATTCTTTACAATCCATTTTATCACTATTAGCCGAATATATTAGGTGAATGCCCAAAAAAGTATATGTAAAATATATTAGCAGTGGCCATTGAGGACTTCCAAGTTGGACAACTAAGTTCTATAGCATCAATACTCTTTCCAACACCATATTATTTTCCATAATAAATTATACACTTTGAAGAAAAATTAAAAAGTGTATAATTTAGTATGGATACGAATAATTTCTACAAAGTAAAGCCTAATATCATTGAGTGTAGCATATCATTTCTTTGAGAACTAAGAGGTTGAATATGAGGCCTATCTAAGAAATTTCAATGATATGTGTCACTCGCGGATCACCAAAAATATCATACCAAGAATGCGACTTGATATTTAGGTGGCAAAAAAAAGATTGGTTTCGAGATTAGGGATCTTACCCCTCGGGATATTTTTCCGCACTCAATGTTGGACCAAAACTTTTCGAATAGTGATACGTTTATGTATTTATTCACTGTGAATAGAAGGAGTCTAAGGAGAAATAAGGATTCAATGAGTCTTCTTTTGTATTAGGTTGTCTTGCGTCATTATTGAATCCCTAAACCTTCATTATTAAACAGTACCGGGTGCGTTTATGTAAAGATACTGCACTCGAGGTTCATTTTCCCAGTCATATTGAAATTACATACTTACTTACTTACTCCTCGGCGCTACAGCCCTTGTAGGGCCTTTGGCCTCTCTGACAATGTTAGCCCAGACGTCACGATATCCTGCATGAGTTCTCCATCTTCCTATTCTCATATTTCTTAGATCATCTTCTACATCATTCCAACCATCTGTTCCGAGGTCTTCCTCTCAATCTTCTAATGCCACTAGGATGTCCAAGTTGTATCTTTTTCACCATCCTATCCTCAGGCATTCTCTCAACATGCCCTAACCACATTATCCTATTACTCTTAATTTCTGCCACTATGTTTGGATGCTTGTACAGTTCCTCTAGTTCTCTATTCCTCCGTATTCTCCACTGTCCGTCTTCCTTCACTGCACCAAATATCTTTCACAGCACTTTCCTATCCCATCTTTTTAACAGCTCTTCTTCTGCAGTAGTCGTGATCCATTTTACTGAACCATACATAACCACAGGTCTAATCACTGTTCGATAAACCTTCGTTTTCAAGTTCCGACTGAGGTTCCGTGTCTTGAGCATCTTCAACAAAGCTCGATGAGCCCTATTGCCTGCTGCAATCGTAGCTTTTATTTCTTCTTGCATTTCATTATTTTTTGTCACCAGCACTCCCAGATACTTGAAGTTGTTTATTGAAATTACATGAATGCAAAAAAATACAGCCACAGAGCATCGAACCCGAGAGTGTTTCAACTTCGCCTTTCGAGGCAGTCTTCTTAACCACGCGGCTACCGCTTTTACGGAGTGGGTCACTCGTGAGCACAAAATGTGAATTTCGAGAGCGAAAATCACACAATCACAGAGGCTTCCATCGTCGCGTCGCAACCGCATAGAGGGGGAATAACCTTCGGTGCTTTCCTAAAGGGGCTTTCCCCTCTTCTCGTGCTTTACTCCGTCCACGTCGATCCTTCTCGTCGGTAACTCACTCCCCATCTTCTTGTCTCACGGCAAGTGAAGCTAGCCCAGCAAAAGACGCAGTCCGCAGGTAGTGCCAAATTTCAAACATTTTCCCTCCCATGCCCCATTCCACAAACCATAGAATGGGGCAAAGTTGATGCAATAAGACTTTTGGAAACAATAGTACTACTTTTAGCTTTTGTTCGTGGTGCTTGTATAAATATTTAACTTTTGGTTGATGGCGATTCGTGTTGGAATTGAAAGTTTATTGAATTTGTGATCGTATAGTTAACAACTTCAATTCTTGTGTGAAATTCACAGTGAAAATATAATTCGCCTGGACTGGGATTCGAACCCAGACCCCCTGATTTCGCGCCGAGTGCTCTACCAGTTAAACTACCCAGGCGTCATCTCTCACTGTGAATTTTATGGAGGCTTAAAGGAGCGAGATGTCTTCACAGGTACCGTGCATACTATGCATACTAAAGCCTCCATAAAATTCACAGTGAGAGATGACGCCTGGGTTGCTTAACTGGTAGAGCACTCGGCGCGAAATCAGGGGGTCTGGGTTCGAATCCCAGTCTAGGCGAATTATATGTTCACTGTGAATTTCACACAATTGTGTGACCACTAGCTGGTGGCTCCGTTAAAGTTACTGCGCGGCCAGTTCCGCAGTTCTTTGAACTTCAATTTTAATTTTATATAATCCCTGTCCAATTCTTTCCTTTTGCGTGCATTATTAATATGTCTGTTTAAAGTGATACTCAGCCACCGCATGATGTCCAATGGATATCATTTTAACATCCAATGTCCCTTATGAGTATTTTCCAATCCGAAGAATTTGGCTGCTATTAATAGAGGTAAATTTCATCTGTTTCTTCCACTTTCTTGACCTTATTCTTCTTCATCCGTGGATGTACTCTTTCAGATGATATCTTCAGCAACCGAATCTGTCAACTCTACTTTGTTCGTCCGGTGGAAGCAACGTTCGAACGTCCAGTGATCCTCGAAATTCAATCTGTGTGGAAACCAAGCCTCATCCTTAATCTCCCAAAGGAGTGCAACTTCAAGGTGAAGACAAATGACACAGACGGGATTGGAATCGTTTCCGTCGTCCAGGAGATGAGATTCCGCAGTTACGGAGAGACCTGCATTGACTACATCCAGGTATCTGAGCCAATATGAAAGACAATCCATATAATTGTCTGCAAAGCATGGATTCCTACATTCCTTACCCGCATGTTCTCCTCGGTCGTCCTTTTCTTCCTCTGCCTCAGGGATCCCACACCAGCCTCAATTACATCCAGGTATATGAGCCAATATGAATGACACACCTTTAAATTGTCTCTGATGCACTGCTTCCTACTTTCATTTGCCACCATGTTCTTCTCGGTCATCCTTCAAAAACATAATACCGTTGCTCTTCATGATTTACAATGTTTTATGATACTTCAACTACAGTTGTAAGTACATGTATCCCTTTCCACTCGATAATTATAAATGTATTGATTCAAATGATGAATAATCATTTAAAAATTTCCATGGGATTTCAAAGCATAATTGTGTTTAAATGACCTTAACACCTACCGCTTGCAAACTGCTAGTAATATTTTTTTATGTTGCAATTACACTGGGAAATGCATAAGTACATTTGTCCATTTTAAAAGTAATAATGGTCGATGTCTACTAAGGTCGATAACTATCGATCGACTGTGTTTCTTTCGATACATAAGATATTGCTGGTTCCGTATTCCTACGTTGTTTCCTCTTGTATGACTTCGCACGCCGATAATGACGGATATATTTACCTGCTATGACTTCAATCGTGTCCATAGCTCGTCAGTGGACAGAATCCAGTCAAAAATGGCATGCTATCAATGTGCGAAGTAGATACAAAGAAATCTGCGATATCTGGGCTATAAAGGGAACAAATTAGGCATGGTGTACTTCTTCATCAATGGTTAGAAGTATCAATGAATATCATTCAAACCCATTGGCATAATATAACCTAAGAATACATACACACCATAGACTGCATAAATTGTAATTGCATGTCACTACTGTCTTCTATACTTACGTACGATTAACCATTCATGTAGTAGTGCTATGGGTTTTTGAAATCTTTCTTTATTTTGATTTCTATATCTCTGAGAGGTAGTTGCGACAAAGAGAACTGGGTCTATCTACTAAATCCATTATCAATGATAAGTTGTTTAGTTCGTCTTTCTTCTATGGACTGGCTGCTGTTTCTTCTTTGTAGATGAAGAAAAGAGACAAGGACGAAGTAATAAGGGGTCCACGCATCTGTGGCTGTGTTCTGTTCAGTCTGTCGCTGGGTGAGAACGAGACGTCGCCCCTGCCGTTCACCAATCCCCCGACTCACACCAGGGCCGGCTCCATGGACTCGTACTTCCTCTTCGACAAACAGTACGTCAACCGGTATAAGTCGAGAGTGTCGGAGTTGGATCCGAAGGGAGAACTAAAGACGTATCTTTTCCTCTCAAACCTGCCGCTGGACTTTGAAGAGGAGCCCGCCCAGCTGAAGATCGTCTACACCGTGTACAAAGGTGTGATCCGAGTGACTTTCTGACGTCAAGACGTCAACCTAATATGTAGCATTAGACGACATTTCACAAGTGTTGGTAATTGAACGTGCAGAAGGCACTGTTGTCTGGATATAGAGTGATGGGCATGTTACTGCTTATTAGACAGGTGAACTTCAATTAAATCCTTAGTGAAGGCATATGAATATTTTTAAAAAGGCATATGAAAATTTTAGAAAAACAATAAGAAAATAAAGTATAAGTTCTTCATTTCGAATACATTTTAGTTTTTTAAATGTTACTCTTTCAATCTGGGGGGTTATTCGGGAATGTCGTCGGTCATAATGTCGTTACTCATTCATTGAGGCATTCAATGAACGGCAAAAAGACCCAATCGAACGACGTTTTGAACGAATCTATGAGCTGATGTCAGAGCCGTTGGCTCAGTTTTGTGTTCCGTTCACGAATAATACACTACACTATGTAGTGTATAATAATACACTACAATACACTATGTAGGCTCCTTGGTTCCGTTTTTAGCGCACCGCTACGAGTTTCGCATTTGTTTTTGTAGAAATTTGGCGGTATAGAGAAATTGCAGAAATGGAAAACACTGAAGGCTGTGAGTTTTCAACCTAGGATTATGAATTATGTGTAATTTAGCATTTATGTTTGTGTTTACATAGAAGAGTTAAACAATGTTTTATGTCATGAATACATGGATTTAATTAATTAACGGCGGTTGAGGTAGTTAATAACGTTATCATCATTATCCAGTTCCGTAGTAATATTTATTTTTGTACGTCCGTTTTACTAGTAGAGGCAGAAAAATTTAGTTTTAATAAATCATAGGCACCAATTCCATCCATTTTCTGACAATGTTGCGGTTATTTAGGGTATGAGTAACCTCTTGTATTGCTCGGCTCACGCTCACTTGGCTCAGGCCAAGGTTACTGTCGCTTCCAGCCGACTTTTGATAGGAACCCTGGCCATAAAAATGGAGGGCACACAACACCTAATAGAAAATTGTCATAAAGATTATGGCCATGGGTTACGTGCAGGATATCTCCACATTCCAATGCAACACACGTTTCTTACCTTGATTTCCAAGGGTATTGTAACAGCACGAGTGGGTACGGGACAGTATGGCCTTATTTCCTCCACTAGCGCTCTGACCATGTCCTTTGTTAGCTGGTAAAGTCCCACAAAAACGTTCTCCCGCGAGGCAAATGGATCTGCACCATCTCTTAAATGTCTCAACCTATTTCTCCTCATTGCATTTTCTCTCAGTATTTCTTCCTCCTCATTCCTACGCCGCCTCGCAATTGCAGCTTCCAAAGCCCAGTCATCCATGTCTATGAAATATTAACGGATGGAAGGTTATCCATGAAAAATAATTCGTACGAAACTCTTTTAATATATGCGTCCAACATGTGTGCAAGTCGGAAATAACTTCCAATCACATGAGCGTCAACGGCATAGTGAGATGTCTTTGAAACTCAACAGGGAAAGGAATTCCTTTTTAAGTAACTCAAACGCAAGGCATCCAAATAGTATTTTCAAATGAAATCACTGTTGGATGAGTGATATTCTGATTGCGTAGATCATACCCATTAGCATGGCAATAATAATTATTTCTACGAAGAAGATTGATTTTCCACTAGGTATACAACTATGAAAGCATGAAATAGATGAAATACGAGGATTTCTATAAGTATAAACGCCTGGATTGTCATTAATATACCTCGAATTATGAAAATATGTTAGAAGTAAATAAGCATTACTTACTTGACTCTCAAATACCGCCAAAACAATAAACAAAACACTAACGGAAAGCGCTTGAAAAGCTCGGCTGCGGAGGCGGGGCGGGGGGGATTTCCCATGATGCACTTTAATTCCCGTCGCGACGCTAGCGCCGTCCACCGAAAAATTACGGTCGACACGGAAGCTTCGGTTTTGAGTCGGTCCGTGAACGAAGAACTGCAAAATGAGCCGTGGGCGCCATCTTCGTCGAGATTGATGACGTATTTCTAAAAATGAGGGAAGTGATGACGTAATGTCACCGTTATCGACATTCCCGGATAACCCCCCAGGTTACATCACTTCCTGCGCTAGACTAACTCGTGTGACATTGAGGTTGGACGTTGCGCTGTTCAGCGGAAACTGATATATCACTGTTTCGTCTTCTATTCTGAACCAATTGCACTGCACACGTAGCTGAGTTGCGGTCATAAGCTACAATTTGTTGCATTTGAATCTGCTGCAGGCGATTGCTCGGTTTTATTCAACCAGCTTATGTCCACCATTCGTATTTCTCTGTGAAGTACCTATCTTTCATTAATCCAATGCAATTTTACAGCATTTAATTGAATGATTTCTTATTATTTAGAAAACCAGAACTACCAGTCATGATGTAACAGCGCCGATCAATCGCCTGTTGATTGGTGTATCTCTAGGTGTTGTCGTGTTGTCTCAACTTTCTTTGCCTTATTGCCTTCATTTGTTTTGTTCTTACGCAAGAGTGCGATGGCCGAAGAGTTCCCGACAACCTCTTTCACTGTGGCTATGGACTGTGCATCCACTATTCACTGGTCAATGACGGCTTTGTCAACTGTCCCTTCGGCGACTGCATTGACGAGACCAACTGCACCAATGCCAAGACCGCCAACATTAGAGGTGAGACACATTTTCAGATTAACCAATTAGGTTCTGGCGAGCCTGGTTTACCTATTAATTTTTGAGGCAATTTATATATTCATTAGGCCTACTTACTATCCAGTATGGAGTTTTTTGTTAGATATTTCATTCATTGATGTTCATATTCTTATAAAAATTATATTATGGTCACCTAGGAGATGTATTGTGTTGGACTGCCAGTGGCCGATGTATCATGTAGCTGGACTGAATCTAAAAAGAACAATTCTCAGGTCGAAAAAGAAATTCAAACTATTATTTTTTAAACTTTTACGACAATTACGGGCGACCAGTGAAAGTTTTAGTAAACCTGAAACCAATGGTATCAATTATGAACAAAAACATTACCAATGTGGGATTACCACGATTGCAAATAATTAAAGCAAAGCATTTATTAAATGACTTTCAAGTGCAGTACCTTCTAGGGAAATATATGTATGTGGCAAAGGTCTTGTCGAGATCTTTTCGCGAAGATGACTGTCATTGTGAGCCCTATCTCTCAGAGCCTGTATACACTTTAGACGTCGTTGGAAACCAAAGAATGAGTGGGAAGAAAAAGGATGAGTGTAAACAGGAAACAGTAAAAAGCAAAACCGTAAAATGGTTATCTAATATTGCACAAAGGGTTACATTTTCATTTTCGCCATCTTATTTTTAACCCTTTCGCTGACTTCCCAGCACTCCTGCGTCCTTCTTGTAGATGATAAAGATAGATGGGGACAGTACATAACCTTGCAGCACTCCTCATCTGATTTCGAAGCACACCTTACGAATCATACTGTTCCCTTCTCTCTTTGCTTCCCTCTGGTCGGAATATACAGGTTTTGTCCAGAAACACTAAATTTGGGAAAAACATTACGTTTTGAAATTTTTGCCACAAAGGTGCAACTAATTTTGAAGAAGGGCCTTTTAACATGTAAAAACAATTGCTAGTGCAAGTGTTGTACGTCACCTGGAAGGCAGCAACCAGAATGTCCTCCATAGTTCTGTTTACTGTGTCAAAATGGTGTCCTTTAATGCAGTATTTGACCGATGGGTAAGAATACGTTGTCGGCTGAGCCAGGTCAGGACTCGCAGATTCCTGAGACAACGTTGTCACTTTGTGCTTGGCCAATTACTCCCTTTACCTGCGTCGATGCATAAATCAGTGGGTTGTGTTGGATGGAGGACACAGGTCGCGGTGATCTCCTTGCAGATATGTACAAGGCCCTTCTCTCATGCACAATAGATTATCAAGTACCAACAATTTTGCTCTTGGTCTGAAACTCAAACGACGGTTAGTGTTGGAAACATCCTGCACGTTGACTATACTTTAGACTGTCACTCGTTGATGGTCGTCCAGAGTGTTGGTAGTAGTCCTTAGTGACTTCTCCACCCGTCAAAAAAAGTAAAATCCAGCGGTAAACTTGTGACTTTGACAGGAGTTCCTTTCGAACAATCTTTTGATGGACCTTTTAAATCATGGCCTTTGACTCGGACCCTAATTTCCTGAATCTAAAAAAAAATTGCTCGAATATAGTTTTTTTCAAATAGTACATCCCATGCTGAACTCACTAAACGACTTCCCAGGGCAAATTACGCAGGAATTTGAAAGCTTCGAATTCCACGTCTCAAATTCGTCCACTGCACAGTGCCAGGAACATTTGTGAGAGTTATAATTTCCGTATAGACCGTGTAAAGGTTGTGACAAACCTTTATGTTCACCAATCGAAGCTCTTTCTCTTCAGTATATTCAATAGACTGTCCTATAGAATACAAGTAAACACCTTTTCAATATGTATTCATAGCTGCTAATGTTGACTTTTTAAATGTAAGCCCAAATTATAATGTAATATGTTAACTGAACTTTATTTCTTCTCTGACCAGCCAATGTATTACAGTACATTGGACCTCTCTCATCCATTGGTGCCAAAACCAGCAAACCGTCATTGGAAACAGCCATCCGTACGATCAAGATACCCACATTCGTATACGAACCCAAGGAGGAATCTACGACACATACTATATGGATTCCGAAAATATTCCTCAAATGGGCGATAGCGGCCATCGTAATATGCATCGCCTTTTGCATTGGCTGCTTCTATGGCATCTGCGTGGAATGCTTCAAGTTATGCTGTTGTCAAGATCAAGAGAGCCAGACGCCAGTGGTCGAAGATGGATACAAAGAACCTGGTATGTATCGGGAGAGGCGCATTAATTAGCGTGAAAAAATGAAGACTATATGATTTATGTATCATTAAAACTGTATTTCTGCAATGGAAAGGTCATGTCAAAAAATAAATGCACCACAGAATACAATGGTGATTTTAAAAATGCATAGATAGCTCCAGAACACTTCTCTCACTCTCACTCAGTGATTCAAAGGTTAGTTTGGATAGTTGAGGGCAGAGCTCACCCCGTAATAAGCCACAGGCGTGCGAATTTCATTTATTTAGGGTAGGGGGGCCAGTTCCTTTCCCTGGACCACCTCGCACTCGGAGGATTTATGTTTCAAAGGCTTCACCCTCTACCCACTAGGACACCATGCTCCCTCCAAAACACATCGCAAGGACATATTTATATGCTGCACCGAAATAGGAACCTCACCTTGTTGGAAATGATTTAGGCGTTACTTGGCAGTAAACACGGAACAGTTTCACTTTAAATGTGTACACAATAAAACGCCTATGTATATATTTATCATGTAGTTACCATCTTCCAATCTGAGAACTGCTACAAGCGTGAAAAAGTTGTACTAATTGAGTAATTGGTCAGTAAGTTTTCATTCCCACCTCAAAATCAGATTGTTTTCCAAAAGTGAAGAGTATCATTATGATGTGTGGACAAAGGATTATTAAAGAGTCAGGATACATCGTTTAAGAAAGTGTTTGCAGATCGTCAGGATTCTCACTGCTAAGATGGATTGATTTGCAGATTAAGAAACCACGGATTTCACGATTCAATGTAGTACAGATTGGGCTATGTTGGAAGGTGTTTAAAAAGTTTGTAATGTCAACCAGATTGAAGAGATAAATTTGTTTATTAGGTCTAAATCAACTATTTTTGCCGGTGCATGAACTATCCATTAGATGGAATATATGACTCAAAAACATTGATAACCTGGAGTGATCCATCATTCTCTTAGAAATCAGAACTTTTTGTAAATATTTGTTACTGTAAATATAAATATTTTTCGTTCAGTTTAGGCAACCGTGTAAAGCGTGAACCATGTCGGATTTCTTCGTCGGCGATCTGTCGCGATCGCAATAACAACGACAACTTTGGCCTGGTATTGAAGCCTAACGGGAAAAGGAATTAATTTTCTCGCCAATAACGCCTATCTAGAATAAAACTCTGTCCAAGCATAGCTGAGACAAATGAGGAAATTCAACGAGAAACAAGTATTATATATCAATAACTGAACTCGTAAACCATTATTGTAACGATACTGGAAAACCATTATGCCATAGCAAGTCCACTCAGTCTTGTACTGGATTCAAAACCGTATGAATTCGGCTTAACCGTATGAATTCGGCACTTAGACACTTAAATAGATATTTTAAAAAGAACAATTCTTGATCAAACCACATCCGGTATTCCTTGTGTAACATGAAATTTCAATTGCGGAATAAAATATCAATGTACGAATCGTAATGTTCCTTTGCTTCTCTTCCTTGATCTCTTAAATTGTAGGTCCTTCGAATCAACCGCAGCCGAATACATACTATCCAATGCAGCCCAATCCTACTTCGGCACCCTGTAATGCTCCCCCACCTGGTGGACAGCCTATGTACTTCCCGATGGTCCCGATAACTACTGAACCTATCCCGCTGGGATACTCAAAGCATACTGGACATCAGCCACCAGAATACTCAGGGATGGCAGAACCTCAAGGGGGATATCCTGGCCAGCCCCAGAACGAAAGTGAGAGGGAACGGTTGCATCGCAATAGTGGCTGCGAAACATGGTGGTGGTGGTGAAAAATCGTTGAATCATAACTTGGTAGCAGTTGTGAAAAACTCCATTAACATTTTAAGGGTGCAAAAGTCCTACAAATAGACTCCGTGCAGTGGCAGCAGAGCCCTGCGTTGGATAACAGAATATTCCCAAGATTACAATCCTTGCGCGCCATCTTCAGAATACTCAATCTGTTATTCTCCTCTGATTTCTATCATGTTTTTCTCACTCATGGTGGCTAGCTTATAATTCGCAGGTGACCATGAATTCACTGGTTTCCAGCCAATCACAGAAGAGTGTTAAGGAATTCTTATAGGGTTTACTTATGACTCTCGTCATCAGTGTTGCCAAACTCACCGATTGAGAGCCGGAAATGGCACTGCTCTTTTTCAGTTATTCTATAAATCCCTAATGTTGGCCATTTCTCTGGTAGCCATGTACGTAAAAGTGAAAACTCTCCATTTCCTGCTGTACCGTTAACTCCCTCTTTGACATTTGTCACGCATGGGACATTGTGTCATGGAGGTTTACGGTTAGATGACTATGCCAGCTGCATTAGATATATTCCTTCAGAAATCAAATGGAACAGGATAATTTTGATTTGATCCTCGCTGTAGGCATTTGAATATAAGGAAACAACTACCAAAATCAAGTAAATATTATAGCTTCATGACGAATAAATATTAACCTTTAAAATATAACTCTTTCAATGATGTAATTTCGCTGCCTACACTAAACGAACTCGTACGGCATAAAGAGATTTCTACACTCCTTGATGTAAGGAACGAGTCCAGTGAAATTTTCCTACAATGAATTACAATATACGCCGTAAGACGACACTGCCAACCACCATGAACTATTCTGCTGTAAACAGAAATAATGAAAAGGTTAAGTAGGCAGAAAGGTCCCCACTTCCAAGAAACCGCATCCAGGGATAAAATAATGGTGTATTGGTCCAACTGGCATTAAATAATTACAAGGCCAAATATGCACATGCTGTAATTTAGTTGAATCTGACATTGTATTCCAATTGATGTTTCTTTGGGATCATCAACTGAGCCAGCAATCGTTTCCACAAAGGAATCTGATGTTGAGGGTTGAGGAAACAAAGACTTTCTGACATTTTTCTGAAATAAACGTTCTATGTTACATCAAACGGAATATTTTCCATCTCTCTCTTGTAAAATGTTTGAGAGCTCAAGAGGAAGCAGCATTGCAGTCTGAACGATAAAGCACGTTCTGTGTTCCAAACATTAAATGACGTATTCATATCCTTTCGTAGTCTAACACCATTAGCCTGGATCTACGTGCTAAATTCAGAACAGGTATGTTTCCGTGTTACACAGAGCGTATCATTTTGAGGCCACACTACATCTCTAGGTCCGACAGTACGATGAAATAAGACACATACATTGCCGAACAGATATGTACAAATATTCATTCTTCCTGCACCAAATACGAGACCATAATTAAATCTAATATCCACTGAAAACACTGCCGTATTACACTTCACCTTCTCATTTCCCAACAAACTTCTTCACACCTTCACACAGCTGGTGTAACGTAACACCCTCTGCCACACTCCCATTCTGTTCTCAGGGTTTGTATGTAGATGTACATGTTCCTCCTCATCATCACTTTTATCTTCTCGTGGATTGCATTTGTCACTATTTAGTGCCCATTTCAAAATTCCGTCCATGTCGTCTTAACCTGAGTATCCTTGTCAACATCTAACCAATTGCCTAACACGGGACATTCTTTGTGATTGGATGGATTACATTGGATCATTCCACTTATTCTGATATTGTGTTATTGTGGGAATACTTTTAGAACTCCACAAATTGTACGCATAAAAATATACTCTTAAGATAACGATGACTCCTCTGGTAACCTCGACAATGGTTAAACCTCAGTGCGACATTAATTGTTCATGTCATTGACTGGCCCAACTACTTTCGGGTACCTTTGAGAACACCACTCACTTTATATCTTCCCCAATCAACTTCCTATACCTTCCCGTTTATCTCAACATCCAATTGGGATTACATAAGAGAAGCTTGAGAATATATTCAGTATTTATTGAAAAATATATATAGAAAGAATATATTATCCTCTTCTCAAGGAAGAAGATAATTCTTTATTATTATTAGAAATTTTTTTCCGTAAACGGTCAACGGATTTTATCTATTTTTGCTCTTCCATCTTTGCAGGCGGAGGACAATGAGCACAACGCCATTGTGTTGGTAAAACTTCCCCTGAGTCCACCGCACGTCTCCACCGAGGAAGACAACAATGTGGTCATCGGAGGAAGAAAATGAGGAAATTTTGGAGGAGGGAATGTTGGAGGACGAAATTTTGGAGGAATAAATGTTGGAAGAGGGAATGTTGGAGGAGGAAATGTTGGGGGAGGAAATGTTGGGGAGGAAGTTTTGGAGAAGGAAATGTTGGGGGAATGGAATGTTGGAGGAAATGTTTTGGGAGGGAATGTCGGAGGAGGAAATGTTGGAGGAGGAAATGTTGGAGGAGGAAATGTTGCAGGAATAAATGTTGTAAGAGGGAATGTTGGATGAGTAAATGTTGGAGGAGGAAATGTTGGAGGAGGAAATGTTGGAGGAGGATCTGTTGGAGGAGGAAATGTTGGAGGAGGAAATGTTGGAGGAGGAAATGTTGGAGGAGGGAATGTAGGAGGAGGGAACATTGAAGGGAATGTTGGAGGAGGAAATGTTGGAAGAGGGAATTTTGGAGAAGGGAATGTTGGAGGAGGGAATTTTGGAGGAGGAAATGATGGAGGAGAGCGAGGTGGATGCTCTGGCTGAATTTGAAGGAGTCCTTAATTTTTTAATGTGTGATAGTTAAAAATGTTGTTTTGCATAAAATTCTAATTGTCATGATACGTTTTCGCTTTTTCCATGTAAAACATTGCTGTACTCCTAACATTAATCATTCATTTGAAAGACATGTAATGCTTTCCAGTGGCGTACGCAGGACTGACTGCTTGTTTATCTTCTGTGGAGGGGAAGGGGGGAATAAATATTTATGTGCATCATATTAAAATGATACTTAGATTATTATTCAATAAAACAATAATAATTGAATTGATATTCTCTTTTGTTAAGACAATTCAACTATAAGTTTCAGACCAATAGTAAAATTTAAAATGCTAGTTCAGGCAAACGAACGAAAACGATTTCAGGTAAACATGTTTCTGGGGAAGGGTTTAAACCCTAAACCCCCCGCTCCGTTGGTACGCCACTGATGTTTGTAGTGTTATGTTTATGCTTTAGATAATAATGCTTTGTTGAAAAAGGTGTTATGTTTAGAGAAGTGTGATTTTTTATGAACTGAGGATATTTTAAAATTAATAAGCTTTTTTCAATGCGAAGTTTTTATTAAATCATGTAATATTGCGATAACAACATTTATATATATATATATATATATATATATATATATATATATATATATATTGTAATAATGTTTAAATTATCAAATATATTTTATTATATGCAATTTGGCTGGTTCTGTTTCATTTTGTATTTAAATATGTCAAGTATTACAATGAATAAATACATATATATTTATGTCGTATTTAATAAATGTCGACGAATAAAAATTCCTGAACGTATATCACTCCCTAATGAATAACACAAACTAAGTTAATTATTTTTCTATTAACAAATACCTCGTACCAGACGTAATTTATCTTATTTCATTCCAGCTGGTCTTCCTTGATACTATTTTATTTTACTATTCCCTCCACTGGTACTACATCTAATGCATTGAATGAGATGCTATCAATAATGAAGGGCCTTAGAGTCAAAGTAACACATTAATTAGCATACTTCGTCCAGTTTCACCTGTGTCACTTTACTCCGGTCAGAAATTACATGAAGCAAAGTAGCTTAATGTGTTTCGTGGCTAGATCGCAGCACCAAACGTTCGAATACTTGTATTCCTTTTCCTATAGCTAACTGATGATATCAGACGGTACCAACTTAGAGAATACGCAGTTATATCGTTTTTCGTGAGGATTTTACTTGTAATACTTTGACTCGCAGGCCTTCAATTAGTAGCACCATGTAATACTTCGTCCCATTGAGGGCTATTGCTAGCAGCTCACCGCATGCAGTAAAAAAACATCGCAGGTGGAGTTACTCCGTCTAAAATCGCTCTCACGGCCCAATGTGATTTAGAACGGGTCTCGGACCGTATCATATGCGACGCCAAAAGGGTTCGGAGTTTCAACGTTGACTGAAGAATTGCCTTTGTAACTTCGCCTGCCTTTATTACCAACGTGGCGGAGGTTAAGATATATTTTCCGGAAGATCCTGTCTTTATATATTTCTACAAGTCTAATTGTGAAAATTAAGTAGAAACCGAAGGGATATCAAATGATGAGCATGAAGCATTGATTACAAGGAAGGCTTTTTTTCTCGTTGCATATAGTCGAATAGCATTCCATCCTTTCCCAACGGCCCCGAAGTGTTTAATCTACTATGATATAAACAATAATTTGACTTCATTAATTAATTATTTATGACCTAGATTTCCTTGATTTGATATTGTTTCCGCAACAAAATCTTTCTGTTTTAAAAGTATTCTAATTTCAAAGGTATACAACAATAAAAAAAGTCGCAGACAGAAAGCCCAGGTCGACAGATTGTATCATAAAAATGGATTTAAAGGTATTAAGTGCAGAAAAATGTACCTCAAAACATATTTATATCTTATGTCTTAAGTTAATCCTTTAGTCACCTCCACTGTTCTTTTACTTAATTTTATATTCAAAATGTCATGGTATTTGGCGCGTAATAACGGATAGTCCATGTTCGAGCACTGTATTATGTTGACTTTCAGCCTTTGTCTTGAAACCCTTGTAAACCCTTCTTTAAAAAAACCCTTCCTCATTATTTACACACCTCAATGCATCTGACAGCTGTGACCTGCTCCTTACATCAGAAATCTCATCCAACATGATGGAAAAACAAATTTGGATATTCCCTTTCTTCAATAGTTGTTTCGCTACCAAAATTACCAAGAACAATGATTGGATCATTTGGTTGAAACTTGCAATTGTCACAACATTCTGTATACATATAAATATTGATAACGTACTACTATAATATATATTGCTGAGTCTCATCGTATAATAATTAGTGATTCCCGTGGATTATGAAAATAGCAGAGTATGAAACGAACCACAAATTTGAGGTATGTTTCATATCAAATATCTTAAATGCAATATTAACAATAAAAATAACAAGTAAATATTATAATAAGGGAGTAGGAGGAGAGGACTCTACTAGGATTAACTCTGGTATATCATAGAATTAAAAAATAATTTTAATAAATTTTAAAAAAAGTCGTTTTTCTGAAGTAATTCTCGAATATCAGGAGAAACCTTTATCTGGGTGAGACACATTCCCTTTTTTCAGAATTCATTCTCCTCCCTCAATGTATATATTATAAAATTATAATAGTAAAATTTGAAACAAATTCAAACGTTCTTCCTAAAAACAAAATTAAAACCGTCTTCTCATCCTTTACTATCGGAAAATAGATCTGTATTGGGACTTGAATGACTTAATACACAGAACAGGAACTGCGAAATGTGAAAAATGTTAAGTTAAATTGGAAATTTTTAAAAATGACAGCAAGGGCATAAATTTTTTGCTCATGTTGTTTATAATATGCAGAGTAGATGAGGAAGACCACATGCTAATTCAAATTCCTCTCTCAGTATTGGTTCTCCCAGCTCATCTACAGGTATTGTTTCTACTCTTTCAATACTGTTTTCCGGAAATTCTTCACCTCCATATATTCTTTTTCCTCGATATATTCTTTCCACCTTTTAATGATTTCGTCATCCTTATCTAGTAAAATGCCATCTTTGTCCATTATTGCCATACTTCTGTTTCTACACTCCAAAGAATAATAGGAGGAGAAGAAGACCACGCAAGGTACAAGATGTTGAAGAGGACCTGAAGACAATGGCGATTGGAAGATTGGGGATTGGAGAGAGAAAGGAAGAAGTAGAGCCGAATTTGGAACATGTGACTGAGGAAGCCATGACACACACAACGGGCTGTGGTGCAGAGGAAGAAGAATGTATTTTGAAAAACATTCTTGATATGCTTGTATGAACAGTCTTCTGTTCGATCAGAACCAACGTCTTTAAACCCTTGGAAACACTCTTTTTAAAAACTCTTTCCTCATTATTTACACACCTCAATACATCTGACAGCTGTGACCTGCTCCTTACATTAGAAATCTCATCGAAACATGATGGCAAAACAAATTTGGATTATCCGTTTCCTTAATAGTTGTTTCGCTAACAATATTAACGATTACACTGATTGGATCATTTGGTTTATGTACCAATGGATGTTCCCTTAAATAGTCCTGCAGATTTAAATCGACACTTAACGTTGGATTCCATCTTTTAAGGAGTATTAAAGTTTATTTGCAACTTCCTTCGCGTCAAATGTTCATTCATTTCTTTGTGATCACGAATCGAATGTTCTTGTTCTGCTAAAAAAAAGTACATAACATCAAAATAAACTTTTCTCAGTCTTCCAATTCTTCCTCACTTTTTTCTCGTACAAAGTATAAATAAGTTTTGTGGCGAAAAATGGAAATTGATGTTAAGAGGTTATCAATGTGCAATGTGTTGGCTAAATTAATGTATTCGCAAAGAGATGTCTTCTGCTGATCATTTCACAGGTTTTCAGGTCCCAACACATTCTGATTGTAAACTTCACCCTGAGTTTAGGGACCCATAACTACAATTATAGCTCTGCTCTCTTTAGGATTACGTCACGAAGGCGACTAGGCGTCTCCCGCCATTTTGGCGCCGTTGCCATGGCATCGATCGGTTTCCGTCAAAGTAAACAGAGCTTATAGTAGAATACAAAGCCTCGTCGCTGATTTGTGACGTCACGCAGAGAAGTGCTACGGAAAATAAAGGAACTCAAGTCAGGAACTCTCCCCTTCGGCCTTTTAACGGTAAAGAGCCAATTATGAATTAAATTTTTCGTTAAATTGTCTGATTTAAAACATAGAAACAAATATTCCCTATAATGAGACGTTACTATCGGTTACATAAACGAATCAATTGGCTCGATATCAATAAATGTTCGAATAAACTTTTCGGAAGTATAATGAACAAGAATTGTTGAAATGTAAACAAATTATTCGATATTTATGACGTAATACTTAATTAGTTGAGATAAATTGTTAACCCCCCCCCCCCACTCCACTTTTAATAATTTCTTTAACAATTACGCTATTCTTTGTTATATCTGCAAATGCCATAGAAAATGTTGACGTACAACTAGATATATAGATGAATTATGGTATAGTTTGAAATAGTTATTCTATATACTCGAGAGAAATTTTGTCCTTGAAATGAAAGCCATTTTGTACTCAGGTTTCCTAGAAAAAACGTCTTTTTTATAATGTTTTTCAACGAGCTCCATCATTTTTTTAAATTAACAAACGGACATAAGAATTGCAACATTGGAAAGATGCTACATTTGGTCCTCCAATACCTTGAAAAATTTAATGTAATAAGGGTTCTTTCTATTACTGTAATATTAAGTCATTAATAAACTTTTAGGAACGTCTTGAATTTCAATTGATTTGAAAAGGATTTTGCATTTCACTTTAACAATAAAAAAAATACTATTCTTAAAGTTCTCGTAATGATTGCACTTTGGCGCTGCATCTTGCATCTCATTGTAAACATTTACAATATATAGTGTTCTGCTTCTCGTTTCGAATACATAATATGATATTGTTTATGGATTTTTTTGGATGAAATGTAAAACAGTGTGTATAAAAAAAGGTGCATGAATTCTTGTAGATAAATTTTAGCTAATCGCCGAATTAAAAAGTAATTTTAATAATTTTTTAAAAAGTCTTTTTTCTGAAGTAGTCTCGATTGCAAAGTGGCCTACATCTGAGGAGAAACCTTTTTTCTTGCTGAGACACATTCCCTTTCTTCAGAATTGATTCCCCTCCCTCGATGTATATATTATAAAATTATGTTAGTAAAATTTGAAACAAATTCTCACGACCTTCCTAAAATCAAAACTTAAACTGTCTTCTCCTCGTTTACTTTGGATAAATTGGTATGTATTAGAACTTGAATGACTTCAAACACAGAACAGGAACTGCGAAATGTGAAATATTTATAGTTACAATGGAAATTTTTTAAAATAAAAACTAAACCGTAAATTTTTTGCTCACGTTGTTCATTATATGCAATTAAATTTCAATTAAACAAACTTTGAAGAGGTACTTTGGTGTTATTACAATATTTTTTACTAATTCCGATTGTGATATTATGCTATAAAATAGTCTAAACATGATTAAAACAAACAAACGCGACTTTATTTAAGAAAAGAGAGGAAGAATAACGTTATGCGATTTTCAATAAAATTACATCGAAAAAAAACCTGATTTTAAAATTTACATTTGTATACTTAATGCATATGTCATTACGTATTGCAGAAAAAACATGATTGGAATGAAGAAAAAAAAGTTTTTTTGTTTTTAAAAAGGGTGATAAAACGCGTGAAATTAATTTGGACTAATTCACCAGTAGACCTTGAAGAAAAGGGTATATTCTACGACCGTGATCTTGACCTATATATGCATGGCCAATGCCAACGCCCGACTCACATGAAAACAGATGACGCTGGAAATGAGCATGTTACGCCATCTGGGATGCGACGAGATGAAATATGTAGAGAGGGTGTTTTTCTGGTTGTGCTGGACGTGTCTTCAGTCGAAGGCGGTGGACAAGCCGTGTAACGTTGTCCTAGGAAGTCCCATCGAGTATACGGAAGGATCGATAAGTTACATGAAGTTATGGGTTTCCGATAGAAAAAGGACTATACGGACGAAGGATCTTATAAAAGGAAGGACGAATGTATTTGACCATGAAGGAAAAGATGGTGAAATCGAGTTTGTGTCGCTCTCCTTGGTGCGGGATATCTTATCTCTTGCTGTTTATAATCCTGATTCAACTGTCGAAACATTGCGGTGGACAATCATTCCCAACTTACAAATCATGTGAGTAGAAAAATGAGTAGAAATGCATCTAATTCTCAGCTGAATGTCCTCCGCATTATCCAGTGGTGAAGCGTCATAAGTTAACTAAAAGCTTAATCTTCAAACCCCTTTTACTGAATATTTGTGGCACATAACTCTATATAATTCTTAAATAAAAACAAATCTTTAATGTAATGTTAAACTTTCTGAGTAAAATACATAGTTTTTTGAATGGATTAAGATGGTTTTCAATGAGCAATAAATTCCTTCTCCAATTGTTGGTGAACTCTATGCTTTTGAAGTGAATGTTTAATTGTAACTGTTCTTAAGAAGTCATCTCCACCTGAGATGGTCTCCTTGAGTTCTTTCTCAATTGACAGAAAACTAAATCTACTCATCGGCTCTTCTCATTTTCATTAGATCTCCAAAAAGTATTTGTTCTTATAAGTGCTCAAGATTGCACTTTTAGGTTTAGTTTCTTTAAAAATTGATTCGCTAACAAAATTACCAATTTAAACTAATTGATTCATTTAGCATTTCAATGGACGTTCCTTTAGACACTAGCCGATTCTAAATTGTAACATAAAGCTGGATTCCATTTATGTTTACAGATTTAAACATTACATGCAACTTATTTATAAGTTTAATTTATTTATTTATTGTTTATTTATTATTTACTGAATTTAAAGTTTATTTGCTATTTCCTTCTTTCAAAGTTTCATTCAACTCGTTATGTTCACCAAACGGAAGTTCTTGTTCTGCTAAAAAACAAAAGCACGTTACATCAATAAAACGATTCGAATTCTTCCAATTTCTTCCTCACTAATTTATCGTTCAGATTATAATTGATTATAAGTTGTAGAAAAGTACAGGTCAGGACTTTAAGGATTCTGAGACAGCGGTGTCACGTTGTGCTTGGCCAATTACTTCCTCAACCAAGTCGATGCGTGAATCAGTGCATTGTGCTGGTGGTCGTCCTAATTCGCGATCATCTTCTCACAGATCTTTCATGTCCTTCCCAATCTCTTGCACAATATATTTCAATATTCCGATATTTCTGAGGTGAATCTTCTTCTCTGCAGTAGTTTATGTCGTCGCTGATGATATAGAGACCATTTTCATTAAGGCATCTTTGCCAACAGTCTCTCGCCCTAGAATCATAAATAATATCAAAACTCTTCACGATAAATATTACTACATGCTTAAATAGTTTTACAGGGACAAAAAATATGAGGAAAGACAAAAGGAGTACTCGCAACACATTTCTGACAGTAAAAAAAAACTTAATTTGACGTATGTTCCTGCAAGTGCAAAATGCACCTGCTATGCGATTGCAACAAAACAATAGATGAATGTTCCTGTAATCGGCCGGATAAAATCGATTTTTCTTGCCCTGTGGACAGGAAAGCTTTCGTGGTAGAGAGAAAATTTCTTCATGCAAAGCGGCATCACAGAATTGGTAATATATGAACAGTTGACCCAAAGGAGAGTGAAAAGATTAGGAGGATGCTGGCAATAAAAGTAAAACAAGTAAATAAAGAGGTCGGAAACTCTTCTGAAACTACGCCCAACATTACCTCAGATCCGGAAATAGAAGAGACAGATACGGTTGCAAAATATACGTACACAGATTTTCATAATAGGTTCGCATCACCCTCTGGGACTCAAATGAGAACAGAACTCTTTACGATACATGCCCCTTCCCTCCTCCATAAAAGAAGGGGTGAACAGGTATTATATCTTTTTCTTTTAAATACAAAGGACCTTTAGCAGAAGCTACATACCGATTTGGAACGCAATTCTATCACTGTTACTCATAAAGAGAAAATCCCGAAAAAAGTAATGTTTTTTTAACGAGTTTTCGATGACTTAAACGTGATGAGTGACTCCCCCTCCCCTAAAAAGAAGAAAAATTATATTTTTTAAGACAAAGGACCTTGAGAAGAGAACACATACCGATTTTGAACGTATTTCAATAACTGTAACTCATTTTAAAAAATCCCGAAAAAAGTCATATTTTTTACGATATTTCGAAACTTCGAGCGAGATGTGCGACCGGAAGATGTGATCCGATTTCAAATATTGTTCTTCCTTTGTGATCAGAGGGACGAGTGGCAACTTTTCCGTGCTATTACGACAGTTTGATTCCGACACTTTCGTGTTTTTCGGCCCACCCTACTGTACAGTGCCAGCAACTTTTGCGAGAGGTATTTTTTCCGGACAGTCCATGCAAAGGTTGTGATCAAATTTCCATTTCACCAATCTCTTTCTCTTCAGTACCTTCAGTAAAATATCCTACAGAACACAAGCAAATGACATTCCAATATCTATTCACAGCTACTAATGTTGACTTTTCAAAATGTAAGCAAAGGTGATAATGTAATACGTTAACTGAACTTTATTCTTTCTCTTGCCAGCCAATGTATTACGGTACAATGCATCTTTCTCAACCAGTGGTGCCGAAACACGCGAACCGTCATCGGAAACAGCCATCCGTGAGATCAAGTATCGCACATTAGTATCCTTTGCCAGTGAGGAATATGTTTATGTAAGGATTCAGATTTATGTCATCCTATTCTGCCTCGCCGTTTGCTGGGGCTCCTGCTATGGCTGCTGGGCTTGCTGCAAGTTCTTCTGTTTGGATACGAAGGAAGATCAAGAGAGCCAGACGCCTGTGGTTGGCGATGAAGACGAAGGCCCTGGTATTTATTGGGAGTGGTGCATTAATAAGCATTGCCCGTATTATTTCTCTGAAAATGAAGACTCTAAGATTTTGTATTAATGTAACTTTACATCTGCAATCGAAGGTTCATGTTATAAAAATAAATACACTAACAGAAGACAGTGGTGATGTTCAAAATGTTAGCTAGCTCTAAAACACATCAAGAGGACATATTCATATACTCTACCTAAAAGGGCTCCTCACCTTTTTGGAAATGATTTAGGCCTCACTTTGCATTACACACGGAACCGAATAACTTCAAATATGTACACAATAAATGTTTGAATACATTTTGAACATTTCGTTACATATTTCAATCTCAGGAATCTGCTAAAATCCTGGAAAAGTTATCACTCAATGATAGGCGAAGTTAATTTGTGGAATTTCGACATACTAGAATGACGATACACTTGGTAATTTCCACATATTTTACTTTCACTGATTGGTTTCGATGTTTTAATACATCATCATCTGGGTTATTACACCATATGTCATCAGTGCAGCCAGCGTCACAATATATAGGACAAATTTAGGATGGGAACACGGAACCGTATCACTTCCAACATGTACACATAAAATGTCTATATTCGTTTTAATCACGTGGTTACCTTCTTCCAACCTCAGAACTGCTACAAGCCTGGAAAAGTTGCATAATATGATAAAGTACTCTAGAAATTTTCCTCCCCACGTAAAAATCAGATTGTTTTCTACAAGTGAGAAATACCAGTTTGGTGTGTGAACATGCGGATCTTAATGAGATAAGTTAGAAAAAGTGTTTGCAGTTCGTCGAAATTCTCACTACTACAATTGGATTTACTGCGACTAAAAATAAATCACAGTTACAACAAATCGATTAAGTAAAGATTGAGCTACGTTGGAAGGTATTTGAAACATTTTTATGTCAACCAGATTGAAGAGAAAAATGCGTATATTAGGCCAAAATCATCTATTTTTGCTGGCGCATGCACTATCCATTAGATGGAATATGTAAGTCAAAAACATTGATAATCTGGAGTGATCCATCATTCTCTTAGAAAACAGAACCTTTTGTAAATATTTGTTAATGTAAATGTAAATATTATTGGAGCAATTAAGGCAATTGTGTAAAGCGTGAACCATGTAGTACTTCTTCATCGCCGCGATGGCAGCAACAACGACGACTTTGGCCTCGTATTGAAGCTTAACGGAAAAAGGAATTAATTTTCTCACCAATAACGCCGGTCTAGAATAAAACTCTGTCCAAGCATGAGTGAGATAAATGAGAAAATTCAACGTAAAACAAGTACTATAGTTAAATCAATAACAGAACTCGTAAACCATTATTCTAAAGACACTGGTAAAATATTATGCCATTGCAAGTGTCCTCAGTCTTGTGCTGGATCCAGTTCCGTATGATTTTGGCTTTATTAAAGGCAACTAGACATATTAATAGATATTGTAAAAACATTACTGACCAGACCGCATATGTATCCAGTATTTCTTGTGTAACATGAACTTTCTATTGCGGAATAAATATCAGTGACGAACTGTAATGTTCCTTCGCTTCTCTTCTTTGATCTCTTAAATTGTAGGTCCTTCGAATCAACCGCAGCCGAATACATACTATCCAATGCAGCCCAATCCTACTTCGGCACCCTGTAATGCTCCCCCACCTGGTGGACAGCCTAAGTACTTCCCGATGGTCCCGATATCTATTGAACCTATCCCGCTGGGATACTCAAAGCTACCGGGACAACAGCCACCAGGATACTCAGGGATGCCAGTACCTCAAGGGGGATATCCTGGCCAGCCCCAGAACGAAAGTGAGAGGGAACGGTTGCCTGGCAGTAGTGGCAGCGAATCATAGTGGTGGTGATAAATCATTGAATCATTACTTGGTAGCAGTTGTGCAATACTCCATTTACTTTGTAAGGGTGCATGTTCTACAAGTAGACTCCGAGAAGTGGCAACAGAACCCTGCGTTGGATAACAAAGGGTTCCAAAGATTAAAATCCTTGCGTGCAATCCTTCAGTATAAACAATCTGTTATTCTCCTCTGATTTCTATAACCTTTTCCCAGCTCATGGTGGCTGGCCTTGAATTCACTGGTGTCCAGCTAATCACAGAAGAGTGTTTATGGAATTCGTATAGGGTTCACTTTTGACTCTCCTCATCAGTGTTGCCAAACTCACGTCATGAGATTCGGAAATGGCACTGCTTTATTCCAGTTAATCAGTCAGTTCCTTATTTTTGCTATTTCTCTGGTAGCCATGTAAGTAAAAGTGAACACTCTCCATTTCCAAGGTCCCCAAGACAAAAAAACCACATCCAGGGATAAAATAATGGTGCATTGGTCCAACTGGCATTGAATAATTGTAAGGCCAAATATGCACAGGCTGTAATTTAATTGAATCTGCCATGGTATTACAAATGATGTTTCCTCGGTGTAATCAACTGAACTAGCAATCATTTTCACACAGGAACCTGAAATGGTTGAGGACCAATGGACTTGAAATTTTTCTGAAATAAACTTTTTATGTCCATCAAACGGAATATTTTCCATCTCTCTCTTGTAAAATGTTTGAAAACTGTAGAGGAAGCAGCATTGCAGTCTGAACGATAAAGCACCTTCTGTGTTCCACAAATTATATGATGTATTCAAACTCTTTATAAGCCTCACACCATTAGCCTGGAGCTACATTTTAAATTCTGAACAGGTATGTGACACAGGTGTGACACAGAGCGTATCATTTTGAGTCCTCGCTACATCTCTAGCTCCGGAAGGACGATGAAATAAGAGACATAGACTGCCAAACAGATATGTACAAATATTCGTTCTTCCTGCGCAAAATACGAGACCATAATAAAAGGTAATATCCACTGAATACACTGCCGAAATACACTCCACCTTCTCATTTCCCAATAACATTCTCCTTCACACCTTTACACATCTGGTGTAACGTAACACCCCCTGCCACTCGCTCATTCCGCTCTCAGAGTTTGTATGTATATGTACGTGTTCTTCCTCACCATCACTTCCATATTCTTGTGTATTTCATTTGTCACTATGCAGTGCCCATTTCAGCATTTTCCATGTCGTCTTAACGTGAACATCCTTGTAAAAATCCAAGCAATTGCTCAACACAGTTGACTCTTTGTGATTGGATGGATAAGATTGGATAATTCCACTAATTCTGTCATTTTGTTATTGTGGGAAAACTTTTAGAACTCCACACATTCTACGCATAAATGTTTACTCTTAAGATAACGATGACTCTTCTGGTAACCTTGATAATGGGTTAACCTCAGTGTGACCTTAACCATTCATGTCATTGACCGACCCAACTACTTATGGGTACCCTTGAGAACACCCTCAATCAATAGCCTATAGTGAAGTAGTAGCGTAAATACCAAATTGTTTTCTTTCTTTTCATTATGAATATCCTCAAAATAGTCTTGTGTTGGATCCAGTATCGTATGAATTCGGCTTATGCAAAGGAACTTAGGTCTAGATATTGTAATAGATATTGTAAAAAGAACAATTCTTGATCAAACCGTATTGGTATTTATCCGGAATTTCTTGTGGAACAAGAACTTTCAATTGCGAAATAAAATGCAGGTGACGATGTGCAATGTTCCGTCGCTTCTCTTCCTAGATCTTTTAATTTGTAGATCCTTCGAATCAACCGCCGCTGAATTTGGACTTTACGACGCAGCCCAATCCTACTGCGGCATCCGGTAATGCTCCCCCAACTGGTGGACAGCAAGGGGACTACCCGATGGTCGAGCTATATCCACCTATCCCGTTGGGATACTCAAAGCTACCGGAACATTCGCCACCAGGATACTCAGGGATGGCAGTACCTCAAGGGGGATTTCCAGGCCATCCCCAGAAAGAAGGTGAAAGGGAAGGGTTGCCTGGCAGTCGTGGCAGCGAAACATGGTGGTGGTGAAAATTCGTTGAATTTAAACTTGGTAGCAGTAGCAGCAGTTACATTGTAAGTTGTGTAAGATGTTATTGTGGGAATACTATTAGTACTCTAAACATTGTACGCATAAATGTATACTATTAAGATAACGATGACTTTTCTGGTAGCTTCGACAATGGTTTAACCTCAGTGCGACCTTAACCATTCATGTCATCGACTGACCCAACAACTTCAGGGTACTCTTAAAAACACCACTCCATTTATCTCTTCCCAAATTGACTTTTTATACCGTCCCCTATATCTCAACATCCAATTGGGATTACATAAGAGAAGCTTGAGAATATATTCAGTATTTCTTGAAAAAAAATATATATATAGAGAGAGAGAATATATTATCTTCTGCTCAAAGAAGAAAATAATTCTCTCATATTATTAGAAATTATTGTCCGTAAACGGTCAACGGATTGTATCTATTATTGCCCCTCCATCTTTGCAGGCGGAGGACAATGAGCACAACGCCATTGTGTTGGTACCACTTCCCCCGAACCCAAGGCACGTCTCCATCGAGGAAGACAAAAATGTGGAGTCATCGGAGGAAGATGAGGAGTAAATGTTGGAGGAGGAAATGTTGGAGGACTAAACGTCGGAGGAATAAATGTTGGAAGAGGGAATGTTGGAGGAGGAAATGTTGGGGGAGGAAATTTTGGGAGAGGAAATGTTGGGAGAGGAAGTTTTGGAGAAGGAAATGTTGGGGGAATGGAATGTCGGATGAATAAATGTTGGAAGAGGGAATTTTGGAGGAGGAAATGTTGGGGAAGGAAATGATGGGGGAGGAAATGTTGGGAGAGGAAGTTTTGGAGAAGGAAATTTTGGGGGAATGGAATGTCGGAGGAAATGTTGTGTGAGGGAATGTCGGAGGAGGAGATGTTGGGGGAGGAACTGTTGGAGGAGGGAATTTTGGAGGGAGTGTTGGAGGAGGAAATGTTGGAGGAGGGAATGTTGGTGAAGGGAATGTTGGAGGATGAGAACGAGGTGGAGGCTCTGGCTGAATTTGAAGGAGTCCTTAATTTTTTAATGTGAGGTAGTAGGACATGTTGTTTTGTATAAAATTCTTATTTTCATGATACATTTCCGCTTTTTCCATGTAAAACATTGATGTAATCCTAACATTAATCATTCATTTGAAAGAGATGTAATGCTTTCCAGTGGCGTACGCAGGACTGGCTGCTGGTTTGACTTATGTGGAGGGGAGGGGGGGGAATTAATATTTATATGCATCATAATAAAATGATACTTATACAATTATTCAATAAAACAATAATTAAATTGGCATTCTCTTTTCGTAATGATAATTCAACTGTATTTATCAGCCCAATAGCGAAGTTCTAAATGCTAGTTCAGGCAAACGAACGAAAACTAATTCAGGTAAACATGTTTTTGGGGGAGGGTTTAAACCCTAAATCCCCCGCACCGTCGGTCGGTACGCCACTGATGTATGCATTGTTATGATTATGCTATGGAAAATAATGCTTTGTTGAAAAAGGTGTTATGTTTAGAGAAGTGTGATTTTTTAAGAGGTGAGGGTATTTCTAAGTTAATAAACATTTTTCAATGCGTACTTTTTAATAATATCATGTAATACTGCTATAACCACATTTTACAATCATATATATTTTGTAAAAATGATTAAATTGTCAAATATATATTTTAATATATGCAATTTCGATGTTTCCGATTCACTTTTTATTTAAATATGTGCAGTATTACAATGTATATATACATATATGTTTATGTCGTTTTTAATTAATGTCGACGAATTGAAGTCCTGAATTTATATATCTCCCTAATGAACAACACAGCCACAGTTGATTTTTTCTTTCTATTTACGAATATACCTCGTACCAGGCGTAGTTTATCATCTCATTTTACTCCTGCTTGTCTTCCTTGATACAATTTTATATTTTACAATTCCATCCATGGTACTACATCTAATGCATAGAATGAGATGCTATCTATTACTAAGGGCTTAAGAGTCAAAATAAAATACATAAAGTAACAAACATCGTCCAGTCTCACCTGTGTCACTTTACTTCCAAAGAGTAAAGAGGTAAGGTAAAGGAAAACGGATACAAAATACAAAATTACATGATTGAAAGTTACAATGGAAATTTTTTGAAATAAAAACGAAACCATAAATATTTTGTTCATGTTGTTTATTTTATGCAGACTCATCAACTCATTTCTGCGCAAAAAAATATTAAACCTAAAACATAAATCTTATTCTTGTCCAATACGTTTGTATGTGCGTTTGCATAAAACTCCAGAATCAAATGTAGTACATTCAGAGTGCAGTAAAGAAAAAGAACATTTTTTTTCTTAAGTGGGGAAAATTATTAGAAAGAAAAAGAATATTGGAGGGTAAATTTCAATTAAACAAACATTGAAGAGGTACTTCTGTATAGTTACATTATTATTTACTAGTTCCGATGGTATTATAAAGCTAAAAATTAAACTAAACATGCTTAACTCAAACTTTTCAATAGGATTACATCTAAAAAATAAACCTGATTTTAATATTTAATATGTAAAATTAACGCATATGTCATTACGTATTGCAAAAACATGATTCGCATAACGGAAAAAAAATATTTTTTGTTTTCAAAAAGGGTTAAAAAAACGCTTGAAATGCATTTTGACTAATTCACCCATAGACCTTGAATATAATTGTATTCTACGAGCTTGGTCTTGACCTATATATTCAAGGTCTACGCCAACGCCCTACTCACTTGAAAACAGATGACGCTGGAAAAGAGCATGTTACGCCATCTGGGGTGCGAAGAGAGGAACTATGTAGAGAGGGTGTATTTTTGGTTGTGCTGGACGTGTCTTCAGTCGAAGGCGGAGGACAAGGCGTGTAACATTGTCCTAGGTCGTCCCGTCGTGTTAACGAAAGGATCAACAGGACACATTAAGTTGTGAGTTTCCGATAGGAGAAGGACATTGTGTGTCACCCCCGTAAAGGAAAAGGGTGTTCACGGAAAGGTCTGTAGTATCCGTAAAGTTTAAAGTGAAGTGTCCAATAGAAAAAGGACATATATGAAGGTGAAGGACATGATGGTGAAATCGATTTTGTGTCGGTCTCCTTGGTGCGTGATATCTTATCTCTTGCTGTTTATAATCCTGATTCAACATTCGGATCACTGCCGTGGACGATCATTCCCAACATATGAATCATGTGAGTATAAATATGATCAGAAATGCATCAAATTCTCAGCTGAATGTCTTCTGCATTATCCAGTTGGCGAAGCTCAATGTATTAACAAAAGGCATAGTTTTCAAACTCGAGTTACTGATATATGTTTGCGCATAACTTTATGCAATACTTAAATAAAAAAACAAATCTTTAATATAATGTTAAATTTGCAAAATCCATCAAAATTGGTAAGAAACAATTAATTTTCTTTCAACCTGAAACATCAATTTTGAGCAATTGGGTAGAAGTAATTTATCGTGCTTTATAATCTATTTCTCGATTCAATGTTGAGAAATTTCTTCATCAACTTCCCATAGTTTCTCAACTTTCTTCGCCTTTTTCCCTTCATTTGTTTTATTCTTACGTAAGAGTGCGATGGCCGAAGAGTTCCCGACACCCTCTTTCACTGTGGCTCTGGACTGTACATCCACTATTCACTGGTCAATGACGGCTTCGTCAACTGTCCCTTCGGTGACTGCATTGACGAGACCAACTGCACCAATGCCAAGACCGCCAAAATTGCAGGTAAGACATATTTTCAGATTAACCAATCAGGTTCTGACGATCCTGGTACAACGTTTGACGTTTTCAGGCAATTTATATGTTCTTTAGGCCAACAACTGGCCAATATATAGTTTTTATTTGATATTTCATTTGTAGCTGTTCAATATTTATTATGGTCGTATTTTATGGTCACCTAGAATATGTTTTGTGGTGATGACCAGTAGCATATATACATAGAGTGGAGATCGACTACTAATTTACTGACCATACATAATCAATGCTTTAAAAATTATGATGCACAATGTCTAATCTGTAAAAGGTTCACGTCAGCCAATCCCAAAGAATAACAGATGCACAGAAACACAATCCACACATAACGTTTCACTAACCTTTTCTTCAACTCCTAGTTTATTCTATATTTATACCTTTTTAACTTTTTTCAGCTTTACCCTTTCTATATTGATGATTGACTCTTCTTCTTTACCCGCCATGATCACTTTGTTTTTCTCTTCATTTCCACCCTCAGAACCATACTCTGATTCTATTTGCCATTCAGCTACTCTTACGTTTCCTTGAGGTCATCTTCATTCTCTGAGAAACAGAATCATGTCATCTCCGATTCCTTTACATTTCACTTCCCGCCATCCTGTTGTTAACCCTTTTGCTGACTTTCCAGCACTCTTTCGTCCTTCTTGTAGATATAAAAAAGAGTTGGGGACAAAACATACCCTTGAATTACTCCTCTTCCGACTACGAAGCACACAGAACGAATCTTTCCGTTCTCTACTCTCATTGCTTTCCCCTGGTCGGAATATACAGTGTTTGTCCCGAAAGTAAAGACAGTAAATCTGAGGAAAACCTTTAGTAAGGAGATTTTTGCTACAAAGGTGTCACAGTTTTTGAACTAGGGCCTTTATGCATCTAAAAACCATTGCCAGTGTAAAGTTTTATACGCTTCCTTAAATTAAACAACCAGAAGGTCCTCCATAGTTCTGTTTGCTGTGTAAAAATGGTCTCTTTTAAAGGCGTGTTTGGTTGATGAGGACGGAAAAGTTATTGGCTGGGTCAGGGCAGATCTTCAAGGTTCCTGAGACAGTGTTGTCTTTGTTGTCTAGTAGACTTAAAATGTCATTTTTCCCACGAACGATATGGGACCATAACAGCTGCCAATGATACTTTTATCTACATTTGTCGTTAGGTAGTGTAGATTTTAGTAGTAGTAGTACTCCTAATACTTGAATCCTTATCTGAAACCTAGTACATACTAACAGCACGCCTTGCATGTTATCTACATGGGTCTTGAGTCTCTGTCCATCTGTGTAGTTGTAGAATGCATGTATATTGACGGTCCCTCTCCATTGCGATAACATCCGTAATGTAGTAGTGCATGCTTGTGAGGCTTCGCTTCGTGACAAACATTAGCGATTTATGCTAATGCATCAATAGTCGCAGTTACACTAACAAGGGTATAGTGTAATGCATAATGGTGATTACTCACCCCCTGCCACACACCCCTGAGGTGGATTGCAGGGTATTTTGCAGATATAGATGTAGACTGTCCTACAGAACACAAGCAAATGCCTTCTCGATATCTATTCACAGCTGCTAATGCTTACTTTTAAAATATGAGCCCAGATGCTAAAGTAATATGTTATATGATATATACTCCTTCTCTGACTAGCCCATATATTACGGTGCAGTCCATCTAACTCATCCAGTGGTGCCAACACCGGCGGACCTCCTTCGGAACCAGACTGCCGTACGGTCAAAGAAGTCCTAGATAAACTTATGATTGGTTATTGGGAAATTTTGAATGATGCCAAAACTGATAACCTTGGTTATAATTTGTATATTTGGACCTGTTGGGTTTTTGGGATAGTGGCCATCGTATTTATTGCATCTTGCTGCTACGTTCTCTGCCAGGACTGCAAACGCGCTCTGAAGGAAATTGGAAAGAACCAGAAGACTATGATCGTCGATGAAGACACAGGTATGCATTGGGAGTGGCACCTTACATGGCATCACCCGTTCACCCTATTCATTTGAAAATTAAGACTATATGATTTTGCATTAATTAAATTGTATTTCTCCAAAATAAAGTTCATGTTATAAAATATAAATGCATTGAAGAATACAGTGGTGATGCTTAAAATGTTTAAGTAGGCAGAAAAGCCTTTCCTACAAAAAACTCTTTGCTTAGAGACAAGACTGGTGAAATGGTTAAACGGGCATAAAATAATTACAGGGCTGAAAATGCATAGGCTGTAATTTGATTGAATCTGATATGGTATTCCAATTGATTTTTCGTCGGGATCATCAACTGTGTCAGCAATCGTTACCACTTACGAACCTGAAGTTGAGGGTTGAGGACACAAAGACTTGACATTTTCCTGAAATATACCTTTCATGTTCATCTGACTAGTCTGACCTGATCAGTGTTGATCTGGTTTTCTTTAACTCTCTTGTAAAATGTTTTGTAGCTGAAGGTGACTTTGCATTATAGTTTGGACGGTGAAGAGCCTTCTGTGTTCCACAAATTATATGACGTCTTCAAACCCATTGGAGGCCTCCTACGATGATTTTGGTGCTACGTGGTAATTTCAGAACAGATATGCGTCAGTATGACACAGAGAACGTCATTTTGACGCTACACTTCGTCTCTAGGTCCGACAGGAACGATAAAATCAGAGATTTATATTGCCGAACAGACAGCGCGTTGCCTGAAGCAATTCTCGCCTCATGCAGTCGAGAAGAGGACTTTTGTTGGAATAAGTTTTTTTGTCCCGATAATCCAAGTATATGCTCAATATATGGAATGTGTTGGGGAACTCATCCTCTTGCGCTTCCACGCATAACAATTATCCCGAGTCCTTGTAGTTCAATAATATTCTAAATTTATCTAAAAAATTGATGAACTCGTGACTTTGCGCATTTTTGAAATCCCAACAATTTTTTTTTGAGCAACTACAACAAAAAAAAACAGTTTTCAGAAAGTTATGTATTTTTTCCGGGTTAAAATCACCATTGACTGGACTAGATATCTATTATTGTCCCTCCATCTTTGCAGGCGGAGGACAAAGAGCACAACGCCATTGCGTTGGTAAAACTTCCCCCGAGCACACAACACGTCTCGACCAAAGAAGATGAGAAGAAAAAGTTGGAGGAGATAAAGTTGGGCGAGGAAATGTTGGAGGATGAAATATTGGAGGATGAAATGTTGGAGGATGAAATGTTGTATGAGTAAATGTTGGAGGAGAAAATAATGGAGGAGGAAATGTTGGAGGGAATGTTGGGGGAGGAAATGTCGGAGGAGGAATTTTTGGGGGAGGGAATGTTGGAGGAGGAAATGTTGAGGGAGGAAATGTTGGAGGAGGAAATGTTGGGGAAGGAAATGTTGGAGGAAGAAAAGTTGGAGGAGGAACTGTTGGAGGAGAACGAGGTTCTGAACGGCGCAGCTCATAAGAGGTTCAGGAGCCGGACACCGATACGAAACACGGCCGTAGCAGAGAAGGTAGAAGCCGAAGATATCACCATAGCGAGTTGATGCTTCTCGGACTCGTTTGCCATCAAACTCTGTCCCTTTCCTCCCGTGCACCAAACCAGGAGACTCATTCGTGTGACCACAATTGTTATTGTGCTTAAGTCGTCGCCTTTGAGAGAACTTTCACCATTACCCTGTTAAGATACCTAATGACTGCTTTTGGTGTCGATCACGCGTCGAACAAGTGTCCTTTCAGTGTCCTGTTCATGTTCAAATATTGAAAAGTCTATTATTGCCTTAAATGTTTTCACAAAGTGTCTTGACATGTCTAAACGGTTGAATCATGCAAAAATTCAAGGTTGTGAACAAAAGTAAATAAGTTTCTCACTGTATCTCATTACTAATAAATCAAATCATCAAAGTATATCAAATAATTATGCTATGGAAAATAATACTTTGTTTGTAATAATGAAAAAGGTTTTATGTTTGGAAAACACTGAGGATATTTCCAAGGTAAATAAGCTTTTTATATACATACTTTTTAATAATATCATATAATAATGTTATATTAACATTTTATAATCATATATATTTTTTAATAATGATTAAATTATCAAAATATATTACATTAAATGCAATTTTGCTGTTTCTATTTCACTTTGTATTTAAATATGTCCAGTACTACATGTATAAATATAAATTTTTTTATGTCGTTATTAATAAATGTCGACGAATTGAATTCCTGAAATTATATTCTCTCCAATAGAACAACGAAACCCAAGTTAATTTACTTTTCTATTTACGAATACCTCGTACTAGGCGTAGTTTATCTTCTCACATCACTACTTCTTGTCTTCCTTGATACTATTTTATTTTACTATTCCCTCCATGGTACTACATCTAATGCATAGAATGAGATGCAATCAATAATTAAGGGCCTGAGAATCAAAATAAAATACATTAAGTAACAAACATCGTCCAGTGTCACCTGTGTCACTTTACTCCGGTAAGAAATTACAAAAAAGCAAAGTATCTTAATGTGTTCGGTGGCTAGATCGCAGCACCAAACGTTCGAATACTTGTATTCCTTTTCCTGCAGCTAACTGACGATATCCGTCGGTACCATCTTAGAGCATATGCACGCGTATCGTTTTTCGTGTTTATGTTACGTGTATCACTTTGATTCGCAGGCCCTCAATCAGTTTCAGAGATTAAACAGAGCTTATAGTAGAATACAAGGCCTCTTCCCTGCTTTGTGTCGTACGCATAGAAGTGCAAGGGAAGGAATGTAGGCCATTTTGTAATCTAGTTTCCTAGAAGAAACGTCTTTCTTATAATGTTTTTCCACAAGCTCTAACACTTTTATTAATGATTAAAAGGACATAAGAATTTCAACATTGGAATGATGCTGTTTTTGCTCTTTCAATACCTTAGAAAAAATTAATGTACTTAAAGTTCTATCAATTTCTGTAAAATTAACTCACTTATTAATTTTTAGGAATTTCGATTGATTTGAAAATGATTTTGCATTTTACTTTAACAATATTTTATATACTATTCTGAAAGCCAGAGAGCGTAAGAATAGTATATAAAACTGCAATGAATGCACTATGATTGCACTATGGCACTGCTCTTCCATCTTATTATATACGTTTACAATATATTGTGTTCTGATTCTCATTTCGAATACATAATATTATGTTGTTTATGGATTGTTTTGGATGAAATACAAAACAGTGCGTATAACATACATTTCATGAATTCTTGTGGATAAAACATTAGTATACCATCGAATTAAAAAATTATATTAATAACTTTTTAAAAAGTCGTTTTTCTGAAGTAATTTAATTTACAAAGTTGCCTACATGTCAGGATAAACCTTTATCTGGCTGAGACACATTATCTTTCTTCAGAATTCATTTCCCTCCCTCGATGTATACATTATAAAATTATGTTAGTAAAATATGAAACAAATTCATACAATCTTCATAAAAACAAAATAAACAACTGTCTTCTCATGGTTTACTTTGGGAAAATATGTCTGTATTGGGACTTGAATGACTTATTACACAGAACAGGAACCGCGAAATGTGAAAAATTTAAAGTTATAATGGAAATATTTGAAAATAAAAACGAAACCATAAATTTTTCGCTCATGTTGTTTATAATATGCAGACTAATCAACTCATTTTTTCGCAAAAAAAACGTGGTCTGCGTCGGACCAGACGCTGGAAGTTATACTTCTTTGGCCGGTCGCACACACCCGCTCACACACACAGGCAGACAGGATAAATAAATGAAATAAAAGACATTTTTTCTCTATTATTCAATATATTTCTCTTCGATATATTGTTATGAGTGATTTAATTTTTATAATATACACCTATATATTATCTGTTATATACACCTATATACTATATGTACGTTTTTGTATGGTTTTTTGTACGTTCGAACTTTG
Organism: Pyrrhosoma nymphula; assembly: GCA_963573305.1. Taxonomy (NCBI): domain Eukaryota; kingdom Metazoa; phylum Arthropoda; class Insecta; order Odonata; family Coenagrionidae; genus Pyrrhosoma; species Pyrrhosoma nymphula. The sequence continues at coordinate 63,196,929 of OY754340.1, read as the reverse complement.
AAAAGAAGTTTTGTTTAAAAATATAAAAAGCCCCAACCGGGAATCGAACATGGGACTCTTGGGTGAAAGTAGAGTGCGCTACCGACTCACCCATCGATGCTCTAGTCCAAAGTACGAACGTACAAAAAACCATACAAAAACGTACAATTGTGGATTTTTCTCACCCAAAAAAGAGCGTGACGCGGTTTCTCGACCAACATCCCATCCCAAAAGTCTCCAACGGGCGCAAAGAAGTATAACTTCTAAAATATTGTACCTAATATATAAATATTATTCTTATCCAATAAGTTTGTATGTGTGTTCGGATATAATTCCAGAATCATATGTAGTACATTCTTAGTGCAGTAGTAAAAAGGAACATTTTCATTCTTCAGTGGGAGAATTTTTAGAAAGAAAAATACTATTGGAGGGCAAATTTCAATTGAACAAACTTTGAAGAGGTTCTTTGGTGTAATTACAGCGTTATTTACTCATTCCTATGGTGATATAAAGCTATAAAATAGTCCAAGAATGATTAAAACAAAATAACGCGAATTTATTTTTTTTAAGAACAGCGAAGATGAAAAACGTTTAAGCAATTATCAATAAAATTTTATCAACAAAATAAACCTTATTTTAATATTTACACATAAATGTAATGCATTTGTCAGAACGTGTTGTAGAAAAACTATTATTCGCATAAGGAAAAATAACATTTTTTTAAAAAGGGTGAAAAAACGCGCGAAACTCATTTTGACTAATTCACCCATAGATTTTGAATATAAGTGTATTCTACGACCGTGATCTTGACCTATATATATTCAAGGTCTATGCCAACGCCCGACTCACTTGAAAACAGATGACGCTGGAAAAGAGCATGTTACGCCATCTGGGATGCGGAGAGGGGAACTAAGTACAGAGGGGATATTTCTGGTTGTGCTGGACGTGTCTTCAGTCGAAGGCGGAGGACAAGGCGTGCAACGTTGTCCTAGGTCGTCCCATCGAGTATACGGAAGGATTAATAAGATAAATGAAGTTATGAGTTTCCGATAGAAGAAGGACTATACGAACGAAGGATCTTATAAAAGGAAGGACTAATATATTTGAAGATGAAGGACAAGATGGTGAAATCGAGTTCATGTCGGTCGCCTTGGTACGGGACAACTTTTCTCTTGCTGCTTATTATAATCCTGATTCAACTGTCGGATCATTGCCATGGACAATCCATCCCAACATACTTATCATGTGAGTATAAATATGATCAGAAATATATCTAATTCTCAGCTGAATGTCTTCTGCATTATCCAGTTGGCGAAGCTGGATGTATTAACTAAAGGCATAGTTTTCAAACTCGTGTTACTGATAAACACTTGCGCATAACTTTAGATTATACTTGAACAAAAATATTATTTTTGTGTAATGATTTAATCCATTCGTAATTAATGGCTTTTTGAGGGTTTGGTCGAGAACTCTAGAACAAGTAGACGCCGTTGTGAACCCTTTCCAAAAATGGATTTAACTTTTGACGAAAAGTGTGATGACATGTAATGGTTAATATGCTGTGTGAAATACATTGATATGAATGAATTGAGATTTTTTTATGATTAAGAATTTAATATTTAAAACTAAAAAAATGTTTCGCATACAATATTACCGATTCCACTTATTCGTTCATGTTGTAAATATATCAATGGACGTTCCTTTAAATACCGTAGCCATTTCTAAATTTTAACATTACGCTGCATCCCACCTTTTTTGGGATTTTAAGTTTAAATATGCAATTTCCTTCGTTTAAAAGGCATATTTAGTTTAATTTGATGACGAAACAAAAGGTCTTTTTCTGCTAAAAAAAGCACATTACTTAAATTAAACGCCTAGAAATCTTCCAATGTCTTCCTCTATGGTTTATCTATATTATATCGTGCAGACTAATATTAATGTTTGAGGCCAAAAGTGAAAATGTAAGCGGCTTTTTGGTTAAAAAATGCATTTGCCAAGATATTTCTGCAGCTGGGTTAACAGGATCCCAATACACGAGAACCTTACGCTGTGTTCATTGGCTAAAAAAAGCTCTACTTCCACTTCCTTGTTCTATCACATAAACACCACCCTCCGCCTTCATTTAACGAGCATGTTCATGTCTCACCTGCTCCATGTGTACAGGGCTCAAACCCGGGTCAGTGCTATAGGTATAAATGTGCAATATACCCTTGTAGACACCTCAAGGGTGTGTGGCAGGGGGTGAGTATACACCAACATTCATTACACTATACCCTATTATACTTAGTGTAACTACGACTATTGAAGCATTGGCATAAATCGATAATGCTTTACAGGAGACGAAACCTCAAGCATAAAAAACACTATAAATATGCTACCAATATTACATTGATCGGTTTAATTAATTTACAATTGCCAAAAATGCCATCAAATAAATAATTCCACGCGTTCAAAGTGGATTTTAAATCCTATTTTAGCTTTCTCGAGTCTATTCATTTCCTCTGATCGGTAGAACAACAGGGTGGTGACGTAGTCATGACACCAAACGAGTTAATTTAACTTAAAATCATAAAAGGGAAACAAATTCGCGAAATCAGGAAATTTCTTCCTTTGGATCAAGCCATGTAAGAGGCTAAATGTTTCACATTTAGATATTAATGAACCAAGTTTCATTTACCGATATTTATCACTTCATTAATTCCAATGTATTTTATCAATATACTGGCAATATATGCATGTAATCTTAATCGGGATTTTTGACTGTATCAATTCCATTGGATATCTTCTAATATTTTCACGGTTTGTAAAAATGCAACTAAACATGACACAAAAGTAAGATAGGGGAAATAATTAATATTTTTATTATTTACAATACAAGCAAATGTCACTCTTTATCCCCCAATTGGATAAGTGAATGAACGCTCGCCGTTTTTTGTCACAAGATGTCGCATTTAATTCACCTCATACTCGCTCATCACTTTAAACCTAAGGATAGTAAGTTTTTTAATGATTTTATTCCTCTCCATGCGTCTATTCGTACCTCCCGCACGAAGATTTTATGGCCACGAGTGTATTTCGCGCCGTAAGTCTTCTGTTTCTCTTGCTCAAGAAAGTGATTAGAAGTTTACTCCGCTGAGCAATATGCCAAGCGATCAGGGCAGGGTCGTCATGAGCGGATCCATTGCCCATCGCTCGCTCGCACTCATGACGTCATTTGCGCTCAGTCGCTCAGCGAGCGATCAGTGCCGCTGAAAGCTTACCCTATGCGATACTCCAATGATTTGACGAAGCGTTCCTCGCTGATTGAAGTCTCAGATGACTCAGTGGAATTCTTAGTAGCCATCCATTCCAGCTTTCAGATGGGAAGGTATTTCTTTCCAGGTAAGTATATCCGACGGACGGAGTTGTGGAGACATATGGAGAGTCGGAAATAAAGTGGGTTACGTTTCGTTTACAAGATTCCATCCAGACAAGCTACAAAGATATATAGAAACTGGTGAAGTTAAAACAAGTATGGTAATAAGTACGCTAATCCAATGATTTATTGACGTGTTCCTCGCTATTTGAAGTCTCCGTTGACTCGGTTGGTATTCTTAGTAGCTTTGTATGAAGCCACTCTGCCATCAGATAAGGACCGTGTACTTCACACTCAAGAGAAGTGATATAGGATTCCTTTCCTGGTTCGGTATATCCGATGGAAGAAGAGGGAGAGATAAAGTGAGTTCGAAAAAAACAAGAAGCTGTCTGCAGGCGTCCCTTCGCCACGTTATCAATCGCCAAAAGTAAACAGAAAGTGAATCGGGACATGTATCACTCTCCCTGTTATTGCCATTAGCCTTTGTGTCATGTTGCTGGAACATTTATCATGGAGCAAATTTCAATTAAAATAACATTGAAGAGGTCCTCTCGTCTAATTACAAAAATACTTATTCTAATGGTGGAATAAAGCCGTATATTATTGTAAACATGAACTATATAAACTAACGCGACTATATTTTTTTAAATTAGCGAAGGAGTAAAACGGTCAGGAATTTTTCAATTAAAATACATCGGAAAAATAACACTGACGATGATCCCAGCAATATTTACATATATAATTAACGCGTACGTCATAAAGTGGTGTATTACTAAAATGATTCGCAAAAGTAAATATTAGTTTTCATTTTGAAAAATAAAACAGTAAAGTTAACGCATGAAATTCATTTGCACAAATGCCCACATAACTTGAGTATAAGTGTGTTCTACGACCGTGGTCTTGACCTATATTCAAGGTCTATGCGCCATGGCTTTATACATAGTTATCTCTATATTCTGTGGTCTATGCCAACGCCCGAATCCATTGTAAACAGACGACGATCGAAATGATTAAGTGACGCCATCTTATGACACGAAGGGTTGAACTAATTAGAGGTTGAAAGTTCTCTGGTTGTGTTGCTCGTTGTGCGTAGTCGTTGGCGGTGAACAAAAACTGTTTCCAAACTCGTTAGGCATTAGGGAGCATGGATTTAGGTGCATAAAAGATTTTTGCAGTTAACAAAAGGGAGGCTTAAGTTTGTCCTCCCTTCGCAAGTGTCGACAGCTATATAACTCTAAATGAAGGGCTAGGGAAAGACGAAACATATTTAGAACAAATGACACTCATGACTAGTGCTCTTTGAAAATTGGATTGCTCTAATAATGCACATCCTCAATATTTTCGTAATTTAAGAATACTAGGTGTTCAATTCGCAACATTAACACTTTTATTGTTAGATTCTGTGACTTACTGTTTTATAGTAGAGCACGTACTTTAAGCTCGTTAAGCATATTTTAACTAAATGGTAAATTTCATCTTTTTCTTCCCCTTTGATCACCTTCATCTTCTCTTCATCCGTGGATGTAACTCTTTCAGATGACATGATCAGCAACCGAGTATGTCATCTCTTATTTGATCGTTCATTCGAAGCAACGTTTGAACGTCCAGTGATCCTCGAAATACAATCTGAGTGGAAACAAAGCCGCATCCTTAATCTCCCAAAGAAGTGCAACGTCAAGGTGAAGACAAATCACACAGACGGGATTGGAGTCGTTTCCGTCATCCAGGAGATGAGACTCCGCAGAGACAGTGAGGCCTGCATTGACTACATCCAGGTATCTGAGACAATATGAAAGACAATCATTTTAATATTTTACTTAGAATAGTTTCCTATATTTCTGACCCCCATGTTCTTCTCGGTCGTCCTTTTCTTTCTCTGCCTGTGGAATCCCACACCAGCATTGATTACATCCAGGTATCTGAGCCAATATGAAAGGCAGTCCATTTCATTTTCTGTGAAGCATTGTATCCCAATTTCTTAGCCCAATGTTTTTCTCGATTGGCCTTCCATAACAGAACACCCTTGCACTTCATGATTTATAATATATTATTATACTTCATCTACAATTGTAAGTGCATGTAAACCTTTCTACTCGATAATTATTAATGCATTGATTCAAATAATGAATAATCATTTAAGAATTTTCATGGGATTTGAAAGCATAATTGCATTTTAATGACCTTAACTCCTCCCGCTTGTGAACTTCTAGTAGTATTGTTTATATTGCAATTAAACTGGGCAATGCATTAGTACTTTTGTCCATTATAAGAATAGTATAGATCGATGTCTACTAAGGTCGATAACCATCGATCGACTGTGTTTCATTGGATACATACGATATTGCTGGTGCCGTATTCCTGCGTTGTTCCCTCTTGTATCACTTGGCACGACGCTAATGACGGATGTATTCACGTGCTATGACTTCAATCGTATCCATAGCTTGTCAGTGGATAGAATCCAGTCATGAATGGCATTATATCCATGTGCAAATTAGATTCAAATAAATCTGCGATATCTGGGCAATAGGGGAACGACAAATGATATGGTGTACTTCTTCATCAATGGTTAGAAGTATCAATGAATATATCATTCAAACCCAATGGCAGAATATAACCCAAGAATACGTACACACCATCGACTGCTTAAATTATACTTGTATGTCACTACTATCTTTTATACTTACAATTGCTTACCCATTCATGTAGTAACCCTATGGTTTTTAAATCTTTCTTTATTTTTATTTCTATATCTCTGAGATGGATGTCGTTGCGACCAAGAGAACTGAGGCTTTGTACTAATTCCATTATCAATGATAACGTATTTTTAGTTCGTCTTTCTTCTATTGACTGGATGCTGCTGTTCATTTGCAGATGGTCAAGGACGGAGTAATAAGGGGTCCACGCATCTGTGGCTGTGTCCTATTCAGTCTGCCGTTGGGCGAGAACGGAACGTCGCCCCTGCCGTTCACTAATCCACCGACTCACCTCAGGGCCGGCTCCATGCACTCGTACTTCCTCTTCGACAAACAGTACGTCAACCGGTATAAGTCGAGAGTTTCGGAGTTGGATGCGAATGGTGAACTAAAGACGCACCTGTTCATCTCGAACCAGCCGTTGGACTTCGAAGAGGAGCCCGCCAAGCTGAAGATCGTCTACACCGTGTACCAAGGTGTGATCCGAGTGACTTTTTCACTTCAATACGTCTACCACAATGTAGCATAAGACGACAATTCACAAGCGTTTGGAAGTGAACTTGCAGAAGGCACTGTTGTCTGGATAGGGTGATGGGCATGTTACTGCTTATTAGACAGGTGAACTTCTAATAAATCCTTAGGGTAGGCATATGAATATTTTTAAAAAGGCATATGAAAAGTTTAGAAAAACAAAACGAAAATAAAGCATATGATCTTCATTTCCACTATATTTTAGTCTGTAAAATGTTTCTCTTTCAATCAGGTTACATCACTTCCTGCGCTAGACTAACTCGTGTGACGTGGAGATTAGACGTTGCGCTGTGTGCTGTGCAGCGGCAACTGATATCTCACTGTTTCGTCTTCTATTCTGAACCAATTCCACTGCACAAGGGGCTGAGTTGCGGTCATAAGCTACAATTTGTTGCATTTGAATCTGATGCTGGCTATTTCTCGGTTTTATTCTACCAGCACATGTCTGTCAATCGTTTTGAGATAGAATTATAACTGTGAAGTACCTATCTTTTAAGAATCCAATGAAATGTTACATTATTTAAGTGAAGGATTAATAATTACATAGCATACAGAACTACCAGACATATTGTAACAGCGCCGATCAATCGCCTGTTGTTTGGTGTGCCCCTAGTTGTTGTCTAAACTTTCTTTGCCTTATTTCCTTCATTTGTTTTGTTCTTACGCAAGAGTGCGATGGCCGAAGAGTTCCCGACACCCTCTTCCACTGTGGCTATGGACTGTGCATCCACTATTCACTGGTCAATGATGGCTTTGTCAACTGTCCCTTCGGCGACTGCATTGACGAGACCAACTGCACCAATGCCAAGACCGCCAACATTAGAGGTGAGACACATTTTCAGATTAACCAATTAAGTTCTGGAGAACTTGGTATAACTTTTCACGTTGTGAGGCAATTTATATACTCATTAGGCCTACTTACTATCCAGTATGGAGTTTTTTGTTAGATATTTCATTCATTGATGTCCATATTTTTATAAAAATTATATTATGGTCACCTAGGAGATGTATTGTGTTGGACTGAATCTAAAAAGAACAATTCTCAGGTCGAAAAAGAAAAAACCCAACCATTTCTTTTAAAACATTAAACTTTTACGATATTTACGGACGACCAGTGAAAGTTTTAGCAAACCGCAAACCAATGGTATCAATTATGAATTAAAATATTACCAATGTGGGATCACCACGAATGCTAATAATTAAAGCAATGCTTTTAAAATAATACTTTCAAGTGAAGTACCTTCCAGGGAAATATATGTATTTGGCCAAGGTCTTGTCGAGATCTTTTTGAGAATATGACTGTCACTGTGATCCCTATCTCTCGGAGCCTGTGAACACTTTAGGCGTCGTTGGAAACCAAGGAATGAGTGAGAAGCGAAAGGATGAGTGTAGACAGGAAACAGAAAATAGCAAAGCCGTAAAATGGTTATAAAATATTGCACAAAGGGTAACATTTTAATGTTTGCCATCTCGTTTTTAACCCTTTCGCTGACTTCCCAGCACCCCTTGGTACTTCTTGTAGAAGTAGAAAAGAGTTGGGGACAATACATACCCTTGCAGAACTCCTCATCCGATTACGAAGCACACCTTACGAATCATACTGTTCCCTTCTCTCTTTGCTTCCCTCTGGTCGGAATATACAGGTTTAGTCCAGAAACACTAAATTTGGGAAATACATTGTTTTGAACTTTTTGCTGCAAATGCGAAACTAATTTTGAAGAAGGGCATTTCAGCATCTAAAAAAATTGCTAGTGCAAGTTTTGTATGTCACCTGGAAGGCAGCAACCAGAATGTCCTCCATAGTTCTGTTAACTGTGTCAAAATGGTGTCCTTTATAATCGTGTTTGACCGATGGAGAAGAAAGCGTTGTCGGCTGAGCCAGGTCAGGACTCGAAGGTTTCTGAGACAACGTTGTCACTTTGTGCTTGGCCAATTACTCCCTTTACCTGCGTCGACGCATAAATCAGTGGATTGTGTTGGATGGAGGACACAGGTCGCAGTGATCTCCTTGAAGATATATACATAAAGCCTTTCTCTCATGTACAATAGATTATCAAACACCAACTATTTTGCTCTCATTCTGTCACTATAACGACGACTAGTGTTGGAAACATCCTGCACGTTGACCATACTTTATGCGTTCAGTCGTTGATGGTCGTTCAGAGTGTTGGTTGTACTGAGTGACTTCTCCGCCCTCCAAAAAAAAAGTAAAAACCATCGGTAAACTTCTGACTTTGACAGGATTTCCTTTCTAACAACCTTTTGAATCATGGCCATTGCCTTGGGCCCTAATTTCCTGAGTTTAACACAAAAATTGCTTTATTATTGTATTTCTCAAATACTACACTCCATTTCGAACCTACTGAATGACTTACCTACGCAATTTCGCAGGAATTTGAAAGCTTCGTATTCCACGTCTCAAAATCGTCCACTGCACAGTGCCAGGAACTTTTGCGAGATGTATAATTTCCGTATAGACCGTGTAAAGGTTGTGACCAACCTTTATATTCACCAATCGAAGCTCTTTCTCTTCAGTATATTCAATAGACTCTCCTACATAATACAAGTAAATACCTTTCAATGTTAATTCACAGCTGCTAATGTTGACTTTTAAAATGTAAGCCCAAATGATAATGTAATATGTTAACTGAACTTTATTTCTTCTCTAAACAGCCAACGTATTACAGTACATTGGACCTCTCTCATCCATTGGTGCCAAAACCAGCGAACCGTCATCGGAAACAGCCATCCGTACGATGAAGATACCCACTTTCGTATACGAACCCAAGGAGGAATCTAGGACAGTTATTGTATGGAGGCCAAAAGCAGTCTTTAAATGGGCATTAGCGGCCATCGGATTCTGCCTCGGTGTCTGCTGGGGCTGCTGCAAGTTCTGCTGTTCGGATAACCAGGAAGATCAAGAGAGGCTTACGCCTATGGTCGAAGATGGAGACAAAGGCCCTGGTATGTATCGGGAGTGGTGCATTAATTAGCCCGTTACCCGTTCTATGTATCTGTAAATGAAGACTATGTGATTTTGTATCATTATAGTCGTATTTATAGATTAGAAAGTTCATATCAAAAAATAAATTCACCAGAGAAGACAATGGTGATGTTTAAAATGCTTAGCTAGCTCCAAAACATATCTCTCACTCAGTGCTTCAACCCGAAGGTTGGTTTGGATAGTTGAGAGTAGAGCTCACACTGGATTAAGCCACATAGCCGTGTGAATTTCACACATTCAGGGTAGGGGGGCCAGTTCCTTTCCCTGGACCACCTTGCACTCCTGAGGATTTCTTGTTCGGGGGATTCCAAAGACCTCTGCCTTCCCTCTGCTCACTAGGCCACCACGCTCGCTCCAAAATATATCGCAAGGACATATTCATATGCTGCACCGAAATAGGCACTTCACCTTGTTTCAAATAATTTAGGCGTTACTTGGCAGTATCACTTAAATTGTGCACAAAATAAAATGCGTATATATGTATTTATCATGTGGTTACCATCTTCCAATCTGAGAACTGCTACAAGCCTGGAAAAGTTGTACGAAATGAGGAATTAATCTGGAAATTTTCTTTCCCATTTCAAAATCAGAATGTTTTACATAAGTTAGGAGTACCATTTTGGAGTTTGGACATGGGGTTATTAAAGGGTCAGAATACATCTTTAAAAAAGTGTATGTAAACCGTCAAAATTCTCACTGCTAAGATGGATTGATTTTGAGATAAAGAAACCGCGGTTATCACGATTGAATCTATTAAAGATTGGGCTATTTTGGAAGGTTTAAAACGTGTAGTGATGTCAACCAGATTGAAAATATAAATGTGTATATTAGGCCTAAATCAACTATTTTTGCTGGTGCATGAACTATTCATTAGATGGAATATGTGAGTCAAAAACATTGATAACCTGGAGTGATCCATTGTCTTAGAATCGGATCTTTTTTATGTGAATATTTTTGGTCCAATTAAGCCAGTCGTGCAAAGCCTGAACCATGCCGGACTTATTCGACGATCTGCCGCGTTGGCAGTACCAACAACGACTTGGGACTCATATTGAAGCTTAACGGGAGAAGGAATTAATTTTCTCGCAAATAATGCCAGTCTAGAATAAACCTCTGTCTAAGCATGAATGAGACAAATGAGGAAATTCAACGAGAAACAAATATTATATATCAATAACTGAACTACTAACCCATTATTGTAATGATACTGGAAAGACGTTAAGCCATAGAAAGTGTCCTCATTCTTGTGCTGGATCCAGTACCGTATGAACTCGGCTTATGTAAAGGCATTTAAAAATGTTAATAGATATTGTAATAAGATCAATACTTGATCAAACCGCATATATATCCGGTATTTCTTGTGTAACATGAACTTTCAATTGCGGAAGAGAAATATCAGTGACGAACCGTAATGTTCCGTGGCTTCTCTTCCTCTATTCATCATGGTATTACAATCCTTGGATTGGTATACTGCAGCCCTCCATTTCGCCCTATCCCATGCCAGTTCCTTCACTTCCCTATGGTTCTTCTTCACCGTATTCGTCTTGACTTGCGACATTAGGACTTGTCTCTTGGTCTTCCTCTGAGGACTTTCCCTTCAACTTATGCTTCCTATGTAATCGTTGTGTCTCATAACATAGCCAACCCACCGTGTTCTCATTCGCTTCCATGATCTCTTAATTTGTAGATCCTTCGAATCAACCGCAGCCGAATACATACTATCCAATGCAGCCCAATCCTACCGCGGCACCCGGTAATGCTCCTCCACCTGGTGGACAGCCTAAGTATTTCCCGATGGTCCCGATAACTATAGAACCTATCCCGCTGGGGTACTCAAAGCTACCGGGACATCAGCAACCAGGATACTCAGGGATGCCAGTCCCTCAAGGGGCATATCCTGGCCAGCTACAGAACGAAGGTAAGAGAGAAGGGTTGCCTGACAGTAGTGGCAGCGAAACACCAAATATTTTCTTACTTTTCATTGTGAATTTTCTCAAAATAGTCTTGTGCTGGATCCAGTAGCGAAAGAATTCGGCTTATGCAAAGGCACCTAGACATTTTAATAGATATTGTAAAAAGAACAATTCTTGATCAAACCGTATAGGTATATATCCGGATTTTCTTGTGTAACATGAACTTTCAATAGCGAAATAAAATATCAATGACGAAGTGTAATGTTCCGTTGCTTCTCTTCCTTGATCTCTTAATTTGTATATCCTTCGAATCAACCGCAGCCGAAAACGTACTGTCAGACACAAACCATTCCGACTGCGGCAACCGCTAATGCTCCCCCACCTGGTGGACAGCAAGGGGACTACCCGAAGGTCGAGCTATATCCACCTATCCCACTGGGATACTCAAAGCTACCGGGACATTCGCCACCAGGATACTCAGGGATGCCAGTATCTCAAGGGGGATATCCTGGCCATCGCCAGAACGAAGGTTAGAGGGAAGGGTTGACTGGCAATAGGGGCAGCGGTTGTGAATAATCGTTGAATCATTACTTGGTAGCAGATGTGCAAATCTCCATTTACATTGCAAGGGTGCATGTCCTACAAGTAGACTCCGTGCAGTGGCAGCAGAGCCCTGCGTAGGATAACAGAGGGTTCCCAAGATTACAATCCTTACGTGCCATCTTCAGAATACTCAATCTGTTATTCTCGTCTGATTTCTATAACCTTTTCCCCACTCATGGTGGCTGGCCTTGAATTAGCTGATTACCATGAGTTCACTGGTGTCCAGCCAATCACATAAGAGTGTTAATAAATTCGTATAGGGTTCACTTATGACTCTCGCCATCAGTGTTGCCAAACTCACCGCTTGAGAGTCGGAGATGGCGCTTCTCTTTTCCAGTTATTCAGTCAGTTCCTAAGTTATGTCATTTCTCCGGTAGCCATGTAAGTAAAAGCGAAAACTCTTCATTTACTTCTGTACCGTAAACTTCCTATTTGAAATATGTCATGCATGGGACATTGGGACATGGAGGTTCCCGGTTAGATGACTATGCCAGCTGCATAAGTTATATTCCTTCAGAAATCAGATAAAATAGGTAAATTTCTATTTAATTCTCACTGTAGGCATATGAATATAAGAAAGCAACTACCAATATCATGTATTGTAACTTCATGACGAACAAATATATATAACCCTTACAATATAACTCTTTCAATGAAGTAATTTTTCTGCCTGCTCTAAACGAACTCGTACGGCATGGAGAAATGTCTACACTCATTGATTTAAGGAACGAGTCCAGTGGAATTTCTTACAATTTAGTGGAATATACGACGTCAGACGGCACTGACAACCACAATATACTATTCTGCTGTAAAAAGAAATGATGAAAATATTCAGTAGAGTGAAAGGTCCCCAATACAAGAAAACCACATCCAGAAATAAAATAATGGAGCAATGGTCCAACTGGCATAAAATAAGTGCATGGCCGAATATACACATGCTGTAATTTAGTTGAATCTGACATGGTATTCCAATTGATGTTCCTTCGGGGTCAGATACTGTTCCCACAATCTTTTCCACACAGGAATCTGATGTTGATGGTTGAGGACCCAAAGACTCTCTGAACTTATTTCTGAAATACCTAAACCTTCTATTTTCCATCATTAGGCATATTTTCCATCTCTCTCTTGTAAAAAGTTTGAAATCTGAAGAGGAAGCAGCATTACAGACTGGATGGTGAAGTACATTCATTGTTCCACAAAGTGTATGACGTCTTCAATTCCTTTAGTAGCCTCGCACCATAAGCTTGGAGGTACGTGCTAAATTCAGATCAGGTATGTTTCCGTGTGACGCAGAGTGTATGATTTTGAGGCCACACTACATCTCTAGGTCCGAAAGGAAGATAAAACATTCTCCTTCACATATTTACACAGCTGGAGAATCGTAACACCCCCTGCCACTCGCCTATTCTGCTCTCATGCTTTGTATATAGATGTACGTGTTCTTCCTCATCATCACTTCTATCTTCTTGTGGATTGCATTTGACCCTATTTAGTGTCGATTTCAAAATTACATCCATGTCGTCATAACCTGAATATCCTTGTCAACATTCAACCAATTGTTCATCACGGGTTACTGTTTGTGATTGGATGGACAACATTCAAGCATTCCACTAATTCTGATATTATTTTATTATGGGAATACTATTAGAACTCCACAAATTGTACGCATAAATGTATACTCTTAAGATAACGATGACTCTTTTGGTAACCTCGACAATGGTTTAACCTCAGTGCGACGTTAATTGTTCATGTAATTGACTGTCCCAACAACTTCCGGGTACCCTTGAGAACACCACTCCCTTCATCTCTTCCCAAATCCACTTCCTATACCTTCCCTTCTATCTCAACATACAAATGGGATTGTATAAGAGAGGCTTGAGAATATTTTCAGTATTTCCTGCATTGAAAATGACGCTCTTGCATTGACTACAGGGCGACTAAATCAATAGAGTGGAAATGCCAAATGTTTTCTTCCATTTCATTATGAATTTACTCAAAGTAGTGCCTTCATACATTGATCATATCCATTAGTTAATGTCAAAGAAGAAGTTATTCTTTCTAATTAATAGAAATTATTGTCCGTAAACGGTAAATAGATTTTATCTATTATTGTCCCTCCATCTTTGCAGGCGGAGGACAATGAGCACAACGCCATTGTGTTGGAAACACTTCTCCCGAGCCCACCGCACTTCTCCACCGAGGAAGACGACAAAGTGGAGTGTCACCGGAGGAAGTAGAGGAGACAATGTTAGGGGAGGAAATGTCGGAGGTGGAAATGTTGTAGGAGGAAATGTTGGGGGAAGGGAATGTTGGGGGAGGAAATGTTGGGTGAGGAAATGTTGGTGGAAGAAATGTTGGTAGAGGAAATGTTGGAGGACGATATGTTGGAGGAGGAAATGTCGGAGGTAGAAATGTTGTAAGAGGAAATGTTGGGGGAAGGGAATGTTGGGGGAGGAAATGTTGGTAGAGGAAATGTTGGTGGAAGAAATGTTGGTAGAGGAAATGATGGAGGACGAAATGTTGGAGGAGGAAATGTTGGGGGAGGAACTTTTGGAGAAGGATATATTGGGGGAAGGGAATATCGGAAGAGGAAATGTTGGAGGAGGGAATGTTGGAGGAGAACGAGGTGGTGGATTTGGCTGAATTTGATGTAGTCCTTAATTTTTTAATGTGAGATAGTACAACATGTAGTTTTGTATTAAATTCTTATTGTCATGATACATTTCCGCTTTTTCCATTTAAAACATTGCCGTACTCTTAACATTAATCATTCATTTGGAAGACATGTAATGTTATCTAGTGGCGTACGGAGGACTGAATACTGGTTTGACTTCCGTGGATGGGAAGGGGGAATTAATATTTATGTTCATCATCATAAAATGATACTGACAAGGAGACATCGAGTGACTGGTGTTCGGGTTCCAAACGAGGCAATTATTTGCTAAAATTTTAGAGAGAATGCGGGAAGAGTTTAACGGCTTTCTTCCACATAGGCCCAAATTCGATAGAAAAGCATTATGAAAGAATCTTCCTCGGTATAAATCCTTTGCAAGTACAAACCTCATTTAAAAGACGTCGTAGCCTAGTGGTTAAAGTCGCGGAACCGGTTTTCTTCATATGCTGGCTGGAGTAAAATTATAAACGCTAGTTCAGGCAAACGAAAGAAAACGAATTATGGTTAACATGTTTTTATGAGGGGAGTGGTTTAAACCCTTTAAACCTCCATCGGTACGCCACTGATGTTTGCAGTGTTACGATTATGCTATGGAAAGTAATGCTTTGTTAAAAAAGGTATTATGTTTAGAGAAGTGGGTTTTTTTAAGAACTGAGGGTATTTCCAAGTTAAGTAAGCTATTTTCAATGCGTACTTTTTAAAAATATAATGTATCATTGCTATAACAACATTTTACAATCATATATATTTTATAATAATGATTAAATTATCAAGTATATTTTATTATATGCAATTTCGATGTTTCCATTTCACTTTGTATTTAAATATGTGCAGTATTACAACGTATAAATACACATATGTTTATGTCATTATTAATTAAGGTCCACGAATTGAATTCCTGAATTTATAACTCTCCCTTAGAACAACCCAAACCAAGTTGATTTTATTTTTCTATTTACAAATATACCTCGTACCAGGCGTTGTTTATATTCTAATGTCACTCCTGCTTGTCTTCCTTGATACTATTTTATTTTACTATTCCCTCCACTGGTACTACATCTAATGCATAGAATGAGATCAATAATTAAGTGTCTAAGAATCTAAGAAAAACATTGAGTAACAAAAACATTTCCAGTCTCACCTGTGTAACTATACTTCAAAAGATTAAAGAGGTAAGGTAAAGGAAAACAAAATACAAAATATAAAATTACATGATTGAAAGATAAAATGTAAATTTTGGAAAATAAAAACGAAACCATAAATGTTTTGCTAATGTTGTTCATTTAATGCGGACTATTCAACTCATTTCTGCGCAAAAAATGTTAGACCTAATATATAAATCTTATTCTTATCGAATAAGTTTGTATGTGTGTTCGCATAAAATTCCAGAATCAAATGTAGTAAATTCATAGTGCAGTAGAAGAAAGAATATTTTTTTAAGTGGGCAAAATTATTAGAAAGGAAAAGAAAATTAGAGAGTAAATTTCAATTAAACAAACTTTGAAGAGGTACTTCTGTGTAATTATAGTATTATTTACTAATCCCGATGGTGATATAAAGTTACAAATTAGTTTCAACATGATTAAAACTAACCCTACTTTATCTTTTTAAGAACAGCGAAGAAATTTTCAATAATATTACATCGAAAAAATAAACCCGATTTTAACATTTACATGTAAACTTAATGCATATGTAATTACGTATTGCAAAAACATGATTCGCAAAACGGAAAAAAAATTATTTTTTTGTTTTCAAAAAGGGTTTAAAAAAACGCTTGAAATTCATTTGGACTAACACCCATAGACCTTGATTATAAGTGTATTCTACGACCGTGGTCTTGACTTATATATTCAAGGTCAATGCCAACGCCCTACTCACATGAAAACAGATGACGCTGGAGAAGAGCATGTTACGCCATCTGGGATGCGAAGAGAGAGAAACTAAGTAGAGGGTGTATTTCTGGTTGTGCCGGACGTGTCTTCAGTCGAAGGCGAAGAGGGACAAGGCGTGTAACGTTGGCCTAGGTCGTCCCATTGAGATAGACACATGAAGTTATGAGTTTCCGATAGAAGAAGGTCATTGTGTTTCACCCCGGTAAAGGATAATCGTGTTCACGGAAGGATCTGTAGTATCAATAAAGTTTAAAGTGAAGTGTCCGATCAAATAAAGGATAATATACCAATGAAGATGATGGACAAGATGGTGAAATCGATTTTGTGTCGGTCTCCTTGGTGCGGGACATTTTATCTCTTGCTGTTTATAATCCTGATTCAACTGTCGGATCATTGCCAAGGACAATCAATCCCAACATACGTGTCATGTGAGTATAAACATGATCAGAAATACATCTAATTCTCAGCTGAATGTTTTCCGCATTATTCAGATGCGAAGCCTGACATTAACAAAGAGATTAATCTTCAAAATCGTGTTAATGATATATGTTTACGCATAACTTTATATAATTCTTAAATAAAAACACATCTTTAATATAATGTTAAATTTGCTGAGTAAAATACTTAGTTTTATGAATGGAATAAGATTGTTTTCATAGAGCAGTCAACTCCTACCCCACTTATGCGTGAACTCTATGCTTTTGTAGTGAATGTTTTAATTGTAACTGTTCCTTAGAAGTCTTCTCCACCTGAGATGATCTTCTGGAGTTCTTTGTCGATTGACAGCGAACCTAAGCTACTCATCGGCTCCTCTCATTTAGAGTAGATCTCCGTAAAGTATGTATGTATTCTTATACGTGCTCAAGAGTGCACTTTTAGGTTCTGTTTCATTTAAAATTGATTCGCTAACATAATTTCCAATTACACTAAGTGGTTCATTTGGCATATCAATGAACGATTCAGACTCTGTAGCCGATTCTAAATTGTAACATTACACTGGATCCCACATATTTTTATAGATTTAAATATTATTTGCAATTTCCTTCTTTCAAAGTTTCATTCAATTCGTAATGTTCACGAAACGTAAGTTCTTGTTCTGCTAAAAAAAGGACGTTACATCAATAAAAGGTTCCGAAATCTTCCGATTTCTTCCTCACTAGTTTATAGTGCAGATTATAATTGATTTTTTTGCAAAAAATGGAAATGTAAGCGGATGTAAATGTGTATGTTGGCTATATATAAGTATTCGCCAATAGATGTCTGCGGCTGATGTAAGTTTTCTAGTCCGAAGATAATCTTCGCGTGAACCTTACGCTGAGTTTATGGAGCAATGGCTAAAAAAAGCTCTACTTCCACTTCCTTATACACCCACGTAAACACCCTGCCCTCTGCCTTCATTCAATAAACATGTTCATGACTCCCATCCACTCCAGCTGTATAGAGCTCTCATTCTGAACATTGCTATAGGATTACATCTACAAAATACCCCGCAATCCATCTCAAGGGTGTGTGGCAGGGGGTGAGTATTCACCTATATGCATTATACTATACCCTAATAAACTTAGTGTAACTACGACTTTCGATGCATTAGAATAATTGTCTAATGCTCTTTTGGAGACGAAGCATCACAAGCAATACGTATGCTACAAATGTTAGAAGTATAATAAGTATAAATATATTTTTTGCAACTACATAAACGGACCGTGATTCAACAATTATACTGAAAGCACGCACGGCTTGCTGTGTATACTAGGTAACAGATAAGTATATACAAGTATTTAAATGTTAATGAAATAACTATATATACTATCTGTTAACAAACATAGTAAAAAGTCTCATTGGCTGCTGCTGTGGTCTCTTATCCTTCATAGGAAAAACGACATCTTAAATCTGTCCATTCTGCAGTCTACTTCTCTACTTGACTGCTGAAGGCTTTCCATCGTAGAAGTTACTGGTACTGATAATTTACCTAGCTTAGTACTTTTCTACAACTTTTCAGCATAGTAGAAAAGTACTAAGCTAAGTTAATTATGAGTATTAATTCTCTACTTGTGCTAGCTATCGTACTTTTCGTTTTTGTAATATCTTATTGACGTCGTCAGCAAACAAATTGGTTTGGAACTTACATAAGCGATAACGTCTAAATTTTAATCGATGGCCTGGAACCAATTCCTATCCCAGTTGCAGCAAAACATGTCAGAAACACGAGAATATCTCAACGGACTTTAACGCACCGATCTTCACTGCAAGCGATCTAACTTGGTTTCTAAGTATACCTCATAAGGATCCTAAGTACTGGCAATATATTTCATGTGGGATCTAACAAGGAAGAAGTAGGTTTTTCCCTAATTTTATTGTTTTACTTGCAACGTACTCTTTTAACAAATCCTTATTTACGATTAGTTTGGCAGGTTATTTCTCGAATATGTTTACCCCACGATAGATCAATTGTCAGTTTAACTCGGAGGTATGTAATCGATTCAACAGTGTGTAATTTGATGTTATGTATGAAATAGCTGTTACGAGGAGAGTTTATCCTTTTCCTAAAATTCATTACAACACATTTTTTTCAAAGGTAATTCTAGCTGCTACGTATCGCACCACTCCTGTATTTCCTCGAGGTCCTTCGTTAGCGCTTGCTTATCATTATAAATACTACTGGTTTCCCACTACACTTCTGCGTCAGATGCAAGTAATCGAAGCTTACTCTCAACTAGTTCACCGACTTCGTTTATATTCAAAAGAAACAGAAGTGTTCCTTTAACACTCCCCTGTGGGACCCCTTACGAGACTTGAACTTCATTGTAGATAGCACCGTGTATATTAGACCCAGGAAATGACGTCGTCGTCTAATCCGTAGGGTTCTAATATTATATGTAACTTTCTGTGGGGAAACTTTATAAAACGCTTTTCTTAAGAGATGAAAAATGGCGTCAACTGGAACGTTATCTTCATCCGAGACTAAAATATGTTGGGCCATTGAAATCAATCTGGAAAAGTACAACCTAAATCTCGACTTCTGGTACCCTTTGAGATAGGGATGGAAACAGGCCAACTCTTCTAAAAAAGGAAATTCAATTTTTGGACCACATCCTGTGTTTTCATGATTACGTTTCAGCGCTAGATTGTTTATAAAGGGTGAGAAGACAATTGGCAGGCGGCTAAAGTGTAACCTGTGTAAAAATATCAAAATATTAAAAATCATCGCATTCAAGTCTTATTACATACAGTTGCATAGTATGCGCGTGAAAAAATGTATTTTCTCAAATATAGTCATTCCGGCTATTTATTTTTACACGAATCATTTTATTTGGAAAGATCCTTGTGGTTGCTATGAATACATTAAATATAAATTGCTTTTCTGACAAATATTTTGGATGCTAAAAATAATTTGAGATGCAATTGTTTCATTAGACCAAAGGTTTATTCTGATAACTAGTTACAATTGATGCAACAATATTATTTGAATATTTCTCTTTAAAAAATCAGAGAAGGAATTTAGATTCATATAACATCGACAAATCTCCATATGGACAATTGGTGTCAACATCCATCCGTAAAGAAAAGGATAATCAAAAATTCAAATTAGAACAGTTAGCAGACTCCGTTATTGCAACCACCCAATATATCTTTATAAACACAATGAATCCAGCATATTCGGATATTCCAAAACCTATTGACGAATATTACGAAGATATTGATAAATGTTAGCCATAATAGTAATCGTAAACTTGGGACTATTGTGAAAAAAATATCTTATATAAGTACATGTTTCATGAAAAGTCAGTTACTTGGACAGTGACGATAAAATATCAAAATTTGGTGTGATTATAAAATACGCATTTCACTCCATTTCATTTTAAATAATGCTCTCAATAGTTTATTGTTCTAGACAATAGTTTTTGTTCTAATGACGAAGCTGATTGAGTGAATAAATTCCGTGTACCCAGACTAATATGTTGAGCCGGAGCTGTGAATTCCTGACTTGCCTGTTAACTATATTTTGTACAGTGGATGTTAAGCATGTACCGTCCATAGGCTCTTATGCCTGACGGAAACATATTATATTAATAGTTCTACAAATGAATGAAATGGTTTGAACTCCCTTTCCATCGGACATTGGCTGTTTTAACTAGAGGTATATTTCATGCATTTCCTCTCTTTTCGTAAGGTTCTTCCTCTTCGGTGGATTAACTCTTTTCAGATGACATCCTCAGCCACCGATTCTGTAATAGCTACAGTCTTAAAGTTGTCGAGGCGACTTTCGATCGTCCAGTAATCCTCGAATTGCAACCTTGGTGGAAGTATATCATCCGTGGTACGAAATTCCCGAAGCAGTGCGACTTCAAGGTGGAGACAAACTACACAGACCGGGTCGGAGTCGTTTCCGTCGTCCAGGAAATGAGATTCCACAGTGAAGGCGAGACCTGCATTGACTACGTCCAGGTATCTGAGCCAAAATGAAAGACAATCCATATAATTGTCTGCAAAGCATGGATTCTTACGTTCCTGGCCCCCCATGTTCTTCTCATTCGTTCTTTTCTTCCTCTGCATGAGGGATCCTACACCAGCATCAATTACATCCAGGTATCTGAGCCAATATGAATGGCAAAACTTTAAATTGTCTGTGAAGCACTGCTTCCTACTTTCATTTGCCACCATGTTCTTCTCGGTCGTCCTTCAATAACATAATACACACATAGTCAAAAATAAAGCTGTCCCTTATGAAGAACAAGTAAAAATATAGGAGTAATAATGGGCAGGAACTTAAATAGGAATGCACACTGCCTAAATATTAGAAGTAAAAGCAGTAACACTGTACACCAATTGTACAAATCCAAAAACCAGTTGCCTACAAATTTACGAAAATCAATATTAAATGCGATTATTATCCCACATTTTGGTTACTGTTGTGGTGTACTAAGAAATATATCGACTAAGAAACAAATAATAAGCTCCAGATTACTATGAGTGCTACTGTGAGATTTGTATGTGATCTGGAACGGTGGGATCATGTTACTGATTCATACAAGAGACTAAAATGGCTGAAAGTTAGAGAAAGACGGCTTTACTTATCTATTCTCTCCGCCTTCAAAATTTTCAAGTCAACCTGTCCTCCATACCTGTTCAACTCTTTTATTTTCAAAATAAAAACATCTAAAACTGGCTTACAAGATCAAATCATCTAGACCTACAGATCCCACAGCACAAAAAAATAAAAAAACATTTAAAACCGGCTTACAAGATCAGATCATCTAGACCTACAGATACCACAGCACAAAAAAAAAACATCTAAAACCGGCTTACAAGATCAAATCATCTAGACCTACAGATCCCACAGCACAAAAAAATAAAAAAACATCAAAAACCGGCTTACAAGATCAAATCATCTAGACCTACAGATCCCACAGCACAAAAAAATAAAAAAACATCTAAAACTGGCTTACAAGATCAAATCATCTAGACCTACAGATCCCACAGCACAAAAAAATAAAAAAACATCTAAAACCGGCTTACAAGATCAAATCATCTAGACCTACAGATCCCACAGCACAAAAAAATAAAAAAACATCTAAGACCGGCTTACAAGATCAAATCATCTAGACCTACAGATCCCACAGCACAAAAAAATAAAAAAACATCTAGGACCGGCTTACAAGATCAAATCATCTAGACCTACAGATCCCACAGCACAAAAAAATAAAAAAACATCTAAAACCGGCTTACAAGATCAAATCATCTAGACCTACAGATCCCACAGCACAAAAAAATAAAAAAACATCTAAGACCGGCTTACAAGATCAAATCATCTAGACCTACAGATCCCACAGCACAAAAAAATAAAAAAACATCTAAGACCGGCTTACAAGATCAAATCATCTAGACCTACAGATCCCACAGCACAAAAAAATAAAAAAACATCTAAAACCGGCTTACAAGATCAAATCATCTAGACCTACAGATCCCACAGCACAAAAAAATAAAAAAACATCTAAGACCGGCTTACAAGATCAAATCATCTAGACCTACAGATCCCACAGCACAAAAAAATAAAAAAACATCTAAGACCGGCTTACAAGATCAAATCATCTAGACCTACAGATCCCACAGCACAAAAAAATAAAAAAACATTTAAAACCGGCTTACAAGATCAGATCATCTAGACCTACAGATACCACAGCACAAAAAAAAAACATCTAAAACCGGCTTACAAGATCAAATCATCTAGACCTACAGATCCCACAGCACAAAAAAATAAAAAAACATCAAAAACCGGCTTACAAGATCAAATCATCTAGACCTACAGATCCCACAGCACAAAAAAATAAAAAAACATCTAAAACTGGCTTACAAGATCAAATCATCTAGACCTACAGATCCCACAGCACAAAAAAATAAAAAAACATCTAAAACCGGCTTACAAGATCAAATCATCTAGACCTACAGATCCCACAGCACAAAAAAATAAAAAAACATCTAAGACCGGCTTACAAGATCAAATCATCTAGACCTACAGATCCCACAGCACAAAAAAATAAAAAAACATCTAGGACCGGCTTACAAGATCAAATCATCTAGACCTACAGATCCCACAGCACAAAAAAATAAAAAAACATCTAAAACCGGCTTACAAGATCAAATCATCTAGACCTACAGATCCCACAGCACAAAAAAATAAAAAAACATCTAAGACCGGCTTACAAGATCAAATCATCTAGACCTACAGATCCCACAGCACAAAAAAATAAAAAAACATCTAAGACCGGCTTACAAGATCAAATCATCTAGACCTACAGATCCCACAGCACAAAAAATTAAAAAACATCTAAAACCGGCTTACAAGATCAAATCATCTAGACCTACAGATCCCACAGCACAAAAAAATAAAAAAACATCTAAGACCGGCTTACAAGATCAAAACATCTAGACCTACAGATCCCACAGCACAAAAAAATAAAAAAACATCTAAGACCGGCTTACAAGATCAAATCATCTAGACCTACAGATCCCACAGCACAAAAAAATAAAAAAACATTTAAAACCGGCTTACAAGATCAGATCATCTAGACCTACAGATACCACAGCACAAAAAAAAAACATCTAAAACCGGCTTACAAGATCAAATCATCTAGACCTACAGATCCCACAGCACAAAAAAATAAAAAAACATCAAAAACCGGCTTACAAGATCAAATCATCTAGACCTACAGATCCCACAGCACAAAAAAATAAAAAAAACATCTAAAACTGGCTTACAAGATCAAATCATCTAGACCTACAGATCCCACAGCACAAAAAAATAAAAAAACATCTAAAACCGGCTTACAAGATCAAATCATTTAGACCTACAGATCCCACAGCACAAAAAAATAAAAAAACATCTAAGACCGGCTTACAAGATCAAATCATCTAGACCTACAGATCCCACAGCACAAAAAAATAAAAAAACATCTAGGACCGGCTTACAAGATCAAATCATCTAGACCTACAGATCCCACAGCACAAAAAAATAAAAAAACATCTAAAACCGGCTTACAAGATCAAATCATCTAGACCTACAGATCCCACAGCACAAAAAAATAAAAAAACATCTAAGACCGGCTTACAAGATCAAATCATCTAGACCTACAGATCCCACAGCACAAAAAAATAAAAAAACATCTAAGACCGGCTTACAAGATCAAATCATCTAGACCTACAGATCCCACAGCACAAAAAAATAAAAAAAACATCTAAGACCGGCTTACAAGATCAAATCATCTAGACCTACAGATCCCACAGCACAAAAAAATAAAAAAACATCTAAAACCGGCTTACAAGATCAAATCATCTAGACCTACAGATCCCACAGCACAAAAAAATAAAAAAACATCTAAAACCGGCTTACAAGATCAAATCATCTAGACCTACAGATCCCACAGCACAAAAAAATAAAAAAACATCTAAGACCGGCTTACAAGATCAAATCATCTAGACCTACAGATCCCACAGCACAAAAAAATAAAAAAACATCTAAGACCGGCTTACAAGATCAAATCATCTAGACCTACAGATCCCACAGCACAAAAAAATAAAAAAACATCTAAGACCGGCTTACAAGATCAAATCATCTAGACCTACAGATCCCACAGCACAAAAAAATAAAAAAACATCTAAAACCGGCTTACAAGATCAAATCATATAGACCTACAGATCCCACAGCACAAAAAAATAATAAAACATCAAAAACCGGCTTACAAGATCAAATCATCTAGACCTACAGATCCCACAGCACAAAAAAATAAAAAAACATCAAAAACCGGCTTACAAGATCAAATCATCTAGACCTACAGATCCCACAGCACAAAACTGAAATGTACCATAAACCACACATCGCCACTGTAGCAAGAAATTGGAATACTCTCCCAACAGATATAAAAACATATTTTTCTGAACCCTATTTTAAAAGGAAATTATTTCAATAGATAATCACGATAAGATATTGAGGGAGAAAGTGAAAATAGAAGTGATTGTTGCAACACTGTGATCAAGTTACAAGGTATAAAATTCTCCAATGGCCTTTGTAAATTGGCACCACTCGTCAAAAATACGCCACAATTGCTGTGTTGGTTTGCGGGAAAAAATGGGGGGAAAAATCCTCGCTAGATACAACCACAACCTCTCGACCAGAAAAACCCCCGTGGTGGTTTACGGGAATGTTACTTCCTCGCCAGTGACAACCAGAGACACACACAAATCAACCCGAATAGGGATACTTTTCTGGGCTAATGAGACCCTGCTAAGGATGCTTGGGATACACACACACACACATACTCAACCCAAAGAGGGATTCTTTGATTGGTTAATGAGACCCAACTAAGAATGCCTGGGTCATGAACACAAACACACTCACAAGCACTCAAGAACTCACTCACTCACACACTCAACCGGCCCAACTTCTGTTAGAATCCAGCTCAACAGAGCGTTGTCAAGAAACGGCACAAAAACAAGAAAAGACTGTGATCAAATTTAATTTTTTTTTGTAAAAACACCTTCTTGTATTTTTCGTGCAAATTTCTTATTATTATGTATATTTTTGTGTGAACACTGTCTTGTAAGCATTAATATATTTTTAATTATGTCTTGTTTAAAATTTAATTAATGTACTAAGGTGTCTAAAAGACCGATAAGGGTCTACGACAGTGAACGTTTTATTTATTTATTTAATTATTTAATACCCTAACACTTTATGATGTGTGGGTACAGTATTATGATACTGTTAATAGGCTTTACACTCTAAAATATTAATTAAATTAATCGATTCGACTGATGTCCTATATTTTAAGAATTTTCATTGGCTTTGAAGGCGTAGTTGCGTTTTGATGACCATAACCCCATCCCGCTTACAAACTGCAAGTCCTCTCTCAGCTACACATCTACAAAATACCCTGCAAGTCACCTTTAGGGGTGTGTGGCAGGGGGTAACTCTCCGCCCCTTCCACTCCCTTTCTCCCCACTTTCAACTGCTAATAACAGGAGCCCTTCCAATCCCCTCCCACCCTCGCAACCCTCACTCCTTTGTCCATTCATAAACCCACACCGAGGTTTCCCCACAAGGGTCCTTTCCTTTCCACCCTTCATCACTTCGCGCCCTTTTTTGAACCTTCGTTTCGGAATATCTTAGCCAACTTTTCTTGCCCTTCAGTCACTGATGTTTGGGGCTGTGGCTTTAAAACCAATCTTCTTCTCTCCCCACTGTAACCCTCACCCCTTTCGCTTTCGGTTACCTTACCTTTCACTTGTCTTCCGGTTAGCTCATTAACACAAGCATGCCCAGGCTATGTGTCCATGTCCGAGTGGGTCAATTTGACCCAATATAACTAAGTGTATATATCTTACGCATATAATATTTTTTATTACTAGTTTTATTGTAAGTATTTTCTAGGAAGTACAATTATCCAATTACATTCTAATGTATCCATAAAAACTAATTAACACTATTCAAATAAAATACAAATAATGAACAAAATAAAGCGTTTTATCTTTATTTAAATACTAGTTTCAAATTACGAAAGAGAGTTTCATAGTTAAGATTTTATATAGCACAGTCAAAATACAAAAAAGTAAATCAATATATTTCGCGAAATATTATTGAACATAAAATAAAATTTGTTACGAAAAAATTTATTTGTTGATACATTTTCTGCACAGATACCTGATTTTAGCTTTGCATTTTCCGCATAGCATTTTTTTTGCAACACGAACACTTATCTACGGTTTTGTTGCCTACAGTCTGTTTTTATTTCACACTTTCGGCGTGACTTTCCTGTTTCTAATTCAGTTCCGGTGTCTTCTTTTTGTTTTATTATATTTCTGCAATAAAGGAAGTCTTCTCTTAGTTCCTCAGCTAATTTTTAGAGAAATTTTTGACGGGAAATATTTGACTTTGTTATAATTTTGTATAGAACATAGGAGTTTATGGTGGCAAAAAAGATGAACTGCTCAGTGTTGGGCGGAAGCCTTTACTGACTACTTCTGGCCATTTGATCGACTATATTAGCGCCATATTCCGTTCCATTGTAAAGTGAAACAGTCTCGGGAGTCTTTTTCTGATTATTAGCTAAATCAACTGTGGGGTGGAGAGAACGGAACACCCTTTGATTGTTTGCCTTCGTAAATTGTCAGCGTAATGTCCTCGTTATTTAGCACTTTACTAGAGTATAATGGCCCTCTCATGGTTTTTAAAATTTTCGGTATTTCCCTTCGCGTCTTGTTCACAGTACCAACGATAATTGTGGATTTTTGCTTGAATTCCTTAGCCAATTTTAGGGACATAAAATAATTGTCCCTGGTTACGTTTCTACTAGTATTTAGGTAAGGCTCCATTAGGAGCAAAACCACATAGTCTGAGACACGCTCTTCGACTGGCCGCGACGTATCTGCTTCTAAGTGAGGAACGCCATTCAATATGTATTTTGAATGCACACCTACAGCTAACCAGTATTTCTGCCCGTATTTGTCAGGTTTTGAGGGAATAAATTGAGTAATCGGGCGAGGTGCTTTACTTAGAAACAGCTGTTCATCCAATGTTGTATTTGGTCCAGGTTTGTAGGCCAAGATACAGTTTTCTATGAACTTATTCGACACTTCCGAAAACAGAGCAAATTTATCTTTTTCAAGTGTAATAGAGCGAGTAGGTTTCTCATCAAACCGCAAATATTGCATAATTTCACAAAAACGATTTCTCCCCATGGTTTCCCTACAAAATGAAGAGCCCCATGAATCAGACCACAATGAATGAGTGTTGAATTTAGTAGAATCTGTTATACCCCGAGCATACAATATGGAAATGAATGTTTCTAACTCATTCAGTTGAAGAGACCAGTTGTTATTTCTTATCTGTCGGTGCGCCTCTGCCTCCGTGCAATGCTTTATGTGCCAAAGCATAGACTCATCTATGAAAAGTCGCCACGCTCTAGCAACACTTTCTTTGATACATCTCTTTTTTCATGAGACATAGGGCCAGGAGTTTCCCTGAAAATATTTTGCAGCGACCGTCTATCAAAAGAAATAGCACCCAAGTTCACCTCTTACCACTTGGTTCCATTTATAGCGTCGTACTCTCTTCCTGTTGTATCAGAAGCTTGTTGTATCAGATGTTACCCAAGGATTAGGTTTCAACAAAACAATGTATGTCCATAGCTCCTCAGTCAATAGAATCCAGTCAAGAATGGCATTATATCCATCTGCAAATTAGATACACATAAAAATCTGCGATATTTGGGCAATAGGAGAACGACAAATGGCATGGTGTACTTGTTGGTCGTATAGCACTATCATAGGCTGTATAATGAGTCTTTCTCAATGGATTTAAGACGTAGTTGTTAAGCCGTATCTTGTTGACCGTAATAATTGCCTTGCGCCCGCAATTTTCAAGAAATAGCCAATAGCTCTCCACATTCCCGGCGATCCTCGATATACTTTTCTTAGATTGATTTGCGTTGAAATAAACCGTGAGGTTGAACATTACGAACCGTCAATGTTTCATCCTTGTAATCATTATAGGACTTATTATTACACACCTCTCCCCATTCCCCTTTGATTCACGAAGTCAATACGTCCTCTACTCGTCTACACCAGCCATTTTTCCATTTTGCGTTCATCTCTCTCTCTCAGCCTTGACCGCCATTAAAACTGTTCAACTACTGAAATTAAAGGAAATACTACTTCTTCGTTTTCAGAAGGAATTCGTGGAATAGTACCTGCACTGATCATGCCCGTAGTAACTGCGTGCTTTGATTGCCTGGCGATCAGGCTTGTCGTAAGCCGTAAAAATGGAACGTGAGCAACTTATTTCCAACTGGTCGCAATCGAATACGCCAGCTTTCTTACGGCTACCTTGCAGCTTACTTCTTACGGCTAACCCCCATTGTAGAACGGTAACAACACTTGTATTTTAAGTGGTCCTGCTAAAAAGCGCAGGGAGTGCTCTTGACCTGATCTTCTAATAGTGATGTTCCAAATATATAGGCAATTATTTCCAACCGTTTGCCGCATTTCAAGGACAACTTTCTCCACAACTTAAAGAGGGACCCGCCCTATTGAACATTTCTGATCCATCTTGATCAAATTTGATATCATAATCAATTCAAGCATGATGTGTGGAGATCAGATCTGGACTGAAGAAGATCAAGTCTGAGACTCTGCCGCATATATCAGATGACCCATAGACTTAAGACGGAAAGGTTTCAAAGTAGTTCGTCATTCGTCAATGGACTGGCTGCTCATTGCTGTTTCTTAATTGCAGATGGTGAGGAGGGACAAGGACGAAGTAATAAGGGGTCCACGCATCTGTGGCGATGTCCTGTTCGGTCTGCCGCTGGGCGAGAACGAGACGTCACCCCTGCCGTTCACCAATCCCCCGACTCACCTCAGCGCTGGCACCATGGACTCGTACTTCCTCTTCGACAAAGAGTACGTCAACCGGTATAAGTCGAGAGTGTCGGAGTTGGATCCGAATGGAGAACTAAGAACGCACCTGTTCATCTCAAACCAGCCACTGGACTTCAAATTGAAGCCCGCCCAGCTGAATATCGTCTACACCGTGTACAAAGGTGTGATCAGAAAGACATTCTGACCTTAATATGTCCCTAAAAGTTAGCTTGAGACGACATTTCACAAATTTTGGGAAGTGAAAGTGTACAATCCAATGCGGTCTGGATAGGGTGATGGGCAATGAACTGCTTATTAAACAGGTTGAATGAAATGGGAAAATTTCTACTCATACCCTAAGTGTAGGCATATGAATATTTTTAAAAAAGCAATACGCAAATCAAGTATAATAACTTCATTTCGAATAGTAATTCACCTGTTAAATGCCACTCTTTCAATCATGTTACAACGATTCCTTCGCTAATCTAACTCATATGGCATGGAGATTGGACGTTGCGCTGTGTGTTGTGCAGCGGCAACTGATATCTCACTGTTTCGTCTTCTAATCTGAACCAGTTGCACTGCACAAGTGACTGCTTTGCGGTCATAAGCTACAATTTGTTGCGTTAGAATCTGCTGTAGGCGATTGTTTGGTTTTATTCAACCAACATCTGTCCGCCATTCGTATTGGGATAGAATTTTAACTGTGAAGTAGGTATCTCTGATTAATCCAAATGAAGTTGTGACTTAATTTGAGTGAAAGATTTCTTATTTCAGAGAAGACTTGCATCAGCAAGGGTGTTTCGCGTAACTGTTTCGTTTTTGAAAATGTTTTGTAAGTAAATGGAAGTTGGGTGCTTGATAAGAGCTGAACCATATCCCTGAAAATTAAAACTTAATCATTTTATTTTATTTTCTTCATCATCTTTCCATAGTTTCTCAACTTTCTATTCCTTATTGCCTTCAATTGTTTTATTCTTACGTAAGAGTGCGATGGCCGAAGAGTTCCCGAAACCCTCTTCCATTGTGGCTATGGACTGTGCATCCACTATTCACTGGTCAATGACGGCTTTGTCAACTGTCCCTTCGGCGACTGCATTGACGAGACCAACTGCACCAATGCCAAGAACGCCAACATTACAGGTGAGACACATTTTTAGATTAACCAATCAGGTTGTGACGAGCTTGGTTTCACTTTGCACGTCGTGAGAAAATTTGTGTTCCTTATGCCAACAAACATGCCATTATTAACTTTACTTTAGATATTTCATTCATTGCTGTTCAATATATATTTTAAAAGTAATTGATGGTCAGCTAGAAGATGCATTGCGATGGTAAGCCAGTAGGTTATGTATCATGCAGCTAAACTGAAGCTCAAAAGAACTATACCCTGGCCGAAGAAGAATTCCTAAGAATTTTTCTTGGAACATCTAATATTCACAACGACATTTACCAGTAAAAGATATAATTGACCACAACCCAATGATATCAATCATGAGCAAAAACACTGCCAAAGTAGGATCGCGTCGATTGCAAAGAAGGAAAGTAATGCTTTCAAAATATGACTTTCAAGTGCAGTGCTTCCAGGGAAATTAATTGACAGTCGCTGTGAGCCCTTCCTCTTAGAACCTGTACACATTTTAGGCGTAGCTGGAAACCAATGAAAGAGTGGGAGTCGAATGGATGCATATAGTATGAGAAAGGACACAGTATATGAAAACGCCCTGAAAACGGTTTTACAATATTGCACAATGGGTAGGCCTGTTCATTTTATGTGATGACTTCAAGATATTTGAAATAAAATGACACAATATGTACAATTATATGATGATCTTCTGTTCCACTGTAAAGAATTGATTGTACCCCTTCAAGTTAAGACCAATGATGTCTTAGCTATTGCATGATTAACTCGAGCTCTACAAGTTAAGTAATGGCCAAACATTAATCGAGACTTTGAAAATTATATTGCACAGGGTCAAACCTTGGAAAGGTTCAGGTCAGCCATTCTCAAATATCAAATGATAGTGCAACGAAACGTTCCACACAAAGCATTTCACTAGCATTTTCTTCAAATCCAAGTTTATTCCATATTTATGTATTTTGATTGTTTTTAACCTTATCCCTTCCATTGAGATGTTCAACTCTTCTTCTTTCCCGACCTTGAACACTTTCGTTTTCTCTCCTTTTACCCTCAAAACAATACTCTGCTTCATTTTGCCACTCAGATGCTCTGACGTTTCATTGAGATCTTCTTCAATCTCTGTGAACAGAATCATGTCATCTCCGAATCCTATACATTTCAATGTCCGCCATCCTGTTATTAACCCATTTTGCTGACTTTCCAACAATCCTGCGTCCTTCATGTAGATGTTGAAAAGAGTTGGGGACAAATCATACCCTTGAAGTACTCCTTTTCCTATTTCGATGCACACCTTACGGTTCATACTGTTCCCTTACTCTCTTTGGGAAATACAGGGTTTGTCCCGAAAGTAAGGACACTAAATTTGGGGAAATTTTTGCCACAAAGGTGTAACAAATTTTGATGAAGGGCTTTTTAGCTTCTTAAAACTATAGCGTGTCAAGTTTTGTACACTTCCTTTAAGGTAGCAACCAGAATGTCCTCCATCGTTCTGTTTACATCCACTCCTCTGTCCTTCTTGTAGACTTTTAAAAGAGTGGGAGGCTAAACACACTCTTGAATTACTCCTCCTAGTTCGAAGCACACTTTACAAATTTTACTATTATCTACTCTCATTGCCCTATTGGAAAAAATCTGCTGATTCAATTGAAATTTTCAATTGAATCTTTGGATATTGAATTGAATTTCCCAAAATGCAATTGAATATGCAAAGATTCAATTGTATATCCAAAGATTCAATTTAATATTTGGAAATTCATTTGAATTCGAATAAAAAATTCAATGAATCAATTGAAATTTGTCACTTCTCAATTGAACGGTTCAATTGAATATTTTTCCCATTGATTTTTTTGCAATAGGGATTTTTTTCCTCTGGTCGGAATATACAGGGTTTGTCTAGAATGTAAAGACACTAAATCTGAGTAAAACATTAGGTAAGGATATGTTTGCTTCAAAGGTATCACATTATTTGAAGAAGGGCCTTTATGCATCTAAAAATCATTGCCAGTCTCAAGTTTTATATGCTTCTTTGAATGAAGCAACCAGAAGGTCATCCATAGTTCAATTTGCTTTGTAAAACTGGACTCTTTTAATGCCGCTTTTGATCGGTGGGGAAGAAAAAACTGTCGTCTAGGTCAAGGTCAGGACTTCAAGGATTCTGAGACAGCGGTGTCACGTTGTGCTTGGCCAATTATTTCCTCATCTGCATATCTACATCGATGCACCGTGAATCAGTGCATTGTGTTGGTGGTCGACCCAATTCACGATGATCCCCTTGCAGATACATCTTTCTTGTTCTTCCAATCTCTTGCACAATACATTTCCATGATCCAATATTTCTGAAATTAATCTGACACTCAAACGACATCCAGTACTGGAAACATCGTGCACGTTGACCAAACTTTAGACTGCCACTAGCTGATGGTCGTCCAGAGTGTACTTTGTCCTCAACGACTTCTCAGCCGTAAAAAAACAATTGAAACCAGCGGTAAACTTGTCACTTTGACAAGAGTTCCTTTCGAACAACCTTTTGAATCATGGCCATTGCCTCGGACCCTAACTTCCTGAGTTTAATACAATTATTTCTCAAATATAGTTTTTCTCAATACTACACAAATATTGCTTGAATATTGTTTTTTCGAAAGGTACACTACATGTAGAACCCACTGAATGACTTACCTAAGCGATTTTGAAAGAATTTGAAAACATTCGTAGCCGCCGTCTCAAAACCATCCACTGTACAGTGCCAGCAACGTTTGTGAGAGGTATAATTTCCAGATAGGCCATGTAAAGGTTGTGATTAAACTTCATTTTCACCAATCCAACCTCTTTCTATTCAGTATCTTCAGTAGACTGCCCTACAGAACACAAGCAAATTACTTTTCAATATTTAATCACAGCTGCTAATTTTTACTTTAAAAATGTAAGACATGATGATAATGTAATATGTTAACTGAACTTTACTCCTTCTCTTACCAGCCAATGTATTACGGTACAATGCATCTTACTCATCCATTGGTGCCAAAACCAGCGAACCGTCATCGGAAACAGCAATCCGTGAGATCAAGATACCCAATTTCCTAAACGAACCCAGGGAGGAATCTAGGACAGTTACTATATGGATTCCGAAAATAGTCATCGTATTCTGCTTCGCCGTTTGCTATGCCTGCTGTCATGGCTGCTGCTCTGCCTGCTGGCATTGCTGCAAGTCCTTCTGTCCGGATATTAAGGAAGATCAAGAGAGGCTTCCGCTTGTGGTCGACGATGAAGACGAAGGCGCTGGTATGTATCATGGGAGAGGTGCATTAATAAACATTGCCCGTGTTATTTCTCTAAAAATGAATACTCTAGGAATTAGTATTAATGTAATTGTACTTCTGCAATCGAAGGTTCATGTTAAGAAATAATAACACTGGATTAGTAATTAGGCTTAGATTGCTTGAACAATTGAGAATAGATATCTTTCAGAGCGACACGGAGAACATCATATTAGAACCCTAATATATTTCCAGGTCCGACAGAAACGATAAATTAAGAGAGATATTTTGCCGAACGGATAGGTATGGGAATTCGTTTTTCCCCCAAACAATAAGGGACTTCAATAAATGCAAGGCGTAATTTCATTAGAGAGTTTCCTTTTTATATGTAAACGGCTGGTGTCCTAACACCCCCCGCCACACGCCTATTGAGGCGGCTTGCGGGGTAATATGTAGATGTGAATGAACACTAAAGAAGACAGTGGTGGTGTTCAAAATGTTATCTAGCTCTAAAACACATTGCAAGGACATATTCATAAACTGAACCGAAATATGCACCTCACCTTTTTGGAAATGATTTAGTCGTCACTTTGCAGTAAACATGGAACCGAATAACTTCAAATATGTACAACATAAATGTTTATAAACATTTTGAACGTTTCGTTACATATTCTAATCTCAGGGTATCTACAAGCCTGGTAAAGTTATAACTCGTTGGTACGCGAAGAAAATTGTTGGAATTTCGACATACTAGAATGACGAGACACTTGGTTATTCCCACGCTTTTTATTTTCACTGACTGGTTTCGATTTTTTAATAGATCAACATAGGAGTAATCACACCAATGTTATCAGTGCAGCGAGAGCGTCACAATATACAGGGCAAACTTACGATAGGAACACGGAGACGTATCACTTCCAACATGTACACATAAAATGTCAATATTTGCTTTAATCACGTGGTTACCATCTTCGAATCTCAGAACTTCTTCAAGTCTGGAAACTTGGTACGAAATGAAAAATTATTCTGCAAATTTTCCTCCCCACGTCAAAATCAGATTGTTTTCTAAAAGTGAGAAATACCATTTTTGTGTGTGAACATGCGGATCTTAATCGGATCGGAGGCAGTATAGAACGTTTAAAAAAGTGTGTGAAGACCGTCAAAATTCACGCAGCTAAGATTAATTGATTTGCAGATAAAGAAACCACGGTTTTCACGATTCAATGTAGTACAGATTGGCCTATGTCAGAAGGTATTTGAAGCATTTGTGACGTCAAACATATTGAAGAGATAAATGTGTACATTATGCCTAAACAACCTATTCTTGCTGGTGCATGGACTAACCATTAGATGGAATATGTGAGTCAAAAACATTGACAACCTGGAGTGATCCATGATTCTCTTAGAAATCAGAACATTTTTAAATATTTTTAAATGTAAATGTAAATATTATTGGTACAGTTTAGGCAATCTTGTAAAGCGTGAACCATGTAGAACTTCTTCATCGCCTTGATGGCAGCACCTACGACGACTTTGGCCATTTATTGAAGTGTAACGGGAGAAGTTTTATTTTCTCGCCAATAACGCCGGTCTAGAATAAAACTCTGTCCAAGCATGAATGAGACAAATGAGGAAATTCAACGTGAAACAAGTATTATAAATTAATAACTGAACTCATAAACCATTATTGTAACGACACTGGAAAGAAATTATACCATAGCAAGTGTCCTCAGTCTTGTGCTGGATCGAGTACCGTATGAATTCGGCTTATGTAAAGGCACTCACATATATTAATAGATACTGTAAAAAGAACAATTCTTGATCAAACCGTATATATGTATCAGTAATTTCTTGTTTAAAATGTACTTTTAATTTCGGGAAAAAACATCAGTGACGAAGTGTAATGTTCAGTTGCTACTCTTCCTATATCTCCTTATTTGTAGATCCTTAGAATCGACCGCAGACGAATGCATACTGTCCGACGCAGCCCACTCCTACCGCGGCACCCAGTAATCTTAATGAGATAAGTTAGAAAAAGTCGTCATTCGTCGACATTCTCACTAATACGATGGACTAATGGCGGATAAAAATAAATCACAGTTTCAACAAATCGATTTAGTAAAAGTTTTCCATTACTGAGGAGTACCATTTTGGTGTGTGGACATGGGTTAATTAAAGTGTCAGGATATATCGTTAAATAAAGTGTTTGCAGACCGTCGGAATTCTCACTGCTTAGATGGTTTGATTTGCGAGTTAAAGGAACAACGGTTTTCACGATTCAATGTAATAATGATTGGGTTATGTCGGAAGGTATTTGAAACATTTGTGATTTCAACCATATTGAAGAGATTAATTTTTATATTAGCCCTAAATCGGCTATTTTTGCTAGTGCATAAACTACCCATTAGATGGAATATGAGAGTCAAAAACATTGATAATCTGGGGTGATCCATTCTCCTTTAAATCAGAACTTATAGTAAAATATTTTTAAATGTAAATATGAATATTTTTGGTGCAATAGAGTATTTGCACACTTTTGGAAAGTGACATCTACAAAATCTATCGATACTTCAGACACTAAATTTTCATTCTGACGCTCGATTGGCTTTTCGTTAATTTTTTATTATTAGCTAATAAAATCTAAAAAATATATTATTGCGCCAAAACACTGGTCCGCCATGTTTTGGTAGGCTCTGACGTCATCTCCCATAGTCGACAATTTGTTGATTTGGAGATTATGTGTGACTGTGTAGTCTTAGCGTGCGGACGAAACTTTAGCTATTAATTAGCAAACATCGAAATAACTTCGAAAAGGCAAATACTATTTCACTCTCAACGCACAGCTAGGCTATTTCGCCTCTGCTAATATGGGAGATGACGTCACACTGCGAAGAACCAATAGTTGGGCGTTTAGACCTAGGCAATTTTGATGCTGAAACAATGCATATTAAAAGCTATTTATTAAATTAATTAGTTGGAATTATACCTTGGTATTTCGTACGTGGCATTTCGAAACCAAAC
This sequence comes from Pyrrhosoma nymphula, assembly GCA_963573305.1. Lineage (NCBI taxonomy): Eukaryota > Metazoa > Arthropoda > Insecta > Odonata > Coenagrionidae > Pyrrhosoma > Pyrrhosoma nymphula. The sequence goes on along the minus strand of OY754340.1, from coordinate 63,159,957 downwards.
ACTACTCGATATAATAAATTTCAACAAAATACCTCACTTACGCAAATACTCTATTTAAGCAAACAAAATCGTGAACCATGTCGGACTTCTTCGACCATCTGCCGCGATGGCAGCACCAACGACGACTTTGGCCTCGTATTGAAGCGTAATGGGAGAAGGAATTAATTTTCTAGCCATTAACGCCGGTCTAGAATAAAACTCTGTCCAAGCATGAATAAGACAAATGAGGAAATTCAACGTGAAACAAATATTATAAGTCAATAACTGAACTCGTAACCCATTGTTGTAACGACACTGGATAGAAATTATGCCAAAGCAAGTGTCCTCAGTCTTGTGCTGGATCCAGTACCGTATGAATTTGACTTAATTAAAGGCACTTAGACATTTAAATAGATACTGTAAAAAGAACAATTCTTGATCAAACGGAACATATATTCGGTATTTATTGTATAACATGAGCTTTCAATTGCGGAAGAAAATATCAATGACGAAGTGTAATGTTCCGTTGCTTCCCTTCCATGATCTCTTAATTTGTAGATCCTTCGAATCAACCGCAGCCGAATGCATACTATCCAGTGCAGCCCAATCCTACTGCGGCACCCGGTAATGCTCCCCCACCTGGTGGACAGCAAGGGGACTACCCGAAAGTCGAGCTATATCCTACTATCCCGCTGGGATACTCAAAGCTACCGGGACATTAGCCACCAGGATAATCAGGGATGCCAGTATCTCAAGGGGGATATCCTGGCCATCCCCAGAACGAAGGTGAGAGGGAACGATTGACTAGCAGTAGACGCAGCGAAACATGGTGTTTGTGAAAAATCGTTGAATCTAAACTTGGTAGCAGTTGTGCAAAACTCCAGTTACATTGTAAGTTGTGTAAGATGTTATTGTGGGAATACTATTAAAACTCTAAACATTGTACGCATAAATGTATACTCTTAAGAAAACGATGAATCTTTTGGTAGCCACGACAATGCTTTAACCTCAACCTAACCTAACCTTAACCATTCATCTCATTGACTGAACCTACTACTTCTGGGTTCCCTTGTGAATATAATTCCCTTCATCTCTTCCCAAATCCACTTCCTATACCTTCCTTTTTATCTCAACATACAAATGGGATTACATAAGAGAAGCTTGAGAATATCTTCAGTATTTCTTGCATTGAAAATGACGCCCGTGCATTGAAATCAGGGCGACTAAATCAATAGCGTGGAAAAACCAAATGTTTTCTTCCTTTTCATTATGAATTTCCTCAAATTTAGAGCCTTCATTCATTGATCATATCCATTAGTTAATGTTAAAGAAGAAAATATTCTTTCTTATTATTAGAAATTACTGTCGGTAAACGGTCAATGGATGTTATCAATTATTGCCCCTCCATCTTAGCAGGCGGTGGACAATGAGCACAACGCCATCGTGTTGGTAACACGTCCCCCAAACCCCACCGCACGAGGAAGACGACAAATTGGAGTGTTCGGAGGAAGTAGAGGAGAAAATGGTAGGGGAGGGAATGTTGGAGGACGAAATTTTGAAGGAATAAATGTTGGAAGAGGTAATGTCGGAGGAGGAAATGTTGGAGGAGGAAATGTTTTGGGAGGAACTTTTGGAGGAGGAAATGTTGGTGGAGGGAATGTTGGAGGAGGAAATGTTGGAGGAGGAAATGTCGGAGGAGGAAATGTTTGGGGAGGGAATTTCGGAGGAGGAAATTTGGGAGGAGGAAATGTTGGAGGAGGAAATGTTTGAGGAGGAAATGTTGGAGGAAACGTTGGAGGAAGATATGTTGGGGGAGGAAATGTTGGAGGAGGAACTGTTGGAGGAGCAAATGTTGGAGAAGGAAATGTTAAAAGAGAACGCGGTGGAGGCTCTGGCTGAATTTGAAAGAGTCCTTAATTTTTAATGTGAGATAGTACGAAATGTTGTTTTGTATAAAATTCTAATTGTCATGATACATTTCCGCTTTTTCCATGTTAAAAAATTGATGTACTCCTAACATTAATCATTCATTTCAAAGACATGTAATGCTATCCAGTGGCGTACGCAGGACTGACTGCTGGTTTGACTTCTGTGGAGGGGAGTGGTGGAATTAATATTTATATGCATCATCATAAAATGTTACTTAGATAAATATTCAATAAAACAATAATAAAAACTGACATTCTCTTTTCATTAAGAAAAATCAACTACATTTTCCAGCCCAATATTAAATTTCTAGACGCCACTTCAGGCAAACGAACGGAAACGAATTCAGGTTAACATATTTTGGAGGGGCTTTAAACCCTGAACCCTCCATCGGTACGCCACTGATGAATGAAGTGTTATGATTTTGCTGTGGAAAACATTGCTTTGTTGAAAAAGGTCTTATGTTTAGAGAAGTGCGATTATTTAAGAACTTATAGTATCCCAAGTGAATTAAGCTATTTTCAATTCGTACTTTAAAAAAATATCATGTAATAATGCTATAACAACATTTTAAAACCATATATATTTTGTAATAATGATTAAATTATCAAATATATTTTATTACACGCAACTTCGATGTTTCTATTTCACTTTATGTATTGAAATATGTGCAGTATTACAATGTATAAACATATATATATATATTTATGTCTTATTAATAAATGTCGACGAATTGAATTCCTGAAATTATATTCTCTCCCTAATGAACAACACAACCCAAGTTGAATGTATTTTTCTATTTTCGAATATCTCGTACCAGGCGTAGTTAATCATCTCATTTCACTCCAGCTGGTCTTCCTTGATACTATTATATTTTACTATTCCCTCCATGGTACTACATCTAATGCAGAGAATGAGATTCAATCAATAATTAAGGGCCTGAGAGTCAAAATAAAATACATTAAGTAACAAACATCGTTCAGTCTCACCTGTGTTGCTTTACTTCAAAAGAGTAAAGAGGTAAGGTAAAGAAAAAAGGTATTAAAATTCAAAATACAAAGTTACATGATTGAAAGTTTAAATGGAAATTTTTGAAAATAAAAACGAAACCATAAATGTTTTGTTATTGTTTTTTTATTTTATGCAACCTAATCAATTCATTTCTGCGCTCAAAAATGATATACCTAAGGCATCAATCTTCTTCTTATCCAATAAGTTTGTATGTGTGTTCGCCTGTGTCACGTTACTCCGGTAAGAAATTACAAGAAGCAAATTAGCTTATGAGTTCGGAGGCTAGATCGCAGCACGATAAGTTCGAACACTTGTATTCCTTTTCCTGTAGCTAACTGACGATATCCGACGGTGCCAACTTAGAGCATATGCACTTATATCGTTTTTCGTGAGTATGTTACTTGTATATCTTTCACTCGCAGGCCTTCAATTAGTAGCACCATGTAATCTTTTGTCCCATGGGGGCTATTGCAAACAGCTCACCGCATGCAGTAAAAAAACATCGCAGGTGGGATTACTCCGTCTGAAATCCCTCTTACAACCCGATGCGATTTAGAACGGGTCTCGGATGGTATCATATACGACGTCAAAGGGGTCGGAGTTTCAACACTGACTGAAGACTGGCCTTTGTAGCTTCGCCTGCCTTTATTATCAATATGGCAGAGGTTAATTTACATTTCCTGGAAGAGCCTATCTTTCATGCATTTCCAAATCTTCTATATTTTATTTTTTTATATTATTAAACAATATTTTATTTTTTTAAACGTTTAAATAACGCATGAAATTCATTTTGACTGCCACCCGACTCACTTGATAACAGATGGGCGCTGGAATAGAGCAAGTGACGCCATCTGTGACGCGAAGGGAGGAACTAAGTAGAGGATGTCATTGTATCGATTTTGTGTTGTGCTATGTTAGGGTCTGTCGAATGAATGAATGAATCGAATGCGTAGTAGGAGAAAGTGTATTACGTTGGCCAAGGTCGTCCTACCGTGTGTAAGGAAAGATAAGTGATATTAAAAAACTGTTTAAGATTAAGATTTGATATTTCGCATAGCTATTAATGGTAATGTTTTAAACTAGCATACGAAATTTAATTATTTTCTAATACACCATTTCAAAATGGTGGACAATCAAACTTTTCAATCCTTAATATCTTTGCACACAGAAATCGTATTAAAAAAGTGCAAGTATGAAGACGTTTCCCGTTTTATTTCAAAATAAGACGATATCAATGAAATTTTCATAGCTACTAAAACAATGAAATGGTCAATAGATTTCCAAACCAATGTCAAAGAGTTTAATGCACACATACAACAATATGGTTTCAATAAAATTCCCATACTCTTTACCACAATGGTCAACCGATTGTCAGACCAAACGACAAAGAGTGTTTAATGCGCTACTACAACAATAAACCAATATTGATTTCAATGCAAAAACAAGCTGATATTTTTACAATTACTCAATCAATAAAAGGAAACACATGTATGCGGACCTATCAAACCGGTTAAAAGGACCAAGTTATCTGGCGAGGAAGGATCATAATTGTAAGATTGAGCCTCCGAGGCAGCTCTCAAATACTTTAAAATTTTCCTTCCTACATCGGGGGATAGGGGATTGGAATGGCTTACCGGAGGAAATTTTGGAACCCTTCCCTACTAATACTAAGATATTTATGACGAGGGTGAAAAAAATTGAATTTTGAGGGATTTTCCTATTTTTTTTTTTGTATTTAGTAATTTATATTTAGTATTTTGGTCTTCATATATTTTGTGTCTTATGTAACCACCCAACCAAATGGATAACTTGTATTTTGTATTTTCGTATTTTATATTTGGTTCTTGAGTATTTTCTTGTTACCTATATGTTACCACCCGACTAAATGGTCGACTTGTAACAATTTATGCAATAATAATAATAATAATAATATTTAAAATTGTGTGAATATTTGGATGTTTTTTTGATTTGTCATGAGATTGATTAATCTGCATGTGGGTTCTCTAGAACATGAACGCACCAAATCATATCGCCACTCATATTTCCAAATATTCAATAAATGATAAAAATATCCTAACGCGTCTTTATAAAAAAAAGTCAAGAAGTATAACGGTCATCAACATTCAATTAAATAGCATTGAAAAAAGAACTCTAATCTGATTGCAGTTATATATAGTTATTTTTATTGTTTAAAAAATCGATTCATTAGTCTAAACATGTTTAAAACGAATGAACGCGTTTAATTTTAATAAAAAAAAGTGTAAAAGAATGGAGGACAGCAACTTCCAATTCGATAACTTCGGAAAAATAAATCTAATGCAATTACAGTAAAGTTCACATCTTCTCAATACATAAGTCACTCCGTGGTTTAATTCAAACATAATTCGCGTAATGGGAAACTAGTATTTATTTTTATTGAAAACGGTGAAGTTGGCGCGTGCAATTCATTTGGATTACCGCTCGACTCACTTGTGAACAGATGACGCTCGAAAAGAGCAAGTAACACCATCTGTGATGCGAATTGAGGAACTAAGTGGAGGGGTCGTTGTATCTCTTGTTCTGTGTTGTCTGTCGTAGGCGGAGGAGAAAGAGTATCACGTTAACCAAGGTCATTTTATCGTGTTTACGGAAGGATCAGTGAGATATATATGTGTAGTTATATAAGTGAAGTGTCCGATAGGAAAAGGACATTGTGTGGGAAGGTGAAGGACAAGATGGGGCATTCGAGTTCGTGCCGGTCGCCTTGGAGCGGTACTGCTTTTTATTAATGATACTGTAAATAGGCTTTACACTCTAAAATATTAATTAAATTAATCTATTCGACTGATGTCCTATATTTTAAGAATTTTCATTGGGATACAAATTACTAGTGATGGAAGGCCAGACTCAGAAGTAGGCCACAGAATCCATAGAAACAAACCAGGTGTATTAGGTTGGGAGCCGCTATAGACTCGGAGGCTGCGCGCTAGGCTTAGATTGCTTAAACAATTGAGAATAGATATCTTTAAGAGCGACACGGAGAACATCATATTAGAACCCCACTATATTTCCAGGTCCGACAGAAACGATAAATTAAGAGAGAGATATTTTGCCGAACAATCTGATACTTTTACATTTACTCAATCAATAAAAGGAAATACATTTACTATGTATATTTAAAATTGTGTGAATATTTGGATGATTTTTTGATTAGCCATGAGATTAATTTCTCTGCATGTGGGTTCTCTAGAATATGAACGCACCAAATTATATAAAATTTCAATAAATGTTCATTAATATAATAATGTAACTTATAAGCAAGAAATAGCACCTGCTCTGCCGTTGTAAAACTATTAATAATGGTAACCCCAAAACAGGTTTTCTTCTGGAGTGCCTATATTCCATGTATTTATCAAAATTGCACTATATTGTAATGCTAATTCTATATGAATGGAATGAAAGATATATTATTATAATTTTCGACTTGTCACACTTTCTCAGCTAGTATTACACCAACTGGAAATATTTCACCTATCCTAAAGGTGGAATTAGGATTAGGCTCGGAAGTTCAGGAAAAGAGAATTCACCCTACTATCCTATACTGTGTCCGAATTTTATTGGCTTAGGAATCTCCTCACAATTTGGTTTGGAGTTTGGAGTAGCACAGCTTTTTAACCGAGGTTAGTTATTAGTTTTTCTTATTCCCAGCTTCTCAGTTTGTTTTTCAAACATATAGGACATCACTCCCTCCGCAGAGATTACTATCAAGTGAATGCTCACATCATTTTTTGATATTTATTATTTCCTAAATTTATTAATTTAGGAAATAATAAATTTATGTATTTTGAGATTTTCTCTCTCTCGGTGGACCTTACGTTGTGGCTTAGTGGTACTGCTATATCGATTATATTAGCCATTTATTCTATTTTATTGAATAATAGGATATCCGGTCTATTGTAATATATGGTTTTGTCAGTGATTATCGATCTGTCCCAGTACAAAACATGGGTTTTGTTTCAATTACAGCAGGTGGCTGTTACTTTTAATATGGTGGAATATTTTTCTTTAAGAGCCCGTAAGTTAGTCCCAGGTGTTGGTGGATTATTATCATTAAATCAAGTCTGTGTCGGTCTCTTTAGAGCGGGACTGCTTATTCATATACGCAATAAATCAACAACCATTGATGTTGTTTTCGTATTAACCCTTAGGGCTGCGGGAAGCGTACATGTACGTGTGTACCGGCAAATGCGGGAAAAACGTTCTTGTACGTGTGACCCTCTCTGTCTACCTGCTTGCTCCCTCAGCCCTTTCATATTATTATGACCCGAACTCTTTCTTTCCAGCGGTGGACATTTAGGAATCCACCCTTTTTACCCAAATCACTCCCTTCCCACGCTCTCTTTAGGGATCGAATGTAACACTGCAATCAGGTACGACCCTTTCTTCCGATTGCTCGCTCAATGGGCTATTATGGTTGTCTCAAAAGTTATTTCTCTAATGCTCGCGCACGGCTCAATTATCAACGGATTTCTTTGGTGTTTGGCATCAAAGTAAACATAAAGTTGCTAGTATAAAATATTTTCATATTTGTTTTTAACAATTACGCCTATAAACCAATTTTTAAAATGTGTTCAAAGTCCCACTGATCCCTTAACAAGTTTCGGTGCCCACTCCCTGGGATCCCGAGAAAAGGGTCGGGAGGGGATAAGATGGGTCATATATCACTGCCCGGCCTCGGCCCGTGTGAAGGAGGGACAGGCTTCGTCCGAATAGATATTTCAAGCACAGGGTGGACGACATGCGCACTAGCTGCAGCAGCTTAAGGGTGGAGGTTTCGCCGCGATTGTGTGAGTCAAAACAAATAGCTACTTTGGACATTTGGGAATCCACCCTTTTCACCCAAACCACTCCCTTCCCACGCTCTAAACCTTTTAAAATGTTAATGTACTGCTACTTACAAAACAATCGTACCACTTCCCGACGCAACCCGCACAACAGGGTATTTAAATCGTCGATGTGACAACACTGTCGCCCCACTTGACTGCCTAACGCTATCGCGTCGGTCAGACGATCTCCGAAGCAGGAGCATCCGAATGAAACGAGCTGGAGAAGACAAGGCCCCTTGTTAAAGGTGGCTCGAAGCTCACTGGCACCGCGGTGGGGTAAAGGCTTTTCTTTTGCCGAAATAACTTACGAATACCCGTCGTCAGGGCCGTCCCTGGAGATTGATGGGCCCTGTACAAACGAAAGTCGAGGGCTCCCAAAAATCTGCATTCCCTTATTGATATAGTATCATCTTTTAAGCATATTTCATGGAAAGAAGGAAATTAACCGACAATCTGGCAAATAGTTTCAATAAATTTATATGTGCGCTCCTGAGATACTCCTAAAGGAGCCCAAGAATGTTAACGGGAAAGATGGTGTAACCTCACCCCGTCACATTTTCCTTTCGTATTAATAAATAAATTCGTAAAATAACATCCTTTATGAGTACACAAAATATCAAATGCTTACCTCCTTGTTGAATGAGATCTAAGGATGACTATAACACAAACACGTTTAAATAAAACACTTCGTGTAACCATTGAAATGACACAACACTTTTTAATGAGAATAAGTTAAACCTTTTATGAATAACATAAATTTTCAAGACTTTAACTTTACCTTCTTCTTTCTTTTATCCCCTTCTGCTGTTAGGCGTCCCTCATCCACTTTCCAAATTCTTTACTTGGCTCTTTCCGCGCCTGACTTGTTTTGAAGGGAAGGGTCATGAATAATAGAATTATAGTGGTAGTCACTTAAAAACTAAAATGCCACAATTTTTAAAATTAGCTTCTCTCCCTTCATTTCAACGCGTATGCCTAGTTTGTGACCCGTAGCCTGGCCTCAGCACCATCTACCGGCGGCAAAGAGAACTTCTACCCGGCGGAAGGATTCGGTAACACCAATCAGATGGGACTTTCCCCTCCTTTAATATAGACTCCTTGGGAAGGGTTTACCTGCGACTCGAGTGACAGCAAGCCGGGCGGAAGGATATCTTTTGGTATGCTCGTGCTGCCTAACTGTACTACTTAAGCCTTTGTTGTGTGAAACTTCCAATCTCCAAGTTGAGACTGATTTTTAGTTTCTCTTTAAGGTTTTATTATAATTGACTTTGCCTCACAAACTTTGTTTAATCGTTTATCTCATATCAAATGACTTATATCAATGAAAAACCTTTATATGTTATTTTAAAAACCAAATGTTTTAAATGGCCTAGAAGTAGTTCTTCTTCCATCTCAAATCCACTTTCCTCGTGCCTGACTTCCAATATCTCTTTATCTCCACATATATATTCTTATTCCCATTCCATTCTTGGTCGTCCTCTTCCTCGCCTTCCTTCTGCTCTTGCCTCCATCACATCTCTCTATCTTGGCTTCCTTCCCTCATTCATCCTAACCACGTTTCCAACACCATCTTAAAGCTTTTCTTTCCTTCGACTCCACTATCGGGTCTTGCTGGAATTAGGCTCTGATTGTATAATATTTCTCACTCGATCTCTTTTAGTGCGTCCTGCTGCTCGTCTTAGAAGATACCTCATTTCACGACTTTGTAATCTGCTCCTATGTTTATCTAATAGGGTTAAGCTCTCTGTTCCATATACCAATACTGGCTGGAAAATGGTTTTATATACTCTCATCTTTGTCTTTTCTGATATTTCCCTCTTTCCCACAGTTGATTTACTAAGCTGATCTACATCTACATACTACCCCGCAAGCCGCCTCAATAGGCGTGTGGCGGTGGGTGTTAGGACACCAGCCGTTTACATATAAAAAGGAAACGCTCTAATGAAATTACGCCTAGCATTTATTAAAAAGTCCCTTATTGTTCGGGGGAAAAACGAATTCCCATACCTATCCGTTCGGCAAAATATCTCTCTTAATTTATCGTTTCTGTCGGACCTGGAAATATAGTGGGGTGCTAATATGATGTTCTCCGTGTCGCTCTTAAAGATATCTATTCTTAATTGCTCAAGTAATCTAAGCCTAGCGCGCAGCCTCCGAGTCTCTAGCGGCTCCCAACCTAATACACCTGGTTTGTTTCTATGGATTCTGTGGCCTACTTCTGAGTCTGGCCTTCCATCACTAGTAATTTGTGTCCCAAGGCATTCGAACTTGTCAACCTGTTCTAGTTCTTGCTCTTCCCACGATATGTTCAGCCTTTCCTGCACCTTATTTTTTGACACTGCCATAACCTTGCTTTTCCTTACATTCATTCTCATTCTAATTGCATTAGCCCATTCTTCCACTGCTGTTTGCAAATCTCTCTTATTCTTGTCAATCAATACAATGTCAATGTTTATGTTCCATGAACCAAAAATCGTGTCCCTTCGTTTGCTCTGTCGATTCCTATTAATCCATCCGTCTCTCTCTGTTACACTCTGAATAATTAACTTCACTCAGGTGGGTTATTGGCCCTACCAAGCTAGCCGGTTGGAGGGGCTGCCTCCTAAGCCTACCGGCTGGCTGTTTTCTGTCAGGGTTGTCTACCTAAGCCTTCAAAGATTCCTCTTCTAACCACAAGGGAGTGGTTTCTGTCCTAATACACCCCGGTCAGTCGGGTTGCCTCTTCCGCCAGTTCAGCCGTACCCCGAAGTCCATCTTCTCCGTCTTCGCTGCAGTTGAGGGCTTCACCGTGACCCTGGCTAGGGACCCTTACGGGGTGCTACCATCCGGGCCAGATGGACCCTGGTTTTTTTTACGAGGTTGTTACTCCTCCGGCTCCTCCTTCCTGTCTCTTAGAGACAGGCCCCGGGCTTGCCACCGGTATAGCGGAGTTAGGACTTTACCAAGTGGTAGATATTGAACCCAATTTACAATGTTAACCCTTCCGTTCCATTTTTGTAACGTTTAATTTACTTTTCAAACAGCAAACTATTTTATTTCACGGAGGTTATTATAGTCCTTTTTTTACTTTTTCTTTTACTGTTCTTTCGGCTACACTTCATACCAATACCCAATCTTATCAATAATTTCGTACCAATACCCAAAATAACTACAGCAAAATGTCGTCAACAGAATCGCACACTTAGTCTATCTCCCACGCCTCTAAAATGTTAACAGAAGTATTACAGAAAAGAATAGAAGGAAAGATTGAGGACATGCTCACTGAAGACCAATTCGGCTTCAGGAAGGGAAGAGGCACTCACAAGGCGATCTAATCATGGAAAAGAGAGCTCGAAAGAACCAGGACACCTTTATTGCTTTCATATATTTTGAGAAAGTTTTTGATCGTGTGAGGTGGCAGCAGCGATTTCAGATTCTGAGATGGATAGGAATAAGGCATCGATACCGTAGAATAATATGGCAGATATACGAAGAGGATGTAGCTGTTATAAGATGCGTTGCACACCAGAGAGAAAGTAAGATAAGAAAGGGGGTGAGGCAAGGCTGTTCGCTGTCTCCGCTTCTGTTTAATGTATACATACAGAGAACTATGGATGAAGAACGAGAAAGATGGGGAGAAAGTGGTGGAATAAGTGTTCAAGGCGAACAGATTGATATGCTACGATTTTCTGATGAGGTAGCTGTATTAGCAGATAGTAAAGAAAGCTTATTAAACATGCTGGGGGAGATGGAGGCAGTCAGTAAAAGATTCAATATGAAAATCAACGTAGAAAAGACAAAGATCCTTGTCATGAGCAGGAGGGGAACGGATGCAGAAGCCATGCTTAGTGGTCAAAGACTCGATACAGTACAGGAGTTCCAATACCTTGGGAGCAAAATCACATCAGACGGAGGTATTGCCAAAGATCTCATCAGCAGGATTAATCAGGCCAAGGCAGCTTTTAATAAGAATAAAGGGCTCTTAACTTCCAACAACATTAATTTTCCTTTAAGAAAACTCCTACCCAAGACATTTGTGTGAATTGTTTTCCTTTATGGAAATGAGACATGGACACTTGGTACGAATGGAAGAAAGAGGAAAGATGCCTTCGAGATGTGGTGCTACCGGAGAATCCTTAAAATATCTTGGATGGAGAGGGTTACTAATGAAACGGTACTACGGAGAGCTGATGAGGTGCCATGTCTGTGGAACACATAATGAGAAAGAGGCGAGGAACCTGGAAAGGCCACATTATAAGACATGAGGGACTATTAGGAACCATTGTAGAGGGTTCAGTTCAGGGTAAAAATGCGAGAGGTAGACTCAGAATACGTCAAACAGATTGTAGAGGATATGGGCTGCCATTCTTACTTTGAGTTGAAGAGGTTGGCTCAAGATCGGGCGGAATGGAGATGGAAGGCTGGCTTGGTGAAACAATAACCACCCGCTCCTCTATATCAGCAAACTTGTCGTCTGTCCGTGAGATGTCGCTCCGGAAGCCAAGCGACAAAGTAACAGTTTTCGGCTAGCTATTAGCAAAATGGCAACTAACGGCAGATGATTTTTACAAAATTACATGATAGAGTTACTTTTCTTTCTACTCTGGCATAGCTCAATGCGGTGGAAGAGAATAGTTTTTTTGTACAGCCAAATTTGCACACACAGTAACAGATTTTCCGCCCGTGTCTCTTTGAAACGCTGTCCCAAGGGCTTTAAAGACCTTGTAGGGAAAAGGGAAATCTCGGTGAAGATGAAATAAATGCATTAAATGAGGCGATAACTCTATTCACAGATTGAGAAAAAGTCTCGAAATTTCAGAAATTACGTCACGACAAATTTCCCTCGAATTTATTTCTGCATTTTGTAAAATAACTGTTTTATCGAGAGAGAAAAAATTCTGTGTTATGGAATGATCTTTCATCTTCCTTTGTGTAATGATTTTTGAGTCATTTGAACAAGTTCGGAAAATCGACTTTTGACCGGAAAAACGGGCTCCCCAGACCACTGTGCGACGGTAGTTGTGTTTTTTAAATACTGTTCGGTACTACCGGATTTCAAAAAATAGTAACGGTACTACTGAATACCGGTATTTTTTGCCCATCACTGGTGTGAATTGTAGGCACGATGTATTGATTGCTGTTCATTCACATGGTCGTGCTTTAAAAACCTTATCCTTTGTCAAACTTTTCGCGTACACACGTCTATAGGTTTATTTGTGACCTCGAATAAACCAAATTTGGAATTTGTTTTGAGGAGTAATGGAGACTCAAGATAAATACAAAATATTTTTTTTCTGAAACATATATACCTAGGGTAGTAACCCCAAAATGTCTTGATATCTGGTCCCCAATTTGAATGATTGGCTTTCAAAAAATATTAACTAAAATTTGATGCGGGAACATCGTCGTTTATGCCGGAATATTTTTGAAAACTTATTTTCTCTTGAATATTTCAATAGAAAAATGTTTTTAAAAAAGTGTTATTACAATAATGGTTGCTGCAACTTTAAATACACGCAAATAGTAGCAATAACCGCAAACATCAAAAAGCGAAAGTTTTTACTCTACCGGCACCTGAGATAAGGCCCGTATTTCAGAAATGGTTGTCTCTAAAAATGTAATGAGAACTGATTTGTTATCTACTTACAAGCACTTATCCATGTGCAAAATTAAAAATAAAATGAAAAATAAGTCAGCAACCACTTTTATTAAAATTGGTTGATTTCTGGCGGAATTATGCCTTTATAGCGTTAGATTAGATTAGATTGAATTTGCGGCAGGACCCCTAAAGATGGAGTCCTTAGACCTTAAGACGGATGGCACTGAGACCTAATGGTCCATTGTTCCATCCGCAAGATTTGACATCACCCATAGAGTCCTATGGTCTTACTAAAGGCCAAAATATCTCTGATGGGGATGTCCCTGATTTCCTTGGGGTCCATGTGTGCAGCTACAAGGTGTCTCATGCAAGTCCTAGAGATTACAAGGCAATCACAGAGAATATGATATTTAGTTTCATCCTCTTTTGTTGCACCATCGACATCTAGGCGAGTTTTAACAGTCATAGAAGATTGAGGTGCCTGTTGACACGAAAGTGGCCTGTTAGAAGTCCGACTATAGTTCTAAGTTGGCTTCTGTCCAGCGATAGAAGTTTTCTCGTCAGGCTAGGCTTAGGTCCTGCAATGTGGAGCCTAGCTTGTCTTAGTCCCTGTATGGAGTTCCAGATCTCCGAGTGTCTGCCAGATGTCCATTCTCTGACCTCTGCTCTCCCAATAGCAGGGGTGATTGGTAGAACTGGTTCCGGTCCAGTTGGATTGTGACTAGCGCCAGCTTTGGCGAGCTGGTCTGCCTTATTATTTCCGGGTATACCTTTGTGTCCAGGTGCCCAGAAAAGCTTGCCTCTACAATGCCTAGCTATCTCCGATAGTGCCTCTCGACACTTGTAGTAGGCGTGAATTACACCAAGGTGAGTTAAGCGCCTTAATCGCTGCTTGACTGTCGGTCCATATGTGGATTGGTCCTTTTTTGAGGGCTCGATCCTTAGTATTGTAGGCACAGGTCAGAATCGCAAAGATATCAGCCTGGAACACTGTGGCGTACTTCCCTAAGGAGAAGTGATACGATCTTGAAGGGCTGCCTCCGTAGATGCCTGCCCCTGCTTTATTGTCTTTTCTGGAGCCATCTGTATACCACACAGGCTCCGATGTGGAGATGTTTCCCCCCTCTCTCCCACTGTTCCCTAGAGGGGATAACTGTTTTGAAAAGAGGATCCTTACAATAGAACCTTGCCGACATGTGGTCGCTGCCCATCTGAAAGATTGGCCTGCCCATCTCGGTCCATATCTGTCTATGGCCAGAGAGATTTCCCTTGCCATTCCATTGGCCTGTGTAGTTAAGGCGATAAGCTGTGGCCCTGGCTTGACTCTCCACCACCACATGAAGGGGAGGGAGCTGAAGAAGATTTTCCAGGGCCAGAGTTGGAGCAGTTCGCATGGCTCCCGTGATGCCTAAACAGGCCATTCTCTGAATGTGGTTGAGTTAATTTATAGCACTGGATTGCCGGGCTCTCTTCCACTATACTATTGAGCAGTATGTAAGACTGGGTCTGACCACTGCTGTATAGAGCCAGTGAAACACTTTGGGTTTGTGTCCCCAGGTATTTCCAAAGGCTCGACGGCATGTCCAAAGGGTTGCACATGCTTTCTTGTTCTCGAATCTAAGTGTTCTTTCCAGATTAGCTTTGAGTCCAAGATTGTTCCCAGATATCTCACTGATGATAAGAGCCTAAGGGTCTTTCCGTGTAAAATGGGAAGGGTAAGCCCCTCCCTTTTCCTCTTTTTTGTGAAAAGTATCAGAACAGTCTTGTCCGGACTCACCGTTAGCTCTGTGCTCTGGCACCAGTCCTGAGTCATGTCCAGGGCCTTCTGCATGAGTCCGGAAACGGTGTCCAGATACTTCCCACTTATGAGTATGGCTAGATCGTCAGCATACCCTTGTGTGTAGAGGCCAACATTGTTCAGCTGTGTGATGAGGCTGTTGACCACCAAATTCCATAGAAGAGGGGATAGAACCCCTCCCTGGGGGCAGCTCCTAGACACTGCCACCCTCATTGAGCACCTCCTGAGGCTGGAAGTGATAGTGCGCTGAGCCAGCATGCACCTGATCCATCTCACAATGTGAGGGTGGACTCCGTGACTTTCAGCTGCACAGCAGATCTGATCGAAGGTGGTATTGTTGAATGCCCCCTCTATATCTAGAAATGCTCCCATACTGTATATCCCATGGTCAAGAGCGCTCTCGATACGGGATACCAGACCATGGAGAGCGGAGTCCACTGACTTGCCCTTCTGGTAAGCGTGTTGGTTCAGATGCAAAGGATGCTCCTTAAGAGGCCCATCTCTGATGTATATGTCGATAATCTTCTCTAGAGTCTTTAAGAAAAAGGACATTGGGCTAATTCCTCTGAAAGAATTAGCTTTAGTGTAGCCTGTCTTTCCAGGTTTAGAAATGAACACTACTTTGGTCGGCCGCCATGCTTTTGGAACATATCCATGTGCCCGGCAGGATCGGAATATTCGTAGCAGAGGAAGAAGTAGTTTTTCTCTTCCCTCTTGAAGTAGGGCAGGAAACACCCCATCCACCCCTGCAGATTTGTATGGAGCAAAGCTGGACATGGCCCAGTTAGTTGCTTCATAAGTAATGATGCTGGAAGCCAGTCTACAGTCCATCCTGGCAGGATGATTGGGAGGACTCCTCGAGTGCATCTCATGTTCTTCTTTCGAGCCTGGGAAGTGTGTCTCTATCAGAAGTTTTAATGCTTCCTGGTCCGAAGACGTGTTGTCTCCCGAGGGAAGCAAAAGAGTCCCCACTCCGGCTCCAGGGTCCTTGGAGATGATTTTAGCAACTAGCTGGACATGGCCCAGTTAGTTGCTTCATAAGTAATGATGCTGGAAGCCAGTCTACAGTCCATCCTGGCAGGATGATTGGGAGGACTCCTCGAGTGCATCTCATGTTCTTCTTTCGAGCCTGGGAAGTGTGTCTCTATCAGAAGTTTTAATGCTTCCTGGTCCGAAGACGTGTTGTCTCCCGAGGGAAGCAAAAGAGTCCCCACTCCGGCTCCAGGGTCCTTGGAGATGATTTTATGGAACTTTGCGGTCTCATAAATTCCTAAATTCTCGCAAAACATCCTCCATGCCTCTCTTTTGGAACGTTTGATTGTCGTTTTATACCTGCGCTGGCCTCCTTGTAGAGGGCCCTTGCGTTCAGGCTTTTTGGTGCGTTGTGCTTTATTAAAAAGTCTTCTGGTTAATTTCCGGAGCCTTTCAAGTTCGGCTTCCCACCGAGAAAGATTGTTTTCCCTTGCTGATTTTAAGGGTGTAGCTTTTTTCATAGGCTGACATGATGGCTTCCTGTAGAAACACCACGGATGCCTCAATCTCTTCCTCTCTGTGAAACTTGAATGAAGGGCTCTTTGAGATTGCCCATTCAAGTTCTTCTCTATAGGACTGCCAATTAGTTGATCTAGGATTCCTATATGCTATTGTCGGGTTTCACCCTCCCTGATAGTAAATTGGATGTACCGGTGGTCATACAGAGATATCTCGTCAGACACCCTCCATCTATTAATCCTATGCACTAAGTTTTTGGAGCATAGTGTGATGTCTATCACTTCCTGCCTAGCTCTGTTCATGAAGGTCGGTCGTGATCCTTTGTTGAGTACAAACAGCTTAGTGGTCATTAGAAATTCCAAAAGGGATCTGCCCCTGGAGTTGACATCCGAACTCCCCCACGCAGTGTGATGGGAGTTGGCATCGCATCCAACCAGCAATTCCCAATTCCTAAAGTGACATTCTCTGACCAGTCCCTCAAGTTCCAAAGATGGTGGAGGTTCTGGCAAGTCGTATGGGAGATATGCGGAGCAAACCACTACCTCCATCCATCTCTCTAGATCTCTATGAGATAGCACAACAGAAGTGAGGTCTCTAGAGCAAAATTGAGGTAGGAGCCTAGCATGTACCCCTTTCACATATATGCAAGACCTAGGTGTTTCAGCCGAGGCAGAGAAAAAGAGTTTGCCTCCTGTCATACCTAATAAAAAAAATACCTCCGCCTTCCTCAGAAACTTATAATCGGCCCTTTGGAGGCTGCCTAATTTAATGAAGTCTGGGCCCGAGATCTTCTCTGCAGAGGGCTCGTCCACACCTAGAACAAAGCGAGTGCCCTTTTCAGCCTCGCTCCGCTCATACACCCTCCACAGATCTGCTCATAGTTCTGGATTCACCTTGATGATCCGGCTAAATAGGTCCCCGGTACTCACACGCGTTGGTCCTGGGACCCAGATCCTGAGCTGCCTCCTTTTTATGAGAGAGTCCGCGTCCACTACTCGGAAGGAGATTCCCTCAATCACCCCCAGGTAATCAGACATGCCTTTTACCCAGTCAGCTGACTTGGCGTTGGCACACTGTATTTCCATTGCCCCGTTGAGCAGAAGTGTCCCCACAGGATGGGCACGTCCAGCCCCTGTAGAATGGCACCCCAGGACTCAGTGAGTCTCTTGTCTATCATCTCGTACCAGCCCTGAGACATAGTTGTCTCAGGGTAATCTACGGGGATGATGGCCATTTTTTGCCACCCTTAGCCGTCTCTGCATAAGAATGGCCGATTGGCCGGCCTTGGAGGTTTTGGCCTTCTTATGTTCTAAGGCCTTGGGGTTGTCCCCAGGTTTCCTGGACCTCTTACTAGGTCTATTAGGAAAAACCCCCCCTTCGCCTCCATGAGGGCTCTGTGAGTGACCTCTTTTGAGCCACAGACGGTGGTCCGCTATTACCTCCAGCAGCTAGGGTTCACTTCCTCTCCCTACTCTTCCTCTTCTTGGCTGCCCTGCTACTGCTGGAGAGAGTGGAGATTTAGCATCTTAGATGCCATGCTCCCCACAGTGTTGTGTGAGGCATCTGTATCGTTGCCCTCCCTTTTTTTGGGGAATCCACAGCCCGACGCCTCCTTTAGCGTGAAGTCGAACTTCCCGATGATGAAAACTCCTCTCTGGATTCAGGGAGGTGTTTAAGGAAACTGGCTTTCCCTGCAGTAGGGCCTGCCATTGAAGGGTGTATGGAGGGCCCCAATCCAGGGCTCTCCGAGGGTGTAGGTATGGAGGCCCCATAGGAGGGGCCTGCCAGGTAAGGGGTTTTCTTCAAAGAGGAGTGTGGACCTAAAGAGTCAAGAGATAAGGGGCCCCATGCGGGGCCCTTCTTTTCACGGGGAGTTTCACCTGTTAGCGACTTCTAACCCTCTGCCCCACGGATGCGGTCATCCTTGGCACAGGTATGCACCGTGATGATGGGAGGATTTTATCGACCGCCAGGTCAAGATCCGTCATGTTCAGCGTGACCCAGGAGCACCTCTATGAGGATGTGGCTTTTCACCACGCATGATTTTCTTGGTGGGAGAGAGGCTATGTATTTGCTTCATCCCACCCTGGGATACACTCCCTCGCCCCCACCCTTTAGCGTTAGTCCAAGTCTTTACTCAACCCACCTCTAGATCTTGATGTTGGCCGTGTATCACATGCAAAATAAAAACTCAATTTACATCCATGGAACACAAAACTTTAATTCTTAAAGCTCTTCCAACATCAAAAGAAACATACTTTCAAAATGATTTTTCAGCACATGAGAATTTTATTCGCAACAAAATCCATTCCTCACTTCAAATATATACATATGTATAAATTTGTACATATAAATATTATAAACATTATTCTTCAATTTATTACTCCATATCACATAGAATCATAATATAATAATGCTTATCAATAAGTATAGCTATGTAAATATGAATATTTATATATATATATATATATTTCAATGTAATAATTTATAAATACATATATCTATGTGTATAATTAAAGTAACAAATTCATTGAAATAACCTCTTTTTTTGCAAAACATGAAGATAATATATTGTACATTCAAAATCCTTTTTACGACCGTTTACAGAAGGCCAACCTTGTGGACGTCACAGGAGTTTTAGCTGATTTCAAAAATACCTTTGTAATTAGAAAACTTGTAAAATCAGTCATAATTATGATTACCACGTACAATTGCTGTATTTTATCTAAATATCAGTTTAGGCAGTTTGAACTAGACATCTCTTCACGAAGAATTAAATGAATCTGACCTCATTTTGGAGAGAAAACTCATCATTCCAATATTATCAAAATATTCTAACTTCATTTCGAGCAATTTTCTCAAAAAGATAAGCTGTTTTTTACATGAGGGATAGATTACATCCCTGTGCGCTTCAGAGAGAGAATAGCTGCGTAAAAAAGTTTACATTTGCGCCAAATTTATGTTTGGATCAAGTTTATCCAAAACATTGGCAATGAGACTCCTAACTTCAAATAACGTCCAAATATTTATACTTAATTATAATGAACGTCCCCCAATGTGGATATATCCATTTAATGACTGAAATGTTTGACGTGTATTAGTATATTTTTGCACCATTTAATTTCCAATATTTACAACATACTTCTAACATAAGCAGAAATTAAAAAACACTTGGAATTTGGTCTACTTTATGACTGGGAACTATCTCGCTAAAACTACCATGACTGCCACATTTTGGACATTCTGGTCTTCCGAGGCATTCATTTGACGGAAATAATTAACAGGTATGTATATATATATATATATATATATATATATATATATATATATATATATATATATATATATATATATATATATATAATTATATGCATCTATTTATTCAGACAACACTAGTTTCCTGACGAAGCGTTTGACTAATACTATGTAGGTGACTTGTTATGCAAACAAGCATGGACAATATCCATCCAGAATTTCATGACACTAATCTCCACAACATAGGACACTACATAAATTTCACACACAACAACACCTGATGATTATCAAGTAGTTACAGCCAAGGAAAAGGACGATATAAAATATTCTTATCATTCCTTTCAAATATATAATTTACTCCAAGATCAGAAATTTTTGGAATTTTCTGAAAAATAGGTTGAATATTTTTTCTCTTTTGCTTTTGTTCAGCGAGTAAAATAGCTAGATATTTTAAACACTAATTAGTTCCATTTCTATGAAAGGCACAGTGATACTTAATCATAAGCCAACAATGAATATATTCATGGAGTTTTGAATGGTGCGATGAGATAGTGGTAAGAACTGGGATTAATTATCATTGAGCTTTCGGGAAGAATTCGCTATTTGGCATCAACAATGACGTAAACCAAACTGATTCAAGCAGAAAAATCTCAGTTTATGGAAGTCACTGCTTTGTGGAGCTGCTGATCTTGCAAAATGGCAATTGCAATGAATTTATCTGTCACAATCCGAGGAGAAATTCTGTTTAATTCGCTACGATCTATCTCCTCCATGCGTACAAACATAGTCAAGGAGAAAAAATAATAATATCTCCTTGCTACGTGAAACAGTATTGTGAATTTATGAAAAAACACCTGATTTGCAATTGCCAATTACTGTAATGAATTACGTGACATAGGAAAAAGAGAAATTTTGTGTACTCTACAGTAAAGTAAAAAGCTTCTCTTTCACCTAGTAATGGAGTACCACAAAGTAATGCCTCAGAACATTCTCTGTCTATTTGAGGTAGCGAAGTGTTATTTCTGTGAACTTATATTTGTGCTCATCGACG
Source organism: Pyrrhosoma nymphula (assembly GCA_963573305.1). Lineage (NCBI taxonomy): Eukaryota > Metazoa > Arthropoda > Insecta > Odonata > Coenagrionidae > Pyrrhosoma > Pyrrhosoma nymphula. Next base: position 63,139,003 of record OY754340.1, on the reverse strand, counting down.
GACAAAATATTCGTCGATGCCACCAAAGAAATTCTTCCAAAAAGCTCAATATGACATACTTCCATGTTTTCAGCAATGGCTGGCCCATCTGTCAACACGCACTCTTTGGTATGACAACAAAACTTTGCCACAGCTTGCCTTGTTAACGTAAATCTCTCATTATAACATTGAGAATAATACATAATGTCCATGATTATAAAAACACACTTGGTTGCTCATGCTAAACCTAATTAAAACCGAGATAAACTTTAACAGGTTGTGACAGCAAAGCATCATCTAGATGCCTATCCTTCTATTGATTCAGGCATACACATCTTCAGGCCATACTCCAAAAAACTTGTATTATTTCTTCTAGTATTTTTTTTAGGTTCTCATGGAATAACTAAGTTTATTTCTACAATCACGAATAGTAGATCCATTAAATTACACATAATAGATTTCACACACCTCTCACATTACAAGATAAATGAATACTGACATCACATTATCCAGTGGATATAAAAAAATAACCCGTTTAACAACGAATAAGATGGCGTACCACAACTGAACTCAACAAGGGTGAGGTCCACATGTGCTACAACACACAATACAACAGAGATTCACCAATAAGTGTGTAGAATATGTATCAGGCACATCTTTATGAAACACAACAATACAGGGGATGCTATCAGGAGGATTCTGTCTACAACTCCTCGAGGCCATGTAGCGGATGCAATTTGAAGCATTTTTTCATCACCAATGGATATCGGTACACAATTCCTTGCTTATACGAAGCCATTGCAATGCAATTGCTTTATCTAACCCATTTTACAGTTTGCCTTGAGAATTCCTGAAAAACTGTGACTGATAATGTTAGAAAGGATGTGAAACTTGTCTCTGTGATGCCGTAGAAATGTAATTTTCTTTCAGTGGGGTCAGTTAAGATGGTTTCACTAAGACATATTAGAAATCATGAAGAACCCTGAAAACTTCAGCAGGGAATATTGGGTATTCGCTGGCCACGACTCATAAAAGGCAGTTCTTCACCCGGAACAATCGAAACCCAGGACCAAGTAACGTTTTCGGTGCCACTGGCCTGCCTGCAAACAGACCTTAAGACACCTCCTGTCTGAAAAATCTGATGTTCTGCGACCGCTGATTGGTGGAGTTGTCGATCCAGTGGAAGGAGCCCACCCACAACATTGACTTCAAAAATACCAAATTATTGATAAAAGAAGGACGCTATTTACTTAGAATAATATGGGAAGTGATAGAAATAGTGAAAATGCCAAATAACATCAATCGAGAGGACGGCTACACTCTCGCCAATGCGTGGAAACGAGTCTTCAGCGGAATGGACAAATCAGGACACACGTCTGACCAAAGGCGCCCAAAGTTAGTCAGAATAGACTATACGGACCAAACGCTGCATCAACACTTCAGCGGACCTGAAGAAGCCAGCTGAAACACTGACGAAACATTGTCCCAAGAGAAATGGATACATGCGGAAGATGAACGGGAAACCAAGTCTCCACGTATATTAGTTACTTGGAGTAATGGATTCTCCTCCATTTAACTGTGAATTTTTTCGAGGAATAGGAATTGTTATCATTTTAAATAGAAGAGGAAATATATGTGTGAAGAATGCAATTTCGAGGAGTAAATTCTTACTGATTTCACGTGTGTTAAAGATTGAAAACGGCATTAGAGCAATTAGAGCATCAGATGTTAAATTCGGGGAAACAAAGATGGCAGATGGGCAAACCCCCCCTGGGGTCATAGCTTCCAGCATTGGCCACCATGGCGACCACCCTCACTCCATTATACCTCAATGTGCGATCCGTTGCCCACCAGAACAAAAAAGTGCTTCTTCAAATCGCATCCCTTAATATGTACAAAATTAATTACTCAAAACTCCTCCAGAAATTCCTCCAGCATTACACCATTCAGATCTACAGCTGTTTTAATATCAAGAGTATAAGAGTATTAGGATTTCTATCTCTAAGAGGATTGTAATTAAAAGCACTTGAATAACGTGAGAATAGCTACACTTTGGTTTGAAAATAATTAATCTCGTTTGCGACAAGGGGACATGCTCTAGGCTAGTCTGCAAATGGATTAATCATTGATGCCTTAGACTTTGGTAATCTTGAATGAACTTTCAGGAATACGTACATTCAGATGACAGACACAAAATCCATAATAGCAATAGACTCCATCAGGTACACGATGACTATTATGTTATCATTCACGATTGTTTTTAGTAATCACGCGAAAGATGGTCGTTATCGTATGTATTCAACTATGTATAAAGTACAAACACAGAGTTAAAGTATGAATTCATGTTAAAGATTATTTTAATTTGATAGCACACGTATCACATATCATAACACATGATCAGTATATTTAATCAGTGTGTTATCATATTTTGTTAACTTACGGTTATTCTTAGTCACTTGGCGTCGTTAACTATGATTTTATACAAAGAGCCTAGTCATGAATTTACGCATGATTTATCTTTGGATGATTCAAAATATTTTTTCTACATTGCCATAAAATGACGTTTGGTTATTCCATCATATAAATTGTGTAACGGAGACAGCTACCTTCACTTAATAAGATGAATGCGTATTTTAAGTACTTCATCACGTTTTTATATTAAAAATAGCCACCTATGGAGGTACCAGACGAATCAGTTTCAGAATTTCTCTGGGTCGATAGAAAATTTCCCAAAAGGACTGTTCGAAAATTACTTGCTGAGACAGATAAACGGTTTCCATGTTCGGTGACATCAGTGGGCCTGAACTACATCCCAAAAGATGCACTGAGTTTTATTATTCAGCTTCAAATTTTGAAGTTAATCAGATGGCTACCTTTTAAAAATAGTGACTATATTAAATTTTTCCATCCTAGAATACCAGAAACAAATAAACGATGGGAGAGTTCACCTTTAGCTCCCAGCCTCAACGCAATCTGTGCTGAAAATAGGTAGATGGCTAACAGAAACACAACGCAGCTTACAGGAATGCAAAATTGGATGCATGAAAACGTAGCTTCACTCTCGTCCCATAAGATATTCGGGGCTGATTTTTTAATGCATATTCGAGTAAAAACAGTGCTTCTTATCGGCCAGGAAATATGGTACTTTAAAGCTGCTCGACACTGCTCTTACAACACTGCTCTTCTGACACTGTTCCTTTGAAACGTTCATTTAGTACTGTTCTTCCAGAACGGTTCATTGGAAATTAATTTACTTCTGGAATGGCTCTTTAAAATTGTTATACTGATCTCGTACATTAGAAATGTTCTTCCGGAACGGTTCATTAGAAATCTTCTTCCTGAACAGTTCTTTAAAACTGTTCTTCTGGAACAGTTCTTTAGTACTGTTTAGTTGAAAAATGGTAGGTAATGACTTCAAGAGAAGCGTATTGTGGTTGAGGAAAATCCATTGCTACTGATATTCCAAAATTAGATTCATGGTAATGGTGGAGTTCCTGAGGCAAGGCTTGAAGGATTGAATGTTGCCGAGATTGGAGGAATGACGGAAATCACATGAGGAAGAAATAGTTAATACTGTCCATTGGTAGTATACAATATGATGTAGAAGTCATATATTTTATATATGCAATAGCAATAGCATAGCAATTGATTTACAGTGCTCACTGCCCACTGACATAACAACTGAAGCCAAAATGTCAGCATGCCATCATCAGCTCACAACGTCAAACTATATCCTTCTGAAGAGTTTGACAGCGAACATGACATTGTAAATATTGCCACAAAAAATCTATATTATTTCTCTTTCGACAATGACTTTTGTATTGCAAAAATAATGAAAAGTTGTCCACGATCCCAACTTCAGTACCAAGTACTGGTTTGCACATGGGGTCTCGTGAGAGAGAATTTTAATTGCGTTTACGCATAGTGGCTGGTTGCAGTCCGCTGCCAACAACTTTTAAGCTCGTATTATACGTGTTAACTTGCAATGGCGGAGTCTGCTCAGATGTATTACAGAACTCATGGGCAGTTGCACCAACACTTGGCAATAATAATATCAATAGCTACACGAGATTCATAAAATTATGGAAATCGTTCATAAATTATACTCGCAAGAATGATCACTTTCTTAGAGTGAATATAAGACATAGTACGATGTTATTTAACTCTTGCTAGCTACTCAGAGGAACAGTTTTATTATCTTTGGTTAAATTGATATTTTATCGATATTAAAATAATGGTAATATGTTCTCCTAACAATAACCCTCAAGTGAACTAATGGACAGTCGGATGTAGCATATGAAACCCCTAACTGCCAAGTTAATGTAAAGGCTACATCATCTCTCAGTTAAAATTAACCAGACATTATTAAACTGGGGCTGAACCCCAACTGCAATTTAACATCAGGTCAATGAAATGATTTAAACATCTCATGGAGAACATTAACAAAACATAACACTGGATTATACTGTACCGAGAGCATAATAACGGATATCATAACAAAACAGGAAATATCGGAAATAAACTGAATGAAGAAGTATTGTTGGCTATTTTCAGAAAGATGAGAGAGAGAGCCAAGTTTGTGAAGATGTTGGATGAGGATAGAAAAAAGGGATCAACGCTCTCAGGAAGGGAATTAAGAAGGGAGGGGAGGCGGAAAAACTAGTGAGCATTGAGCGAGCGATAATCTAGGAATTGGTAAAAGGAATAGATCGTGGGTGCCCGTAGGCCGGGAGGGTACTCGGAAATTCATAGAAGAGAGGAGATCGGGACAGTCTGTGAAGGAGTTAAGGATGTTGTAAACAAATTTCAGGTCACTTTTAAGGAGGAGACAAGGAATATTGTGAATGGAGAGAGAAGACAGAATGGCGTTAGTGGACATATCTCGCACGTGGGGGAGTCTGTACTTCACTATACTTCTGAAGAAATGGGTAACAGATTTAAGGGCTGCGAGATTGGAAGGAGCAGACAATGCCCAAATAGGAGAGCAATATGTGATCACGGGAAGAACAATATAGGATTTAAGAGCTTGGGGGTCTTTAATTTCTGTGTAAGAGTGTAGAAGGCCTAGGAGAGACATAGCTTTGGATTTAATTGTATGAATATGACCTGAGAAATTAAGCTTGTTACCTATCAATACACCAACATCCTTAACTGACGACAGATGGTTTAGGGGTATCGAATTTAGGTCTAATTGAAGTTAAGTGGGATTTTTTTAAGGTGAATGGACATGGCATTGCACTTGCTTTCATTTAAGTTTAACTTCCAGGTAGAGCAGCAATGGGAAATTGGATTAACTACGTATATATGTAATCAGTTTATTTTATGGAGAAAATTAGCAATTCGACGTTTATTCCTGACGTTTCATTTCCAACACATTACACTTGAATCTTCATAGTTTATCCATCAATTAGGTAATTAATGCGATAATTGGAGTCAAAATGAGGTTTCTCAATATAAATGGCACGACAGTCACTATACGTCAGTCATAAAATGGTGCTCATTTTAAATATATTCGTGGAATGATCCTCACATTTTGTCCATTAGCTTTGGTTTTCAATAACTAACGCACGCAATCAGCAAAAGCAGGATTTTTAAAACTAATTAACAAAAAATTGGGAATTGAGTACTTGTTTTAACTCACAGTTGCAGCGGAACCTCCTTAAATAATCTACGGTCTCTCTAGCAGTTGGGTGCACAGAGATTGCGAGAATTCTGGCACGGAACAAGAACATGGGCTGTTTTCCTGTTTTTTGTTCAGGCGTTTGAGCCGTGATTCACGCAAGTCCTCGTATTAGGCAATGCAGTATACTCGATGCATCAAACGTTAGACTATGGCATTTCTCTAATTAATGTAAATGCCATATTCACGAAAAACTTTTAATAAGTAAAAATTACTGTGTTTCCCAGCCTGTACGATGCATTTACGAGGATCTGGGTTCACGTCTTGGTCGAGGCAAAGGATTTTTTCCTGCGTGGAATTTTGTACCACCGGCATTGTTCACACTCAAATCCCAATATATATATCGTTTGATCAAAAAATATGTGGAATTTTCTTTTCTCTTTCGAAAAATCTTTTATTTATTCGTCAATATTAATCTCGTACCACTCAAAGTAGTCGTCATCAAATAGAATGCATTTGTGAGAGCACTTTTTCTAATCTTCAAAGCACTTCCGGAAGCAACTTTCGGTATCGCCCCATTCTCCTTCAGCGATTCTGTTGTTGCGTCCTCAATGTTGACAAAACAAGCTTCCTTTCATGTTTTTTTTTAATCTTAGGGAATAGGAAGTAGTCACATAAGGCACAGTTTGACAAATATGGAGGATGAGGCATCATTAGGATGTTCTTTTTTGCCAAAAACTCTCGAACAAGCAGTGATGTGTGGGGAGGTGCAATACCTCAGTGATATTGCCATTAGCAGTTTCACCACAAATCCATGGCTTTTCTTCGGATGACTTCGTGTAAAGCGCGTAGAGTATCATGAGATAGTTCTCCTTATTAACCATTAGACCTGGTGGCATGAACACATAGTACACCATGCCGTTGAAATTGAAGCAAACAGAAGAACCTTCACATTCGATCAAACTTGAAAAGCTTTGCGCAACACTTGTAAATGCTTGTTTTAAGCAAAGACGACTCACCGAAAGCAACATGTGACATTCTTAATATGGCGAGATGCACTTAATTCCATCTATATGGTAACTTTTAATGCAAATTCTTTATTCCATTTTTAACATATGTAAAAATGTTCCGAGTACACCAAAACATGAGTAACTTTTTCGATAGCCGACAACAAAGTAAAGAACCAGTATGGCCACCAATGTCAACGTACGTCAGGGACAAGTGTGTCAACACATCAACAAAAAAGTATGACGGCTGGACTTGTACAATCTGCAAAATTGGAAAATTCCACTTATTCTTTGATCAAACCTCGTGTTTTATTTGCTCGACACCCGGCTCCTGGTTCCAATCGAACAAAACATGTCCACGAGAATAGAAAACTCTCTCCCTAGAGACCGATGGACAAATGTATTGGTACACGGTTCACGCCATACTCGATATACATTTCTTCCCGTGGTTTGACCTATGTATCAATCACCACAGCGGGCAACAGGAGTGCCAACCATCCCCACTATCGCAGGCATGTCCTTCTCTTTCTCACTAGCCATCTCTGACGATCATGGGAGAATTTTCAAGTGTACGAAATTTTGTTGCTCAGTATTTGAAACCTCCCCTGTCCTTATCACCGGTTAAAATGATAAGCTTCACCCACTGCGGATCGATCAAGGTGGTAACCGTGCCGGTCTATCAACCCAAATTATGTTAAGAGGAGCAAATACCACAACAATTTCCAACCTCTGCGGCTTTCATCACCACGGTTTAATGCTATTAAATAAATTAAATTAGTTTTCACCATTTGGCGATTGAAAAATTGAGCAATGGAAGAAATTTGTTTTTGTAAAGTTACCAATAATCAGATCAGAAATAAAAAAAATTGCAAGGTTTGCTGAAAAAATGAACCACTTTCAACGGAGCGTACTCGGTAATGGGGACAGGTATGTAAACCAAGTAACATAAGCGTCATGCGATGGTCCTTCACCTTTGAATTAAGTGATTTATCGAGAAAGTAGGTGTCATAGGATTCTTGTAATCATGGTAACGGAAGAGGATGCCATATGCCATCGCTGAATAATAAGACCATTGTCAACGGAGCAGTATGCAATGATGAGGAATGATTGAAGAACCAATTCATGCAATGGTCCATCACCTTTGAAATGAGTCATTCCTTGAGAATGTAGGTTTGATAGATTTAGTGTAATCACGATAACTATGCCTTCCTTGGCAGACAATGCCTTATATTTGCAGTGCTGTCATCCTGCCGGGGCCACACAGTCCCTCTCGTTATTGACTCTGGTACACCACCTCCTTTGCTTTAAAATCTCTTTGCATTTTTTTTCAAATTTACAACTGCATTTTTCAAGAACTATCCACTCCCCTTAAGACTTTTTCTTAAATTTGTCTGAACCCTCAGATATATGGAGCTATAGAAACGTTGAAGTGACAGTCGGAGTAACTGAAGCACCGAAATGTACATCCGCCTGAAAAAAGCACCAAGAAGTAAAATATCATTGGGTCATGTAAAGATGCACTGTATGGTACAAATGAATTGAGCACTCCAGCCCCATTGGCATGCCAACAGACTGCGTGAACATGGAGATGTGAAGGAAGTTGACATTGGAGAAAAAATGAAAAAACCTGAAGAGATCATGACGCTATTGAAGTCACAACTCAAGCGGCACCTGCCACGCTCCAAACACTTAAGGCGGAGGTGCCGTGGGTGCTTCGGAGGGTGCACCAGGTGTCGTAGCAGGGGGGTAGCCACTGGGTGGAAGTGACGGTAGGTTGAAACCAATGTTGCCAGACTGTGGAGGTTGCTCTGATGATGTCGGTGGAGGGTATCCAGGGTAACTGGCAGGCTGCTGCTCTGTCGGAGGGTATCCAGGCTGTTGCTGCTGATTTGGTGGGTATCCAGGGGCACCGCCTGGCTGTTGCTGCTGAGTCGGAGGGTATCCAGGGTATCCAGGGTATCCGGGGTATCCAGATGGTGCTTGGCCAGGGTACTGTCCACCTGTGAAAATATTACACGGGATCAGTGTCAGCACAAGCTAGTCCCAGAGTTACATAACAGATGCATTCCAACACTTGTTGTGTAAGTAAAAATAAGTATCACTGCCGAGCTAATTTTGTGCTCCGGAGATTACGGTCAATGAGGAGAAATGCAGGGTATAACTATTGGCCAAATTTAATTCAGTTCGCTGCAAAATTCAAGAAATCTTTTATGAGTTTCCTTAATTTAATATTAATCAGAATATTAAAAATCACCCGTAAGTAGCACGTTATGGATTTCTTATTGAAATGTAAGCTTCTCAGCTTAGGGGGGGAAAAGTTCGGGGAAGATGGCAAGGGATGGGAGTTTGGTTTTCTAGCAGTTAATTTCCTTCAAAATGCATACGGACTACCCACGTTCGAACCCTAGTACGCATCACACGAGACTCCCTGCACCTTTTGCATCGCCATGCCACAGCCAGCACTCACATCACCTCGTGATCCATCAGTTTGAATCCCATTGGCTGCCAACGTTCGCTGCATCATTCTCTTACCATTGCCAGGTTCCCAGGGAGAGAGAAGAGAGTCACATCTTAATGTGACTCTGCATCTAGTGATTACGTCTACTCGCGAGAAAGCTAAAACTGGGAGTTGACTTGAGAGCTGTCCACTGCAGGCACACTTACATTACTAAGAATTAAACAATTTCCATGATGCACGAAAGCACTGCATCCAAGCCCCTTTAATGGGGACTCTTTTTAGAATAGTCAGGGTTGTTTATCTGTCAGTATGCATAATTTATATTTGGTGGAATATAGCCTAATTGACTTGCGAGTAAGAATATTGAAAGAAAAATATTTCTGAACGGCCATCTAAATCATTGAAACAATTTGTTTAAATAATTTAGCAGGACAGGGATATCAAACCTGGGAGCGCATATAAAACCCTGCTAAAGCGGTTAATGCTATATTTAGAGGCCAATTTTTCTGGTCTTCACTCTCTCAAGATCGGTCTCTTTTCACCAACACTCTGGCACATGCTCTCCTTGAACGTGGTTCCATCGCTACCATCATTCGGTCTAATTCAACTAAGAGAGCCTCACAGTTTGCACCTGTACAGAGCAAGGCTAGCTACGTTGACACACTGGTTCCCGTCAGATCACCAAAGTTAAGCAACATTGGGCCTGGACAAAGGTTGGATGGGTGACCCTCCTCCATACCTCTTACCAGAGAGGATGGAGAGGTGACACTTCCTCCAGACCTATACCAGGAGACCGGAGGGAGATATACCCAGACTGGAATGGTGGGAGGGAGGACTTCTTCCATACCTGTACCGGGAAGCTTGGGGTAGCCCCTACTTTATAGCTCTACCGTGTTGGTCTTGTCCCCTGTCTGCAAGTGGCAGGCAGGTAACACGTGGGATGGCACAATGGACCAAAAAGGTATTAGTGACAGGAGGACTTCAGACGGACTCATACAGGATGCCCATTCATGATAAATAAATAAATAATGTTATGGTGTTTCATCTGGTTATCGTTGATATTTCCGGCACTGATGAATATTTACAAATGAATGTAAACGTCAGAAATAGGTGCATATGTGATTTGAATAATTAACCAAACTCTCTAAAAAGCATAAGGTACACTGAGTAGTATTTTAGTTTAACGTGCTTTGATAGATAAGGTTGTTTCGAACATAAGCCACCCACTTGCAGTCAGAGGTAATAGCACTCGGACCAAAACAAGGATCACCCCTCCGAATTCAAGGCGAACCCAACGATGCTTAACATTGGTAACTGATCAGGAAGAGGTGTATCCATCGGGGTAGGCCGTTGCACTAGATGAAAAGCATAACCAGTGCAATTCCTTACCACAAGAGTGTTCTGTACAGAAGAGTAGAATGCAATGCTCACCGTACTCACGACAGGGAAAGAATTTCCCATCGCAAGGCTTCGGTGTGAAATGGTTAAGGGTGGTAGGGAACTTTAACCCTTTTCCCAACTTACGGCGGTTGGACGTCACAGAGTGAATAGCCAATGAAAGGCGTTTCCCCTTTTAACCTCAGTTTCTGGGCTCCCAGGCAGCCGAACAGTGCTGTCACTTTTGCACGAATAAATTCACACTTTGGCCGGTGATGAGCCATGTTAACCACTAATTTAGAGCCTTAACCAACACCATCTGACTCTCATGCAGTAATTTTTGCAACACAGATGGCACAAGACCGAAGTGAACCTCATGGCAGTTGGGGAGAGACTGAGTTCCCCCCACCACCAATGCATTCCATGTCACTCTCCTCTGATTGGCTAGAAAAGTGAAAGGTACACCAGTGAATGTGAATTCACGGTCAGCCGCCATGAATTGGGAAAAGGGTATAGACAGAGGAAGTGAATAACATATTATTCTGAAGATGGCACGCAAGGTTTGCGACCTTGGGAACCCTCAGTAAGCCAATGCAGAGACTGTTCAATTGCACCTAGTTGCCTTGTAGGACATGGACACTTCCCTTGTATATGGCCTTTTGAGCAACTGCCACCATGTTTTGCAGCAACTATTTTTCACCCCACCATGTTTCGATGCCACTACTGCCAGGCAATGCTTCCCCCTCACCTGGGTTCTGTGCCTGGCCTGGATATCCTCCTTGTGGTGGTGGCATCCCTGGATATCCAGGTGGCTGTTGTCCCGGTTGCTGTGTGTATCCTGGCGGGGGAGGTTGCTGTTGAGGGACCATCGGGTAGTACCCCGGCTGTCCACCAGGTGGGGGACCATAACCGGGTGCTGCATTAGGATTGGGCTGCGTTGGATAGTATGTATTCGGCTGCGGTTGCTTCGAGGGATCTACGAATTCTGATCAAGGAAGAGAAGCAATGGAAAAATACGGTTTTGCACTGTTTTTTTTATATTTGCAATTGAAAGTTTATGTTACTAAAGAAATACCGGATTTAAATGCGATTTGATCAAGAATGGTTTTTTTCACAATATTTATTACTCTACTTAAATGTTTACATGATCTTTTCAAGTATTCACCCTCTACTCAAACCTCTTATAGCATTTCTGCAAGTCTTAGGCAAGCCATTTTTTATCACCTCCATAAGAATCACCTCAAATTTCTTGAGCACTGCTTCTAAGTTCTCAAATCAAATGCCCCCGAGCTTTGCCTTGAGTTACCGGATTAGAAAAAGGTCACGTAGAACAAGGCCTGACTGCTAAGGAGGACGTGATGGAGAGGTTATGTTGAATTTATCGAAAACAGAATTTTATCACTCTGCACGGCTTCTCCCAAGTCACCTCCAATTTTTTTGTATGCGAAATGTAAGCTGGGTTTATAACTATGATCATTGTTAACAAACAACCCTCACTGTGGTGCTGCTGCCTGTCGACATAATATGCCGGGTGATTACAAAAGAATGCGTCGATTTCATAGATCTGTATTGTTGTATACTGGCACACTCAAAAGAATCCATAGAGTCAAAGACGCAAAAGGATGCAAAATGAGATACAGCCTCGACTGAACAAATAGATCGAAGATTAAGGAGGTCTGACCAAGTTTTTCTTTAAATCTGTAGGTTGATTACAAAAGAATGCATTGGTTTCAAATATTTGCATTTTTCAAATGGTACGAGCTACAGAGCTGCGTGACCTATTAACATGACCGGTACATTCTCATTTTTGTTGAGAAAAAAACATCTCAAATGTTCAACAGGTCCTCCTTGAGTAACCCGAACAATGTCAAGTCAATATTCAAATTCCTCCCACACTCTGTGAAGCACGTCAGCAGTTACTGTCTCCAAAGCCAAAGTTATGCGTGCTTTCAATTCCTTGCTGTTACTAGGCAATAGGTACCAACGTAAGATGTTCCATTTGTGCATTGGATCAATGTCATATTCACTTTTCACGTACTGCAATGCACAAAACTATTTTTGTTGAGGTGCTGTCGTCATGAAGCTTCCGAAAACAATAACTGAATGATAAAAGCTCTTAATTTGGCAAATAGCTCTTCCTAGCGCTAACCAAAAGAACTAAAAGTCATTTAAAGAGGTCGTGCAGCTCCGTAGCTGGTACCGTTTGAAAAGTACAGATCTTTGAAACCAATGCATTCATTTGTAATCACTCTGTATAGTGTGTTCATCCTAGTGTAGCATGCATGGTGGCAAACAAGATTTCTAATGATGGCAAAATATGTTGTGATAGAAACATGAATACCTGAAAGTCTAGCCCTAATTATGATTGTTTGAAAATTATAAATAGCAGGATTATTCTTTCAGACATGAGTTTGACCTCTTCTTCATAGAAGTTGAATATCGTACTGCCATTTTAATAACATTTAAGCACTGACGGTTCAAATTGTCGACTTGAACGTGAACTAATCTGTTCCCATCTCCTGCGACGTGCACTAATCCATGCAAGTTGTGATTGGAAAGCAACCTGTATTTCTATTTCACGTGAATCGGTGACTAGAATCCACCAGTAATTTCAATCTAGTCGATTTAGCGAAACGTCCACAACTTTTGGACTTTTTGTCCTTCCAAGTAATGTCTAAATCAAATCCAACAAGGTGGGGTGCCTATTTCGCTGCAGAATTTAAATATGTCCACCACCAATGTGTTTTACAGCTAACTAAACATTTTGTATATCACCACTGTCTTCTCTAGTGCATTTTTTTTAAACATGAGCTATCGATTGCAGAAATACTATTAGATTAGTGCAAACTCCTAGAGTCCTCACATACAGAGAAATAGAATGGGTAACGCTAATTAAAGCGCCACCCACAATACATACCTGGACCTTTGTCTTCGTCATCGACCACAGGGGTCTGGCTCTTCTTAGCTCTCCTCCGACGGTAACAGTAGTAGACACAGAAAGCGATTCCACCAGAGATGACCAGGAACGTGATCAGCCCACCTATCGTTCCGCCGGTTTCGGAACCACTTGACGGGCGAGATGGAATGTACCGTACTATATGGGCTGTTCAGAGAAGGAGTAAACATCAGTAAACGTATTATTTTAGTATTTGGGCTTATATTTTTAAAGTCAACATTGACAGCTATTAGTAGATCTCGAAATGCCTTTTGATTGTATTCTGTAGGACACACTACTGAGGATAAGGGGTTGAATTGGTGAGGAGGAAGGTTGATCAACACCTTTACAAGGCCTGTCCAGAAGGTATAGCTCTCGCAAAAGTTCCAGACACTGTGCAGTGGACGATTTTGAGATGTGTGCTATGAAACTTTCAAAATCCTGCGAAATGGCAGAGGGAAATCGTTCAGTGACAACTGAGAATACTGAAGAGAAAGGGGTTGGATTGGTGAGGAGAAGGTTGATCAACACCTTTACAGGGCTATCCCAAAAGTTCCTGGCACTGCACAATGGGATATTTTGGGCCGTGGGCTATGAAACTTTCAAAATACTGCAAAACGGGGGAGGGAGGTTGTTTAGTGTGGAGGGTCGTAAAACCTTTCTATTTGCTGTTGCCAAACTCAAGCACTTCGCGAAGTGTGTCGCCTCACCGCCTGCCATCCCATTCAGACTGGTCTCACACAAAGTCATGACGATTGGTGATTATAACCGTTTGCATTGCCTCATGTCTTTTCTGCAAAGTGGTTCCGTTCCCCTGCATCTTCTCTTTGCTTCCCTTCCACTTCTGCTCCCCACCTACAAGCTGTGCAGGTCTGCGACTGGAACTTTTTTGGAAGCTATAATGAGACTGATTTTCTCTCACTGTGAAGAAAAGCTACATGGCAGTTCTGCAGGGCAGGATGGGTGGAAGATGGTCCTGGCTACACATTCCCGTCGGCCACCATCACATATGAGCTGCTATAGAGCACAGATCAATTCATAAACAAAGCACTCATTTTTGACCTCAGTCTCGGTCAAAGGACAGTTAACATATTAATTTAGCATTTGCGCTTACATTTTAAAAATCAACATTAGAGGTTATGAAAATATATTGAGAAGGCATTTACTTGAGTTCTGTAGGACATTCTAGAGAAGGTACTGAAGAGAAAGAGGTTGAATTTATGAAACGGAAGGTTGATCAACACCTTTACATGGCCTGTCCGGAAATTATAACTCTCGCAAAAGTTCCCGGCTCTGCAAAATGGAAGATTTTGACACGTGGGCTACGAAACTTTCAAATTCCTGCAAAACGACAAAGGTAAGTAGTTCAGTGAGTTCGAAATGGGGTGTACCATTGAGAAATAAAATATTAAAGAAATTTTTTTGTTGGACTCAGGAAGTTAGGGTCCGAATCAATGGCCATGATTCAAAATATTGTTGGAGAGGAAGTCCTGTCAAAGTCACAAGTTTATCGCTGGTTTTAACTTTTTTGGAGGGTTAAGTAGTCACTAAGGACAACCAACACTCTGGACGACCATCAACGAGTGAAAGTCTTAAGTTTGGTCAACGTGCAGGATGTTTCCAACACCAACTATTGTATGAGTGTCATAATGAGAGCAAAAATGCTGGTACTTGATAATCTATTGTGCATGAGAGAAGGGCTTTATATATATATATATATCTGCAAGGAGATCACCGCGACCTGTGTCCTCCATCCAACACCACCCACTGATTTGTGCATTGACGCAGGTGAGGTGAGCTCGACATGGGGTGTACCATGTGAAGAAGACCTCAAGGAGATGTTAGAACCTCTGAGTGGCAAAAAGAAACAAAGCATGGTTTTGAGGGTAAATGGAGTGAAAAGGAAGGTGAACACGGTCGAGAAAGAAGAAGAGTTGAACATCTCAATGGAAGGGTTAAGTTTGAAAACAGTTAAAAGTTAGAAATATGGAATAAATTTGTATTTGAAGAAATGGCTAGTGAAATGTTTGGTGTGGAGTGTGTATCTGTGACCAATCATTGATTCTTTGAGATAAGCAGACGTAAATCTTTCACAGATTTGACACCGTACAATATAATTTTCAGAGTCTCGATTAATGTTTGGCCATTACATAAGCAATCAAGTTCTGGTCTATGCATAGGCCACTGGCTGACCACCACAATACACATTCTAGGTGACCACAAAATACTTCTTAAATAAATATTGAACAGTAACATATGCAATACCAATAGAAAACTTGATATTGGATAGTTTGTTGGCCCATAACATAGAAATTGCCTCACGACGTGCAAAGTTGAACCAGGCTCGCCAGCACCTGATTGGTTAACCTGAAAATGTGTCTCACCTGTAATGCTGGCGTTCTTGGCATTGGTGCAGTTGGTCTCATCAATGCAGTCGCCGAAGGGACAGTTGACAAAGCCATCATTGACCAGTGAATAGTGGATGCACAGTCCATAGCCACAGTGAAAGAGGGTGTCGGGAACTCTTCGGCCATCGCACTCTTACATAAGAATAAAACAAATGAAGGAAATAAGGCATAGAAAGTTGAGAAACTATGGGAAATTAATGATGAAAACATTTCAACATTTAATCAGGATATGGGTTATATTACACGGTGCATTGTGTCTGCCCAAAAATATCCCCTTAGTCTTTGCGACAGCGAACCATTCATTGTTCATGATTGATGTTTCGGGTGGAAAGTGTGTTTCAACTACTGGAAGAGGTAGATGGAGTGATTTCAAGCATTTATTGTCCCATGAACGTGGGGTCGCAACTAGTTAGGTACGGAAACACAACTTTTTGTCACAAGCATACTGCAGTCACCATAAAAACCTCTTGCATTGATGCATGAGATTTGAAACTTGTCACAGTAATGTATATGATTATGTAACGCTACTTTCACTGCTATCAGCAATGCTAATGTTATCTTATTTTTAAGATGGCTGTAGAATATTCGTCAAAATTTCATCCTTCAAAAACAAACGATTTAATTTTTATTTTCGAAGATACCACAAAATTTGTGAATTTTAAACCTTTGGAAAATTTATTTGTCCATTCACTGCAGCAAAAGTAACATCGCTATCTTTGTTTAAACGGATGATATGGCAACTTTAGTGATGTAATTATCACAAGGCAACTAATGTCCTAGAAGGAAAAGCTTCAATGTTCTCATATTACCTAGGTGATTATCGACACTAATTAAAATTGCCTTTGCCTCATCTAAACTACAGGTGTACTTAAGTAGGGTGTACTTAAGTGCAGCATTTGAATGTAGGCAAGCGTCTACATACAGATATCATATCTACATCAGCGCTACCTAGTGTTAATGGAAAGAAATTTGCATCTCACAAAAATTATGCCCCCAAGAAGTAACTTAAGCCATTTATAGACTCGTATAACACCAAAAACAAATGTGAAAGAAGAATAACACTTGCATAACTACTTAACTCCTCATATAAACTTAAATAAACTCACATAAAATTACCTAGTATATTTCTGGCATTCGTAGCAAAAGGGTTTTAATTAGTAGTACTGTGCCCACCACCGTATGCAGAAAGCAGTGACTTCTACTTGGTTATTTCCCAACACTGGTAAATTTCGGTTCAAGCTACCTTATTAAGACGTATTCAAGTCAGAGTGTCACTCGGATCACACCTTGGTACGCGGTGTAGACAATCTTCAGCTGGGCGGGCTCCTCGTTGATCCTAAGCGGCCGGTTAGAGATGAACAGGTGCATCTTCAGCTCTCCTTTCGGATCCACCTCCGACGCCTCCGACACGACTGACTCATACGGGTTGATGCGATGCGTGTCGACGAGGACGGAAGAGTAGAAGGAGTCGGCTCTCGGGGGTGTCGGGGGCAGGGGATTGGCGAACGGAAGGGGCAACGTCTCATTGTCGTCCAGGAGCAGACCAAACAGGGCATCGCCACAGATTCGAGCCCCTCTCTGATCCTCGTCTATGTCTCTCTTGACTATCTGCAAAGGAAAGACAGTGCTGTGAGCATCCAGTTCATAGGCGGAAGATGAACTTTATTGAAATCCATCTGATACATAAGGCATCATCGTAGACTCGATCTGGTTGAGTTCAGACATATTCTCCTCTTATCAAGGCTTGATCGAGACGGTATAATAATATTTTCTTATGACGGAGGAGTTGAAGGGGCTTTTTTTTTAAATACATATAAACCCCCATCACACTGATTAACAGGCACAACGACAGCAAAGAATAACCAAACACTACCCGTTACTGCTCAGATGAAGAGTGGAAGGACTTGTGATGGAGCCAATTAGGAAATATATTATGCTGCTTCAAGGCAGATATGCATGCGTGGGCCTCCTCTGTCAGCAGCAGTCGTACGGAGGAAGTTGTTATCATGCAACAGAGAATAGGGCACATTGTGCCCTGACCCACTCATACCTCTTCACCGAAGAGACCACCTCGCTGTGATGAGAGCCTACTGAGTGTTAGACACATATTGACAGATAGTCCAAGGTACCAGGCTCTGCCCAAAAGGAAGGACTGAAACGACTAAGCCAACCTTTTCCTTGGACTTTTTGAACAATCCTTTCTATCTTCATGCTCACTAAAACCACTTCTCTGGCTTCGTTACATTGACGACATCTTCCTTCTGTGGCCACATGGTATTAATTCTCTTAATTCTTTTATTTCCTCTCTCAACGCCTCCTCTCCCCTCTCCTTTACTTCTAACATCTATGCCTCTAACACCATCTTTCTACATGTAAACGTCTCCCTCTCAGACCGCAAATTTAGCACTTCCGTTCATATCAAGCCCACCAACCAACAACAATATCTCCATTACAAGAGCTGCCACCCCTCCCACACTAAACGGTCCCTCCCCTACTCCCTTTCTATTCGTGGCCACTGAATCTGCAACAACCCTGACTCCCTTGATAAATTCCTCACTTACCTCCATCAATCTCTTCTTCGCAGAGGCTATCCAGAGCTCCTTCTTAACAACAAAATCCTCAAAAATCCACACTCCCCCAAACTGCTTCCCACCAATAGCATTTCTCAACACATCTCCCTCTGCACCACCTACTTACCTGGTGTTGACTCCCTTAGATGCATTATTAAAAACCTCTACCCTATCCTTTCAGACAACCTAACCACTTCAAAAATATTTTCTCAATATCCCTCTCTCAGCTTCAGACTCCCCCCAAATTATCCACCATTTTTAAAATCACCAAACCCCTGTCCAAATCACTCAAACCCACCAAATCCCTTCCCACCCCGTGCAACTGCCCACGATGCATAACTTGCACCATCCTCATTACCCAGCCCTTGCCGGACATGTTCCTCACTTTTCTCCTTCCTTCTGTCCCCTCACCCTCTTGCACCACACCAAACATTGTTTACATCCTCCTCTATCAACACTGCCCTTCTTTTTGTATTGGCTTATCCACCACTCCTCTCAACATCCGTATGAATGGGGACTGCTCGTCTTGTAATGATTGCCCCTCCCTCTCTGTTTCTCTCCCTGTCACTATTCACGTCTCCTCCCACAACTCCACTTTCAATAACACTTATAAAGTTGGTCTACTTGCTTCCCTTCCCCCTTATTCCTCTCCCCTTCAGCTCAAAGATCTTGAATCTTCTTGCATTCTGATCCACCAGGCTTTCTCACCCCCTGGACTCAATAAATCGCACTAGTTTCTCCCTCCCCCTCATCTCATCTCTCCCTGCTTCCTCCACTCTCCTCTTCCTTTTTTTCTCCCCTCTATTCCTCTCTCCCCTCCGCTCGCCCTCTCCCCGCTCTTCTTCTTTCCCCTCCTTCCCCTCTTACACCTTCCACTCCCCCTCTTTCCCCTCCTTCCCCTCTCACACCTTCGTCTCCCCCTCTTTCCCCTCCCATACCTCAAGCTCTATCCATTTCTTCATTCCTACTCTTTACCTTGAGAAAGGTGTATACAACTCTCAACCGAAATTTCGGAAGTTTTAATTTGTGTCTTTTGCTTGTGTCTATGTTTTTATCGACCACCCTCTTGGCATATTTAATATTTATCACTCGAGTGATTCTCCATGGCATGGTGATCGAGACAGGCAAGGATACATTTGGCGAGGACGGCTTGAAACTAGTGCGGTGGCCGGTTAATCTAACACTAAGGGTGTTAGTAGTGAATCAAATATAGTAGGAATCACATAGGTTGCACAAGAGGATGTAAACAATGTTAAGGGAAGTGCTAGACCGAGAGGGGACAGAAGGAAGTGGGTGGGAGAGGAATTTAGCAGGGAGGGGGTCGGTGATAAGGATAGGGCACATTTTGCATCTCACGGGATGATTGAGTAACAGACACCAGTACATTTTTATACATTGGGATGGGTTTTCCCACAGTATTAACCCTTTCAGTGCTAAGCACGCATATATGCATTTGGGCAGAGCAGTGCCATCAGCGCTACGAACGAGTACATGCGCTTTAAAAAGCAGGAGTTTAAATACCAACAACGAAAGTATGCACGCTACGGTGAGCACTCTCTGGGATGAAGCTTAGCAACGAAGAGGTTAATATCACGTCACCCTTCCTGATAAATTTTACGAAGAAAATTCAAATCACAGAACTTCCTTCACCTGGCTGTAGACAAAGTTGACAGAGGGATGAATATCGAAAGTTATGTTGCGTGTAATAAACAAGAATCTTTTTAAGCACAGTTACTACATGAAAATATTTGAGATTCCCTTACACTGAAAATTGCCAAAATAGTGGTAAAAGTACAGTTTTCTTTATAAAAGTCAGCAGGCACATGCATTCATGCCTGATTCATACTTATATTCGATTACCACCATACACACTGCAATACTCACTCCGCCCATTGCTTTCTTGGCAACCTTCTTCATAATTTTCTTCTTGATCTTGTCCTTCTTCTTCTTTATCTTGAAGCCCTTTATGGGTTTGTACACCGTCTGAAAGAAACAGGCAACGAGACATGAGTATTGTTGTGTACCATCACTATCTCATCCACAGACAACGCTGCAAAAGCCATCACCAATGGAGTGTAGCAGGGGGACAGCAATAATTAATAAAAGTGATAATGGAATCAGAAAAAGGAAAGAAGATATGCCGATGCGATGCGATACCGCAACGAAATATGTATAAAACTACAACAGGAAAAAATCAAACCATGGACCTTAGTCTTGCTGTGCCAATGCGCAGAACACTACGTTACACAGACTTCCTAATTCCAGTGGCAATTTAGTCAGATACAATCATTCAAATCATGGAATGAATGGCTATTATTTTAGAGGGAAACAATGTAATGGTTGGTTGTCTAATTCATATTGGCTCAGATACCTGTATGTAGTCAACGCAGGTGTCGCCTTGGCTGCGGAAGCTCATCTTCTGGACGACTGAGACGACTCCAAGGCGGAGTCCGCCTCTCGTCTCCACCTCGAAGTTGCACTGCTTGGGGAGTGTGGCGCCAGTTGACAGGCTGTGGCTCGACTCTGGACGCATCTCAAGTATAATGGGACGGTTGAGAGTCGCCGTGACTTCCCTCTTGTGGAAGCGGTTGCAGATTCGGTCGCTGAGGATGTCATCTGAAAAGGGTGAACCCACCGAAGAAGAACGTTAAGAATGAGGAGGAACAAGTATGAAATGTATGTCGGCTATTATAAGCCAATATGGCCAAAGGGGGAGAGTTATAGGTATAGCGGAACTTAGTGACAGTCGAAAGCGGAGTGTCTCATGTCAGTGAAGGGGAGTGACGCGTCGATGAGGAGGCAGAGGTACAACAGGGCTCTTGCTTGGACCTCTTGATGAACCTTCGGCCTCATTATCCGACTTCTCTTACATGCCTTCCTCTCCCGAACGGCATGCTTCTCACAAGCGAGTGCCACCAAGTTTCGCTACACACACGAAACACGTTTCCACTTAGTCTTTAAGTTCTTCACTCGGCGTCTTCTTCCCTACTGTAGTCTTTTTATTAACTCGCCTACAATCTTAAGTAAGTTTGGTCACTTGGGTGGGCACAGTTTCTACCTCCTTCAAGTAAATTACTTTGTCTTTGATCAATAATATCTTCTTGAACAAGTCTATTCTACCTCTAATCTTTCCTATTAAGTCCACTCCAAGTAAACCATAACTACAGAGGGGAATGGTATCCTCTACCACAAAAAGTGGTAGAGGATAATGGTAGTGGTAGTGTGTCTTATAATAGCAATGAAGAGACTTTGTGACTTTAAAGTTTATTTAACACAGAACGACCGGTTTCGGCTGTCAAGCCACCTTCAGGCACATTGAAAAACATGGAAAAGACAGGTTTATATATACACTATGGGAAGTTGCTATGGGAGGGGGTGGGGGTTTAGGGGGTGGTGTTGGTGGAGCAGGGTATGTGTTGTAACTGGGAGAGAGGGTGGGGGGAGGGGTTTAATCACTCGGGTTGTGGGGGTGGGGGAGTTTTGGGAGGGTGATGAGTAATAAGGGGGATGGGTTAGGGAAGGTTACGTCATTGAGAAGGTGGTTGCCTTGTAGGATGATCTCCCGAATTTCTAGGGCATCCATCCTCCTTACTTTTCCGGTAAAGTGCAGGATTTCTGGCTCAAAGCTGCTTCGGTGCCCCATCTCCAAAAGGTGTCGGGCAAAATCTGACGAATCGTCCTTATTTCTCCAGCATGCCTTGTGTTCTTTTGCTCGTGTTTTGAAATTTCGCCCTGTTTGACCAATATAGCAACATTCACAAGTATCACAATTTAATTTAATTTAAAATCTGGTATATATAACATAATACTGTACAGTATACAGTATATTAAGGAGGTTCAGCCGCCGTCTGTGTGAGTCAAAACAAATACTAGAGTCCACATTTTTGATATTTTGTCCAAAAAATTCTACTTTCGCTGATGCAATGCGTTACCTATAGAAACCCAAAAGTAAAGTAGAAAAAAGTCGTATTATTCCATGAATGTATTTTAAATGAGCACTTTTTTCCATCTATAGGAGCTGACTGCAGCGTCATTTCCTACGAATTACCGGATTTTGACTTGAATTACGGCATTATTTCTTCAATAACTATAAAAATAAGGTGGTAAGATGCCTATATTTTATTTTTATTCAATTTCTCTGGATTACTTCCTTCTTATAAATAGTTTTCCGCATAAATGGCATTTGTATATTTTATGGAAAAATACTATTTTATTCCCCGTGTTTATCTCATTCCCCCATTGAACACCCATTTGTAATTTCAATTGTTCAATTATAATATAATAAAATAGCGTGGAAAGGTATTATTTTGTTATTTATATCAGATAGAGGACAACTTTTTCTACAAGTAGACAATATGAAAAAAATGACATTTAAGTAATTTCACGGTGGAACCAACTTAAGAGTCATTATTGCCTGACTAAGTAAGCCAACAGAAGGGTCGGTGAAAGCTTGCGTCATATTAATAATAATAATATGTGAGAAATATACTTTTTTAATTAAAAAAACGACGTTTATATTCAAGTGTACTACAAAGTAAAAAATAATTTTTTTAACACTCTCCTGATAAGTAAAAGGTGGGCGCTTTTGGAATAGATATTAACAGAGTATAAATTACAGATGTTGGGTGTTTATTAGGATTAAAAAACCCCCACGCATTTTATTTTCCGAGTGATGAAAAAATTATTTTTTTTACTTTGAATATAAGCGTGGTTTAAAAAAAAAGTATTTTTTACATATAATTATAAATTTCTACTTTTTAGTCTTTATATATTAATTGTGCAACGTTTCTTTTGAAATTTAAATCAATACTATTTATTTCTCACTATATAAATACTAACTTCTACTTACGCCATCTGTTGGCAAAAGACATTTCATTTTTATATATTAACTTGGTAATCAGTGAATATAATGACTGATTCATGCACTGTAGCGTAACAACATACAAACAGTTGAGGTAAAAATAAGCCTGGTAAAAAAAAGACAATCAGTTACCGAAAGCATTTACGTAAAACCGTTTTTGTTGATGCCGAATGGTGAAGACTGGATTGTTCTGCTTATACCCAGGCAGCATTTTGACGCTGGCCCAATGTCGGGCCAACATCGGCTAATGTCGGTTATGTATTGGCCCGACGTAGGCTGCCGACATTGGCCCAGCATTGGAATGATAACGTTTGCCGGTGGTAAAACGACATTGGCTTCCAATGTTGGCCCAGTGTCGGAACGATGTCGGCTGGTGTCGGTCCGGCGTCGGGATGATGTCGGTTCAGGGTCGGGATGGTGCCAGTCCAACGTCGGGCCAACATCGGCTAATGTTGGTCAAACGTCGGCTACCGACATTGGCCCAGTGTTGGAATGATAACGTTTGCCGGTGGTAAAACGACATTGGCTTACAATATTGGCCCGGTGTCGGAACGATGACGGCTGGTGTCGGTCCGGCGTCGGAATGATGTTGGTTCAGGGTCGGGATGGTGTCAGTCCAACGTCGGGCCAACATCGGCTAATGTTGGTCCGACGTCGGCTACCGACATTGGCCCAGCATTGGAATGATAACGTTTGCCGGTGGTAAAACGACATTGGCGTCCAATGTTGGCCCAGTATCAGAACGAAGTCAGCTGGTGTCGGCCCAGTGTCGGGATGATGTCGGGTAAACATCGGTTAATGTTGACTGTGTTGGCATCAAGTCGGCTTCCGACATTGGCCTAGCCTTGGAATGATAACATTTGCCAGTGGAAAACGACAATGACTTCTAATGTTGGCCGGGTATCGGAACAATGTCAGGATGATGTTGGTCTAATGTAGAAATAATGTCCAGTGTTAGAATGGTTTTGTACCACCGGTAAAACATTGGGTACTATTTGAAATGGATACCAATGATGGATGGAGAAGACAGGAGTAAGAAATACTAAGGCCAAGAATGTGTTTTGGGTGGGTAAATGCTCATAAATATATTGATGGTGATATCTATGGTGATTTTAGCACAATAGATTATTGGACTATGGAACTAACTAAACTAAAAAATGGATAATATAGTCACAGTAATGATGGCACAGCCATGGATGTGACTGCCATTGAAGCCAGTTCTCATGTACTTACAATAGGTACAAAGGAGTGTGTTTCTGAAATAAAATACAAACCTGGTAAAAATACAATTTATTGAAATTACAAGTGGTTACAAAATCCTAGGTGGCATATTAAGCCCTTTCACGCAATTTGAAGCACTGTTACACTTCTCCTGTATTCCCATTCTCATTGCTGTTCATCCTTCTCAGTTGCTGAAAGAAACAGCTTACATAAGTCATCATATCAAAGAGAAACATATTTAAGAATATGATCAAAACAAAATCAGAGTCAGGTTATTCTTGATATATATTCCCTGATGTTATTATATTTTGCACCAAACAGACAGTTTTCATGGCTGATAATTGTATTTTAATGGTCTGGTCTATTAATTAAGGTAGCATGTATTGGCATTTTGACACAAATTTTCAAATTCAAAATAAGCAGCAATAACATCATAAATGAATGCAGAGCTCCTAATTTACCTACGACACCACCAGAGAAATTTTCTCAAAACCCCCTAATCAGAAATATGGGCAATTAAAGTTCAGAGTATTTTATATTGGTCAAATGGTAAATGAGCAAAGACAGGCACGCACATGCATGTCTTTACGTTAAACAAATGATATACACAGTTAGAAGAAAGAACTAACTGAAGATTTACTAATACTCCATTTGTATTAGATGTAACTGAGAAAATCTAGGCTATGGAAGGTTTAATTATCATATATTACCTTTCTCAAATGACGTTTCCTCTTCTATTCCCCTTTTCTCTTCCTTCATTCTCGCACTCTTGCCTCTGCAGCACTCTTCCTCCTCTTAATTATGAGAATGTCTGCTTCGATCTCACCTCCATATCTCTATCTGCATGAGTTGAAGCAGGATGCCTTCATCAGATCCCAGCTAGAAATAAAAGTTTTAACAAGTCACCTTAAGTTGGGCAAAAAATTGTTGCTAAGAATAATATACTACTACTAACATATGAGGTTGACTAACCGTTACACAAATGTTACATGCTTACGCCTCACATATCAATATGAATAACCCCTCTCAATACTATATCATATAAAATGCACGAGAAAATAACATAGCACTGGTGGAATACTTCTACGTGAAGGTACACAGGTAAATTTAAAGGAATACACAGGTAAATTTAATTAAAATAATTTGACTGAGTATGCAACCGTATTAGCAAATAAGAAGTGAACCTTCTGAAAGAGGGGCACGATTTCATAAACCACGAAGCTTAATAATGATACATAATAATGAAATCATCAACAAAAGCTTACCTTACTTCAGTGACGCTTGGCCGTGTCCAATCATTAGCATCTTCCATCCAACTAGTATTGCGAAGGGCAAACAATGCACGTCCAACCTCGAGTCGCAGAAACGGCAGAAGTGACGATGGAGTTTAAAGCGTTGCACAAGGGTAAATACAACAAAAAAATATAGGGAATATTTTGTTCCCTTGAGCACGTTGCGTTATTTAGCCTTGTACGCAACCGAAATATCGTTCTTCATTTGTTCGTAGCAGCGCAGGCGCGCAGAGCAGCGCCAATTGGGAGTTGAAACCCGCTTTTTTCAAAACCGCAACTCCTTCATCGGGTTCACGACCAAGAATACTGTACAAATATAAAGAGTTCGTCGTGACGACTGTACTCGCGAAAATATGCAAGAATCTTTCGAATAATTATGGCTATAGCAGCAACTTACTACATTGTAATCAGGCATGACACTTTAAAGCACGTAACCCGGCGATATATATATATATGACGACTCAAAAATGTTAAGAGATTAACGGCGGATTACGGGGGGAGGGGTTTAGGATGGAGGAGGGGGCGGCCACTCTCGGTAATTCCTGATACAATATAAAAAATACATTAATTACATCGTAATTCTTTTCGCATTATTATCATTAATACCCAAAACATTACAAAAATCAGAACAAAAATCTTCAGTTAAGAGAGATTATAACGTCCTCCAATGAAGGGATTATATTTGTTCGACTATACAACTATGATATGAAAATATGAGGTAGTTCCATAGTATTTTTTCTAAGGGTGGCCCATTTAAGATCTGAACAAGTCCAGATCTAGCGTTCCTAAAATCTGAACTAGTCTAGATCTGGCCCACTTAAAATGTGAACAAATCCGGATCTGATGAATTCTAGCCCTGATCAAGACCAATTCTGGCCAGATCTGATGTATTCCAGCCATGATCAAGACCACACACACACAGCCATGATCTGGCCACATCTGATGCATTCCAGCTTAGATAATGACCATATTTGGCCAGATCAATTTGGATCAAACCAGATCAGAAATTTTCTTTCAACTAACATTACGTACTAAAGTCAATATATTGAAATATTAATCCAAAGATAGAGTGAACAAATTTTACAATGTATGCTTGAAGAACTATCTGACTACAAACACATTAAATCATTAATTGTAATATCAGTTATTGGATTTCAGCTGATCTTTTCCATTTATTGTTCACTCATCATGTATCATTTTTATAGCTCGGTGCTAGTGGGTATATCTAAACTGGCTATAGTCTGAACATGATGAAGGGTATTTTTTCTGGTGGTGAAGTATTTTCCCTGGATGATTGCATAAAGATCCTACATCTGGTCTGGGGAGTTTCCGAAAGAGCCAAACATCTATCGATGTTTAGGATATACTGCCGAACGCTGGGGTTCCACCATCTCTAATAATTACATACCCCGCAGACGCCCTGAAAAGTGACCCGCGGCCCCCAAAACAACGGTAACCCACCCACGCTCATATGGCCATGATATGATTTTCAAGAATTCATGGAACTCCAAAATGAAACATCGGGCCAGCATCGTACCGACGTCAGCAAGTGGTGTCGGCAGTACAACTTAAAGCTGGTGTTGGCCCAATATCGGCTTTGCGTCGGCAAAGTCGGCCAACCTAAGCCGACTCAAAGCCGACATTGGGCCGACATAGGCTATGGTTGGCCGACTTTGCCGACGCAAAGCCGATATTGGGCCAACATCGGGCCGATTGTTGATGCTGCCTGGGTACCCACCGATATATATAACGATATAGCGACGAAAACAAATAAAAAATAAATTATTATTAATATTATTATTGCACAAATTGTTACAATTCGACATTTAATCGGGTGGTAACATAAAACAAGAAAATACTTAAAGAACAAAATACTAAATACGAAAATACGAAATACAAGTTATCCATTTGGTCGGGTGGTTACATAAGACACAAAATATATGAAGACCAAAATTCAAAACATGAAATATTAAAAGCAAAAAAATAGGAAAAGCCCTCAAAATTCAATTTTTTTCACCCTCGTCATAAACATCCTAGTATTAGTTGGGAAGGGCTCCAAAATTTCCTCCGGTAAATCATTCCAATCCCCGACGTAGGAAGGAAAATTTTAAAGTGTTTGAGAGCTGCCTCGGAGGCTCAATCTTACAATAATGATCCTTCCTCGCCAGATAACTTGGTCTTTTTAACCGGTTTGATAGGTCCCTCCACGCAGGACCACCGATAAATGTTTTAAAGATACACTTAACGCGTGCTTTCTTCCTCCTCGACTCTAATGATTTCCAGCCCAGCGTATTTTACATCTCCGTAACGCTTGCCTTCCTTTCAAAATTTCCAATTACAAATCTTGCTGCTAAACGCTGAACTAAAATAAACAAAATAAATAAAATAAACTCCTAAGTCTGTCTAAAAATGACTTTTCCTCATAAGTGTTGTGGTAGCCACGCCTTTCCGATTTACCAGAGTATAAGTGGCCACACGCGATTGAATTGACGTGTATATGGATACATATATACTTACGCGCGTGAGAGTTGCATATCGTGGCGGTCTGAAAAAAGGGATAGCGTGTTTACCTTGAAGGGAGCCGATCGATGCCATGGCAACGGCGCCAAAACGGCGGGAAACGCCTAGTCGCCCACGTGACCCCCATCCGGCCTCCTCGACGGAACACATCGCCTTCCCTTTCCATATAACACACGTACCCATAAGACCCTGCCAGGGTTCTTTAACGTGACGGATGCCAACCAAAATCCTCACGCTTTCCCCCACAATTGTACACATCTTTTTACACTTATTTCTGACTAGTGAATTTATTACGACATCGATTTCGCTCATTATATCTTCCGGACAAATTGCCGTAATAAGCAAAACCTTGGTAGTGATAATTATTACATAACTTAATAGTAGATTTTGACAATTTTTGTGATTTCTCAGGAAAAGTATACTTGATTAGTTATACGCCCTTGTTAACTTAGAATAGCTCAGTAGATATGACCCAGAATTTACCCTAATAGAAAGGTAGAACTCGATAGATATTACTGAGGGAATGTGGGAATACTCATGCTATGTGGAAAATACAATGGCTTCCATCTTTTTTTCTCCGTATAAATTATAATGTATAAGCATCTTTTCTACTGTATTATTATATACTAGAAAAGGTGGCCTGTTGAATATCAACGGGAAGGAATAAAATAACACTTATACATCGTAATAAACCATTCATATCTTATTTAGAGCAAAGAATCATTGAGTCAATGGATGTACTACACGGAATCTCAACTTAAAAACAATGAGTGTGGTCGTCATGGGGACCATGACTCAAAAACGCATAAATATTACGAAAAATCGTTATGTCTCAGCAAATATTTTGGAATTTCGACCGGAATACAAAATTCGATTGAAAGAATACAAATATCTATTTTATTATCTTTGTATTGGTACCTTTCCCAATAAAAGAAGACCACTATTTCTAATTTAATTTTGCAAATAAAAAAAGGTCTGCAGCCCAAATGATCATTCAGCTTCAAATTTATTACTTGTGTGAGAGTTACCGACATACATAGGCGTATCTAGGAAGCAACTATAAGGCAAGGGGTAAGACAAGGATGCTCACTATCACCGATTCTCTTCAATTACTACATACATAGAGCTCTAGATGAGATTAGAGAAATGGTAGGGGAGCTAGGTGGTGTCAAGATCCATGGAGAAGAACTGGATATGCTGAGGTTCGCTGATGATATTGCGTTACTGGCTGAGAGCGAAAAGAATCTGAGTGAGGTATTTGAGGTAATGGAGGACATCCTAACAACAGGATATAATATGAAAATTAATGTAGAGAAGACCAAAGTACTTAAGGTTAGCAAGCATGGGGGACAAGCTAAAGTGTATTTAAGGGACAGGCGAATATAGAATGCAGAGGAGGATATACCTACTTGGGAAGTAAAATAACAGCCGATAGAAGGAGCAAAAGAGACTTAGTAAGTAGAGTTCACCAGGCAAAGAATGCGTTTTATCAAAAAGGGAAACTCCTAACATCCAGAAATATCGGCCTAGACCTAAGGAAACGCCTTCTTCAACACTTAAGGTTGTTCCCTAGATCGGCTGAAAGTGTTCCTGCAGGCCATTTCTAAAAACCTTTTCGTAGCTAAAC
The DNA here is from genome assembly GCA_963573305.1 of Pyrrhosoma nymphula. Classification (NCBI taxonomy): domain Eukaryota; kingdom Metazoa; phylum Arthropoda; class Insecta; order Odonata; family Coenagrionidae; genus Pyrrhosoma; species Pyrrhosoma nymphula. The sequence continues at coordinate 63,109,128 of OY754340.1, read as the reverse complement.
TATTGCTCTGAGACACTTCTAGTTTTCTCTATTTTCTTATAAAAGGATGGACCTGTACCCCCAGTACGCGATATTGTTAATTTTAAATGACGTTGTTGAGTCCATGTTGAGGAAGAGTAGTGCGTCCACTGACGCTTTTTGTCGTTTTTCAACATGGTTTAGTTCAGCTTTTGATGCCGAAAACCAAAGATATCACGTACTGGGGGTAAAGGTTTATCCTTCATCTTTCCATGAGAAGTATTTACAGCACCTTATTTACGAAAATATAGATAAAGGTGTGGAAAATACTAACGCATGTTTCGCGTCTTTTCACTAGCGTCACTAAGGCCTGCGGCGGGCTGCCCCCACCACCGCCGCCTTATACCCCACCTCCAGCTACTCTCCTCTACGCCGCAGCGTGAAAGGGGTACTCCCCACCCGCCGTCCCTCCAGACTCGCCTCTGTAGGTGACGGGGGAACGGGCGAGTAGGTGCGGGGAGAACGTGGTTTATGCCGTGAACGCACAGCTGAACTCGCGCCTTGTCGTCTGACGTCATCCAACAACCAATAAGAGAAAAAGGAACAACATGATGGCGGCTAGATTGGAAGGTTCTATTGTTTTCAATAATTTATTTAGCATGGAGTCGCGCGACGAAAAACCGTATTTCGGATAGAATGGCATTAATTTCGCGGAGCGATTTTCGTGGCATGGGCGGGAGATACTATGACTGACGTGGATTCCCTGCAGCGCCCGACACCCCCTCACCCTCAGTCGGCTCACAGGGCGGCAGCCATACGTATCCTTCTGCGCTTCCTCACTTACGCGAGTCAGGAGCATCGAGACGGAGCGGAATTGCGACTGCTGCGAGTGTAAATCTTGGCTTTGCTGATTCTGTTTCAGAAGTGGAGCAGAAATATCTGTCTGCTGCGTGTATGATAGGAGCACTGCTGTTCCTTATTCGGGAGTGGCGTGTTTTACGTAAAATATCGTGTTATGGAGGGTTCAGAAGTGTATCGAAAATACCGGTTCCGTAAAGGATATAAACGAAAGAAGAGGACGTATTTCTTTAAAGAGAGGAAAAAATTAAGACTGAGTACGTATTTGCATACCAACTATTATTGGGTTAGCATGCACTACACTGTTTCTCCTTCAAATGAATTACAGTATAAGCTATCCTTTGTGATGAATTGTGAATAGATAGTGAATCCCAAATTGTTCTCTTTCTTAGGTAATACTGAGGAGATAACATCCAAAGAAATTTGTAATGATCCCCCAGTGTCCATCGTCAGCTCCGTGGAAGTTGATAAAGAAGGGTATTAATATTTAATACAGATATATGCAGTACTGGCCTCAAATACATATTCTCTTGCAGAGGAATCTTGTTTTGTGAAAAGTCATTGTTATGATTTATAAATAATAGATAGTTTGACCAATTCTCAATTAAATTACTAGATTATACAATTTATCGTAATTGCCATTACTATAACAGCGATTTAGAATGCTAACAACATCATATTTATCGTAGAGAGATTATGGAATTGGATTCCTGCGCAAGAGAATTCAATCTTCATTTTGAACAAAAAACGCCAGAAAAAACTGAGACCGAGAGGTAAGAATCTACTTTCATTAGTCTTTTTGGCATATTACGAGGTTCAAAGAATTCATCTTTCTACTAGCTAACGTTATGGAAAAGATACAAATAAATATTTTACGTACATATCCAATATTTTAGGGCTGATGGAGAGACTGATTATCACTGCTCCAGTCAGAGGGAGGAGGATGAGCCCGCAGCTTCTAACATGTTCGGAACGTCATTGCAAAAGTAGGTTTTGGTCACAAAAATAAGTGCCTAGGTTGTGAGACTTTGTATTACGCTCTTTATTTTGTAAAAAGGTTTTATAATTTTATTTGGTATTTAATGTGCTTCCTAACTATTTTACACAGGACGCGTTCGCCTCGGCCAGGGTGCAGCCACTGGCAAGAAGATGAGATTGAGTACTCAATTGCTAATCCACCGGCACTAGAAAAAGATTTCGGGGTAGTTCACTCCAGAAGTGAAGGGCATTTGGAAAACATCTCACAATCAGAGTATGTAATTCATGTTAAATTTGACTTCATTCATTCAAGTATTCTACCAGCTGATTAGTAGGTTCTTGGACAGTCCCCATTTTGTATCCCAACCTAGTAAAAATTGTCACGCTTTCCCTCCTAAGGATGGCCCGTTATTAGATCCCTCTTCAATTCTTCATATCTTCTACCTCCTCTTATTTCGTCCAGAATTCCTATCCTCTTCCTTCCTCTTCCACGCTTCCCCAGTGTTCTCCCCTCTATCACTCTCTTCAACATGCCCTCTCCTCTCAAAACCTCCTCCATCCATCTCTTCTGCCTTCTCCGAACCTCTGCCACAAGCTTCCTCTCCTCTCCGACCATATCTAATACCTCATCGTTCGTCTTTCTCGCCATCCAGCTAACCTTCTCCATCCTTCTCCAAACCCACATCTCAAACGCCTCAAGTCTACGCACATCCTCCCTTCGCAATGACCAAGTTTCCGACCAATATAGGGCCACGCTCCATATCAAAGTTTTCACCAGCCTCTCCTTTACGTCTCTTCTAAGACCCCCCCTTCATCAATTCCCTTCTCTTCGAAAATGCTTCTTTAGCGAGCACAATTCTGCATCTGATGTCCTTACCACTAAACCCATTCGCCTCCAAAATACTACCCAGATACGTAAACTGCTCGACCTGCTCTATCTTCTGCCCTCCCACCCTTATATTCAGCCCCACCTTCTTACTTCTAGAAAATCTCATTACTTTAGTTTTCTTGTGATTGATCTTCATCCCATACTTTTCGAACTGCACCTCTAATGCATTCACCATTGACTGTAACCCCTTGGCCGACTGACTAACCAATGCTTGATCATCTGCAAATCTCACTGATTTTATCAGCTCCCCTCCTACCTTGATTCCTACCTCCTCCTCCCCCCATGCCTCCCTTACCATTTCTTCTGAATACACGTTAAAAAGCAACGGCGATAGTGGGCACCCTTGCCGCACTCCCCGTCCTATCGTGACCCACCCCGATTCTCCATTGGCTACCCTAACCTGCGCAGTCTGATTCATATACAAATTTCGAATCAGACGCCTGTCCCTCCAATCGACCCCTAATTGCTTCAACACTCCCATTAATTTCGTCCTTTCCACCCGATCAAACGCCTTCTCGAAATCTACGAAGCATGCAAAACATCCTGCCCATATTCTAGGTTTCTTTCTACTAGCGTCCTCATCACCGCTATAGCGTCTCGTGTTCCCGTCCCTCTCCTAAACCCGAACTGGTCGTCACCCAGGTATTCATTTGCCTTCTTCTGTAGCCTTCTGTTTAGAATCCTCAGGACTACTTTGGCCGCGTGGGATATTAAGCTTATTTTCCTATAGTCTTCGCACGTTTTTGCCTTACTCATCTTTGGTATAGGAATTAGTACAGTCTTCGCGAAGTCTTCCGGCCACACTCCATCCTCATAAATCCTACGAATAAGCGCAAAAAGTTTTCCTCTTCCGTTCTTCCCCATGCTCTTTAGAAACTCTGCAGGTATGTTATCTATTCCAACCGCCTTATTCCTCTTCATGTCTCGTAGAGCTCTTTCGATTTCGCAATCAAGGATACTTGGTCCGATGCCATTCTGTCGATATCGTTTTCCCTTTCTATATCTAACCTATTGGGCCTTGTTTCTTTACTATAGAGCTCTTCAACATACTCCTTCCACCTCTCCTGGATCTCTCTCGGTTCTACGATCATCTTTCCCATCTTGTCTGTTATCGTTGTAATTCCCCTTCCCTTGTTACCACCCGTCAGTTCCTTTACTTTCCGATATAATGCATCTGCTCTTCCCTCTTTTTGGTATTTCTCTAACGCGTCGATCTGTTCTCTCCACCACGCCTCTCTTGCTTCCTTTGTCTCTCTTCTAAGCCTGTTATTAAATTCTCGGTATTTCCTCTGACCTAGCTCTGAGTTTACGCTCTTCCATTTCCTTCTCTCCTCCATCTCCCTGATCATCTCCTTCGTGATCCACGGTTTTCTAATTTTAGTTGCACTCACTACGCCTACCGTTGCTTTCGCCGCTTCTACAATTCCAAATTTGACTTAATGAGTTCTGAAAAATATGTTTATAATGAGAAATCTTCTGGTTCCTTATAATATCTTCCAGAAGTTTCCCCTCCGTGCCCACCATTCCCAGCACTTCCTCCTTTGACTCCGTTTCCATCTTTCGGACTTTATACATACTCCTTCACTTCCACACATTAAACGCCCGCAGCCTATGTTCGTCCTCTTCCTTCACAATTCACGTTTATGCACAATACAACGCCGCACTACATATTTAACTCTTCACTAGCGTCTTTCTTACATCCTTAGGCAAGGTCTCCGTCATCACCTCCTCCTCACTGCTGAACGCTTCTTTCGCTAGCGCAATTCTCCTTCTAAGGCCTTTGATCATACGGCCGTTTTCCTCCAAAGTACGCACAACCAAGAATCAAATTGTTATGGTTGCTCCTCCAGGTTTTACCCTCCTTCTTTCATGACCTGCCTGGCTTTTGTCGTCCTATAAAATCTTATTCCTTTGTTTTGCTATGATTAACCATCATTTCCCATTTCCCGCACAGATTTTCTAATGCATCAGACAAAGCTTTCAATCCCCTCGATGTTCACCAAACCAACGTCTGGTCGTCCGCGAAAATAGCCTTCTTCATCAGCAGTCTTTCTTGTATTCCCACACCTAGCTTCTCTCGTGCCTCCCTCATCATTTTCTCGGCATAAATGTTAAAAAACAAAGCGACAACGGGTACCAGTGCCTTACCCCACGACCTGTAACTGTCCACCCTGATTCTCCCTCAGCCACCCTCACCTGTGCCCTCTGGACCGTATATATACGAACTGTTTTCATCACCTAAGTAGTGATTTACTCTACACTCCAACCTTTAATTACTATTCTAAGGAAAACTTTTTCCACGTGCATAATTACAGTGATTGTTCTACTCTCCTGGCAATCTCAAGCGGTCTTCTTCTTCGGGATAGGTATCGACACACGTTTCACGAAACCCTCTAGCCACACTCCTTCATCTTAGATTATACGAATGAGTTCTAAAAAGGTCCTCATCGGTTATCATCCACATTCTTCATTAACTCCGAAGAAACGTTATTTACTTATACAGCCTTTCTTGCCTTCATATCTAGCAATTCCTTCTCTATTTAGCAGTCGAGTATCTCTGGCCCAAGGTCATCCTTTTCTACAGCTCTCTTAGCTTCCACATTGAAAGTCACCGGTCTATTACCGTTTTCATAGCTCTTCTACGTATTGTCTCCTCATATCCAGGATATCTTTCGGATCGATTGATATCTTCCCGGTTTTGTCCTCGACCTTTGGTACCATTTGCCCCTTCTAACAGCCCAATAACATTTTCAGTTCAATGCATGCTGCACCCACTTCTCCCTCTTTTTGTAGCATTTTCCATTTCCTCGCACTGTCCTCTCACTAGTTTTTCTTCTCCCAATTGTGTGCTCGCAGGAGTTTTTTACTTAATTACTTATATCTCCTCTTCTCTAGCTCCATGTTTCTGTTTTTCCTTTTCCTTCTTTCCTCTATATTCATAATAATTTATTCTGTGACCCATTGCTTCTTTATCCTCTTTCTTACCCTTATAGTTTCCTCTGCCGCTCTTATCTCTTTATTAGCTCCTTAAATATCTCCTTATTTACATACTATTCTATACTTTCTCGATTGTTCTAACTTCCATTCCTTCAAACATGTTCCTTTCCACTTCCTCCAGTTATTCCTTCATTTTCATCCTTTCCAATGCTTCCACGCTTCATCTCTTAATTCCCTTACTTTTACTAAGTCTTTGGAATCTAACATCACATTTCATCATAACCAAATTATGATCCGAGCCCGCCCCTGGAAAGCTGATCGAGTGTTTTAAACTGTTCCTTAGCTTCTGTTTCTCCATCATATCTATATCCTCAGTAATTCACAGTAATTAGTTTGATAGTTTTCAGTGTCCCCCCGGCATTTTCATGCGTACATACGCCTGAGGAGATGTGTAAACCAAATTTTAACAGCAAAGAATTTATTCTACAAGTATTCTGTAAGTCTACAGATAGTGTAGAAAACCTAGGTGCACTTGAATCCAGGGTTCAACCCCTGGTGATTCCTGTATGATGACCTTCATTTTGGCAACCCACTTGGCGACTTTCCACTCCTATACTCACATTACCTTTCCCCTTAGTGCCTGTTAAAGCCGAACAAACTCGAATTTACAACATCCAATAATGGTCGTTATTTGTAGTGAATTTATGTGTTTCGTGAGTTGTCAGTGATTCTACGGCTCAAATCAATGCTTCTACTCACAAATTGGTTAAAACCAAGTTCTGAATCACGAATCATAGATAATTCAAATAAAAGTAAATATACACTTTTGATTCGTGGACCGTGATTCGTAATGGCGAATCGTGCCCAACTATGCTTGTCAGTACTTAATAAAATCATTTGACTTCCTACTATTTTGTGAGATCATCTTCTTTCAGCCATCATTAATTTGGTATTGGTTTTATTCCTGAAACTTTCGCAGACACAATTTGTTGGCAAGGCCTTAATTTTGTTTGTATTATAGGGATGTTGGTACTCCGGCTAATGGTGTGCCTAAAGGAAGGCGTATATTCAATGTCGAGTATCTATTTAGCGTCTTGAGGAATTTTGAAAGGCACGGCCCGCTAGACTGTTCTATTTCGGATATGGAATTAATCAAAGAAACACGAAAGGGATTTTTCAGTGAATTCCACCTGAAGTGCAAGATGTGTGGAATTGAGAAGAGCATTCGCAATGAAGACCCACACGAAAAAAAGATGGACATAAATAAAGCTATGGTTAGTCAGTAGGTTTTAGAAATCGTATTTGTCTTTGATTACTAAATATGTGTTCAAAAACTTGGCATTCCGTATAGGTGCCGCTTAAGGCTGAAGGCTCTCTAAAATATATACATTAACTTTTTTATAGGTCACAGGAATGTTATGCATTGGACAAGGATACTCGCAGATGAATGAGATGTGTTCCTTATTGGATATGCCTTGCATGGCAAATATGACTTTTCTGCGTCATCAGGAGGAAGTAGCATCTACCATCCACGATGTTGCATGGGAGCAAATAAAATCTGCAGCAAAGGAGGAAGCAGATATAGCCATAGAAAAGGGACAAATAGACAAAGATGGAATTCCTATGATAACTGTTGTCTGCGATGGATCATGGGCAAAGAGATCATATCGAACAAATTACAATTCCCTGTCTGGAGTGGTGCGTATTAAACACTGTCGCTTTAACATCTATTTGAAATTGTGTTGTAAATGACGAAATTAAACGCCATAATTTAACACAATGACTCTTGCGCTCTACGCAGGCGTGCATTGTAGGCTATCGCTCCAAAAAAGTACTCTTCATCGGAGTGCGAAACAAATACTGCTGTATATGTGCGCATGGGCGTTCGAAGGATGGTACACCTGAAATTAAGGATCACATCTGCTATAAGAATTGGAGCGGATCTTCAACGGGCATAGAATCGGACGTGATAGTTGAGGGCTTCAAAAAGAGTGTTGCAATGCATAACTTAAAGTTCCATAGACTGATAGGTAAGTTGCATGTGGGTAATTTATTTCGCCCCCAAAATAAGCCCTGTATAGTTATGAATACGTAGTTGCCACACCCTATTTATCAAATATAATTTAATTGCAACTATTTGTCTGAGTTTTAGTACATTATCAGTTTATTATAACATATATTTTACAATGGATTTCCGAATTTTCATTTCGCAGGAGATGGCGACAGTAGCATCATGACAAAACTCATGAGAGAAATGCCTTATGGAATATCTCTTCCCGTGCAAAAAATTGAATGCACTAATCACTTGTTGCGCAACTACTGTAATAAAATACGAGAACTCGTGAAGAAACCAAGGAACGTTCAAGGGCCGGTCCCCGTTATTTTAAGGAAACACCTGGGAGACAACTTGCTAAGGCTGAGGACAGCTATTACTTCAGCAATAAAATTTAGAAAATTGGAAGATTTACCAAATTCGGTGGAAGTATTAGAAAAGGACATTAGAAACGGCCCAAACCATGTGTTTGGAGAGCATGGACGTTGCGCCAACTACTTTTGCTTGGGGCCAAAGGAAGGGGAGGTGAATCTAGTCCCACAGATGCAAGTGTGTGGGCTATGGGACGACCTTCTCGTACTGAACGCCAACATTGCCCGCCACTCAGTCAGTTTGATGTTCAACGTCACCAATAACATGGCGGAATCCTATAACGCAAGTGTGGCTAAATACGTCGGTGGAAAGAGGGTGAATTTTTGTATGAGGAGATCATATCAGACGCGTTGCGAGTTGGCTGTAACTGTGTACAATGCAGGACCCAATTTACATTCTCTTATTCATAAGGGCCTGACGCAGAAGAGTCCTGGAACATTTACAAAAAAATACAAGACCAGTGCCGTAAAAAAGTCGACTGCGCGGTCCAAACGACGCCTGGAATACAAAACGCGCCATAAATTCCAAATACCAGCTGGACCTGACCAAGACTACGGAATATGTAGCCGCCTGGAGGATACTGAGGAAGTTGATGAAGCTAATAAGAATGAGTTCCTTGCGTCATTGTCTTTGAGTAGAGACCACAGACTACGGCTGGAGGCCGAAACTAGGACTCAATATCTTAGCCTGACGTGGGTGTCTGAAAGGCGTAAGAGACTAACGGCATCCATATTCGGTCAAATATGTAAATTGAGGGCTAATACATGCAGAGAAAAAGTAGCAGAAAGGATATTGTTCCCAACTTTTCGAGGGAATAAGGCTACTTCTTATGGTAAAGCGTTTGAAGGAAATGCTGTTGCACAATACGAGAAGATTAGCGGAAATACCGTATTGCCTGCAGGTCTTTTTGTGGATGAAACCTTGTCTTTCCTGGCTGCAACCCCTGATGGAGTTCTAGAAGATGGCAAAGGCATAATCGAAGTTAAATGTCCAATTAGCTGCAGGGATTTGTCTCCATCGGAGGCGGAAGGACAGAAAAAACTAAATTTTTTTCAAAAGAGTGGGGAGAATGTCACGCTAAAGCAAAAGCATAACTACCATTATCAAATACAAGGACAGTTGCGCATTTGTGACAAAACGTACTGCGACTTTATCGTTTGGAGCCCATTGGGCATTTACATTGAGCGTATTAATAGAAATGATCACTTTTGGAAACACCAAATGGAACAACCATTAGAAAAGTTTTATATGGAGGTACTTCTGCCTAAAATACTTCGCCTAAATACCCATAAAAACGAATAAAATAAATGTTAAGCCATTACGTAACCCTAACCTGATATTTTTCTTGATGTAACCATCCTTACGTTTTACCCCGCACTATTTACCTTGCAGTTCGCTCTTCATAATTTCGTACTATTTAATTGTTTTAATCTTACATCTACATCTACAAAATACCCTGCAAGCCGCCTCAAGGGTGGGTGGCAGGGGGTGAGCAGTCGCCAACAAGCATTACACTACACCCCAAAGTTAGTGTAACTACGACTAATTTTGCATTAGCATAAATCTCTATTGCTAGTCATGGGGTGAAGCCTCACAAGCATGCTTAGTCCAGGCCCAAGCTGTAAAATATTTGCAATTGATAACTTTTCTCTCATTTGGTGCTGGTAAGGAAACTGAGGTTCTGAGATCAAACCATGACGAATAAGGAAAACATTGGTGGTAAGTAAGAAGACACAGTGCAAAGCAAGGATACATCTTGGTAAATCGCGAGTCTGGTTGTACTGCTTTTCCCCTTGTAAAATCACTTTTTGACCGTGGACATGCTGTATTCACGAAGTTTTCAACTATGTATTATGATATTAGTGAAATATTGTGTTCCACCAGGTATATATCGCATCGATAGTATTGCATAGGCAAATCGCATTACGCTGTAAATGCACAATGGAATATTATATGCGAGATAATTGCGACATCAAAGTTATGCGATCCGTTCACATCATAAAGCCGATCATGTGCGAGGGATTCTTCATTTTGCTATAAAGCCGCGAAAACACCTATATAAATTTGCGCCTAATACGACACACAGCATTCAATCCACATTCATTGCACACACTCCAGACAGTCAGGTTTTTGACGAAAGCCAAAGGATTTGCGCCGAGTGATGATTCTCGATGTGGACGCTTCTGCCGCACGAATTGACGACTTGGGCACAGACACACGACGCACGGGGTTAATATTTGTGTGAAAATAATTTTCAATTTGTGTCGAAAATTTTTGCGGCAACGTATTTAGCTAACATTTTTATTGGTTGCGCGGCTGAAAGTTATAAAATTTTTCAATCGATGCATCTGATACTACTGCTGTACTCTTGAGTTTTTTATATTTATTTTTCTACATCGATGGTGAAGCAGAAAAAGGACTATCGAGTTTATTGCATTCTTTTTTATTTAGCGTTAAGATCTTTCAGAGTGTAGGCTAAGGTGTAAATTGATCAAAGTAAAATTTAGTCTTTTCGCATCATCCAAATGATAATACAATAGTCCACATCCACACCCATATAAATTCCAACGCTCATGTAATGTCTATATTCTGACATTCATTTCATTTCCTGACGAAAGGGAAAAATATTCAGCACTATTGTTGAGACTACCCCTACCCCATGAATTCTTCTGGATGAACATATTCCTGGAGGCCAACGCACAGCGAGATTGAGCAGCGAGTAAATAAGTTCGCTTATTTGTCCGTCGACTCCCCTAGCTTCGCGACGAAGTCGAAGGTCACTCTAGGCTCGTCTACTGTCCAGCGACGCGCGCTGATCACGATTGCTCCTGCCCCTCCAAACCCTCCACTCCATTCGCTCATCGAGTTCCCCTCCCACACTGGGAGCCTTCCCATTCCACCTGGGACTGAGCGGTGAGAGACCCGACGAGGCGAAGCTGAAGTCTAGTGACTAACCTTAAGTGTGTGGAGCATATTTTCATATGAAGGTGAGACCCTGGACGTTGGGAAAGGCAGAAGAGAGGAGGGTGGAAGAAGCATTCCAGATGTGTTGGTGTTTTCAGGAAGGATGTTAAAAGATTCCCTGGGTACAGACAAAGTCATTAACGAGGAGGTTCTCAGACGTGTGGATGGGATTCTGCTGAAATTACTGAAAAAGAGGAGAAATATATCTGGATCGGGCACCAACTAAGGCACGAAAAATTGCTGGCCATCATCTTAGATGGCACTGTGGAGGGAACCAATTGCCTAGGGGCAGGCCTAGGTTGGAGTTTATGGAACAACAACAATAAAGGAGGTAGGCTGCTAGGTAGCTATCAGCCTACCTCCTTTAAGTAACGGAGCTAAGTAGGAATCACTTATGTGCAGTTGTAAAGAATGGCACAAGACCTTAACGGATGGAGAACTGCCGCCAACGAATATTTGGGTTGAGGACTTAAGAAGATTATGGACATCGTTATGAGCCATTACCGAACTAAAAAACTCAGATAACATTCTACTTCCTCCTTTAGATCATTTTGAAACTAGCCTGCCCAGTCTGAAAACTTCCGTGTGTTAAATTATCCAATTAGACCCCCCTTAGAGGGTAGATTTCCAATTCATTTTAACAGACAGCAACAACAATGAAGGAGTTAGGTAGCTCCACTTATGTGCAGTTGACAAGAATGGCAAAGGACATTAACGAATGGAGAACTGCCGCCAACCAACATTTGGGTTGAGGACTAAAAAAGAAGATCTAGATGCGTCTGCAGGGGGTGGGTTACCAACACTGAAGGGGGAGGGGTTTACATGGGGGGTACATGTTAACTTTTTAATCAATGGGGGGGGTTTACAACCCCCTAACCCCCTCCCCCTGGATACGCCTATGCTGGCATATTCATATATACCAACACATCGGTGATTAGATACTTCATTATACCGCGTTAATATTCTATTCCTATTGTTTTTGATTTCATTAGGATGTGTGTGGAGTATTTAAACAATTTAGGAAAACAAAACCACATCGTAATTGAATAATTGCTTTTTTCAACAGTTTTACTATTACTTCTTTGATTTATATATCGCAGTGTTTGTCATGTTCACTGTATTCTTATACTGAAGAGGGTTTGGATGGAAGAAGGGACTTAAAAATATAAAACACTGTCTCCGGTGTTACTCTGTGGAACTCCTCCATTTTAATAATAATAATAAGCACTTGGTTGTTATTCCACACTTTATTTTAAGGAAACGACCCGGGTTTCAGCATCTCATGCCATCATCAGGTCTGGTCAGGTCCTCGGTAATTAGTGAATTTTAATGATTGATTCATGTATCGTAATTATCGATAGTTAGTGAGTGTGCCAAATTTCAGCTCAATTGAACATTGGGAAGAGGGAATTAGATATCGATTACTACAACATTACATCCAAACAAACTAACTAAGAAACAGGTTAAGTTAAAATTAGCCTGGTAATAAATAATTCATTCCCAACATTCCGTATGAACGAAAACGTCCATCGTACGAAGATTTCAACTCGATATTCGTCTATGTCATCATGAAAACAATTTTATAATAAATTCCTGGAATGCTAAAACTACACTTTTTCACTGGCTTTTGAGTCAACCAAGTAAAAATAGGTTTTTTATCATGGCACACAGAAATAAATAATTAAATAAAACAGGATTCTCAGTAAAAATAGGCTCTTTAACTTCAAATATTAGCGTCTAAATATTTATTTGCTTTGCCGAATTTATTTGGGAAAGGTATTGCGCAACTTGTTCCAAAGATTCGTAAATTTTCCAAAAACGTTTATACGTAAATATTGACGAAAGCTAACGCTAATTTGGGAAAAATTTGGACTGAATTCGGTTAATGAATTAGCTTACGAAAGTAGCACAAAAACTAGCTAAATTTCCCTGGCTGGTGTTACATACAACTTTGCAGTAATTTCATTCAAGTAAATTGGGCTAAGTATAAATATTTAGACGTCATTTTTAGTTTGGGATTCTCACTGGCACCGATGTTTTGGGCTAAACTTAATCCAAACATTATTTTGGCCCAAATTTAGCGCAAACGGTAACATTTTTAGGCGGGATGCTACCACCCAGCTAGCACAGGAAAGGCCGCATCCCTAAATACGAGGATAGTCCACATATATACCGTGGATAAGCCTATCTCGGTGCAGAGATAAAGTATGACGAATCCACTCCGTATTTGAGGCGAAATTGGAGATGAATTTCCGCATTTTCAGGGATATGCGTATCCTTACGTCGTTTTGACCAATACGGGCGGCGGACAACGATCGCAGCGCCATCGGGTGAGAATCTTAAGAACTATATGAATAACACCACTACACGCACGCACCTAGCGGATTTTCATATGAACTACTGGAAATCAAAGGCGACAAACCAAGAATTGTGGAACTCAGCCCAAATCTAGGGGCAAACTACATTCTTCCGGATTTATTCCCGTGCTTCTGCTAGTTCTGGCGGCTTCAGGTTCATGAGCACCGACCAAGGAGTCTATATTACCATGTAATATTCATGGCACCGACGCTTTCTTTTTTAGGTAGAGAAGTAATCATATAAACCCGAATATTTTCTTTCAATCGTACCATTGGACCATCATATTTTTATGTGATTACTAACTTCTATTTACATGTTTTCTGTGGTTATTGCCGGGTCCAACGCTATGAGATCTCATTCACTGATTTTCATTTTATTATGGCCTTCTAACGGTTATGCATTATTATTTTATTGACTCGACTTATTTCATTTTTATCTTTATTTAACACTTCACGGTCACATTCATGCCGCCAATTTCGAATGGCCATTTCATGCCCCACCATTCATCGACTTAAGTGTGTTTTTTACTTACTTACTGCTACGCTTCGGAGTGATTACTTCTCTTGATCCTGGGCTCAAAATGATTAACACTAATGTCAATTTATCCATACTATTTATTATCATCAATACAGTCGCAGATCACTATCCATTTTTAGCTATGATGTTCTCTTCCAACACAAAGTACATAGCACTTTTGAACCTCAACACTCTCACTCAACTTAAAATAACTCACTCTCACTGGTGATTTGATTTATTCAATAATTACACTGCATATACCATTAAAGTACTGTGACACCCCCTCCCCCAAACGCTTGCAATCGTGGAGAAAAGGGATATTGAACGTGGAAGATAAGCTTATCCCCAAAATATCAGATTTCTCCAAGGATACAACCAAATCTGTGCTAGCTGGGCAGTTACAACAGCTAGATTACTCAATTAACGATAATTAATTAAAACTGGATTCTCAATCAAAATAACCATTTCTACCTTTCGATAAGAACTCACCTCGAGAATACGAGGAAACATCTCGATTATGGGTCGATAATTTCTTTTAGTTTATTCAGTGAACATTTCTGGAAAGACGAAACCCATGTAGCACCAACGGTTGGGCCAACGTTGAGAAACGGTGCAACGGTTGGGGAATGGTTCGCTTATCTTTTGGCCGTTGGGCCAACGTTGGGAAACAGTTCAATTTGCACTGTTATTTATAATCCGTTGGGCCAACGTTGGGAGATGGTGAAAGTCTCAATCGAAAGAAGAAGATATAAATATTTCATCTTGTTTATTGCCATCAATATTTACTTTATATTCATTTTATATGGCAGCGTAGGTTTCAATTAATTAATGCCTGAAAACTGTTATCGTGATTGGATGTTATGTTTCCTCAAACTAACACGGCATTGACATTTAAAAGTTAGTTCTCACGAACACATTTACGCACGGGAATGGCCGTATACAAACAACTTTCTTAAAACACTTCTTTCAGTTGCGAGTTGGGTATGACGTAGGTAGTTGCAAGTAAGAATTGACATAGGTAGTTGCAAGTTATGCCATTGGTAATAATAAATTGTCTTCGAGAATATTCTTTTTTGCTGTTATCAGTTCCTTTTGTCACATGCATGTCGCGTGGGAGTAACAGTGTATAAAATTTGATTTTTTTCTGAAATGGTGCCGCAACAAGTGTTCCGTGACTTGGCATGGAATGACACGCCTGCATTTTTTCAATTTTAAAGATGTCAAGCTTTGCATCAAATGAGCCAATGCATTAATAGAAAAAATGGTTGCGCGATTGTTGGTAAATGGTTGGGGAACTGTTGAGACAACGGTTTGGGAACCGTTGGGCCATTACAGTTGGATAACGGTTGGCCAAACGGCCATGAATAACGGTTGACCAACCGTTGCACGTAACAGTTCCCCAACGTTGGCCCAACCGTTGGTGCTACATGGGAATATATCTTCGTAAATTAAAAAAGTTGACCAGATAGAAAAAAACTAAACTAAAAAGAACCTGTATAGTGAGAAGCCACCTCCATGAAGCCGGTATGAGAAATTGCAGGACGAAAAGAAAGCCAGCAATAAATGAGTTCCTTGTGGAGACGTGAAATAAGTTCGTTTTAATAATGCAATTTTATTTGGAAATGGTTGACCATTTCACGATATGATATTCCGCTTCATATTTTATAAATTGCCAGCTTCCCACTCGGAGCTATGTGCTAACAATAAAAATATACATAAATAAAACGTCGTTAGGCTAAAAAAAACGCTCCGATAACCGAAGTCATAAACATGCTTGCCATGTTTTTATTTCTCAACACATTTGTCATTAAATTGTTATTTAGTTCTTGGTTACCTAGTGATGTGTTGACAAAAAAAAGAAAGGGGTTGCTAGGGGCGGAGACGTATTTGAGTCGGATGGCTAAGATAATTATCAATTTTAAGTTACTGTTGCCAGTGATGGAAAATTAAAATTCATTGCTGGACGAAGTCAGTTGCCAACGAATACTTTTATCCGAATCCTTAAAGATGACGTGATTCCTTAAAGATCATCCTGCCCCTTTTGTGTCTAAAGGTAGTTTTTAGAGAGATAGTTCTCTATTAGTCATAATGGATAAACCCTTCGGTTCCCTAGTCATTTTAGCCCGGGATAAACACCAACCAACCAACCAGAATGACAACATGCATGACAAAATATGTTCTCCTACTCTCCAACTCATGGAGAGATAAACAACCATCCAGCCAAACAACAAAGAAGAAGCATTTGAAGTCAAAATAAGTGTGGTAAAATAACAAGGAATTTTTGAACATGACCTATTTATGACTCGGGAAATAATTTGGTCCAAACCATTATAAATATTCACCAGTACTCCAAAATAATACCTTAGTTACGTTAGTCGTGTTTTAAAAAAAGTAGGGGTTCTCATCTTATTCTGACGACAACCTCAGTTCGTAAGGAGGTGTTCTGTGGTTTCTCCCAACTCAAAGAGAATTCAATCAAACTTCCTCAAAGTATTAACGATATTGTTCTAATTCTACCTGCAAATTTTCAGAATTATTTATCGCAGGGTTTTAAAAGATATTTGATCTAGAATTGGGCATGACATTACACGTGTTCTTAACCCTTTTCTTCTACATCCTGTAAGATATATGCACAGGGACCGCTCTAGCAATACAGGCGCCCTAGGCGAATGATGGAAAAGGCGCCCCTAAAAAAATTTCGCTCCGGTCCCCACTCAATTCAATGAGTGCATCGTATATATTTCTCCCATCTGTAACCTATAAGGGGCATTATTGCATCAATACGACTAGACCAGCGAGTATCTGATAAAGGTTTTAATGTTACATTTTTTAAATTTTTGGTTAAAATTTTCCAACGACGAGTGGATGCTGAAAAAAACACGAATAATTTCTGCACTTGCAAAAAAAAACGGGTAGCTTCAGGGCAAGCTGTGGCAGCATCATTCACAACTAAGGGTAGAGCGGGCCCTGACTATAGGACGCACGATTCAAGGGGCATGCTGGGTAGGGGATGGATAAGGGTACTGCTGAGTAACGACTATAAATACGGCCATATGTCAGTACGCTGATTATACTGCGCTATGGTGCACTGGAAGAGACCTCGAAACGAATACGTCGAACCCACTTACGAGAACACTTAGGTCAGTAAGAGGTCATGAAGAGTTGTTATTGAATGGTCAAAATGTCCTCTTGAACCTTGGTCCTGAAGTCCTATTTTCTTCCCTCCACCCGAATTAGATCTTCTGAGGTAGGTCAAAGAAAGGTCGTGAAGATGTCTTAGTGATGGTCACACTGACATCTTGTTTTTATATCAAGAAGACCTCTTACTTACACTCTACCGTGATCCATCAAAGAGTACTTACTTTGGTTGGGAATGCAAATGTATACAAAATACCCTGCAAGCCACCTCACTTGAATTGGGCACGAAATAACACGTTCTTATGCTATTTTCTTCTGCATCCTGTAAGATATATGCATCCACGTTCAAGTACATTACTCATACGGTGTTGCCAATTTCACACGATCTGCAACGTGCGCGAGGGATTTATTCAAGCACATACACATAAAAATCTGTCACATATACACATTTTTCTATCGATGATATAAATTATTATACATTGAATAATAGAAAAGGTTCTTTCTGATGAATATAAAGCCTTGCGTTTCCATAACAACTAGTGTATTTTCATGCCCACTTCTCGTTCAAATATCTTAAGAAATCTGCGGCAAATAATTCTGAAAATAATCAGGTAGCTTTAAGACAACCAAATCAATGTTTCCAACAAGTTTCATCGAATTTTCTTAAGTCGAGCGGAACCACCGAAACTCCTCAATGAAGGAGATGAAGAGGAGGAGGTAGAGTAGGTTTTGGACTTAGTAACGAGGGGCGAAATATTCCTGAAGGCCAGTTAGTATAGGGAGGAATGCTTTTTTTAAACAATGTTTAAGGGAATGAAAGAGCTTAATTGGTATTAAATGAAGAGGAATAGAAGTATGCTAAGATGAAGAAAGAAACTGAGTAAAAATATTGGACGATGAGCAGGATGGGTGTCTTGCCATCTTGGGCATCCTGGGATGGTCTTGAAATTGCACAACCGTAAATACACTTGTGTAAATGACTCTTTAAAGTACTAGAAAACACAAATTATGCAAGAAACAAATGTAAAATTAAAATGTTGAACAAAAATCGCAAGCAGTTTAGATTCATAATTGAAAGTCACCAGTTGTGAAGCAAGGATTGGCGAAAAATGTATAATTATCTTTGCCTCGTAATAGCAGGAAACATGAATAAAGCTGTCACGAAGATAAGATCGCTGAAATTAACTAAAATTTATCTGTAATACCCTTCAAAAGGGTAATATTCAGGATTCTTTGGACTACCGCGTGACTAACTATAAAAGATAATGATGAACTTTATTGGCCCTAGTATAGATCCCTGAGTAATTTTATATATAACGCATGTTTCCAGCAGGTTTCATCAAATTCTCTTAAGTAGAGTAAAACCACCGAAACCTCCTTAATCAGAGTAATTCGTGCAACGCTGGCTCAGCTACATGAGACGGACCAGAATAATGCATCTACATCTACATACTATCCTTAGGGCCACCCCGTAGGCGTATGGCAGGGGGTGTTACGTTACAGCAGCCGTGTAAAGGTGTAAAGGAGAATGTTGTAGGGAGGTGAAAAGGTAAAGTGTATTTAGGCAGTGTTTTCATCTGTTTTTATTATGCTCACTTATTATTACTTATTATTATTTGTTCCTTACTTTTGGGTTTCTATAGGTAACGCATCGTATCAGCGAAAGGAGGATTTTTTGGACAAATTATAATAATTGACTAAATGAAACATACTATCGAGTATTCGAGCCTTTAAACTTATGAATAACACCATGTAACACACATTTTATCCTCGGGTAATAAGTGTTGTACAGTATAATTACTTGTTAGAGTTGCTTACAATTAAAATAATATGTAAAAAATACTTTTCAAAATATCACGCTTATATTCAAGTGCACAAAAAGGTAAAAAAACAACTTTTTTACCACTCTCCTAACGTAAAGGATTGGTGCTTGTGGAATAGATATTGATAGAAAATATGAATGACAGAGGTTGGACGTTTAATTATGAATAAAAAGAACCCACGCATTTATTTTCCGACTGATGAAAAAATTATATTTTTCTTTTTAGTAGGTACACTTGAAATAAGCATGGTTATAAAAATTATTTTTATTACATTTCATTGGTTTCTATTTTTTAGTTTTTATGAAAAAATTGTTTTTTAACTTTTTCTTACACTTAATAAGATCACTTTTTTTAAAAAGAGTATTTTTTATTTCATTTCATTAATTTCTACTCTTGGCAATTGACGTGCTCCTGGCTACACCGACTGACGGAGCACGTCAATTGACGTGGTCGTTCCATTCCGAAGCCATTTAAATTTTTATGAGCCGATTTTGACGACTTTCATGAAAATCTTGCATTGAATGTGTTAAACTCATGAATAACACCATGTAACACACATTTTGTCCTCGGGTAATAAGTGTTATGCTTTAATTGCTAATGTTATATAATGACAGAAAATTGCCATTATTCGCCCAAAAACTTTGCTTTCGTAACAAAGAGAACGATATTACGTCACTTTTCCCGCATTTTTTTTTAGCATTTTTGCATAGTTGCACCGAATAATTTATTACTCCGTGAATAACTGCAAGACCAAATTGAAATAAACTTATTTTACTTGCAAGTGACCGCTCATGCAGTGATGAAAAATTCATGCCTTAATTGTAATCGGTTCCCATAAAAAAAAATTCAACAGCAATTCTGCCAAAATTAGCCCATTTACGTAGGAAATACGCCTGTTACGTAACTTCTGCAAATAAAAAACAGCAGAATTGATGGGGGGAAAACCACGTGATAAACAACGCCATCGTGTGAGCGACACATTGCCGTCACACACTTCAGTCTGACTTCATTATTAGATACTTTTTGTCTATTCTATCAGTGTAGGAAGATGTAGGAACAAAAAGTATTCAGGGATGACATCAAGAGCATGAAAGCATTCTCCAGATGCATTCTGCATTCCAGAAGTTTATTGTGGCAGCATCTGCTAAAATGTATGAAGCTTATAAGGCGTATTTTGGATCGCCTTATAAGCCCAACGCCTTATGGAATCAAGATAAATCTTGGGCACCTCATTTTACCTGCCAGAACTGCAAACGGACATTAGAAGGTAGGTATCATTTAATTTTTTAGTTTTCAATTGTATGTTTGCAGAAAAATGTCAATAAAATATGTTCATCCATTCTTTTTCATTCGTAAATACTAAATTTAAAATAATTGCAAACTCTTTACTTCTTTCGCAACTGTAAGAAAAATGTTCGCCTAAAAGTTAGTGACAGTCGAGTAATTTTTTATTACGTATGTTTCTATGCACATTAGTCATTTGTCTGGTTGCGTATATCTACATCTACATACTACCCCGCAAGGCATCTCAATAGGCGTGCGGCGGGGGGTGTTAGGACACCAGCCGTTTACATATAAAAATGATACGCTCTAATGAAATTACGCCTAGCATTTATAATAGTCCCTTATTGTTCGGGGGAAAAACGAATTCCCATAATACCTATCCGTTCGGCAAAATATCTATCTCTTAATTTATCGTTTCTGTCGGACCTGGAAATATAGTGGGGTTCTAATATGATGTTCTCCGTGTCGCTCTTAAAGATATATATTCTCAATTGCTCAAGCAATCTAAGCCTAGCGCGCAGCCTCCGAGTCTATTAGCGGCTCCCAGCCTAATTCGTTTAAACATCTGTGTAACCACGCTGTCTGTACGCCCGTAGCAATTTTTGACGAATCGCACAGCTTTCCTTTGTATTTTATTAAGTTCCCGGACTAAGTCTTTCTGCACCGGATCCCATATATGCTCGCTGCATATTCAAGGTGTGGCCGGACGAGATATATGCTTCTGTAGAAGGGAATTTATATTATATTGTCACTACCATTGAGATAAGCATTTTTCTCTATGCCGATAACTTGTAGGTATATATATTACATTTACCTCGCTCTCCTGCAGCTTGGAACAGGGTGGGGAAAGAGAGTCATGCCATTCGCTGTTCCCAGAATCTGGCACTGATCACTTAACTAACTGTTACTTTTGTTTGGTGGACCCTTCAATACATCATACCGGTAGGAACGCAGCACCTGTGATCTCCCCTAATATTCCATCATCAATTGCCCCTTTGCCTCATTGTGATCAGTGTCCTATACCCAGCGCACCAAAGGTATTACGGTCATCTGCACAAGAGTGCATCAGTTCAGAAGAAGACGTACATTTTGAAGGAGAAGACGACATTTTCAAAATCCCTACCAGTGAAAGAAGTCAGTTTATTCAGTCTATTGCTTATTCGAATGTTTTTGGTTCTCTCTGTCGATCGATAAGCCCTGGAGATAGCTTTAAAGGTTAAAAGGAATAAATACAGAAATACATGAACTTCCTGGATACAGGAACCGTTTTATTTTTTTTTTTTTTAAGAATAAGCTCAACTTTTTTGGTAATTAAGAGATGCTCCATTAGCCCCGAATCATTCAGTAAGTACACTAACCGAGCATCTTAGTTGAGTCTTTAATTGCGAAAAAAATATTCCCTTATGAAGTGACTTGCTTAAATTTGAAGCGCTGTTGACGATTTAGGTACCTAACTGACGAGTATGGACACGGCCCATACTATCCCAAACCAACTGACGTCAAAGATTTGATCAGTGATCTTGGCTTGACAAAATCTAAAGGCGAAATTTTGATACCTAGACTTAAGGAGTGGAATTTATTAGATGAAAGTGTGCATGTAACCAGTCAGAGGAAACGACAACAAAGGTTTTCGAGCTTCTTCTCCAGGAAGGATGGACTCTGCTTCTGCCTTAATGTTTCTGGAATGTTTAAGGGTATTGCAACTGACTGTGTCCCAGCT
This sequence comes from Pyrrhosoma nymphula, assembly GCA_963573305.1. Taxonomy (NCBI): domain Eukaryota; kingdom Metazoa; phylum Arthropoda; class Insecta; order Odonata; family Coenagrionidae; genus Pyrrhosoma; species Pyrrhosoma nymphula. Next base: position 63,087,280 of record OY754340.1, on the reverse strand, counting down.
GAGTGGCGTCTATTCATTGATAGTTCTTGCAAAAGGCTTAAAGCAGTACTATTGGATAATGGAAATAAATACGCCTCTCTACCTGTGGTTCATTCTTTGCGCCTGAAAGAGGAATACAACAGCGTCATGACTTTACTTAAATTTTTAAAGTATGATCAGTATAATTGGGAGGCTATTGGAGACTTCAAAATTGTTGTTGGGTCTCCAAGGGGGCTTTACGAAATTTCCCTGTTTTCTTTGCCAGTGGAATAGCAGAGACACTGCAGCACTCTATCAGAAGAAGGAGTGACCACAACGAACCAATTACTCTGTGTGGGAGAGTACATTGTCAAGTTTGAGCCACTGGTGGATCCAAAGAAAGTATTGTGTTGCATTAAACTTAACTTACATAAACATTAAACTTAACTTAAGAGTTAATTAACACTTAATTAAGAGTTCAATTCGGACTCGTCGCGATTAAGTTCATTTCCTGGTGTCCGCATTGAATACCTCTAGTGGTGTTAAGTGGATCAATATACGAGAGTACAGTGTCTAAAAGTTCATTTCCTGGTGTGGTGTTAAGTGGATGCATAACGAGAGTAATATTAAAAAAGAAACGCATTGAGTTTGCACGACAAAATTGCAATCATAGCCAACTCATCGAAATTTCGATTTACTTGGAGGGTTGAGGGTAATTTTTTACAGAATCGCAAATACAAAACCTGCTGTTTTGAAGGGTTTTCAGCCGTACGGCGTGAGAAAATGAGTCAAGTTAGAGACTTATATGTAGCTTTATTCATTTAATTACTGAGAATTTTGGGCATATATAACTATATATTTGTACCATTAATATTACAATATTTATTTCATACTTCTTACAGACGCTGAAATCAAAGAATAAAATTTTAATATGGTCTCCATTATGACTAGGGAACTATCTCTCTAAAAACTACCTTTAGACACAAAAGGGGCAGGATGATCTTTAAGGAATCACGTCATCTTTAAGGATTCGGATAAAAGTATTCGTTGGCAACTGACTTCGTCCAGCAATGAATTTTAATTGTCCATCACTGGCAACAGTAACTTAAAATTGATAATTATCTTAGCCATCCGACTCAAATACGTCTCCGCCCCTAGCGACCCCTTTCTTTTTTTTTGTCAACACATCACTAGGTAACCAAGAACTAAATAACAATTGAATGACAAATGTCTTGAGAAACAAATACCTGAAAAGCATGTTTATGACTTCGGTTATCGGAGCGTTTTTTTTTAGCCTAACGACGTTTTATTTATTTATATTATTATTGTTAGCACATTGTTACGAGTGGGAAGCTGGCAATTTATAAAATATGAAGCGAAATATCATATCGTCAAATGGTCAACCATTTCCAAATGAAATTGCATTATTAAAACGAACTTATTTCACGTCAAGGAACTCGTTTATTGCTGGCTTTCTTGTCATCCGTCTTCTCACTATACAGGTTCTTTTTAGTTTAATGTCCTCTTTATCTCAGCCAATAGTAATTAGATTTACAGTAGGATGCTAACGAATGCTGCCAATCATCATCTCGAGACGTGAATCTTGGTCTCCGCTTCTTGGTCGTGTTGCCGTAGCCTTCCTGTAATAGCCATTTAGCCAGCAATATAATATCGTGAAATTAGTGATCACTCTGACTTTGAAATTCTATCATCGGATTTAAACAACGTTTATGTGTGGAGCCAAGAGTGGGGACTCGAAATTAATCTGAGCAAATGCACGGCGGTACATTTCTTGCGGAGTTCGTCCAACTACATCCCCATGTATATGCTGAGGATGGCGTTAACATAAAGGCGACAGATGAAGTGAAGTATCTAGGAGTTACGATAACTTCGGACCTATCGTGGGGAGCACATATAAGAAATATTTCTGGCAGAGCTCTGAAGAAGCTAGGATTCGTCAAGCGTATTGTGGGAAGATTTTCGGATGAAAAAGTAAAAGAGAGGTGCTATTTCGCACTCGTCCGGCCACACCTTGAATATGCAGCGAGCATATGTGATCCGATGCAGAAAGACTTAATTCGGGAACTTAATAAAATACAAAGGAAAACTGCGCGATTCGTCAAAAACTGCTACGGGCGTACAGACAGCGTTACACAGATGTTAAACGAATTAGGCTGGGAGCCGCTAGAGACTCGGAGGCTGCGCGCTAGGCTTAGCGATTGCTTGAGCAATTGAGAATAGATATATCTTTAAGAGCGACATGGAGAACATCATATTAGAACCCCACTATATTTCCAGGTCCGACAGAAACGATAAATTAAGAGAGATATATTTTGCCGAACGGATAGGTATATCGGAAATCGTTTTTCTCCCGAACAATAAGGGAATATATAATAAATGCCAGGCGTAATTTCATTAGAGCGTTTCCTTTTTATATGTAAACGGCTTGTGTCCTAACACCCCCCGCCACACGCCTATAGAGGCGACTTGCGGGGTAGTCTGTAGATGTAGATAATGTTTCTATTCTAATCCATTGCCTCTCGATACCTAAGTGAACAATTGAGCTAAACCATCCCATCTATTTATCCCCTCTCTCCTGGACTTAATGGAATTTAGTGAATATCCGTGGAAGTCGTCTCAGAGAAAATAAAGTGTCTGCAGAAGCAAGTGCATTCAAATCCGCATCCTATCTAACCTACCGTTCAACGTCCACGAGTCTTTTAGCGATAAGCCGCCTGTTTTCCGATGGCCTGTGCAGTTTTGCTGAAGGAAAACTGAGGAAGTCTTTTCAGCTCTTCCACCGGGATAAGTTTTTTACGGTTTGAACACCCCAGTAGTTTACAGCTTCCATGCGCCTTTAAGGGAAAAGACATGGTCTCGGTTATAATTCCTTCTTTCTAGTCGAATTTCAATGGCCACCTTAATAATTCTATCCCAACTGGAGTAGGTGACCGTTGAATATCAACCGAAAGGAATAAAATCAACACTCATACTGTCGTATAGCAGCGGTTGAATTAATTTTCAGACCACTACTTAAAATTTATTGTATTTCTTAACTTTATTTTATTTTTTATGCTTTACATAAAATAGATCGAGAACTTCTCTTTCCTTTTCAATTCGACAATCAAATTAACAACTTCCCTCTTTTTTTGGTTTCTCCCTGGCAACCTCGAGACTAAAAGGTATTGAGGGTTTTTCTTTTTCATTTAGACATACGTCAATACATTGTAATAAACCATTCTTATATATTATTAAGTGCAAAGAATCATTGAGTTAAATGGATATACATACACGGAATCTCGACTTAAAAACAATAAGTATGGTTGTCAAGGGGACGATGTCTCGAAAACGTTAAAATATTTTGCGAAAAATCGTTACATTTTAGCAAATATTTCGGAATTTCGAACGGAATACGAAATTCGATTGAAGGAATAATATTCTTTATTTTGTTATCTTTCCATTGGTACCTTTCCCAATAACAGAGAACCACTATTTCTAATTTAATTTTGCAAATAAACAAAGTTTTCAGCCAAATAAAGATTCAGCTTCAAGTGTATTTCTTCTGTGAAAGTTACTGACACATATTATATATACACATCGGTGACCATATATAGTAGATAGCCTTGGGAGCAGGCGAGAACTTTAGTCTAATGGAAAAAGATAGTCTCATCTTCGTAATATAATCATTCGCCTTGAAATTGGAGTACGAGTCGGACTCCGAAACGTCGTCGGTAGTGACGAGATTATCACGGTGGAAGACCCAAGAAGACAAACCTCGATATAATTCGCCGGGAGAAAAAAACGAAATCTTACTGTAAGTTAGAACATCTACTAAAAGCTCCTTCGATAACACGCCCTGATATTTTCATATATTGCAGAGAAATTATCCCTTAGTCGATCTGTGATAAAATAATTGGGGGTAATCGGCCATTTAGCGCTGATAACAGGATTTGAACTTCGTCATTTTCAGCCTCAAATTACATTGCTCTTATGGCGGCGGAATGGTGTGGTCCCTCACTTCAAAACATTTTATTATTCCTCGAGATTTTTCTCGACAAGGCTACCTCAAAAACGACTATATGGTGAATAAATAAACAACGGATACAATGAATTTCTTTCAGGTTACCTTATCGGCCATTTAATGCACATATTTATGATTGAAAAGCGATGAAGAGTCTTACTTTCGATACATAACCGCCATATTGAAACAGACTTGGCAACTATGTTCGAGGAGTAAACAAAAACATTGGAGTGAAACTATGCAAACAGACAAAGGTGCCGGACCGGAGTGAAACTATGATATGTTGACCAGCTATACAGTGTTGTCGAGTTCATCGTCAGCAATTATATATATATATAATACATTTGTTTTAATTACGTTTACATTAAAAAGAGCAAAAGCACTCGCTAGTTCTGTTGTTCTAATTCTACCCTATTTTTTTAATTATGCAGCTTTACTGCAGTTCTAGAGAAAGTTTTTAAATTCCTCTGAGACATGGCGTCAATATAAAAGCCATTCTTCACACGACAGGATTACTTCATTTTGAAGAAAACTCATCTACTGTACAGCCATGTTGATTGATTGAAAATTATTTTCAATTACTATTAATAACATTTTGAGCCATTTCTCTTGTTGCTGTCGAGTTTATCTATGTAATGAAAGTAGTGCTTCTACTTTAAGTCGTACAATCAATAATACATAATTACTAATAACTTTCGGTATTGATGAAGGATGTTTGCTTTTATCCCGAAGTATGAGCCGGAAAAACGTAACTAAACAAAATGTAACGAAGAATGTCATTGGCGGACACCATTTTGTTTTTTTTGTTATTTTGCCATTTCATTTGAACTTTGGCGGACTTTTTTTAACGACGCCATTAGCCTTTTTCATCGGGCGTGTACAAAAACCACGGAAGAAAGCCAAAAACGTATTTTTTTCACGAAAAAACAAATGTGCCAAATTATTGATGAAATAAATAGAAATTAGTGTTCCCTTTGCTGCCATTACTAACGCAAAATCTGATCGAAAGTGGAAAGTAAATATTCATTTTTTCGTTAATATGCATTTCTAAAATCATTCAACCATTGACAAATAGCGCAAAAAACTCTGAAGATTGAACTGCTTAGTATTAAACGGGCCAGGAGGTACTTCTAATGAAGGAAGAGGATTATTGACGAAGATGAGAAGCATAAATATCGATGACTCTCACTGTCGAACGTTTTTCAGGCTCAGGACTCCACTCCTGCTGCTACCCCTCAATGAGGAAACCCACAAAAGACTCCAGCTTCAACTGCAACAGTTCCAAATTCGATGCAGATATACCATAACTTTAACATCCGGTTGAAGATTTCACCTTGGCCGTGATTTTGTAAACTGTTTTTACAAAAAACCCTGAAAAAGTCCTATTAGTTCGACAACTTGATGCACATATTTTGATTATGTGCCGATAGCTCAATGGATAAATATAGCATCTTTCTAATAAAGCCTAGAGGGTATGTTAAAATACTATTACCTAGTTACCTTGAAACTCGTCTGAACAGAAATAAGCTAATTTTTTTAAATTATGTAGCCTTACTGCAGTTCTAGAGAACGTTTTTAAATTCCTCTGAGTCATGGCGTCAATATAAAAGCCATTCTTCATATGACAGGATTACTTCATTTTGAAGAAAACTGAACTACTGTACAGCCATGTTGATTGATTGAAAATTATTTTCAAATACTATTAATAATACTTAGAGCCATTTTATCTTGTTTATGTCGAGTTCATCTATGTAATGAAAGCAGTACTTCTAAGCGCAGGTTCTACCTTCACACATGAGCAGTTCCAATTTTTGAACATGCAGTAAACAATAACCACGACATAAAAAATTCCACACCACAGTCGTGGCGTCAATATTGGATAACTACGGTTTTACATAAATATTTGTTCCATTTCCGTGAAAGATTCTGTGGAGTGGTATCATTACATGGTGGCATTCGGGTTAACTTCATCGTTGTATCATTTTTCTGTCATCTGTGTCTGATTGAAGCCATTCTGAAGTTAACGCCAGTTAAATAACGTTGAAGTAACCTAAGGGAAGTCTATTTTCGTTGAGTACAACATCGGTTTTTCTCACATTATCATAAATTAATATCTAAACATTTTCATTTTTCATTTTCATTCCTGTGGCCATGGGAAACTTAAATGGTCCTTGGCCTCGCCAACCACTCGCCTCCATGCCCTTCTGTCCTCTGCTGTGACGAGTTGAGCTCCCATTTTTTCCAGGTCCTTCTTCACTTCGTCGCTCCAGCCATTCATGGTCTCCCTGGTGGTCTGGTGCCTTCCGGTTTTCCTTTCCATATCATTTTTAACATGGTGCTGTCACTTCTTCTAAGGACATGGCCTAGCCATCTTAGTCGTCTGCTTCTGGCAGAACCATTGAACATTTTGAATCATTTATATCTTGTTTCCGTCGAGTTCATCTACGTAATGAAAGTAGAGATGAGTCACTTTGAAAATTACCTCGGTAATTTTTGTAAATTACCTCGGTATTTTTCGTAATTTACCGCGTCCCTTGAAAATTACCATAATTTTCTAGATAATTCACCCACGTTTGAGATAATTTTTCATACAGATAAATTCCCAACATGTTCTTTTGAGCCATAGTTCACATTTCTTACGTGTTTAATAATAATTTGAGGAATGCACAACTCATTTTTAGAATATTTTACTTAAATTATAACATTATCGAGTAATTATTAGTAGAATATTCTTCTTGAAAATTTCTCATACTTTGACAAAAGAAAGCCAGATTGCGTGTTGCTGCCGTATTTCTTTTTACAATTTTGAGAATTTCTAATAAGTTAATGTTGCGTTAGGCATGTTTTAAACATGGTATCCTCTCCCTTTTGCTATTGGCATTCTTATTTAACCATACATTTTCTGTTTAATGCTTAAAACTGAAAAATACTGGAAAATTACGGAAATTTTCAAAAATTACCGTAATTTACCACGTGGTAATTTTCCTCAGATGAATATTACGGTAAATATCCCATCTCTAAATGAAAGCAGTACTTCGAATCGCAGGTTCTACATTAAAGGAAAACTGTTTATCATTCCCTGGTTTCGGTTGAGCCGTAGAGGAGAGGGTTCAATGTAACGTTTCAAACGCATGCTGAATGTTATCTAACGCACTTCTCCGTCCTCGTGGACAGCGCGAAACTTAACTCGGGGCATTCGAACGGCCGTGAGTCATCCATCACAAGAGTCGGAGACAGTTAGTCCACATCTTCTTCGGTGCACTACGGATTCACTAAGCCACTATATAAGTGCACTACGCATTACTCAATGCGTTCGGATTTCCCAATCGTCGTGGCCGAGACCGTATCAAATATACGTCGTGGTCGTAAGAATAACATGCCGTCAGAAAAGAAAGTGATTTTACCCCGAGAGCGATAGTGGCGACGCTCCGTTTGTTGGGAAACATCCCCCCCCCATAATACCTACAACCACGCAGACGCAGTAAAATGATGTTTCATTCTATTTAACCTGGTTTTTAGCGATAGATAGTTCCCTAGTCAAAATGGAGACCATATCCATATTTTCTTTTTTTTATTTCAACTTCTGTAAGAAGTATGAAATAAATATTGTACTATTAATGGCGCAAATATATAGTTATATATGCCCATAAAACTCAGTAATTAAATAAAAAAAGCTATATAAGTCTCTAACTTGACTCATTTTTTTCCCGCCGTACGGCTGAAAACCCTTCAAAACAGCAGGTTTTTTATTTGCGATTCTGTTAAAGTTACTGTGGTGAGTAATATAGATTATTTTTTTATAAATAGTTGAGAAAACATGCAACCAATACACAGTTAGTTTTTAGGCAAAATCTAGGTGCTGTAAGTTCCTATTTCCTTCAGTATTATCCCTCTGGATCTCACAGCCATAATCTATCCTATTTCAAACAGCTTACATTTACAGGCAAATTGCTCGAAAAGTAGTTCGACAAGGGGTAAATAGTTTTATATAATTGGAAAGATGAGAGTTTTTTTATTTGAAATGAGGACAAATTCATCAAATTCTAGGTGAAGTCATTTTTCGCTCAAACTACCTTAACGTTCACGGGAAAAAATCAAATTTACAAACCTATCCGTGTCGCAATCTTATTTCCCTAGGGCCGCATCCAGAAACAGTGCTGAACCTGCAGCGGAGCCTGCTGCTGCATGCTATATCCAGAAACCCCGCTACTCCAAATCGCTCCAAATTGGTGGGGGCAGTGTTGCCACATTTATTTTGGGCTACATTGATGACGTAGACGAATGTAGTGACATTTATGTTCCCCTAGATGCGGGCATCGGGAGGAACTAAGGGCGATAATTGAATAACGAATTCTCAACGTGACTTTGTTAGTAAACAAAATGGAGACAGGGGAAGGGAGCAGGATTTCCATGGAGGAGAAGAACTTAATAGTAAATTTAGTTGTCGCGAGGAAAGCTGTATTGGAGTCCAAGAAAACGGATGCGTTAGTATTTCCATGGGATTCTCCCGGTCCCTCATGTTTCTTCTCGGAATCTGATGGCCTTCATTATGTACTAAATGCCTCAAAAAATTGGCAAAATTATCATCGAGTACCTGCCGATACATGATGACGATCTGCGCGTTCGGGAAACTCTAGACAAGTACCTAGGTACCATGCGTCTCGACTATAGTGCCGATCGTGGATCGCCGATGATTGCCGTCTGGCCCCGGCACTACCGCCCCGGCGGTAGTGCCGGGGCCGGTAGTTGCCGGCGCGCCGGGGCAAGCCGGTCGGTGTACCAGGCGCCAAGTTGGGTGGGAAAGCAATACCCCATCAAGTTTTGCTCACGAAGTGTCGGAACCAACTTTATTGGTGATTTTTTAAATAAAATGTTGTTAAATCTAGACGTTAATTATGAAAAGTTTGCGCTCTCATTTCTTTTGAAGGTAGCTATTGCTGAATAATCCTTCGCCTCACCAACATCACTCGTCATGGTGGGTGGCAAATATACACGTACAACTGTCGATCGCATTTGTGTAGTGGGATATTCAAATATGCATTGCATTATAACGCCCAAAGATGTACGTGACATTCATTATGAGATGAATATAACGAGATATTGTCAACGGACGTAGAAGCACTATGCCATTTCCATCTATCTCTGAGACATTCCCATAAACTTTTACTCATCATTTCAGTATCAAAATTACACATTTTAGGTACGCTTAAACGCAATTGTACATGGTTTTCCATGGCTTGGAACTCTCATTACTTTTACTAGCAGTAACTGAGTATGGATAGAGCTGGCTGGAAGACGGCTTTCTTGTTTTGAGTATTTTACGCAAACTGTAAATTTCACAGACACAAAGCGGTGATTTCAACTTTCTTTGGACACTTATATAAAAATATAAATGGTTTACAAGGCAAGCCACGGTCCATACCAAAGTTAATACCTATTATAACGGCAAAGCCGAAGAGGTTTCAGCATAGTTGTGTTGACAGTAGTTATTTTACGTAAAAAAGTATGTCACGAGCATCAAGGCAAGACATTAAATATGTACATAATTTGTTTTTCTTTAATTATAAATGGTTTTCAAGGCATGACAGGACCCGTTCGGAAGTTAATAGCAATTAAAACGGTGAAGCCGAAGAGGTTTCATCACGGTATTGTTGACAGAAATTATAAATAGTTATGTTAAGTAAAATATTAATTCAACAGCATCAAAGTCCGTTGTTGAAGCATTCATACTATATTTTTACATAATAAGAAATGATTATCATGAGCTTATAGCCCTTTAAACGTCAATAATTATTAATTATAAATGCGAGACGATAAGCAGACGAAATCCGGCGGCCATGTTAGTTAGCGGCACTTGTAGCGAGTAGCATGGCATGGACCTCACTAGACTTTGCAGCGGGTGATTGTAGCGGAGCTCGGCCGCTATAGCAGCTACGTCACCATCTAATGACGTATCCAGCAGTAGTGAGGTTTCTGGATACGGCCCTTAATGTTACTATGCTGCGCGATTCGTCAAAAACAGCGTACGACGAGGGCGTACAGACAGCGTTACACAGATGTTTAAACGAATTAGGCTGGGAGCCGCTAGAGACTCGGAGGCTGCGCGCTAGGCTTAGATTGCTTGAACAATTGAGAATAGATATCTTTAAGAGCGACACGGAGAACATCATATTAGAACCCCACTATATTTCCAGGTCCGAAAGAAACGATAAATTAAGAGAGATATTTTGCCGAACGGATAGGTATTATGGGAATTCGTTTTTCCCCCGGACAATAAGGGACTTTATAATAAATGCTAGGCGTAATTTCATTAGAGTGTGTCCATTTTATATGTAAACGGCTGGTGTCCTAATACCCCCCGCCACACGCCTATTGAGGCGGCTTGCGGGGTAATATGTAGATGTAGATGTACTATCTTAATGATATAATCAACCGTGGTATGTAGGATTTCTTAAGACATTGTTGACGTCATGAGAAAATAAATCTGTTTGGAACTTACGTAAAAGATTGTCTAAATTAATACACAAATTTGGTACTTAGGTTATTAGCTTGGGCTACCACAAATTAGGCAAAGGAGACCGAAAACTTCACCCTCATATTTTAACAGAACATTACCTCTTCCAACTAATTGTCATGGGGAAATATTTCCAAGCGAAGATGGATTAAGAGGCAAACTTTCACAAGGATATATAAGAAATATTATATAATCTTCCGTGTTATAACGGATTTCGCACAAAGTATTCTTATTTATATCCTCTTAGTCCACCCACGATTTCAGTGACGCGTATTGTGTTCTGATGGTATTACGTCTAAATGCGAAATTATTTTCCGAACAAGACTAGGATGATGAAATTTCTTAAGGACTGGCTATATATACAAAACCAGATCGTAAAACACAAAAAAAAACAGCAAAGCGCAACAGTTTCGACCTAGTGATGGCTGAATATCATCTCATTCTATTCCCTGAGACTGACAGAATAGTGACCATCAGTGACATAATTACCACGCAATCCTTCCCCGAACGCAAAGAGAATCAATGCACTCTCTTCAATCTTCCCCAGGTTTGAGAGCATCTAAGAATAGCGGTCCGACCTTTCCTGTTGGTAACATAAATTGTTCTAAGACATAAGCGGGTAGCACAGATAAACGCACGACGTGTTTGTGACTCACGTAATAAAACATTCTGGTATGCGGACGACGCAACAGTTCCAAGAAGAAAAAAAACTGTCCTTCCAAGTATTGATCAAGATTATTCCCGGGACGAATGACGTACCAGAGAATCCGTCTCATACGAATTAACTAACAACTCTCAGATACGTTTAATCACAAACAATTATTGAAGGTCATTAATTACATTAAACAATAACCTACCAACAGAACCCCGAGAACAACATGGTAAACAAGGTAACATGGCAATAACACACTCATTAAAAATGTTACCAAACAAGGAATTATCTCGTCTTTTTACTAAAACATTCATGTCCGCTATCAGTCAATTCAGTAACAACCAACGCATCAAACTATTCAAAGTATGCTTACCTTTGCCACACGGAATATATAAATCTTGGACATAGTAACATTAGACATTCAATAGAAACCATGAAAATATTCGCGAATAACCTTGTCTAGCCCCTTACTGAAATCAACGCTGTAAACATTGACGATAAAACTTGACCAAAAATACTCCATAGCTTGACAATAAGACTCATTATCAACGATACCAATCATCAAACAATCCCGTCTCGTCTTTAATAATAGTTTCCGCAACCAAATCTTTCAGTTATGAAACCATTCCAACATTAATATACGCATAACTTGGCAAATGGAAGGTGTTAATACTTAATAAAACATAACACGAACGTGAAACAATCGTCAGTGATGTATATATATTCGTGAATAGACCCATCAACGTCACTCACACTCGGATGTCTGGGGGCCTAACCATTAATATCCAACACTAATTGGGGAAACCTTGACTCCAAAACCGAATTCGAAGGACGAAAAATAGACTGAGGGAAGGAATTCCGAGGCGAATAAACAGGGATTTAAATGAATTTATGCTCATTTTTGTACTCACACGAATCGTATGTTGGAACGAATTGTCCATAGCAATGGCCCGACAGTTGAATCAGGATTATAAACACTGATAAACAAGCAGTACCGCTCCAAGGCGACCGGCACGAACTCGAATGCCCCATCTTGTCCTTCACCTTCCCACACAATGTCCTTTTGCTATCGGACACTTCACTTATATAACTACACATGTATATCTCACTGATCCTTCCGTAAACACGATAAAATGACCTTGGTTAACGTAATACTCTTTCTCCTCCGCCTACGACAGACAACACAGAACAAGAGATACAACGACCCCTCCACTTAGTTCCTCAATTCGTATCACAGATGGCGTCACTTGCTCTTTTCGAGCGTCATCTGTTCACAAGTGAGTCGAGCGGTAATCCAAATGAATTGCACGCGCCAACTTCACCGTTTTCAATAAAAATAAATACTAGTTTCCCATTACGCGAATTATGTTTGAATTAAACCACGGAGTGACTTATGTATTGAGAAGATGTGAACTTTACTGTAATTGCATTAGATTTATTTTTCCGAAGTTATCGAATTGGAAGTTGCTGTCCGCCATTCTTTTACACTGTTTTTTATTAAAATTAAACGCGTTCATTCGTTTTAAACATTTTTAGACTAATGAATCGATTTTTTTAACAATAAAAATAACTATATATAACTGCAATCAGATTAGAGTTCTTTTTCCAATGCTATTTAATTGAATGTTGCTAACCGTTATACTTCTTGACTTTTTTTTATAAAGACGCGTTAGGATATTTTTATCATGTATTGAATATTTGGAAATATGAGTGGCGATATGATTTGGTGCGTTCATGTTCTAGAGAACCCACATGCAGATTAATCAATCTCATGACAAATCAAAAAAACATCCAAATATTCACACAATTTTAAATATGCATACATGTGTTTCCTTTTATTGATTGAGTAATTGTAAAAATATCAGCTTGTTTTTGCATTGAAATCAATTATGGTTTATTGTTGTAGTAGCGCATTAAACACTCTTTGTCGTTTGGTCTGACAATCGGTTGACCATTGTGGTAAAGGGTATGGGAATTTTATTGAAACCATATTGTTGTGTGTGTGCATTAAACTCTTTGACATTGGTTTGAAAATCTATTGACCATTTCACAGTTTTAGTAGTTATGAAAATTTTATTGATATCGTCTTTTTTTGTAAATAAAAAGGTGGAACTTTTTCATACTTACACTTTTTTAATACGATTTCTGTGTGCAAAGATATTAATGATTGAAAAGTTTGATTGTCCACCATTTTGAAACGGTGAATTATAAAATAATTAAATTTCGTACGATAGTTTAAAACATTACCAATAATATGCAAAATATCAAGTCTTAATCTTCAACAGTTTATTAATATCAATGATCATTCCTTACACACGATAGGACGACCTTGGCCAACGAGATACACTTTCTCCTACAACGCATTCGATTCATTCATTCGACAGACCCTAGATAGCACAACACAAAATCGATACCACGAATAATACACTACAGGATTATTGAGTCGGCTGCTAGACGCGCTGTCACCCACCGAGCATCTTATTGAGTTTACGAAAGTCGCCACTCACGGCGCTGACTGCAAACCGATCCGCATTTCACGGGGAAAAACATGACAATAGTGGGAAATAGAACTGATGTATTGCCGAAATCAGACGTATACTGCATGTGCTACTATTGTCAACAATGCAGGAACACTTTAAGCTTTACTGCCATCAACCAGAATGCAATTTCACAGCTGAATCTCAAAGAGGAATCATTAATCAGCGATATATTGGGACGAATACAATGCTAATGCACTCGCAAGCAATACACACGTAATACGCAAGTAACTGACGTCTTCACCACGTCCAAAGAACTTTTGTCGTCCTAACCAAGGGCGGTTTAAAGCGTTTGATCTTAAAGTACGGTAAACCTTGCGCATATAGTCATGGTAGGCCTTTTTTACATGGGAGAGATAGGGACTAAATATGTTTTCACGAGATAAAAATTAATCAACTATATTTCATCGAATTTGAGCCATGATAACTTGTGAATGATAAAATTTCCTATAATACTACATCATTTTCAAATCAAGTTTATCCTCCAAAATGCGGAAGAAGTATAATACGAGCCCAGCAGACACCTCAAACGGCAGCAGACGACGCCGTCTGCAATATAAGTGGAACGTCGCGATATTTTCCCCGCTCGTAAAGTGACTTATCGTTGATAACAGGCGGAATGGCATTTTAAAATGTTATAATACTACATAAATATTAGCTTACTTGTCAATTAGGTATCAAAATCGACTAGGTATAGAATATTTCTCTGCAATAGGAGTAAAATGTCAAGTCAATTCCTCGACCATGAAGTGAATCCTCATAGAGAACAGAAGGTGACCAACCTTGTATTGTCACTGGAATCTTAATCATTCTCAATTAAGGTTAATTTCCACTTTATCTCCAGAGACACAAGTACAGCGGCACTAAATATAAAGGAACAATACTTGGTAATGACATCAAGTCGAGTAAATGAAAAGATAACTTTTTAGATGGTAAAATTTAATGAATGAAGCATAATGAAACAATTTACATTGCATAAGTAGAAAAAAATCATCACCCTTTCACTTTGACTACACACTCACAATTTATGATACTATAAAATAACACAATAATCCCCGCCAAGGACAAATTTAATTGCCTATTGCTAATTAGTCATTACCTGCCTTAAACGCAAACGGATTAATTATTTCAACAAAATCACATTGGATACAACAATTCAATGAAATAAAAATACACTTGGGGTGGCAACATTCACTGAATGAGGAATAATAAAACACTAACCTGTTTATCCCTTCACTGGGACATAAACAACCACACTTTCAAGACAAGAGCAATACACTAGTCACTAACTTAACTTCAATTCACATAGATTCCACATTTCAATTTTGTCAATAGTAGAAACAATGAACTGATTGCTGTTATGTCTTCTCCAACACATACTACGCATTTTTCACACTTTTAATACCAGTCCATAATTTAATACCACACTAATCAGTAAACACAACAAAAATAAATGTAGGTGAAGAAGGGTTAATGCTCGGTTAATAGTTTGCACACTTACTAGTTATCGGATGGTCTTTCTTTGAAGATTGCCATTAGCTAGCTCTAATTGCCTTGGTATTAATTTGAGAACCTGAATGGTATCGATGAACATTATCACAGCATCATATATAGGCTCCTTGATCGATACAATGACATCCTCTACTTAGTTCCTCCCTTCGCGTCACAGATGGCGTCACTTGCTCTATTCCAGCGTCGTCTGTTTTTCAAGTGAGTCGGGCGGTAGTCCAAATGAATTTCATGCGTTATTTCAACGTTTAAAAATAAAAATAAAATATCGTAAATTTGTGCGGATCGTGTTATTATTACACTACGGAAATAAAATTATGTAAAAAAAGTCTGCAATTACATCAGAGTTGTTTTCCCGATGTCATTTAATTGGAAATTGTGTTTCTGTTATTCGATTTAAAATAAGAGAAAAGTGCGTTCGTTTGTTTCAATTCATGTTAAGACTAAAATATGGTTTTATTTCACCATTCGAATAAGTAAATATTACTGAAATTAGACCATAAGTACCCACCTCTTCAAAGTTATTTCAATGGACATTTTCCGTCCATTATTATTTTGCTCTCTTATAATTTATTTATTAGGTATAAACTTTTTTGCGAGCAGAAACGTGTAGTTAAGTCTGCATAAAATAAATTGACTGGGCCAAAAAATTAAGGTTTTGTTTTGATTCCAAAAAATATCCATTTTAATTTTACGTAATTTTTTTTAATTTCGCAGTGTGGTTCAAGTCATAATACAGCACTAGTTTACAGCACTAAATTTGTTTGGTATATATTGCATGTTAAGGAAGTTTCGCCGCGACTGTGCGAGTCAAAACAAATACTAGATTCCACATTTTTTATATTTTGCCAAAAAATCCTGCTTTCACTGATAAAATGCACTACCTACAAATAACCAAAAGTAAAGTAGAAAAATGCAGATATTATTCCACGAATGTATTTTAAATTTAATTACGGCATTAATTCTGCAATAACTAAAAAAAATAAGCTTGCAAGATGCCTGTATTTTATTTTTATTCATTTTCTCTGGATTATTTACTTCTTAGAGACAGTTTTCCACGAAAATGGCATTTGCATTTTATGGAAAAATACTACTTTATTCCCCGTGTTTTTCTAATTCCCCCATTGAACACCCATTTGTAATTTCAATTGTTCAATTATAATAGAATAAAATAGCGTGGAAAGGTATTATTTTGTTGTTCACATGAGATAGATGACAACTTTTTCTACAAGTAGACAGAATATGAATAAAATGACATTTAAGTCATTTTACTGTGGAACCAACTTAGCACGATTGCCTTTCAAATTTTACTACCAAAATTATATTATGTATTCATCGCAGGAGAGGAAAGAATTCCAGCTAAAGACAGCGTGTCCGAGGCAGATAAAAGTTTTGAAACTAGTCTCTGCTTCGATTACTTCGATTGTCTCCTTGTCTTCCTCTGTAGTTCTTCCCATTCAATTATATTTCCAACATTTTATCCATCTGTGGATTATTTTTCTGTACATCTCTCCACTACACATTCCTCTCCGCCAATTTCGTTCCATTCATTCAATCAGTATTCTTCTGTTTTACGTCATTCATGATTCGTCTGATGTATTCCATTCTCGTTGCCTTCCTCTGTAGTTCTTCCCATTCAATTATCTTTCCAACATCGTATTCAATATCCAATTGCATCGCAAAATATATCCAGTTGAATTTGTCCCTTCTTCTCCCTCACAAAGAGTTAATTTCTCTTCTTTTCTCTCTAAATCTCAATAAGACTTCTTCCTTGTTAATTCTCTATTCCTTATATTTAATCTTAATCCTTCTTCGATTGCACACGACATCTCCATAGCTTCCAATCTCTGAGATAAATGGCTTAAAG
The DNA here is from genome assembly GCA_963573305.1 of Pyrrhosoma nymphula. Classification (NCBI taxonomy): domain Eukaryota; kingdom Metazoa; phylum Arthropoda; class Insecta; order Odonata; family Coenagrionidae; genus Pyrrhosoma; species Pyrrhosoma nymphula. Next base: position 63,070,222 of record OY754340.1, on the reverse strand, counting down.
AGCTACTTCTCTTCGGAATAATTTATTGGTGTTTTCACACTGTAATCCTTCCAATATTGCTTTCAACATCCTATTGTATCGCTAAATATATCCAGTTTTAATTTGTCTCTTCTTCTCCCACACAAAGAGGCCATTTCACTTCTTTTCTCTCCAAATCTCAACAGGACTTCTTCCTTGTTAATTCTCTATTCCTTCGATCCTTCTTCGATAGCACAACACATCTCCATCGCTACCAATCTCTGAGAGAAATTGCTTAAAGGGCTACTTCTCTTAGGAATAATAAATTGGTGGTTTCACACTTCCATCCGTAGTGAAAATACAATTATCGATACATGGAAAAAATTAACTAAACATAAGTGCAAAAGGGAAGACAATCAACTTGTTGTTCACAGTTCTTCTTGGCGTATTTCGAGCCTAAATGTACAAGAGATCGCAATATTAAAGTTTGATTTGGAACAGTTAAATAAGAAGTTAATTAAAATTGTTTAAAATCCTACTTAAATTAAGAGTATGTAAAGATCACTCTTCAATCTTTCCAATTTTGCAATTCTAACGCCCGTTCAAGTGTTAAAGCTCGTCGAAAATAAATAAAAAAATATGAACTTCTAAGAAACGTGAGGGAAAAGTGGCCTACATCTCAGGGGCAAAAGTGCTCTCGAGCATATAAGAAAACTGTTTCGGACAATACCATATTTCATAAAAATCAAATGCTACGTCAACATTTTTTAATGAAATTTGCCTTATATGTATATGTATATATATTGTGACGGTTCCCGACTCTTACCCGCGAGCTGTGGCCAATTAAAAGCCGGGACAAACGTCCACAGATGAAATTTAGTTTTAAAATAATAAGGTCTCGCGAAAAAAAACGGGGTTGGTGGGCTGGATGATTGGGTATTAACACATGAGGGGGAAAAAGGGAAGGTCATGGGGGGGTTCGGAATTATTTGGCTCCCGGGTAGCACTCACCCGAAATCAGGATGCACTGGCCCCGGCCTTCTTCTTTCATCGACTCTTGTGCTGTAACCGTGACAGCGTAGATCTGACGAGGAACTCCAAATAAATGCGCTTTTCGGCACCTTAGAAGGTTTGCTTCGGCAAATCCTGGTACGGGTTGACCGGTATCTGTACCGGACCAATGTACCGCACCTGTTCCGGGCCCTGGAGCAAGTCTGCACTTCGGCCCACCGCTCATCAGCGAACACTCCTCATTGAGGAAAAAAAACGAAGAGAGTCTCCGCGACACCTGCGCGGTCTTTATATCCTTTTCGGCGCCGGTGTCACATGATGAAAAAAGGGGGGGAAGGCACGCCATATTCCGAGACATGGTCAAATGAATCCCTCCAAACCACTCATCGCCGATGCACTTAACCACGCGGCGATGTGCTACACTCCAGAGCCAAGGAGTGGGGTGGGGGGCGGTGACTGGGTAAATAGGGTATGGTTGGGACGTAAATCTGTGACGGACTCGGGCCGTCACATTATATATATATATATATATATATATATATAATGTCTTGGTAGAAAATCGCTCTCGGCGACGATGCACATGCATAAATAAAACAGTGATACACTAAACAAACACAGAAACACGCAAAAAGGACACTCACAAAAGAAAACTTGTACGTTTCGACGTCAGGACGCCATCGTCAGCGGTAGAGGAATGATGAGTCCGCTCTGTTCCCTTGGGAAGGAAAGGGCAGAGAGGAAGGAAGGGGGTAAGTGCGAATGGATAGTGGTGGGGAATATATATATATATATATATATATATATATATATATATATACCGCTGACGATGGCGTCCTGATCGCCGAAACGTACAAGTTTTCTTTTGTGAGTGTCCTTTTTGCGTGTTTCTGTGTTTGTTTAGTGCAGGGGTCTCCAAAGTACGGCCCGCGGGCCACATGTGGCCCGCAAGATGATTTTAACCGGCCCGCAGTAGAATTATGCGGAAATGTGCCGCATAATATTTGCTTGGATGGTCACTTATTGTAATTAATTACTTAAGTAATTATCGTTTCAAAATTTTAATATCAGTTAAATAAGATTTTAAAAGCACAAACACAGTACCATCATTCATATTCATGGTTTTGGGATGAAAATATGATAATTTGCTGGTAGTGTTCGTCGTCATCAATATACTTTTTAACATTTAATATTTAATGATTTTTAAACAGTAATACAGCAGAAATACAATATAAATACAATATAAGTCCTCCTGAGCCTCTGGCTCGTCAGGAGGTGCTTGTGAGTACAAAAAATATTGCAGAGCATTGGTGGCGATATAATAAATTGTACACTTTACACTTTTACATACATTATGAAGAATGACGATCAATTTCTTCAATTCTTATCCAACAATAAATTCTTACAGTCTCTTTTCAGTTGTAAGTACTAATATTTGGTATTTTATTATTTACAAAATTAAGAAGTTTAGGTATAATCACACTTAACATTCTATCACCATAGTTTGTGTATGATTTTGGTATATCATATAATTCCTTGTATCTTAATTGCATTGTATCTTTTAATTCTTTTTTTAACCTATATTTTTTACTGTAATAGTTTTCAGTAATGAGTACATATTCAAATAGCTTATCTACCGGCAGTACACATATGTCTTTATAGACCTTATTAGCATCAGATAATCCCACATCACTTCCTTAATTATATTTACATCTGAAAATTGTTTTTATTATTCGGTTTTGGGTGCTAATCAAAATTTTTTTATGTATATTAGCAGTGCTACCCCACACTGTCAGACCATATCTTATTACCGATTCAAACAACGCATAATAAACCTGTATTTGGATGTCAGTGGTAATATATTTTGTTATATGATACATTTGGTAAGATATTTTTCTTAGCTTTTTATTGATTTTTAATATATGCTCACCAAATTTGAAATTACAATCAATAATGACACCCAAATAATTGTATTTATCTACTTGAATCATTATTTTACATCTACAGTTTGATATTTGATAGTTGCGGTGCATACAATCATGATCGTGTATAGTTAAATTTAAAAATTTGTGTCTATCTATTTTGCTAACAATATGTAAAACTTTAGATTTCTTATTATTGATTCGTAGATCGTGATCGTGTGACCATTGCGCAATGGAATTTATGTCATTTTGCATGTTCTGCTGTGCTTTATCAAAGTCCTTGTGCACACTAATTAAAGCTACATCATCAGCATATAATATTATTTTACTATGGTTAATAGACGAAAACACTCCATTTATATAGATTGTGAAGAGAATTGGACCTAATATGGATCCATGCGGTACACCATAGTTTATAATTTTCTTGTCACTCATATTGCCATCTAGTTTAACTATGATATGTCGTCCTGTAAGAATAACTTTTGAACCATTCATGAATATTGCCTCTGATGCCTATATTATATAAGATATTAAGTAGAATTTTAATATTCACTGTATCAAAAGCCTTGCTATAGTCGATAAAGGTCACAATTATTTCATTTCTTTTATCAAGGTTCAAATTAACAATATCTGAGAACAACTCTAAAGCATCCCTTGTCCCTTTTCCTTCTTGAAAACCAAACTGAAATTCATTAATAATTTTATATTTATTTATGAAGGCAATCAAATTTTGTGCAACGTACTGTTCTATTATTTTACTTAATGATGGGAGTATTGAAATTGGTCTATAGTTGTTCAAATCTTTAAATGAACCCTCCTAATGTATTGGTCTAACTAATGCAGTTTTTAGATCTGCGGGTATACGACCTTTTTTAATACTTATATTTATGGATTTAGCGATTAATGGATGCATCAATTCATTGTGTTTTAAGTCGTACATTCTGATTTTATCTATGCCAGGGGCTTTTACTTTCATTTTAGCCATTATTTTTGATACTGAATCATTAGAACATTCTGGTATTACAATGGAATATTTGTTGCTCTTACAGTGGCTGTCACAGAAATGTTTATTGCAAATTATTTTCAATTTATCTATGCCATTAGTGAATTGATTAACAAATTGGTCACATATTGTTTTTATATTCTCTCCAAGTGGATCACCTAGGTGTGATAATATGACACTATCACCTGTTTTTCTTAGTTTCCTTCCTAACAATTCATTTATTGTATTCCACATTCTTTTTGCATCTGTAATATTACCTATTTTCTGTTGATAGTAATTCTTTTTATTTTTCCTTATTTCAGTAACTACTTTACTTCTTAGTCTTTTATAAGTCTCTCTATACCTTTCATTAGTGGGGTTGCTTTTCCATTTTTTAAAAGCACTGTCCCTATCCTTGATTATCTTAAGGATTTCAGTATTCATCCAGGGTTTCAATGGAGAGTTATACCTATTAACAGTATATTCTTTACTTGATAAACTATAAATATGATTCAGAACTTTGACCAACATATGATACATAACCTCAGGATCATCTTCGCTAATGATATTTCCCCACTGATTTTGATTTATGTTGTGTTTCACCTTATGATTAACCAGTAAACAATCATGATTATTCTCAGAAATCGTATTATTCAATTTGACTTTGGGATGATCATTGATAATGCATAGTCCTACCATATAATGGTCACTTATTTTTGTTTTATATATAAGTCCTTCCACAGAGTTAGTATTACCATTAAAATAAATATGATCAAGGCAGGAAGACACTAAGTTGTTTTCAATTATCTCTTCCCGGGTATACTCCATAATAATTTCTTCATAACCGAATGTAGCTAGGAGATTCCTGTATTTTATGCAGTTCACCTTCGTTTTATTTTTAATGTCATATTAGTTTTTTATTAACTATATTAATATCACCTATTAGTATATTATGACCTGTAGTATTCACAAGAAATTTATGTTCAAGTTCATCCAAAAATTGATTTATAGAATTATTAGGAGGTCTATATATTCCAATAATGCTATAGTTAGTACCATTAATTAACACTTTCCCACAAATACATTCAAAGCTTTCAGTCTCAATATTCTTCATGGAGAACACAACATCATTTTTTACAAAAAACATTATCCCACCTCCTCTTCTGTTGCTCCTAACTTTACAATACCTTGTATAGCCATCAATATTGTAGGCAGTTATTTCATCCGAGTGTATATTAATTTCTGCCAAAATTAGAATATTGATTTTCATTTTTTGAGAGATAGACATATATAAAAGTTCTATTTCTTCCTAATGAGCTCTTAGAGATCTGATATTAATAAATAAAATCGTACCACCTAATGTATTAGTACCAATTTGGGAGACATGTTCATATACATTTACATTAGGCTTAACCTTTTTCATAGCATTGAGTATATCCATAGTTATATTGAAGGTATAACTGTATAAACTATAACCCTTTTAAGCAAAACTTCTACAAATATTTAACTCTAATGTTTTACTTCAATCAATGCAAGATGATCAAGTAATTCTATTTAGATCTTTATCATCACTAATTCTGATTGTTAAAGCATTAGGATCCTTTTTTACTAGAATTTTACCAAATTTCACCCAAACATATTTGTATTCTTTCTCCTTACATTTCATTTTTGCTTTCCAAAATAATTCATTGAAGTGACTCGTAAGGGATTCATTTACATATATACCTTTATAATTGTTCTCATTTTTTAGGATTTTTCTTTTTACAACCAACTCTTCCCACATAATTCGTGACGTAAATTTTACAATCATCTTACTTTTGCCTTCTTCATTCTTTTTGGGAACAAAATAAGTCTCATCAATATCCTTAATATTAAAGTTATTTACACCCATGTTTGTAGCCAAATCATTGATCACATCGTAACAACTCTCGTTTTTAGTTATATTTACTCCAACAATTTCTATTGATTTATTTAATTGCTTTTGTTCTATTTCTCTTATTTTGTGTTGGAGATTTTCAATTGTTTTATCTTTTTCTTTAATTTCTAATTTCAGCTCTGTTACGATACGATTAAATACGATAATTTAATTTATAATTGGTTAATATATTATAATAATATATACTCTGTAATTAGTTAATATAATTTTATGATTTCTATAAAACTCATATCTAGAGTTTCCTATTAATTTTTTTTACCACGGCCCGCTGAAATGTGTTCAAGTACCCATTGCGGCCCTCGTTACGATAAGTTTGGAGACCCCTGGTTTAGTGTATCACTGTTTTATTTGTGCATGTATGTATATATATATATATATATATATATATATATATATATAAATATATATTTGAATGTCCTAATTATTAAAGAAACCTGGGGGAAGTTATTAACCAATCTCAGTTAATTAAAGAAGAATTATGTCATAGAATACGGAAAATTGTTTACATTGCAAGAGTTAGTTTACATTGCAAGAGCAATTTATGTTTCTATATTTTAAATCAGTCAATTAACCGGACTACTAAATACATAATAGACTTTTTTCCTTTAAAATACAACTTTCAAGCCCATACCATCATTAATAAAAGCGTTGAAATTCTTACGCCAGTTCAAAACATTTTTCTAACATTAATACAAGTAGAGCAAACAATTCGTTTATGTAACCGATAGTAACGCCTCACTAGAACAATTTCTGTTTCTATATTTCAAATCAGTCAATTAACCGGACAACTTAATAAATAATGAGCTTTTTTCCTTTAAAATGCAACTTGGAGTGCGGATCAATTATGTGTTCCGTTCGCGACTTGTAAATGACACCGCGGCAGAAGAAGGAATTAGTTCCTGACTGACTTTAGTTCCTTTAGGTTCCGTAGCACTTCTCTGCGTGACGTCACAAAGCAGCGATTAGGCTTTGTATTCTACTATAAGCTCTGTTTACTTTAGACGGAAGGCGATCGATGCCATGGTAACGGCGCCAAAACGGCGGGAGACGCCTAGTCGCCTTCGTGACGTCAGCCTAAACAGAGAAGAACAGATTCTTAAGAAAGACAACGTGATCGAAGCACATAAAAGTTTTAAAATTAGTCTAAATGTAAATTAATGTAGTCTAGTTTAAAATTTAATCTTCAAGTTGTTTCTTTCTTAATTTTTTTCAATGCAGTTTCAACATTGTTGCCCAATTTTCTTCCTTCACTGTCAAAGTTACTTTGCCATAAGAAAAGTGTAACATGCTGATCAGCAGTCGTATCAATATGTTGATTCGTTTTCTGTACATCTCTATAACTACACATTCCTCTCCGCCAATGTCGCTCATTCATTCAATAATTATTCTTCACTTTTTCGTCTTTCATGATTCGTCTGATGTAGTCCACAATTGTATCACACAATTAATCAAACAGACTTATCAAATGTAGAGTCAGTGAGAATAGGTGTGACCCTTACTCAGGACCTGTCCTGGGGGAAACAAGTGCAGGAAATCTGCGGACAGGATGTATTCCTTTCTCATTGTCTTTCTCCGTATTTCTTCAAATTATATTATCCTTCCAGCATCGTATTCAATATCCTATTGCGTCGCAAAATATGTCCGGTTTCATGTGTCTCTTCTTCTCCCACACAGTTTGTTCATTTCTCTTGTTTTCTTTCAAAATCTCTACTTCCTTGTTAATTCTCTATTCCTTATATTTAATCTTAATCCTTCTGCGATAGCACATCACATCTCCATCGCATCCAATCTCTTTGAGAAATGGCTAAAGATAGACTTCTCCTCGGAATATTATATTGGTGGTTTCACATTGTCATCCACAGTGAATATACAATTCTCAATATAAAATAAATCAACATAGGTACTACAGGTGAGAAAATCTACAATCCGTACAATCTAATCCGTAGTTTAATTCAAACATGATTCGCGCAATGGCAAACTAGTGTTTATTTTTTTTAATACGGATGAAGTTGGCGCGTGAAATTCATTTGGATTACCGCTCGACTCACTTGTGAACAGATGACGCTCGAAAAGAACAAGTGACGCCATCTGTGATGCGAATTGTGGAACTAAGTGGAAGGGTCGTTGTATCTCTGGTTGTGTTGTAGTGCGTGTTGTCTGTCGTAGGCGGAGGAGAAAGAGTATCACGTTAACCAAGGTCATTTTATCGTGTTTACGGAAGGATCAGTGAGATATACATGTGTAGTTATATAAGTGAAGTGTCCGATAGGAAAAGGACATTGTGTGTGAAGGTGAAGGACAAGATGGGACAATCGAGTTCGTGCCGGTCGCCTTGGAGCGGTACTGCTTGTTTATCAGTGTTTATATTCCTGATTCAACTGTTGGACTATTGCTATGGACAATTCTTACCAACATATATATCATGTGAGTACAAAACTGAGTAGAAATTCATTTACATCCCTGCTGAATGACCTCGGAATTCCTTCCCTGAGTCTATTTTTCGTTTTTCGAATTCGGTTTTGGAGACAAGGTTCCCCAATTACAACTTCTGTAACCGCTCTATTATGTCTCTTTTTATCCACTTGCATGTGGGAGGTTTATTTATCCTTTTGCTGTGATAAAGGGGCGTTGTCCATCACAATACAACTTTGCGGTTTAAAGTTGGGCAACAGTTGGTTGACGAACCAATTTTTGAAGGTCTCACTTGTCATTTAAATTAATGGAATAATGAATGGAATAACGACCCTTCTTTCCAACACCCTCGTCAATGGAATTAGGGGACTGCCGTGGAGCTTTTCCTTCTCGAAGTATTCGTAGATGCGATCAATTCACGAGTTTGCGAATTGCGAATGCAATGACCACGTTTCTTCCCACTCATCCTAAAGCTGGGTTTACACGTAGCAGTCGACTGCTATAGCAGTCGTTCGAAACGCGATACATCGCTACTGCTACCGCCGCGAAGTGTCCACACTAGTGTTACTTTCTACAACTATCGCAGTGTATATCCAGCAGTAAGACACTTCAAAAGTGGCTTCTATTTTGCAAGAAAGGCGACGAACTCTTCTCAAAATCCTCCTTGTTAGAGAGCTGCAGAAACAGGAGGATGATAATAGAAGAGGATTGATCTAAGTTTATAATGAACTATCCTCAAAGATCTAATAGGTACTCCTTTGTGACGGCGAGGAATGTTGGAATTCTTACGTATTGACCAAGACATATTCCTTCTATTACATAGGTACTATGGTTGGTTTTCAAAGTTTTCTAATGGATATTACGTACTGTAAAAATAATGAGAATCGGTTACAAATGTCAAGCATTGACATAAATATGTATAGGTACCCTACTTTTCAGACTGGTCCAAAACTGGAAAGAATCAGCAATGGAACGAGAAAATTTCTTCAAAAGTGCGACTGGCCATTATGTCTTCTATGTTTTTGGGCCACTGTAGATTTCAATCGGTCTTTAAGTCGCATTTATGGCATTATTATTTTTAAACTCCCCCTTCCTTGCATTCCATAAGCATTCATGTTCCCTATATCCTTCGATAAATCTGAAGAGATAACCTCCTGGCTGAGAAATCCTCGCCAACTTCTTCAAATTCACGGTCGCTTTCCATAGCGCGACCTCATCCGCCAGCGAGTGTTGCAATAGAATGAACTTCAATTTGATGGAAAGTAGAAGTCCTGAAATTTGGGCAAGATGCATTTTTGGATTAAGTTTATCCCAAACATCGGCAATGAGACTCATAACTTCAAACGTCGTCTAAATATTTATATTTTGCCCAATTTATTTAGGAAAGGTATCGCGCAACTTGTCCCAAAGATTCATAAACTTTCCAAAAACGTTTGTGTAAATCGTAAACAAATACATCCCAGCATCGTACAGCATCCCAAAATACGTCCACATATCACATGCACTCAAACAAGCAAAGTTTCTTACTGTGCAAAACCGTAGGAAGTACTTCCTTGGATGCTTCGTATACAAAATTCTTAAATATAAAAAGCCGGAATATTTACTACAGCTCCTCTCCTACACGTCAACCGTCCTACATAGATATTTGCGGTTGGGGTACAGTTTTTCTAAAAAAAATTTTATGAAAACTTTTTTTCTAAAAAGATTTATTCTAGAAGTAATCATGTTCCAAATACTATTTTTCTTAAAATCCATTCTTCGAAAGATTATGTATTTCTATAAATATATATATATACTCTTCTATATAGCAACGAACAAATAACAATGAAATAGGTTAATTTCGGCAATAACAACAACGTAGAAACTTTTGAGACTAACAATAATTTCAAAATTTCAAGTATTCAGTGTTCAAATTTTAGTTTTTAGAAATTGTTTGTTTTGCCGATTGTTTAGAAATAAATTACATTCGAGGCCGTCCTGCTCGTGGAAGAAGAAGAGGAGCTGCAGCCCCCTGTTATAGGCTGGAGCTATGGCCTCAATATCAAGCAGTATTGGATCGTACCGCAAGAACCAACAACATGTCAGAAGGTTGGCATAATTGTTTGCAGATAATTATGGGAAAAAAGCACCCAAGTTTATACTCTTTTCTGGTTGAGTTGCAAAAAGAGCAAAGCGATACAACCACGATGTTGGAGCAGCTTGATTTGAGTCAACGGGTCAAACCACCAACGAATCAAAAAAGGAAACAAAGCAGAAGATAGAATTTTTAATGTAGTCTCTCGATATGACGAATTCGTTGAAAACAATGATATTTCGACCTATCTTCGTTATCTATCTCATTATATGACAATGTAAAATTTATTAGAATAAAATTATTTTAGAAATATATTATCTTAAAAAAACTGTTATTAGAAAAAAATTGTTTTGGAAAAATAAATTTTTAGAAAACTTAACATTAGAAAATTTTTTTAAGGAAAAGTGACCCCCTGCCATATTTGCGCACACCTGATGACACTCTTTACATTCCATTCCACCCGAACTACAATTTTGCATAATCCGTATTCAGTAGAAGCTGTAAATTTCTGGAAATCTCTCTCTCCCAAAATATTCGTCAAATGCCACCCATAAATTCTTTCCGAGCAAAACTTTTTAAACATCATTTCAACCATAGTTGAGGGACTTTGTATTTACAGCCTTGCTAATGAGTAAAAGTTACCATTCACTACGTTTAGCAATCGATCTCAGATCGATCTGACTGGCTCAGCTTGGTGTTGTAAACGGAGCGAGCTGGCCAGATCGATCTGAGAAGCGAGCCGAGTCAGCCCGCTTTCACTAAAACCGGTATGAGATCTCAAATCGATCCGAAGAGGCCGGAGCGTGGCGCTCATCGTTCTTCTTTTGGTTGCCGATGGTATACGAAATATACTCGATATCATTTACGGCGTAACTTGTTGCAAGAAGGGAAAGGAGAGAAGTGTGCGGCTGAAATATGCAAGAAATCTCAAAATAATTCAAACTACTGGAATCGATAGTTCTATATCGATATTTTCAGACCATGTTGGTAAACCAGGCGATCTGAGTCAGCTCGCTGCTACACTTTCAGACCGGTCTGAACTCAGACCGATCAGGGATCGATTGGTTAACGTAGTGATTTACAAAAGATGTGACTCTAGTTAGGAAAATATCTCAGGTTTTTTTTGTTATCCGTGATCTTATATTTTACTCAAGATGAATAAGTAAGTATTTAGCTAAAATTTGGCAAAAAACTTCGAAATTGTCTTCAGTTTTTCTTGTTAATGTGATTGGGGATGTAATCCTGACGGATTTTGTACCTAACATAATGTCCTTTGGTTTGTTGCATATGTGGTTGGGGAAGTAACCATAACAGATTTTGTACTCAATTATTGAAACCTAGTCGACCCGTGCGAATCATTTGCACTGTAACATCCTCAAATCCCACTTAATTGAAGTGCACACCGTCTAGTTAGTACCGTGGAGTCAGTGCGTCAGAATCCATACAGTACTTACTTTTGAGTTGAACTTGTGTAGATTTCTTTCAAGTGAATAATCTGATTTGATCGCCGGGTTTGTTTATCGTAGAGAGCAGAGACGAAGTAAGTTGGTCTTCATGGACTAAGTAAAAACAAATGACTGCGAGCGGTTTGGTGAAGTCACAGATATACTAGATTGGCAGTGTCCACTCTGGCCGCAGGGATGCGTTGAAGCCTACCCCCACTCCTTCCCTTGCGCACGCGGCCATCTTACATAATTAAACGAATCGTAAACAAAGCGCAGTACTGATTTGTGAATCTCATTGTAGACCTTTCTTTTGGAGGAATTGGGCCTGAATCGACAATTAATAACCGTAAGTCTGAGCACAGATCAAAATACAACAGGTTGGCTATTTTCAAAAATCTTTAGTTGCCACTCATTGTAAATTCTTAAGGATGACATTATACATGTTGTTATCGAATTTACGATGGTGCCGGAAATTTTGTTGGTTTCGTGGTGAAATAAATAGTTGCTTTGAAAAGTTATCTTGTCGTCTTCATTCTTCCTTTTCTACAACTTGGGTTAAAGATGGAAAACAATTCCATGTAAAAAATACCCCCTAGCCATTCCAGTATTAAAATAAAAATTATATGGTTGGAGAGCCTAGTGACGTAGAATTGTATACACGGAACTTTGTTTTACTGAACTACTTTAAAAATGCTATTCATGAATTCTTGACCGTAGCCGTCAGTGCAAATGATATACACAAATTGCTGAGGTAAGATGGCGGCGATGACGGCTTCACTTTAGCTCCACCCACTTCCAGGCCTTGGGTGAAGTAAATATAAATTCAAGTTTTGATTAATTTAATTTTTTTTATAAATAGATCAGCAGATCGAATACCTTAAATCAATATTTTAAGTCGAAATTACAAGCGGATTGAGATAATAGATTCATGAAATTGAAATCCGTTTCATTTCGATATATCTCGATATTCTCGATAGAGGATCGATAGGTCGAGGGCGGGATTTCAAAAAACTGTTTTTCTCAATTATAAGTTTTCGAAAAACAACTGAAATGTGAGTAATTTGTATATTTATCCTGTATAGTGGTTAAGAAAAGCTTTAAAATGATGCCTCATTTATGAAAATTGATGAAGTATTAAGGAAGTCATGGCGTACCGACAAAAAAAGCCCTTGAGAAATAATATATATGATTATTAGGGTGTCATCTTAAAAACCTGTGTGTTAGGAATTTTGTGACTGATTTTGTCTCTGCCATGCAAAGGATTTAAAGAGGTACTTTAGTTTCAAATACATACAGTTTTAACCTAAACCTATAGGTAATAATAATCATGTTATTTTGTTTGTGTTTTAAAACCTGTTCTTTTTTGTAAGCGTAGTTTCGCATGTACCCACAAGGATTTCGCATAAAATCTTTGATATTTAAAAGGGTTGTGTTGTATGACATTATGCTCTATAAATCGATACTGTGGTACAGTCTCAAGAGGCTTTTTTTTACAGAAACATTTTTATTGTTCTACTCCCGGCCAAAGCTCTGTACAATCTTAAATAATTCATCACATTGAAATTAAAATGCTGTACGTATTCCATTAGAACCTAGGGGACATAGATCCCAGGTTATCAATAAAGTTATTATTATTATTATACGGCAAGTAACGTAAATTAACGTATTGTTTGCTATAAATAAATGCAGAATAGAAACAAAGGAAGCACAAACCCGTAATATTTCTACATAGGGATCAACGAGTCCGAAATAGTAACGTAAAACGTAATGTTTTTCAAACGTAATTCTATAACGGGAGAGCACGTCCCAAGTATTAATTAAAAAAGCTCTCTGAAAGTGAAGTGCAAGAAGTCGGATGATGTATTCAATAAGTAAAATAACATCTTTTTCGATAAAAATGACGCCAATTTAATGAATTCCGTTTTGAAGTGACATCTTCCTGTAATTACCTGAAGCGCCGGGTGGTTGAAATCGCGCCGTGCTTATTTGTACGCAATCAATCAAATGATTAGAATTGAATGAATGGAATAAGGCAACCTATAAAGGTACTTTGAGCGAAAAATCACTTCACCTAGAATTTGATGAATTCCGCCTCATTTTAAAGAAAAAACTCTCATATTTCCAAAGATATATCAAAATATATCAACCCCTTGCCTATAACTACTATTCACGCAATTTGCCTATTAAATATATAAGCTGTTTTTTGCAGATGGGATAGATTATGGCTCTGTGCGCTCCAGAGTAGGAGAATGTATTGAAAAGAAATAGGAATTTATAACACCTAGATTTCGTCAAAAAACTAACGGTGTGTAGATTATATATTTTCTCAACTATTTATAAAAAAAATAATGTATTACTCACCACAGTAATATTAACAGAATCGCAAATAAAAAACCTGCTGTTTTTTATGGTTTTCAGCCGTACGGCGGGAAAAAATGAGTCAAGTTAGAGACATATATGTAGCTTTATTTATTTAATTACTGAAAATGTTTGTAATATTTAACTATATTTTAACGCCTTTAATAATACAATATTTATTTCATACTTCTTACGGACGCTAAAACAAAAAATAATAAAATTTGAAGATCATAGATCCCAGGTTCTCAATCAAGTTATTGTTATTTTTATAAATATTCACGTAAGCTAAAGTTAATTTAGGAAAATTGTGGATAGTGAATTTGGCTTTTTTTTTAATATTAGCTTTCGAAAGTAGTACAAAAACTACATAAATTTCCCCGAATGGTGTTACAACTTTGTAGTGAGTTTATTTTTACCCTCGGGTCGCCTGGGTTTTAAACACCCAGAGTAATTTAGAAATGTAATGTTTTTCATCTCGTCCTCCCTGGTGTATCAAACTCGACAGTAGCTGAGTTTTTTAGGTATTGATAGTATATTGAAAGTAAATTTAACATCATTTATTTTTCTGTGGTGAGAAAAAAAAACAATTTTTCGAAGCTCTGGGTGTAGAACCGACCGTACTCATGTGATAAATACATTTGACACCCTTTCTGAGAATAGATACGCAATAAGAATGCCGCCGGATATGTATTCCTGAAGTTGAGAGATAAAAAGACCCTCGAAACGTATGATCATCGACATCAAAATAAAGTGTGCACTAACGTTGGAGATTTTCCAAATGCCAATGTGTTGATAAGTCCAGGAAAAAAGTGAGCAAACAAGTTAAGATATACAAGATATGATGGTTGAAGGGTTGACTATCTGGAATTTCGACATGATGCTGTAATTAAAACTTTGTAATATTCCACACTGTTTTTATTAATGGTACAAGCCAGACCGGTTTCAATGTTAACACATCATCATCAGAGGCTAGAATTACGAAGTACAGAGGTGGAGGCTTGATATATATATATATATATATATAAAATACACTGGACAGGGGGTGGGGAAAGAAAAGTAAAGTAAAAAGAGACGACTTACAGGGAACGTTTCGAGCCTGTAAGCTCTTCGTCAGCTGGAGAAGAAGTGCTTTGGCACTATAACTATATCTTTACGCCATTAAGATTACAATATTTATTTTATACTTCTTACGGACGCTGAAATAAAAAAATAAAGTTTGAATATGGTCTCCACTATGACTAGGGAACTATCTCTCGCTTAAAACCCATGACTATGAACCCATGAATTAGTCATGTGGAACTCCCTCGTTTTTTTTTAATTTATGAATCTTTGGGATAAGTTGCGCAATACCTTTCCTAAATAAATTCGGCAAAGTAAATAAAGGTCTACCCCTCCCCTTACTTTTCCCACGATAAGGGAAGTTCCTACCCATTTAATCGCCGTCCACATCCCCTCCCCATCCTTCCTGGCCACCTTCTTCGCCGGACCACCCCCGCTCATCCCCGGACTGCAGCGATTTAGATTAGATTAGATTGTTGTTGGGGGGGCCTTCGTCAGGAGCCCGGGCACTTAGACCTTTCTAGGTTCATTGTGCCAACCCCATGCCTGTCTGCCACATGCAGACAGGGGACAAGAGCACCTCGGTAGAGGTATGGAGGATTGGCCTCCCCCTGCCTCACCCCAGTACCAGGTATAGAGGATGTCCTCCCTCCAACCGGCCCGGTCTGGGTCTCCCTCCGGCCTCCCGGTATAGGTATGGAGGGAGTATCATCTCTCCATCCATGCCTGGTTGAGGTGTGGAGGAGGGTCACCCATCCAACCACCGTCCGGGCCCAACGTTGCTTAACTTCGGTGTTCTGATGGGAACCGGTGTTTCAACGTGGCTAGGCCCTTGCCCGGACTGCAGCGAAGGAGCCGCGGAGCAACAGGACGGACGCCACCCCCAAAACGACTGCCACTCCGTCGGACCACCAAGGCCCAGGGATGTGACCGGACCTAAGGCACTTTACGTTTCGTGCACTTTACCTGGGAGGCACCCGGACTCCGAGTCCGAGCCTCGACGTCGAAGGAGACCCAAACCTTCACCACGGGTGGTTTATGGCACCAACTGACCAGTCACACTCTTGTTTATAACTTCTACATCTACATACTACCCCGCAAGCCGCCTCAATAGGCGTGTGGCGGGGGGTGTTAGGACACCAGCCGTTTACATATAAAAAGGAAACACTCCAATGAAATTACGCCTAGCATTAATTATAGTCCCTTATTATTCGGGGGAAAAACGAATTCCCATAATACCTATCCGTTCGGCCAAATATCTATCTCTTAATTTATCGTTTGTGTCGGACCTGGAAATATAGTGGGGTTCTCATATGATGTTCTCCGTGTCGCTCTGAAAGATATCTACATAACGATATTAACATCTGTGTAACATGAAAGATATTAACATCTGTGTAACGCTGTCTGTACGCCCGTAGCAGTTTTTGACGAATCGCGCAGCTTTCCTTTGTATTTTATTTTAAGTTCCCGGATTAAGTCTTTCTGCACCGGATCCCATATGCTCGCTGCATATTCAAGGTGTGGCCGGACGAGTGCGAAATAGCACCTCTCTTTTACTTTTTCATCCGAAAATCTTCCCACAATACGCTTAACGAATCCTAGCTTCTTCAGAGCTCTGCCACGAATATTTCTTTTAGCTAAACATAAATCACAAAACTATGTTCGTCCTTTTGTTACACTAGTACTAGTAGTTACGCTGATGAAAATGGTTTTTCCATCGCAGTCATACGATTTTACGTGATTTAGTAATTTAATGTACAAGGTGAAACTCTGGCTATTTACTAGCGTAAAATATGATAGGGGATCTATTTTAGAGATTCTTTGCTATCAATATCCTGTTTTGTACTTTTTTGTATTTATTTCTTTTCCTTTTTTTATGTATATTATTTTTCCATTATAAAGAGTTGCTCTTTCCAACTGGAGACATTTTGTTATAGTAAAAACAAATTGTGCTAGTATTACTATGATATTTTGACTCCACCAACAGGGAGACGCCAACGCCTTATGGATCACCTACAGCTCCAGTCTGTGTTTATTGTTTTATATTGTGTACAAAACTTGATGGAGCAATAAATATTTATTTATTATTATTATTTACATTAAACTGGCGTGGTTTACTAACGCACGTAAAATGGTTAATATCTATCCTGTAACCGATGAAAAAATCATTTTCATCGGCATGACTATTGCAACACATTGACTAACATAAATTTGCGATTAATATTTAACTTTAAGAAGTTATAAACTATAGTGTGACTGGTCAGTTGGTGCTATATAAACCACCCGCGGTGAAGGGTTGTGTCTCCTTCGACGCCGAGGCTCGGACTCTTGAGTTCGGGAGCCTCCCAGGTAAAGTGCACGAAACGTAAAGTGCCTTCGGTCGGGTCACATCCCTGCGCCTGGCAAGAGTGACTGCGCCCACAGCGCCCACCTGGTCATCAGCCATCGGATCGTCGCCAGCTCAACGCCCCCCGGAGGCCATGGATTCGCAGTTGGAGTGAAAGAGCAAGGCCACCATCTATCTTTGCTGCTCGACACCGGTGCTGCCGTCTCCATGGTCAAGCTAAGTGCCCTCCCCTCCCTTTCCCCCCTCAAACCACCCCTTCTACCATGAAACTCTATAGGGTCACTGGTCACTGTGTTAGGTACTAAGAAAATTAAACTTAAGCTAGGCAGTGAGACCTATACCCATAACTTTTATGTGGTTGAGAATAACATTCCCTCCTGTAGTGATGGCTTACTTGGAGTGTACTTAATAGAAAAGATTAGACGTAGAATAGACTTGTTCAAGAAGATATTATTGATTGAAAACGAAGTAATTTACTTGAAGGAGGTAGAAACTGTGCCCACCCAACTGACCAAACTTACTAAAGATTCTAGGCGAGGTAATGAAGATACTACAGTATGGAAGAAGACGCCGAGTGAAGAACTTAAAGACTTTAGGTGAAAACGTGTGTCTCGTGTGTGTAGCAAAACTTGGTGGCTCTCATTTGTGAGAAGCATTCCGTTCGGGAGAGGAAGGCATGTAAGAGAGGTTGGATAAAGAGGGCGAGGGCTCATCAAGAGGTCCAAGCAAGAGCCCTGTGGTACCTCTGTGGTACCACTCCCCCTCACTGACATCAGACACTTCGCATTCGACTGCTGCCAAGTTCCGCTATGCCTATAACTCTCCCCCCTTGGCCATATTGGCTGATAATAGCCGACATATATTTCATGTTTGTTCCTCCACTTTCTTAACATTTGTTGATGTTCTTCTTCGGTGGATTTCAGATGACATCCTCAGTGACCGAATCTGCAACCGCTTCCACAAGAGGGAGGTCACGGCGACGCTCAACCGCCCCATTATACTCGAGATGCGTCCAGAGTCGAGCCACAGCCTGTCAACCGGCACCACACTCCCCAAGCAGTGCAACTTCGAGGTGGAGTCGTGGGGTGGATTCCGCCATGGACTCGTTTCAGTCGTCCAGAAGATGAGCTTCCGCTACTATGGCGACGCCTGCGTCGACTACATTCAGGTATCTGAGCCAATATGAATTAGACAACCCATTTTTAATTGTCTACGAAGCATGTCTTCCTACATACCTTGCCCTTAATGTTTTTCTCGGTCGTCCTTTTCTACCTCTGCCTTAGAGTTCCCAAATCCACTTAGATAACGTCCTGGTATCTGAGCCAATATAAAAGACAATCCATTTAATTGTCAGGGAAGCATGTTTTCCTTGACTTCTAGCCCCATGTTCTTCTCGGCAGTCCTTTGCTTCCTCTTCCTGAGGGCTCCCTAACCTGCATCGACAACAACCAGGTATCTGAGCCTTTATGAAAGACAACCCCTTTCCTTGTCTGAAAAGCATTGCCTCCTACAGTCCTTGACCCAATGTTCTTCTCAGTCATCCATTTGATTTCATTTGATTTATTTTAAACATTCAAAAACAGCCGATGTCGGCCTTTACATTGAACATTTGCAACTTAAAATGTGCAGCATTAACAAAATAAAATTTAAAAAAACATGTGTTGGCAAATAGCAACAAATAAAAACAAAGAGACAATAACATAAACAATACACTACAACAACATGGAAAGTTAGGGAATCAGGGGGAAAGCGCTTTTCTAAGCTGGCGCTTGAATGATCCGAAAGGAGCAGAGAGATCGAGGGAAGGGCAGGCAGATGAAATGGTGTTGTACAAGGCAGGAAGCCCGTAAAAAAGGGATCGCTGGGAGAGAGAAAGACGGAATTTAGGTTGGTGTATAAGGTGATTGTTGCGTAAGGCACGGCCGGGGATGTGAAGTGAGAAGTATGGGAGTATTTCAGTGGATCGGTACTGACCATTTAACGCAGTGTAAAGAAATGAAAGGTCATTGATATTCCTACGGGTGGCCAGTGGGGTCAACGATAGATCAGACATGATTTCAGTACGAGAAGAATTACGGAGGTGCGGTTCGCGGTGACGGACTACGGAAATGAAGAAATTAACGGGGCGTTCAAGAATTTTCAAGTTGGAGGGACATGCAGTGGAGTAGATAACGGAGCAGTATTCGATAATTGGGAGAACGCAGCCAGTGAATATGGTTTTCAGGGCTATGGGGTTTGTGACGTTGGTGAATCTATACAGCACACCAACGACTGACATAGCCTTAGATTTAATTTTATTGAGGTGCGGGACGAAAGACAGTTTGGGATCGAAAGTAAGACCCAGGTCATTATGTGAGGAGGCAAATGGAACCAATTCGTTAAATATAGAGTTACGGTGCGTTTTAAGGAAAAAGGTATGTACTTTGATTTGAGAGTATTAATTCTAAGTTGCCACTGCAGGCACCAGGCCTCAAGGGAGTTGAGTAAAGATTGGAGTGACTGGGAATCGGCAGCATTCACAACTGTTTTAAATATTTTGCAGTCGTCTGCATAGAGCAGAATTCCGCAAGAGTTGGAAAGCGCGCAGCTGGTAACGTCATCAATGAAAAGGGAAAAGAGAAGAGGTCCGAGAACGCTTCCTTGGGGGACACCAGAGAGGATAGGTAGATTTTCTGATGAGGCTCCGTCAAGAACAACACGCTGAGTGCGGTCGGTGAGGAATTTGGACAGGATAGATAGAAAAGCACCGTGAATGTTGTACCGATTAGCCAATTTGTGGATTAAGAGGGTATGATTTACCGAGTCGAAAGCTTTCGCAAAGTCGATGTAGCAAACATCAAGTTGAGAAGAGGCTTCGAAGGCAGCGGTGATGTGCTGATGCAGTACAGTGAGGTTAGTAGCGCAGGAGCCACCCGGGAGGAAGCCGTGCTGCTGAGGTGAGATGTATGGGATGGCGAATGATAAGGGACGGTCATGAATAATACGTTCAAATAGGATGGAAAGAATGGGAAGGATAGATATAGGACGATAATTACTTACATCATCTTTAGCGCCGGATTTTAAAATGGGAGTCACGAGTGCTGTTTTCCAGGCTGAAGGAAATAAACCAGCTGCAAAAAAAAACGGTTGAACAATTTACACAGGGGGATATGAAGAGTGTCCGCGGTTTGGAGTAGAAAGAGTGAGCCAAGGCCGTCAGCTCCCGTGGCTTTGTTGGGAGGTAAAGATTTTAGGAGGGATAGGGTCTCGTCGTTTTTAACAGAGACCCTGGAGAGTGAGTGAGGGCAAACCGGAAGAAGTGTTGGGAGATTGATTTGTGGGGTGGGTGTAGCGAAGTTCGAAGAGAAGTAACTGTTGAAGGCCGAAGTTCGTTCGGCACCCGAGAAATGGCCCTGATCAGATTTGATGATGGAGGGTATGCGCGCGGATTTTCGTCTCGAATTAAATAGGGACCAGAAGCGTTTGGGGTTTGTAATCATGTCGTCAGTAATCGATTTCACACTATTGTCATAGTCGCGGCGTAGGAGATTCCGTGATATTCGGCGAAGGCGTGAAAATGAGGCGTATGTGTGTGGGTTGGGAAAGGACTTCCAAAGCTTCCATGCTGCCCGTTTATTTTTTAGTACAAGGGATGTTACCGCTGAGAGCCATATGGGTCTCTTCTTGGATACCCTTCGAGAAGAGACGAAGTCGGCGGTGACACCGTGCACAAAGTCATAAAATAAGTCTAGAGCGTCAACCGGGGACCCGCACTCCAGGAGGTCCCAAGGCAGGAGCGAGAGTGCGCGGTTAATGGCATCCCAGTCGGCCTTTCTCCAGGCTTTCACTGACCGAGCTGGTGGCGAGGGATGAGCGGAAGTGTGGTGGGGGAGGGGCACGGGTAATGAGAACTCAAGGGAGGAGTGGTCTGATTCGAAAATGTTTCTGCACGTAGTGGGGGGGTGTAGACTGAATGAGGAAAGGATGAGGTCCAATGTTGCCGAATTTCTGGTCGGAAAGGGATTGCACTGGAAGAGACCCATGCCGTCAATGAAGTGGTCAATGAAAAACGTGCCATTGGAGTCGGCACTATTACCGCTGGTTGATGAATTCCATATGATGGGAAGATTGAAATCTCCGAGCAGGATCAGGTCACCAAGGGTGTGCACGCGGAGAACTGACTCAAGGCATTCCTCCAACACGGAAATGTTGCTCGAAGGGGGTCGATAAAAGCAGCCAATGAAAAGTTTGCTAGGCAAACGGGTTCCACACCCACTCACAAGTCGGACTTCCGTCCAAATAATCTCGCACTGAGTCTCGAGATCGGAACGCCGAGTCGCCGGGATGGAGGAGTTGATCGCCAGTAGTACACCACCACCACGAGAATTCCGATCCCTGCGAAACACTTGATGACTGCGCGTGAAGTCTAGTTCACTGTCTATCACTCTGTCGCTGAGCCAGGTTTCGGAAAGGGCTATCACATCCAAAGCACAGAGATCGGAGCAGTGGGAGGAAATAGTGGAGAGCTTGTTCTGAATACTCCTAACGTTTTGGTAATAAAACTGCAAGACAGGGCCGGGGTTGAGGCTGACATCCCCGGCGAGGAGAACGAGGAGGGCGAGTAGATTCCACCCAGAAGACGAACGACCAGGGGCGGTCCCTCGGTAGCGTTCACTCGGCGAGAGGTCCGGCGGCGGCCGGGATAGATGGAGATGGCTGACGTTGAAACCGCAGGCATGGAAGGCGTTGAAGTGAAATTCACCGTAACTATGCAAGTTTTTGGGATATCCTATCAGAGGGGCCAGATAAGGTGAGTGACTGCGAACAATGGAGGATCCACACAGAAAAAGCACCGGACAAAAGAGAACTACCACTGAAATCACCACAGAATACACAGACCGAGGAGCGCGTGGGTGGTTACCGGCGGCCATCTTGAACAGGGATTTCTTCCTCCATCTGAGGGTTCTTTAGCTTTCATCGATTACATCCAGGTGTCTGAGCCAATATGAATTAGACAACCCATTTTTAATTGTCTGTGAAGCATGTCTTCCTACATTCCATGCCCTCTTCCCAGTTATTGCTGAGAACTTGTTCCAGGCCACCCCTATTGCCATGTCTTTTGGGCAGAGCACGGTACCTTGGACTATCTGTCAATATGTGTCTAAGCTGCCTCTGTTAACTATGTGAAAGTATGTTAATAAAACAATAAAAGCAATGTAAGCTTCTTATCGCCAGTTATGTTGGAAAAGGAAGTGCTGCATTGAGTGCCACGTCTGTTTTCAAAGATTAGGGTACTCTACGACCACCCTCCTCGCCGGGTTCTAATATTCAATACTTAAATGTTTAACACTGAATTTATCCAATACAGGATATTGGTATTGGTCGTTCTAAAATTGTGATTTTGGAATCCCAATATTTAAAAATGTTTACATTGGAACCAATATATTGGAAAACTGTCCAGCCCTAGTCTAGGCCACCCCTAATACATATGCGTATCTGCCTTGAAGCAGCATAATGTAATTCCTATTTGGCTCTGTCACGAGTCCTTTCCACTCTTCGTCTGAGGATCAGTAACATGTAGTGTGTTATTCTTTGCTGTCATTGTGCCTATTAATCAGTGTGATGGGGGTTTATATGTATTTTTACAAAAAGCCCCATCAACTCCTCCGTCATAAAAAAATATAATTATACCATCTTGATCAAGCCTGATAAGAATCAAATCAAGCCTGATAAGAATCAAATCAAGCCTGATAAGAATCAAATCTAGCCTGATAAGAATCAAATCAAGCCTGATAAGAATCAAATCAAGCCTAATAAGAATCAAATCAAGCCTGATAAGAATCAAATCAAGCCTGATAAGAATCAAATCAAGCCTAATAAGAATCAAATCAAGCCTGATAAGAGGAGATAATGTCTGAACTCAACCAGATCTTGTCTAAGATTCTGCCACGTGTATCAGATGGAAAGATTTCAATAAAGTTCATCTTCCGCCTATGAACTGGATGCTCATAGCACTGTTTCTCCTTTGCAGATAGTCAAGAGAGACATAGACGAGGATCATAGAGGGGCCCGGATCTGTGGCGATGCCCTGTTCGGTCTGCTCTTGGACGACAACGAGACGTTGCCCCTTCCGTTTGCCAATCCCCTGCCCCCTACTCCCCCAAGAGCCGACTCCTTCTACTCTTCCGTCCTCGTCGACATGCATCGCATCAACCCGTATGAGTCAATCGTGTCGGAGGCATCGGAGGTGGATTTGAAAGGAGAGCTGAAGACGCACCTGTTCATCTCAAACCGGACGCTTAGGATCAACGAGGAGCCCACCCAGCTGAAGATTGTCTACACCATGTACCAAGGTGTGATCAGAGTGACATTCTGACTTGAATACGTCTTAATAATGTAGCTTGAACCGAAATTTACCAGTGTTGGGAAATAACCAAGTAGAAATCATTGCTTTCTGGATAGGGTGGTGGGCACGGTACTACTAATTAAAACCCTTCTGCTATGAATACGGGAAATAAACAGCAGTAGGTCTCCTGACCAGGAAGATGAAGGCCGAAAATTTTTGTCGGAGATTTTCCTACGCAAGCGAGCGAATGCCGTATATTTTTCTCACTATGCTTTTCCCCTTTCTGGCGCTTGCAGGTACTAAGCTTCTACGTTTCTGGACGCCAACGTAGCGGGGTCAGGCCTTTCCCTTGGAATCTGGGAGCAGGGAAACCCTTCTTCGTCATATTAGAACCCTCTTTGCGTCAAAGGTCCATGGTCATATGATTGTTCATTCAGTGATTTTGCTAAATAAATATTTGTTGCTTTCTCAAAAAATATAAAATCAGAATTGAAATCCTTATCATTTGGTGTGGGTTTACAATATTTTAGCAAAATTCTACCTTCAATATTAACTGATTTCAAGATATCAATCAAGTTATTATTGCATTGCAATTTGTTTATGCAAAAAATCTGTTAATATTGATGGTAGAGTTTTGTTTTAAATGTGTAAACGCACAGTAAAAAATGAGAAATTCATTTCAAAGTCTACAATATGTGAGCAAGCAACCAATACAGATGTAGTAAAATCAAATAATTAACAAGTAGATGACCGCAAACACATGCCGCTGGGAAGGTTTAAAACCTGCGAAAGTTTGAGCTTAACTGCCCCCAGATTCCGAGATAATGGCTAGGTCCTCGTTAGGAGGGGTCGAAAAAGGTAACAGCTCAGTGTGAGTGTAGACCTGCGAGAACATTCTCCACAGATGCCTTGTAAAAATGGTCTGCATAGAGAGGAAAGACTATCACTTGGTACTCAGATCAGTAGACATGCACAGGAGAGAATTCCACCGCATGGAAAGGGTTAAATATCTTGGTATCCTCCTTCTTCCATGCGTTTATATATGTTCTCTGTGTTATCGCATGTGCCAATTCAAATAATTTTAACTACACTACTAATAGAAGGATGCTTTTAGAGAGTTCCTTCTCTCTCAATGGCTCTACAGTAGGGTGGATCAAAAAACAGTTTTTTTTCTAAATCGGTCTGCAACTAGTGCTTAATGTTTGTGGTAATTTGAATTAGTGTCGATAATCACCTAGGTAATATGAGAACATTGAAGCTTTTCCTTCTGGGACATTAGTTGCCTTGTGGTAATGACATCACTCAAGTTGCCATATCATCCGTTTAAACAAAGATAGCAAAGATACTTTTGCTTCAGTGAATGGACAAATAAATTTTCCAAAGGTGTAACATTCACAAATTTTATGGTATATTTGAAAATAAAAATTAAATCGTTTGTTTTTGAAGGATGAAATTTTGACGAATATTCTACAGCCATCTTAAAAATAAGATAACATTAGCATTGTTGGTAGCAGTTAAAGTAGTGTTACATAATCATATACATTACTGTGACAAGTTTCAAATCTCATGCATCAATGCAAGGGGTTTTTATGGTAATAAAATAAAATTTGAAGATCATAGATCCCAGGTTCTCAATCAAGTTATTGTTATTTTTATAAATATTCACGTAAGCTAAAGTTAATTTAGGAAAATTGTGGATAGTGAATTTGGCTTTTTTTTAATATTAGCTTTCGAAAGTAGTACAAAAACTACATAAATTTCCCCGAATGGTGTTACAACTTTGTAGTGAGTTTATTTTTACCCTCGGGTCGCCTGGGTGTTAAACACCCAGAGTAATTTAGAAATGAAATGTTTTTCATCTCGTCCTCCCTGGTGTATCAAACTCGACAGTAGCTGAGTTTTTTAGGTATTGATAGTATATTGAAAGTAAATTTAACATCATTTATTTTTCTGTGGTGAGAAAAAAAAACAATTTTTCGAAGCTCTGGGTGTAGAACCGACCGTACTCATGTGATAAATACATTTGACACCCTTTCTGAGAATAGATACGCAATAAGAATGCTGCCGGATATGTATTCCTGAAGTTGAGAGATAAAAAGACCCTCGAAACGTATGATCATCGACATCAAAATAAAGTGTGCACTAACGTTGGAGATTTTCCAAATGCCAATGTGTTGATAAGTCCAGGAAGAAAGTGAGCAAACAAGTTAAGATATACAAGATATGATGGTTGAAGGGTTGACTATCTGGAATTTCGACATGATGCTGTAATTAAAACTTTGTAATGTTCCACACTGTTTTTATTAATGGTACAAGCCAGACCGGTTTCAATGTTAACACATCATCATCAGAGGCTAGAATTACGAAGTACAGAGGTGGAGGCTTGATATATATATATATATATATATATATATATATATATATATATATATATATATATATATATATATATAAAATACACTGGACAGGGGGTGGGGAAAGAAAAGTAAAGTAAAAAGAGACGACTTACAGGGAACGTTTCGAGCCTGTAAGCTCTTCGTCAGCTGGAGAAGAAGTGCTTTGGCACTATAACTATATCTTTACGCCATTAAGATTACAATATTTATTTTATACTTCTTACGGACGCTGAAATAAAAAAATAAAGTTTGAATATGGTCTCCACTATGACTAGGGAACTATCTCTCGCTTAAAACCCATGACTATGAACCCATGAATTAGTCATGTGGAACTCCCTCGTTTTTTTTTAATTTATGAATCTTTGGGATAAGTTGCGCAATACCTTTCCTAAATAAATTCGGCAAAGTAAATAAAGGTCTACCCCTCCCCTTACTTTTCCCACGATAAGGGAAGTTCCTACCCATTTAATCGCCGTCCACATCCCCTCCCCATCCTTCCTGGCCACCTTCTTCGCCGGACCACCCCCGCTCATCCCCGGACTGCAGCGATTTAGATTAGATTAGATTGTTGTTGGGGGGGCCTTCGTCAGGAGCCCGGGCACTTAGACCTTTCTAGGTTCATTGTGCCAACCCCATGCCTGTCTGCCACATGCAGACAGGGGACAAGAGCACCATGGTAGAGGTATGGAGGATTGGCCTCCCCCTGCCTCACCCCAGTACCAGGTATAGAGGATGTCCTCCCTCCAACCGGCCCGGTCTGGGTCTCCCTCCGGCCTCCCGGTATAGGTATGGAGGGAGTATCATCTCTCCATCCATGCCTGGTTGAGTTGTGGAGGAGGGTCACCCATCCAACCACCGTCCGGGCCCAACGTTGCTTAACTTCGGTGTTCTGATGGGAACCGGTGTTTCAACGTGGCTAGGCCCTTGCCCGGACTGCAGCGAAGGAGCCGCGGAGCAACAGGACGGACGCCGCCCCCAAAACGACTGCCACTCCGTCGGACCACCAAGGCCCAGGGATGTGACCGGACCGAAGGCACTTTACGTTTCGTGCACTTTACCTGGGAGGCACCCCGACTCCGAGTCCGAGCCTCGACGTCGAAGGAGACCCAAACCTTCACCACGGGTGGTTTATGGCACCAACTGACCAGTCACACTCTTGTTTATAACTTCTACATCTACTTACTACCCCGCAAGCCGCCTCAATAGGCGTGTGGCGGGGGGTGTTAGGACACCAGCCGTTTACATATAAAAAGGAAACACTCCAATGAAATTACGCCTAGCATTTATTAATTATAGTCCCTTATTATTCGGGGGAAAAACGAATTCCCATAATACCTATCCGTTCGGCCAAATATCTATCTCTTAATTTATCGTTTGTGTCGGACCTGGAAATATAGTGGGGTTCTCATATGATTTTCTCCGTGTCGCTCTGAATGATATCTACATAACGATTTTAACATCTGTGTAACATGAAAGATATTAACATCTGTGTAACAACGCTGTCTGTACGCCCGTAGCAGTTTTTGACGAATCGCGCAGCTTTCCTTTGTATTTTATTTTAAGTTCCCGGATTAAGTCTTTCTGCACCGGATCCCATATGCTCGCTGCATATTCAAGGTGTGGCCGGACGAGTGCGAAATAATAGCACCTCTCTCTTTTACTTTTTCATCCGAAAATCTTCCCACAATATACGCTTAACGAATCCTAGCTTCTTCAGAGCTCTGCCACGAATATTTCTTTTAGCTAAACATAAATCACAAGACTATGTTCGTCCTTTTGTTACACTAGTACTAGTAGTTACGCTGATGAAAATGGTTTTTCCATCGCAGTCATACGATTTTACGTGATTTAGTAATTTAATGTACAAGGTGAAACTCTGGCTATTTACTAGCGTAAAATATGATAGGGGATCTATTTTAGAGATTCTTTGCTATCAATATCCTGTTTTGTACTTTTTTGTATTTATTTCTTTTCCTTTTTTTATGTATATTATTTTTCCATTATAAAGAGTTGCTCTTTCCAACTGGAGACATTTTGTTATAGTAAAAACAAATTGTGCTAGTATTACTATGATATTTTGACTCCACCAACAGGGAGACGCCAACGCCTTATGGATCACCTACAGCTCCAGTCTGTGTTTATTGTTTTATATTGTGTACAAAACTTGATGGAGCAATAAATATTTATTTATTATTATTATTTACATTAAACTGGCTTGGTTTACTAACGCACGTAAAATGGTTAATATCTATCCTGTAACCGATGAAAAAATCATTTTCATCGGCATGACTATTGCAACACATTGACTAACATAAATTTGCGATTAATGTTTAGCTTTAAGAAGTTATGAACTATAGTGTGACTGGTCAGTTGGTGCCATAAACCACCCACAGTGAAGGGTTGTCTCCTTCGACGCCGAGGCTCGGACTCTTGAGTTCGGGAGCCTCCCAGGTAAAGTGCACGAAACGTAAAGTGCCTTCCGTCGGGTCACATCCCTGCGCCTGGCAAGAGTGACTGCGCCCACAGCGCCCACCTGGTCATCAGCCATCGGATCGTCGCCAGCTCAACGCCCCCCGGAGGCCATGAATTCGCAGTTGGAGTGAAAGCGCAAGGCCACCATCTATCTTTGCTGCTCGACACCGGTGCTGCCGTCTCCATGGTCAAGCTAAGTGCCCTCCCCTCCCTTTCCCCCCTCAAACCACCCCTTCTACCATGAAACTCTATAGGGTCACTGGTCACTGTGTTAGGTACTAAGAAAATTAAACTTCAGCTAGGCAGTGAGACCTATACCTCAACTTTTATGTGGTTGAGAATAACATTCCCTCCTGTAGTGATGGCTTACTTGGAGTGTACTTAATAGAAAAGATTAGACGTAGAATAGACTTGTTCAAGAAGATATTATTGATTGAAAACGAAGTAATTTACTTGAAGGAGGTAGAAACTGTGCCCACCCAACTGACCAAACTTACAAAAGATTCTAGGCGAGGTAATGAAGATACTACAGTATGGAAGAAGACGCCGAGTGAAGAACTTAAAGACTTTAGGTGAAAACGTGTGTCTCGTGTGTGTAGCAAAACTTGGTGGCTCTCATTTGTGAGAAGTATTCCGTTCGGGAGAGGAAGGCATGTAAGAGAGGTTGGATAAAGAGGGCGAGGGCTCATCAAGAGGTCCAAGCAAGAGCCCTGTGGTACCTCTGTGGTACCACTCCCCTTCACTGACATCAGACACTTCGCTTTCGACTGCTGCCAAGTTCCGCTATGCCTATAACTCTCCCCCCTTGGCCATATTGGCTGATAATAGCCGACATATATTTCATGTTTGTTCCTCCACTTTCTTAACATTTGTTGATGTTCTTCTTCGGTGGATTTCAGATGACATCCTCAGTGACCGAATCTGCAACCGCTTCCACAAGAGGGAGGTCACGGCGACGCTCAACCGTCCCATTATACTTGAGATGCGTCCAGAGTCGAGCCACAGCCTGTCAACCGGCACCACACTCCCCAAGCAGTGCAACTTCGAGGTGGAGTCGTGGGGTGGATTCCGCCATGGACTCGTTTCAGTCGTCCAGAAGATGAGCTTCCGCTACTATGGCGACGCCTGCGTCGACTACATTCAGGTATCTGAGCCAATATGAATTAGACAACCCATTTTTAATTGTCTACGAAGCATGTCTTCCTACATACCTTGCCCTTAATGTTTTTCTCGGTCGTCCTTTTCTACCTCTGCCTTAGAGTTCCCAAATCCACTTAGATAACGTCCTGATATCTGAGCCAATATAAAAGACAATCCATTTAATTGTCAGGGAAGCATGTTTTCCTTGACTTCTAGCCCCATGTTCTTCTCGGCAGTCCTTTGCTTCCTCTTCCTGAGGGCTCCCTAACCTGCATCGACAACAACCAGGTATCTGAGCCTTTATGAAAGACAACCCCTTTCCTTGTCTGAAAAGCATTGCCTCCTACAGTCCTTGACCCAATGTTCTTCTCAGTCATCCATTTGATTTCATTTGATTTATTTTAAACATTCAAAAACAGCCGATGTCGGCCTTTACATTGAACATTTGCAACTTAAAATGTGCAGCATTAACAAAATAAAATTTAAAAAAACATGTGTTGGCAAATAGCAACAAATAAAAACAAAGAGACAATAACATAAACAATACACTACAACAACATGGAAAGTTAGGGAATCAGGGGGAAAGCGCTTTTCTAAGCTGGCGCTTGAATGATCCGAAAGGAGCAGAGAGATCGAGGGAAGGGCAGGCAGATGAAATGGTGTTGTACAAGGCAGGAAGCCCGTAAAAAAGGGATCGCTGGGAGAGAGAAAGACGGAATTTAGGTTGGTGTATAAGGTGATTGTTGCGTAAGGCACGGCCGGGGATGTGAAGTGAGAAGTATGGGAGTATTTCAGTGGATCGGTACTGACCATTTAACGCAGTGTAAAGAAATGAAAGGTCATTGATATTCCTACGGGTGGCCAGTGGGGTCAACGATAGATCAGACATGATTTCAGTACGAGAAGAATTACGGAGGTGCGGTTCGCGGTGACGGACTACGGAAATGAAGAAATTAACGGGGCGTTCAAGAATTTTCAAGTTGGAGGGACATGCAGTGGAGTAGATAACGGAGCAGTATTCGATAATTGGGAGAACGCAGCCAGTGAATATGGTTTTCAGGGCTATGGGGTTTGTGACGTTGGTGAATCTATACAGCACACCAACGACTGACATAGCCTTAGATTTAATTTTATTGAGGTGCGGGACGAAAGACAGTTTGGGATCGAAAGTAAGACCCAGGTCATTATGTGAGGAGGCAAATGGAACCAATTCGTTAAATATAGAGTTACGGTGCGTTTTAAGGAAAAAGGTATGTACTTTGATTTGAGAGTATTAATTCTAAGTTGCCACTGCAGGCACCAGGCCTCAAGGGAGTTGAGTAAAGATTGGAGTGACTGGGAATCGGCAGCATTCACAACTGTTTTAAATATTTTGCAGTCGTCTGCATAGAGCAGAATTCCGCAAGAGTTGGAAAGCGCGCAGCTGGTAACGTCATCAATGAAAAGGGAAAAGAGAAGAGGTCCGAGAACGCTTCCTTGGGGGACACCAGAGAGGATAGGTAGATTTTCTGATGAGGCTCCGTCAAGAACAACACGCTGAGTGCGGTCGGTGAGGAATTTGGACAGGATAGATAGAAAAGCACCGTGAATGTTGTACCGATTAGCCAATTTGTGGATTAAGAGGGTATGATTTACCGAGTCGAAAGCTTTCGCAAAGTCGATGTAGCAAACATCAAGTTGAGAAGAGGCTTCGAAGGCAGCGGTGATGTGCTGATGCAGTACAGTGAGGTTAGTAGCGCAGGAGCCACCCGGGAGGAAGCCGTGCTGCTGAGGTGAGATGTATGGGATGGCGAATGATAAGGGACGGTCATGAATAATACGTTCAAATAGGATGGAAAGAATGGGAAGGATAGATATAGGACGATGATGACTTACATCATCTTTAGCGCCGGATTTTAAAATGGGAGTCACGAGTGCTGTTTTCCAGGCTGAAGGAAATAAACCAGCTGCAAAAAAAAAACGGTTGAACAATTTACACAGGGGGATATGAAGAGTGTCCGCGGTTTGGAGTAGAAAGAGTGAGCCAAGGCCGTCAGCTCCCGTGGCTTTGTTGGGAGGTAAAGATTTTAGGAGGGATAGGGTCTCGTCGTTTTTAACAGAGACCCTGGAGAGTGAGTGAGGGCAAACCGGAAGAAGTGTTGGGAGATTGATTTGTGGGGTGGGTGTAGCGAAGTTCGAAGAGAAGTAACTGTTGAAGGCCGAAGTTCGTTCGGCACCCGAGAAATGGCCCTGATCAGATTTGATGATGGAGGGTATGCGCGCGGATTTTCGTCTCGAATTAAATAGGGACCAGAAGCGTTTGGGGTTTGTAATCATGTCGTCAGTAATCGATTTCACACTATTTTCATAGTCGCGGCGTAGGAGATTCCGTGATATTCGGCGAAGGCGTGAAAATGAGGCGTATGTGTGTGGGTTGGGAAAGGACTTCCAAAGCTTCCATGCTGCCCGTTTATTTTTTAGTACAAGGGATGTTTCCGCTGAGAGCCATATGGGTCTCTTCTTGGATACCCTTCGAGAAGGGACGAAGTCGGCGGTGACACCGTGCACAAAGTCATAAAATAAGTCTAGAGCGTCAACTGGGGACCCGCACTCCAGGAGGTCCCAAGGCAGGAGCGAGAGTGCGCGGTTAATGGCATCCCAGTCGGCCTTTCTCCAGGCTTTCACTGACCGAGCTGGTGGCGAGGGATGAGCGGAAGTGTGGTGGGGGAGGGGCACGGGTAATGAAAACTCTAGGGAGGAGTGGTCTGATTCGAAAATGTTTCTGCACGTAGTGGGGGGGTGTAGACTGAATGAGGAAAGGATGAGGCCCAATGTTGCCGAATTTCTGGTCGGAAAGGGATTGCACTGGAAGAGACCCATGCCGTCAATGAAGTGGTCAATGAAAAACGTGCCATTGGAGTCGGCACTATTACCGCTGGTTGATGAATTCCATATGATGGGAAGATTGAAATCTCCGAGCAGGATCAGGTCACCAAGGGTGTGCACGCGGAGAACTGACTCAAGGCATTCCTCCAACACGGAAATGTTGCTCGAAGGGGGTCGATAAAAGCAGCCAATGAAAAGTTTGCTAGGCAAACGGGTTCCACACCCACTCACAAGTCGGACTTCCGTCCAAATAATCTCGCACTGAGTCTCGAGATCGGAACGCCGAGTCGCCGGGATGGAGGAGTTGATCGCCAGTAGTACACCACCACCACGAGAATTCCGATCCCTGCGAAACACTTGATGACTGCGCGTGAAGTCTAGTTCACTGTCTATCACTCTGTCGCTGAGCCAGGTTTCGGAAAGGGCTATCACATCCAAAGCACAGAGATCGGAGCAGTGGGAGGAAATAGTGGAGAGCTTGTTCTGAATACTCCTAACGTTTTGGTAATAAAACTGCAAGACAGGGCCGGGGTTGAGGCTGACATCCCCGGCGAGGAGAACGAGGAGGGCGAGTAGATTCCACCCAGAAGACGAACGACCAGGGGCGGTCCCTCGGTAGCGTTCACTCGGCGAGAGGTCCGGCGGCGGCCGGGATAGATGGAGATGGCTGACGTTGAAACCGCAGGCATGGAAGGCGTTGAAGTGAAATTCACCGTAACTATGCAAGTTTTTGGGATATCCTATCAGAGGGGCCAGATAAGGTGAGTGACTGCGAACAATGGAGGATCCACACAGAAAAAGCACCGGACAAAAGAGAACTACCACTGAAATCACCACAGAATACACAGACCGAGGAGCGCGTGGGTGGTTACCGGCGGCCATCTTGAACAGGGATTTCTTCCTCCATCTGTGGGTTCTTTAGCTTTCATCGATTACATCCAGGTGTCTGAGCCAATATGAATTAGACAACCCATTTTTAATTGTCTGTGAAGCATGTCTTCCTACATTCCATGCCCAGTTATTGCTGAGAACTTGTTCCAGGCCACCCCTATTGCCATGTCTTTTGGGCAGAGCACGGTACCTTGGACTACCTGTCAATATGTGTCTAAGCTGCCTCTGTTAACTATGTGAAAGTATGTTAATAAAACAATAAAAGCAATGTAAGCTTCTTATCGCCAGTTATGTTGGAAAAGGAAGTGCTGCATTGAGTGCCACGTCTGTTTTCAAAGATTAGGGTACTCTACGACCACCCTCCTCGCCGGGTTCTAATATTCAATACTTAAATGTTTAACACTGAATTTATCCAATACAGGATATTGGTATTGGTCGTTCTAAAATTGTGATTTTGGAATCCCAATATTTAAAAATGTTTACATTGGAACCAATATATTGGAAAACTGTCCAGCCCTAGTCTAGGCCACTCCTAATACATATGCGTATCTGCCTTGAAGCAGCATAATGTAATTCCTATTTGGCTCTGTCACGAGTCCTTTCCACTCTTCGTCTGAGGATCAGTAACATGTAGAGTGTTATTCTTTGCTGTCATTGTGCCTATTAATCAGTGTGATGGGGGTTTATATGTATTTTTACAAAAAGCCCCATCAACTCCTCCGTCATAAAAAAATATAATTATACCATCTTGATCAAGCCTGATAAGAATCAAATCAAGCCTGATAAGAATCAAATCAAGCCTGATAAGAATCAAATCTAGCCTGATAAGAATCAAATCAAGCCTGATAAGAATCAAATCAAGCCTAATAAGAATCAAATCAAGCCTGATAAGAATCAAATCAAGCCTGATAAGAATCAAATCAAGCCTAATAAGAATCAAATCAAGCCTGATAAGAGGAGATAATGTCTGAACTCAACCAGATCTAGTCTAAGATTCTGCCACGTGTATCAGATGGAAAGATTTCAATAAAGTTCATCTTCCGCCTATGAACTGGATGCTCATAGCACTGTTTCTCCTTTGCAGATAGTCAAGAGAGACATAGACGAGGATCAGAGAGGGGCCCGGATCTGTGGCGATGCCCTGTTCGGTCTGCTCTTGGACGACAACGAGACGTTGCCCCTTCCGTTTGCCAATCCCCTGCCCCCAACTCCCCCAAGAGCCGACTCCTTCTACTCTTCCGTCCTCGTCGACATGCATCGCATCAACCCGTATGAGTCAATCGTGTCGGAGGCATCGGAGGTGGATTTGAAAGGAGAGCTGAAGACGCACCTGTTCATCTCAAACCGGACGCTTAGGATCAACGAGGAGCCCGCCCAGCTGAAGATTGTCTACACCGCGTACCAAGGTGTGATCCGAGTGACATTCTGACTTGAATACGTCTTAATAAGGTAGCTTGAACCGAAATTTACCAGTGTTGGGAAATAACCAAGTAGAAATCACTGCTTTCTGGATAGGGTTGTGGGCACGGTACTACTAATTAAAACCCTTCTGCTATGAATGCGGGAAATAAACAGCAGTAGGTTTCCTGACCAGGAAGATGAAGGCCGAAAATTTTTGTCGGAGATTTTCCTACGCAAGCGAGCGAGTGCCGTATATTTTTATCACTATGCTTTTCCCCTTTCTGGCGCTTGCAGGTACTAAGCTTCTACGTTTCTGGACGCAAACGTAGCGGGGGTCAGGCCTTTCCCTTGGAATCTGGGAGCAGGGAAACCCTTCTTCGTCGTATTAGAACCCTCTTTGCGTCAAGGGTCCATGGTCATATGATTGTTCATTCAGTGATTTTGCTAAATAAATATTTGTTGCTTTCTCAAAAAATATAAAATCAGAATTGAAATCCTTATCATTTGGTGTGGGTTTACAATATTTTAGCAAAATTCTACCTTCAATATTAACTGATTTCAAGATATCAATCAAGTTATTATTGCATTGCAATTTGTTTATGCAAAAAATCTGTTAATATTGATGGTAGAGTTTTGTTTTAAATGTGTAAACGCACAGTAAAAAATGAGGAATTCATTTCAAAGTCTACAATATGTGAGCAAGCAACCAATATAGATGTAGTAAAATCAAATAATTAACAAGTAGATGACCGCGAACACATGCCGCTGGGAAGGTTTAAAACCTGCGAAAGTTTGAGCTTAACTGCCCCCAGATTCCGAGATAATGGCTAGGTCCTCGTTAGGAGGGGTCGAAAAAGGTAACAGCTCAGTGTGAGTGTAGACCTGCGAGAACATTCTCCACAGATGCCTTATAAAAATGGTCCACACAGAGAGGAAGGAAGAGTGTATCTTGGTACTCAGATCAGTAGACATGCAGAGGAGAGAATTCCACCACATGGAAAGGGTTAAATATCTTGGTATCCTCCTTCTTCCATGCGTTTATATATGTTCTCTGTGTTATCGCATGTGCCAATTCAAATAATTTTAACTACACTACTAATAGAAGGATGCTTTTAGAGAGTTCCTTCTCTCTCGATGGCTCTACAGTAGGGTGGATCGAAAAACAGTTTTTTTTCTAAATCGGTCTGCGACTAGTGCTTAATGCTTGTGTTGATTTGAATTAGTGTCGATAATCAC
Organism: Pyrrhosoma nymphula; assembly: GCA_963573305.1. Lineage (NCBI taxonomy): Eukaryota > Metazoa > Arthropoda > Insecta > Odonata > Coenagrionidae > Pyrrhosoma > Pyrrhosoma nymphula. The sequence continues at coordinate 63,033,995 of OY754340.1, read as the reverse complement.
CTAGGTAATATGAGAACATTGAAGCTTTTCCTTCGAGGACATTAGTTGCCTTGTGGTAATGACATCACTTAAGTTACCATATCATCCGTTTAAACAAACATAGCAAAGATACTTTTGCTTCAGTGAATGGACAAATAAATTTTCCAAAGGTTTAAAATTCACAAATTTTGTGGTATATTTGAAAATAAAAATTAAATCGTTTGTTTTTGAAGGATGAAATTTTGACGAATATTCTACAGCCATCTTAAAAATAAGATAACATTAGCATTGTTGGTAGCAGTTAAAGTAGTGTTACATAATCATATACATTACTGTGACAAGTTTCAAATCTCATGCATCAATGCAAGGGGTTTTTATGGTGACTGCAGTATGCTTGTGACAAAATGTTTGTGTTTCCGTACCTAACTAGTTGCGACCCCACGTTCATGGGACCATAAATGCTTGAAATCACTCCATCTACCTCTTCCAGAAGTTGAAACACACTTTCCACCCAAAACATCAATCATGAACAATGAATGGTACGCTGTCGCAAAGACTAAGGGGATATTTTTGGGCAGAAACAATGCACCGTGTAATATAATCCATATCTTGATTAAATGTTGAAATGTTTTCATCATTAATTTCCCATAGTTTCTTAACTTCTTTGCCTTATTACCTTAATTTGTTTCATATATACGTCAGAGTGTGATGGCCGAAGAGTTCCCGACACCCTCTTCCACTGTGGCTATGGACTGTGCATCCACTATTCACTGGTCAATGACTGCTTTGTCAACTGTCCCTTTGGCGATTGCATTGACGAGACCAACTGTACCAATGCCAAGACCGCCAACATTACAGGTGAGATACATTTTCAGATTAACCAATCAGGTTTTGGCGATCCTGGTTCAACTTTGCACGTTGTGAGGCAATTTCTATGTTATCTAGGCCTACAAACTAGCCAATATCAAGTTTTCTTTAGGTATTGCATTTGTTGCTGTTCAATATTTATTTAAGAAGTATTTTGTGGTCACCTAGAATGTGTATTGTGGTGGTCAGCCAGTGGTCTATGCATAGACTAGAGGATGACTACTTATGTAATGGCCAAACATTAATCGAGACTCTGAAAATTATATTGTACGGTGTCAAATCTGTGAAAGATTTACGTCTGCTTATCTCAAAGAATCAATGATTGGTCACAGATACACACTCCACACCAAACATCTCACTAGCCATTTATTCAAATCCAAATTTATTCCATATTTATAACTTTTAACTGTTTTCAAACTTAACCCTTCCATTGAGATGTTCAACTCTTCTTCTTTCTCGACCGTGTTCACCTTCCTTTTCACTCCATTTACCCTCAAAACCATGGTTTGTTTCTTTTTGCCACTCAAGAGGTTCTAACATCTCATTGAGGTATTCTTCACATGGTACACCCCATGTCGAACTCACCTCACCTGTGTCGATGCATTAATCAGCAAATTGTGTCGGTGGAGGACCTAGGTCGCGGTGATCTCCTTGCAGATATATACAAGGCCCTTCTCTCATGCACAATAGATTTACAAGTACCAACTATTTTGTTATCAGTCTGACACTTTTACGACGCTTAGTGTTGAAAACATCCTGCACGTTCACCAAACTTTAGACTTTCAATCGTTGATGGTCGTCTTGAGTGTTGTTTGTCATAAGTGACTACTTCACCCTCCAAAAAAGTTAAAACCAGCTGTAAACTTGTGACTTTGACAGGACTTCCACTCCAACAATATTTTAAATCACGGCCATTGATTCGGACCCTAACTTCCTGAGTCTAAGAAAAAAATTTCTTTAATATTGTATTTCTCAATGGTACACCCCATTTCGAGCTCACTGAACTACTTCCCTTTGTCGTTTTGCAGGAATTTGAAAGTTTCGTAGCCCACGTGTCAAAATCTTCCATTTTGCAGAGCCGGGAACTTTTGCGAGAGTTATAATTTCCGGACAGGCCATGTGAAGGTGTTGATCAACCTTCCGTTTCATAAATTCAACCTCTTTCTCTTCAGTACCTTCAGTAGAATGTCCTACAGAACACAAGTAAATGCCTTCTCAATATCTTTTCATAACCTCCAATGTTGACTTTTAAAATGTAAGCTCAATGCTAAATTAATATGTTAACTGTCCTTTGACCGCCACCAAGGTTTATAAAAGAGTGCTTTGTTTATGAATCTGTGCTCTATAGCAGCTCATATGTGATGGTGGCCGACGGGAATGTGTAGCCAAGATCATCTTCCACCCATCCTGCCCTACAGCACTGCCATGTAGCTTTTCTTCACAGTAAGAGAAAATCAGTCTCACTATAGCTTCCAAAAAAGTTCCTGTCGCACACGTGCACAGCTTGGAGGGGGGGAACAGAAGTGGAAGGGAGGCAGAGAGAAGAGGCAGGGGAACGAAACCACTTTGCAGAAAAGACATGAGGTTGCAAACGGTTATAGTCACCAAGCGTCATGACTTTGTGTGAGACCAGTATAAATGGGATGGCAGGCGGTGAGGCGACACACTTCTCGAAGTGCTTGAGTTTTGCAAGAGCAAATAGAGAGGTTTTCCGACCCTCCACACTAAACAACCTCCCTCCCCTGTTTTGTAGGATTTTGAAAGTTTCATAGCCCATGTCCCAAAATATCCCATTGTGTAGTGCCAGGAACATTTGGGATAGCCCTGTAAAGGTGTTGATCAACCTTCCTCCTCACCAATCCAACCCCTTTCTCTTCAGTATCCTCGGTAGTCACACTGAATGACTTCCCTCTGCCATTTCGCAGGATTTTTAAAGTTTCGTAGCACACGTCTCAAAATCGTGCACTGCACAGTGTCTGGAACTTTTGTGAGAGCAATACCTTCTGGACAGGCCTTGTAAAAGTGTTGATCAACCTTCCTCCTCACCAATTCGACCCCTTATCCTCAGTAGTGTGTCCTACAGAACAATCAAAAGCCATCTCGAGATCTACTAATAGCTGTTAATGTTGACTTTGAAAATGTAAGCCCAAATACTAAAAGGATACGTTAACTGATGTTTACTCCTTCTCTGACCAGCCCATATAGTACGGTACAGTCCATCTCGCTCGTCGAGCGGTGCCGAAACCCACGAACCGTCACCGGTAGCAGCATACCTTAAGAGCAAGTCAGGCGGTTTCGGATTCGGTTTCAGATCTTCTAGATCACCTGGTTATTATGGAAGCTCTGGTATTTCATGGATAGTCTGGACGTTTGTAATACTTGTCATCGCAGTCCTCCTCGGCGTCTGCTGTTACCAGTGCTTCTGTTCTTCTCAAGAGAGGCTTACGGTTACGGTTGAAGATGGAGACAAAGGTGCTGGTATGTATCGGGAGTGGTGCATTAATTAGCGTCACCCGTTCTATTTATCTGTAAATGAAGACTATATGATTTTTTATCAGTGTAATCGTATTTCTGCATTAGAAAGTTCATGTCAAAAAGTAAATGAACCAGAGAAGACAGTGGTGATGTTTGAAATGTTTAGCTAGCTCCAAAACACATCACAAGGACATATTTATATGCAGCACCGAAATAGGCACCTCACCTTGTTGGAAATGATATAGGCGTCACTTGGCAGTAAACACGGAACAGTTTCACTTTAAATGTGTACACAATAAAACGCCTATGTATATATTTATCATGTAGTTACCATCTTCCAATCTGAGAACTGCTACAAGCGTGAAAAAGTTGTACTAATTGAGAAATTTGTCAGTAAGTTTTCATTCCCACCTCAAAATCAGATTGTTTTCCAAAAGTGAAGAGTATCATTATGATGTGTGGACATAGGGTTATTAAAGAGTCAGGATACATCGTTTAAAAAGTGTTTGCAGATCGTCAGGATTCTCACTGCTAAGATGGATTGATTTGCAGATAAAGAAACCACGGTTTTCACGATTAAATCTATTAAAGATTGGGCTATGTTGGAAGGTGTTTAAAACGTTAGTAATGTCAACCAGATTGAAAAGATAAATGTGTAAATTAGGCTTAAATCAAATATTTTTGCTGGTGCATGAACTAGCTATTAGATGGAATATGTGAGTCAAAAACATTGATAACCTGGAGTGATCCATTGTCTTAGAATCGGACCTTTTTTATGTGAATATTTTTGGTGCAATTAAGGCAATCGTGCAAAGCCTGAACCATGCCGGACTTCTTCGGCGATCTGCCACGATGGCAGCACCTACGACTACTTTGGCCTCGTATTGAAGCTTAACGTGAAAAGGAATTAATTTTCTCTCCAATAAGGCCGGTCTAGAATAAAATTCTGTCCAAGCATATGTGAGACAAATGAAGAAATTCAACGTGACACAAGTATTATAATATAACACCCGGAAGATATAATAAATGGAGTAAAATAAATAAATTTAACAATGAAATCAATAATAGCGATAATAATAACAGGAAGGATAAACAAAGCAACAAAGGGTGTAACTACAGATGCGGAAAAAGAGAGAAATATATGGTGGAATATGGAAAAGAGAGCTCGAACGAGTCAGAGGCGAAAGGAGAAGGAAAAAAGGAATTAAAAGTGTTTGTTAAATAGTGTCGGTTTGTCAAAGGGTGACGGGAGGAGTTTTGGAAGCGGTGTTTCAGCAAGGAAAGCTGGAAGAAGCCAGGAGAGAGGCCGAAACAGAGGGGATTGCGGCGGTAGCGAAAGATGCACGGCGGACCGGATAAAGAGATCTCCGAGACACAGCAAAAGTTGGAGGAAAAGGCAGGATAACGATAAGTGCCATCCCAAAGTTTTATTGTCTTGATGGTTGAATTAACAAGGTTGAAACAAAAGGACAGATAAAAATTCAAGCCCTCAAAATTGGAAAGTTATATCATTCAATTAAGTTATTAATTAATTATATAAATACAAAGGCTTTGAGCATTTGTAAATTGGGCCCAATCAACTATTACAAAGTTAAGGTATAAATTTTAAGCAGCTATAAATGTTTTCTGCATGCTATTTATATAATAACTATATAATAATATCCAAGGTAACATAAAGGGAGTGAAGGTGAGGGTTACAAGGTGTTACTAGGCAGTAAACACGATACCATATAACTTTAAATGTGTACACAATAAAACCGGCGGAACGATAGGTGGGCTGATCACATTCCTGGTCATCTCTGGTGGAATCGCTTTCTGTGTCTACTACTGTTACCGTCGGAGGAGAGCTAAGAAGAGCCAGACCCCTGTGGTTGTCGACGAAGACAAAGGTGCAGGTATGTATTGTGGGTGGCGCTTTAATTAGCGTTGCCCATTCTACTTCTCTGTATGTGAGGACTCTAGGATTTTGCACTAATCTAATAGTATTTCTGCAATTGATAGCTCATGTTTAAAAAAAATGCACTAGAGATGACAGTGGTGATGTACAAAATGTTTAGTAAGCTCTAAAACACATTGGTGGTGGACATTTTTATATGCTGCACCGAAATAGGCACCTAACCTTGTTGGATTTGATTTAGACATCAACTGGCAGGACAAAAACTCCAAAAATTGTGGACGTTTCGCTAAATCGACTAGATTGAAATTAATGGTGGATTCTAGTCACCGATACACATGAAATAGAAATACAGGTTGCTTCCCAATCACACCTTGCACGGATTAGTGCACGTCGCAGCAGATGGGAACAGATTAGTTCACGTTCAAGTCTACAATTTGAACCTTCGGTGCTTAAATGTTAATAAAATGACAGTACGATATTCGACTTGTATGAAGAAGAGTTCAAACTCATATCGTGAAAGATTAATCTTTCTATTTATACATACTATTCAACCAATCATCATAATTAGGGCTAGACTTTCAGATATTCATGTTTCTATCACTACATATTTTCCCATCATTAGAAATCTTGTTTGCCATCACGCATGTTACACTAGGATGAACGAATTAGACACATTGATTACAAAAGAATGCATCGGTATCAAAGATCTGTTCTTTTCAAACGGTACAAGCTACAGAGCTGCGCAACCTCTTAAAATGACCGGTTAAAATAACCTCTATTTCTTTTGGTTATTTGGTTATTTGCTAGCGCTATTTGCCAAGGTAAGAGCTTTTATCAGTCAGTTATTGTTTTCGTAAGCTTCATGATGGCAACAGCTCAACAACAAAAATCGTTTTGTGCATTGCAGTATGCGAAAAGTGAGTCTACTACAATGGTGCCACGTGCTTTTCGGCGTGAATATGACATTGATCCACTGCACAAATGGAACATCTTACGTTGGTACCTATTGCCTACTAACAGCAAGGAATGGAAAGCACGCATAACTTTGGCTGTGAAGGCAGTAACTGCTGACGTGCTTCACAGAGTGTGGGAGGAATTTGAATATTGACTTGACATTGTTCGGGTTACTCAAGGAGGACCTGTTGAACATTTGAGATGTTTTTTTCTCAACAAAACAAGAGAATGTACCGGTCATTAAAAGAGGTTGCGCAGCTCTGTAACTCGTACCACTTGAAAAATACAGATCTATGAAATTGACGCATTCTTTTGTAATCACGCTGCATATTATGTCCACATGCAACGGCACCACGGTGAGGGTTGTTTGTTAACAATGATCATAGTTGTAAACCCAGCTTACATTTCACATATTAAAAAAATGGAGGTGACTTGGGAGAAGCCGTGCAAAGTGATAAAATTATGTTTTCGATATATTCGACATAACCTCTCCATCACGTCCATCTTGGCGGTCAGGCCTTGTTCTGTGTGCCCTTTTTCTAATCCCGTCACCTAAGGCAAAGCTCGGGGGCATTCGATTTGAGAACTTTAAAGCAGTGCTCAAGAAATTTGAGGTGATTCTCAAGGAGCTGATAAAAAAATGGCCTGCAGAGTGTGTTTTAAGACTTGCAGAAATTCTGTAAGAGGTTTGAGTAGAAGGCGAATACTTTGAAAAGATCATGTAAACATTTAATTAGAGTAATAAACATAGTGAAAAAAACCATTCTTGATCAAACCGCATTTAAATCCGGTATTTCTTTAGTAACATGAACTTTCAAATGCAAAAATAAAAAATAACAGTGCAAAACCATATTTTTCCGTTGCTTTTCTTCCTTGATCAGAATTTGTAGATCCCTCGAAGATACTGGAGTCGAATACATACTATCCAACGCAGCCCACTCCTAATGCAACACCCGGTAACGGTCCCCCACCTGGTGGACAGCCAGGGTACTACCCAATGGTCCCGCAACAGCAACCTCCCCCGCCAGGATACACGCAGCAACCGGGACAACAGCCACCTGGATACCCAGGGATGCCAGTACCTCAAGGGGGATATCCAGGCCAGCCACAGAACCCAGGTGAGGGGGAAGCGTTACCTGGCAGTAGTGGCACCGAAACACGGTGGGGTGAAAAATAGTTGCTGCAAAACATGGTGACAGTTGCTCAAAAGGCCATTTACAAGGGAAGAGTCCATGTCCTACAAGGCAACTCGGTGCAATTGAACAGTCTCTGCATTGGCCTACAGAGGGTTCCGAAGGTCGCAAACCTTGCGTGCCATATTCAGAATAATATGTTATTCACTTCTGCTGTCTATACCCTTTTCCTAATTCATGGCGGCTGACCGTGAATTCACATTCACTGGTGTACCTTTCACTTTTCTAGCCAATCAGAGGAGAGTGACATGGAATGCATTGGTGGTGGGGGGAAACTCAGTCTCTCCCCAACTGCCGTGAGGTTCACTTCGGTCTTGTGTCGTCTGTGTTGCCAAAATTACTGCATGAGAGTTAGATGGTGTCGGTAAAGGCTCTAAATCAGTGGTTAACACGACTCATCACCAGCCAACATGGAAATTTATTCGTGCAGAAATGACAGCACTGTCATCCATGAGTCCTTCTGGACCTTCTGAAGGCCTCCTGGCTCTCAGACCTTTTTGGTCCATTGTGCAATCCCACGTTTAACCTCCCTGCAACTTGCAGACAGGGGACAAGACCACCACGGTAGAGGTATAAAGGAGGGGCCACCCCCAACCTTCCCGGTACAGGTATGGAAGAAGTCGTCCCTCCCACCGTCCCAGTCTGGGTTCTCCCTCCGGCCTCCCGGTATAGGTCTGGAGGAAGTGATACCCCTCCATCCATGCCTGGTCGACATCTGGAGGAGGGTCGCCCATCCAACCGCCGTCTGGGCCCAATGTTGCTTAACTTCGGTGATCTGATGGGAACCGGTGTTTCAACGTGGCTAGGCCCTTGCTCTGTACAGGTACAAACTGTGAGGCTCTCTTAGTTGAATTAAACCGAATGATGGTAACGATGGTTCAAGGAGAGCATGTGCCAGAGTGTTGGTGAAAAGAGACCGATCTTGAGAGAGGGGAGATGGGAAAAAATGGTCTCGTCAGTAGTCTAAATATAGCATTAACCACTTTAACGGGGTTTTATATGCGCTCCCAGGTTTGATATCCCTGTCCTGCTAAATTATTTAAACAAATCGTTTCAATGATTTAGATAGCCGTTCAAAAATACATTTCTTTCAATATTCTTGCTCGCAAGTCGATAAGGCTATATCCCACCAAAAATAAATTATGTATACTGACAGATAAACAACAAGGTGAGTCACAATTTTAAAAAGAGTCCCCATTAAAGGGGTTTAGATGCAGTGCTTTCGTGCATCGTGGAAATTGTTTAATTCTTAGTTATGTAAGTGTTCCTGCAGTGGGCAGCTCTCAAGTCAACTCCCAGTTTTAGCTTTCTTGCGAGTAGACTTAATCACTAGATGCAGAGTCGCATTAAGATGCGACTCTCTTCTCGCTCCCTGGGAACCTGGCAACGGTAAGAGAATGATGCAGCGAACGTTGGCAGCCAATGGGATTCAAACTGATGGATCACGAGGTGATGTGAGTGCTGGCTGTGGCATGGCGACGCAGAAGGTGCAGGTAGTCTCGCGTGATACGTGCTAGGGTTCACACGTCGGTAGCCCGTATGTATTCTAAATGAAATAAACTGCTAGGAAACTAAACTCCCGACTTGTCCCCTTGCCATCTTCCCCAGACTCTTCTCTACCTAAGCTGAGAAGCTTATATTTCAGTAGGAAATCCACGACGTTCTATTTACGAGTGATTTTTAACATTTTGCTTAATATTTAATTAAGGAAAAGCATAGGGATTTCTTGAACTTCGCTGTGAACTGAATGAAATTTGGCCGAAAGTTATACCCTGCATTTCTCCTCATTGACCATAATCTCCAGAGTACAAACTTAGTTCGGCAGTGATACTTATTTTTACTTACACAACAGGTGTTGGAATGCATCTGTTGTGAAACTCGGGGACTAGCTTGGGCTGACACTGATCCCGTGTAATTATTTCACAGGTGGACAGTACCCTGGCCAAGCACCATCTGGATACCCTCCGACAGAGCAGCAGCCACCCAGTTACCCCGGATACCCACAACCGACATCATCGGAGCAACCTCCACAGACCGGCAACATCGGTTTCAACCTACCGTCACTTCCACCTGGTGGTTACCCCCCAGTACCAACACCTGGTGCACCCTCCGAAGCACCCACGGCACTTCCGCCTTAAGTGTTCGGAGCGTGGCAGGTGCCGCTCGAGTTGTGACTTCAATAGCGTCATGATCTCTTCAGGTTTCTTCATTTTTTCTCCAATGTCATTTTCCTTCACGTCTCCATGTCAACACAGTCTGTTGGCATGTCAATGCAGCTGGAGTGCTTTATTCATTTGTACCATACGGTACATCTTTGCACAACCCAATGATATTTTACTTCTTGGTGCTTTTTTCAGGCGGAGGTAGATTTCGTCGTTTCAGTTACTCCGACTGCAAATGCCTAGTTGTTTAGACAAATTAAGGCAAAGGCCTTAAGGGGAAGTGGATAATTCTCGAAAAATACAGTTTTGTAAATTTGAAAAAAAATGCAAAGATATTTCCAAGCTAAGGAGGTGGTGTACTAGAGACAATGACGAGATGGGACTGTGTGGCCATGACAGGATAACAGCACTGTAAATATAAGGGTATCCTGCCAAGGAAGGAGTGTGGCACCCGGCACGGTTATCGTGATTACACTAAATCGATAAAACCTACATTCTCAAGGAATGACTCATTTCAAAGGTGATGGACCATTGCATGAGTTGGTTTTTCAATCATTCCTCATCATTGCATACTGCTCCATTGACAATTGTCTTATTATTTAGCGAAGGCATATTGCATCACCGTCCGTTACCATGATTACGAGAACTCTATGACACCTACTTTCTCGAGAAATCACTTAGTTCAAAGGTGAAGGACAATTGCATGATGCTTATGTTAATTGGTTTACATAACTTCCCCATTAATGAGTGCTGCTTTGTTGAAAGTGGTCCATTTTTGATAGCAAGGCTTGCAATTTTTTTTAAATCTCTGATGTGATTTTTGTGACCTTTACAAAAACAATTTTCCTCCATTGCTCAATTTTTTAAGCGCCAAATAGTGAAAACTAGGAGAATTTATCTAATAGCATTCAACCATGGTTATGAAAAGAGCATTAGTTGAAAGAGAAGGACATGCCTGCAATAGTGGGGATGGTTGGCATTCCTGTCGCCCGCTGTGGTGATTTATTCATAGGTCAAACCTCAGGAAGAAATGTATATCGAGTATGGCGTGAATAGTGTACCAATACATTTGTCCATCTGCCTCTATGGAAAGGGTTTTCTATGCCCGTGGAAACGTTTTGTTCGATTGGAACCAGGAGCAGGGCGTCTAGCAAATAAAACACGAGGTTTGATCAAAGAATAAGTGGAATTTTCCCATTTTGCAGGTTATAGAGGTCTAACTGTAATACTTTTTTGTTGATGCGATGACACACTGACGTACGTTGACATTGGTGGCCATATTGGTTCTTTACTTTGTTGTCGGCTATCGAAAAAGTTAGTCGTGTTGTGATGTGCTCGGAACATTTTCACTTATGTCGAAAATGGAATAAAGAATTTGCATTAAATTTTGCTATATAGACAGAATCATATGCATCGCCATATTAAGAATGTAACATGTTGCTTTCGGTGAGTCGTCTATGCATTAAACAAGCATTTACGTGGTGCGCAAAGATTTACAAGTTTGATCGAATGAGAAGGCTCTTCTGTTTTCTTCAATTTCAACATATGGTATACCATGAATTCATGACACCCGGTCTAATGGTTAATAAGGAGAAGTATCTCATGATACTCTACGCGCTTTACACGAAGTCATCCGAAGAAATCCCATGGATTTGTGGCGAAACTGCTAATGGCAATAGCACTGATGTATTGCACCTTCCCGCACCTCACTGCTTTTTCGAGAGTTTTTGGCAAAAAAGAACATCCTAATGATGCCTCACCCTCCATATTCGTTGAACTGGGCCCCATGAGACTTCTTCCTATTCTCTATGATTAAAAAAAACATTAAAGGAAGCTTGTTTTGCCAACATTGAGGAGATGACAACAGAGTCGCTGAAGGAGAATGGGGCGATACCAAAAGTTGCTTCCGGAAGTGCTTTGAAGATTAGAAAAAGCGCTCTCACAAATGTATTCTACTTGATGACGACTACTTTGAGTGGGACTAGATTAATATTGACGAATAAATGAAGGTTTTTTGAGAGAGAAAAGAAAATTCCACATATTTTTTGATCAAACGATATGCACTGGGATTTCAGTGTGAATAATACCGGTGGTACAAAATTTCACTCAGGAAAAAATTCTTCACCTCAACCGGGATGTGTACCCAGATCCTCGTAAATGTATCCTACAGGCCGAGAAATACAGTAATTCCTAATCATAAACAGTTTTTCGTGAATATGGCATTTGTATTAATTAGAGAAATGCCATAGTCTAATGTTTGATGCATTGAGTAAACTGCATCACGTAATATGGGTACTTGCGAGAATCACAGCTCAAACGCCTGAAGGAAAGACAAGAAAATAGCCCCTGTTCTAGTTCTGAGCCAGCAATCTTGCAATCTCTGTGAATCCAACTGCTTGAGATGAGATTAAGACTAAAACTATTCCTCCGAGTAGCTAACAAGAGTAGTTAATTAACATCATGGTATGTTTCAAATTCACTCTAAAAAAGTTATCGTTCTTGCAAGCACAATTTATGAATGAGTTCCATAATTTTATGAATCTCTTAACTATTGATATTATTATTGCCAAGTGTTGGTGCAACTGCCTGTATGTTTTTCAATCCATCTGAGCAGACTCTGCCGTTACAAGTTAACACGTTTAATGCGAGCTGAAAATTTGTCTGCAGTGGACTGCAACAAGCCACTACATGTAAACCCAACTTAATTGCCCACTCACGAGACCATGTATGCTAACCAATACTTGGTACTGAAGTTAGGGCCATGGACAATTTTTCAAAATTTTTGCAATACTAAAGTCCTTGTCGAAAGGGAAATACATAATAATTATTTTTGTGGCAATATTTACAATAAATAAATAAATATTTATTAGCTCTAGGTACAATACCCCTAAGAGCACCAATATTACAATTACAATAGAGTATTTGCGTAAGTGAGGTATTTTGTTGAAATTTATTATAGCGAGTAAGTAGTGTTTGGTTTTGAAATGCCACGTACGAAATACCAAGGTATAATTCTAAATAATTAATTTAATAAATAGCTTTTAATATGCATTGTTTTAGCATCGAAATTGCATAGGTCTAAACGCCCAACCATTGGTTCTTCGTAGTGTGACGTCATCTCCCATATTAGCAGAAGCGAAATAGCCTAGCTGTGCGTTGAGAGTGAAATAGTATTTGCCTTTTCGAAGTTATTTCGATATTTCCTAATATTAATAGCTAAAGTTTCGTCCGCACGCTAAAGACTACACAGTTCACACAATCTCCAAATCAACAAATGGTCGACTACGAGAGATGACGTCAGAGCCTACAAAACATGGCGGACCAGTGTTTCGGCGCAATAATAATTAATCAGATTTTATTAGCTAATAATAAAAAATTAACAAAAAGCCTCTCGAGCGTCAGAATGAAAATTTAGTGTCTGAAGTATCGATAGATTTTTCAGATGTCACTTCCCAAAAGTGTGCATATACTCTATTGTGGTGAGCTTAAACAACCAACATAGTATCAAACATAAACAATGATTACAAGTGCTGGTGAACAAGTTTCTCCAGAACGTTGGACAATGTGCAAAGTAGAGAAATGGGGCGATAATCGGATTTTTTTATTTTTTAATCGGTAGTACTAAGTCTGACTTCCTTACTGATGGATAGACAGATCCGGATAAGGAGTGATTGAAGATTGAAGGATGATGGGCACCAAGACATCTCCAGCCTTAATAAAAAAGTCGATAGATATTTCGTCGATTCCCAATGAGTGCGATTTGCAGCGACGTAATAATAATAATAATTTTTATTGGTCCTGAGACTAGTAAAATACAAGTATAGGATAAGTAAAATATAAAGCAGATACTCATACATTTACGAATACATAGCACAATAATATTTTACAACCAAAAGCCCAGTGTTGCTCATAAGAATAAATATCACAAGAATCAATTGCATAGGAATTCATTTACATTGTAGTGACACTCCTTCATCAATAACAAATTTACTCTTTTTTTAAATTGGTCGAATTTCTCTATGGTTTTATAATTTCAGGAATTATGTTGTAGCATTTCAGGGCCGTGGCCTTAGGGTCAAGAGATCTGATCAAGAGATCCTTGTCGAAAGAGAAATAATATAGATTTTCTGTGGCAATATTTACAATGTCAAGTTTGCTGTGAAACTCTTCTGAAGGATATAGTTTGACGTTGTGAGCTGATGATGGCATGCTGACATTTTGGCTTCAGTTGTTATGTCAGTGGGCAGTGAGCACTGTAAATCAATTGCTATGCTATTGATATTGCATATACATATAAAATATATATGACTTCTACATCATATTGTATACTACCAATGGACAGTATTAACTATTTCTTCCTCATATGTTTTCCATCATTCCTCCAATCTCGGCAACATTCAATCATTCGCCTTGCCTCAGGAACTCCACCATTACCATGAATCTAATTTTGGAATATCAGTAGCATTGGCTTTTCCTCAACCACAGTACCCTTTTACTGAAGTAATTACTTACCATTGTTCAACTAAACAGTGCTAAAGAACCGTTCCAGAAGAACAGTTTTAAAGAACTGTTCAGGAAGAAGATTTCTAATAAACCATTCCATAAGTACAATTCTTAATAAACGTTTGAAAGGAACAGTGTCAGAAGAGCAGCTTTAGAAGAGCAGTGTCGAGCAGCTTTAAAGTTCAATATTTCCTGTCCCGTAGGAAGCACTGTTTTTACTCGAATATGCATTCAAAAATCAGCAACGGATATCTTATGGGCCGAGAGTGAAGCTACGTTTTCATGCATCCGAGTTTGCATTGCTTTAAGCTGCGTTGCATTGCTGTAACCCATCTATCCTGAGCGTTGAGGCTGCAAGCCAAACTGAGCTGTGAGGTAAACTCTCTCATCATCTATTTCTGGTATTTTAGGATGGAAAAAGTTACTAGTTGCTATTTTTGGAAGGTAGCCATCCCATTAACTTAAAAATTTGAAGCTGAATAATAAATCACAGTGCATCTTTCAGGTCAGAGTATGGGCTCAGTGATGTCATCAAGCATGGCAAACATCAAACATTTATCAGGGCCGTCCCAAGGGATTGAGTTTGGCTCTGTGCAAACGAAAGTCAGGGCCACCTTAACTTTGCATTCCCTTTTTAATATTGTAGCATCTTTCATATTGCATATTTCATGGTAAGAAGGAAATTTACGTAAAAATGGCTAATGATTTAAAGAAATTTACGTAGGTACTAGGTAGTAGGCAATTCTGGGAAATGGGGGGTTCACCGCGCCATCTGAGAAAGCCAAGACCGTGCCTCATAGACTCGGGATCCGGTGCAGCGGCACCTGTTGCACTACCCTAGGGGCTGGACTGCCGTTTATGTCTCAACAATTAATAATAATAATAATAATATTTTATTTCACCGATTAGCAGGAGTACAACTGCATGGCTACGTCATAGATAAATAAACGATGTATATAAGAAAAAATACCATGATGAAGTGTCATCACAATTACATATAAATTACATCAGCAGAGAAGCAGCTAATAACCACAATAATAAAATACATAAAAGAATTAGATGGGAAAATACAATAGTATCGACAATGCTAAATTAGAAAATGACACAAGTAGCATCATGGACGTTATCAGATTTACAAAGTATCTTCCATATATTCAGCAATGCTGTAATAGCACTTTTTTGACAGAAGATGTTTCACCTTACTTTTAAATACATAAATTGAGGTGCTATCTCTTATTTCTTTAGGTATTTTGTTGAATATCACCGAGGCAGAGTGTCTCGGACCCTTTAAACAGAGAGAGCTGGAGTATTGTTCGGAATGTATGTCGTTACTTGAACGGGTGTGGTGATGGTGGAAGGTGGCATTTGAAGGAAATTTGTCAAGGTTTGCTTTAACAAAGCTGGCACATGTCAGGATATAGAGAGACGGGAGTGTAAGAATCTTTGATGCAGCAAAAAGGGGTTTGCCAGGGGTGCGGATAGGAACTTGATGCATAGTCTTAATTGCTTTTTTCTGGGCGGAGAAGGCCCTTTTGGCAGCAGTTGAATTTCCCCAAAACATAATGCCATAGGAAAAATGTGAATGTATTTTGGCATAATAAACTATTTTTAGGGTTTCAAAAGACACAATTGGAGACAATTTCCTGATCATGTAAGTACCCACGGAAACTTTATTGATTAAGACCTGAATATGAGGGGACCAATCCAAGCCATCTGAGATTACGAGCCCCAGGAACTTTGTTGTCGTCAAATTAGTGGAGTGATTTATATTGTTAATATGAGGGAGAAGATCTCTCTTGTTAGAGTTTTTAAGTAGGAATTGCAGGAAGAAAGTTTTCTCTTCATTTACAATGAGGTTGTTGTTTTTACACCACTGATTCATTTCCTTAATGGTCAAATTTGTGAGGTCAATCAAATCTTGAGCACTCTTGGCTGTGACAATGGTGGTGTCATCAGCATAAAGAATAGTTCTACAATGGGACAAGTGATTTGGGAGATCATTAATAAAAAGTAAAAAAAGCAATGGACCAAGGAGAGATCCTTGAGGTACACCTCTGGTTAATTTCATGGGACCAGATTTTATAGTTGAAGATCTATATGGATAACACACAACTTGTTGTCTGTCACTTAAGTAGGACATGATCCATTTTAGAGCAGGACCGGTGATTCCGAGAGTAATTAGCTTGTTTTTTAGGATAATATTATCAATTAGGTCAAAGGCCTTAGTTAAATCAAAGAAAATTCCTACAGTAAGGAGTTTTTCATTTAGACCAAGTAAGATGTTATCAACTAGCTCAAAGGATGCAGAAATAGTGGACTTGCCAGGTGTAAAACCATGCTGATTGTCATAGAGTAAGTTGCGAGATAGTAGATAGCCCAGCAATCGTTTATAAAATAATTTTTCAAATAAATTGGAGAAAACTGATAAAATGGATATTGGCCTATAGTTATCAGCTTCACTACGGGAGCCTTTTTTATAAACAGGGAGCACACGAGAATACTTTAGAGCTGATGGGAACTGGCCAGAAGAGAAAGATGAGTTGACTATATCGGCCAAGGGTGTAGCAATAAAATTAGAAGCGGTTTTTAATATAGGCATAGGGTTTTTAATCAAGCCCAGCAGAGAATTTATTGTCGAAAGAATTTATTATCTTTATAATCTCGGAGGAATCGGTTGGAAAGAGAAACATTTCATGAAGTGAATGACTTTGGCTAGTGCTGGGTAAGGGTGTATTAGCCGTAAGCTGAGAAGCAGTATTGCAAAAATAAGAATTGAACATTGAAAACAAGAATTGAATTAATTTTCAGACAGTCCTTTTGGGAAATTTTCTACCGACCTGGAGCAGTTCTGTAACTGATTCATCAGGTACCTCCATAGGTGGCTATTTTTTTATGTAAAAACCTGGTGAAGTACTTAAAATACGCATTCATCA
Source organism: Pyrrhosoma nymphula (assembly GCA_963573305.1). NCBI lineage: Eukaryota > Metazoa > Arthropoda > Insecta > Odonata > Coenagrionidae > Pyrrhosoma > Pyrrhosoma nymphula. The sequence goes on along the minus strand of OY754340.1, from coordinate 63,017,032 downwards.
TATTTAGTGAAGGTAGCTGTCTCCGTTACACAATTTATAAGATGGAATAACCAAATGTCATTTGATGAAAATGTAGAAAAAATATTTTGAATCATCCAAAGATAAATCATGCATAAATTGATGACTAGGCTCTTTGTATAAAATCCTAGTTAACGGCCCCAAGTGACTAAGAATAACCATAAGTTAATAAAATATGATAACACACTGATTAACTGCTATGATAATAAAATGACTGCTTTGTGCTATCATGTGCTATGATATGTGATACGTGTGCTATCTAATGAAAATAATCTTTCACATGAATTAATATTTTAGCTCTTTATTTGAACTTTACACATAGTTGTATACATACGATAACCGCCATCTTTCGCGAGATTACTAAAAACAATCGTGAATGATAACATAATACTCATTGTGTACCTCATGGAGTCTATTGAAATTGTGGATTTTGTGTCTGTCCTTTGAATGTACGTATTCCTGAAAGTTCATTCTAGATTACCAAAGTCTAAGTCATCTATGAGCATGTCCCCTTGTCGCAAACGAGATTCATTATTTTCAAACCAAAGTGTAGCTATTCTCACGTTATTCAAGTGCTTTCAAGACAATCCTCTTAGAGATAGAAATCTTAATACTCTTGATATTAAAACAGGTGTAGATCTGAATGGAGTAACGCTGGAGGAGTGTGAGTGATTAACTTTGTACGTATTAAGGGATGCAATTTGAAGAAGCATTTTTTTGTTCTGGTGGGCATCGGATCGCACGTTGAGGTATAATGGAGTGAGGCTGGTCGCCATGGTGGCCAATGCTTGAAGCTGTGACCTCGGAAGGGTTTGCCCATCCGCCATCTTTGTTTCCCCGAATTTAACATCAGATGCTCTAATTGCTCTAATGCCGTTTTCGATCTTTAACACACGTGAAATCAGTAAGAATTTACTCCTTGAAAATGCATTCTTCACACATATATTTCCTCTTCTATTTAAAATGATAACAATTCCTATTCCTTGAAAAAATTCAGAGTAAAATGGAGTAGAATCCATAACTCCAAGTAACTAATATATGTGGAGACTCGGTTTCCCGTTTGTCTTCTGCGTGTATCCATTTTTCTTGGGACAATGTTTCGCCAGTGTTTCAGCTGGCTTCTTCAGGTCTGCTGAAGTGTTGATGCAGTGTTTGGTCCGTAGTCTATTCCGACTCTGTTTGGGCGCCTTTGGGCAGAGGTCTGTCCTGATTGGTCCATTCTGCTGAAGACTCGTTTCCATGCATTGGCGAGAGTGTAGCCGTCCTCTCGATTGATGTTATTTCACTATTTCTATCACTTCCCCTATTATTCTAAGGAAATAGCGGCCTTCTTTTGTCACTAATTTGGCATTGTTGAAGTCAATGTTGTGGGTGGGCTCCTTCCACTGAATTCACTCCACCAGTCAGCGGTCGCAGAACATAAGATTTTCTATACAGGAGGTGTCCAAAGGTCTGTTTGCAGGCAGGACAGTGGCACCGAAAACGTTACTGAAGGTGGTTTGAGCGAGATAGTTCCCTAATCATAATGGAGACCATATTAAAATTTTATTATTTTTATTACAGCGTCTGTAAGAAGTATGAAATAAATATTTTAATATTAATGGTGCAAAGATATAGTTATATTTATGCCCAAAATACTCAGTAATTAAATAAATATATCCACATAAGTCTCTAACTTAACTCATTTTTTCCCACCGTAACGTTGAAAACCCTTCAAAACTACAGGTTTCTTTGCGATTCATAATACACGACAAATATTTATAAACGATTTATATTTATATAAATAGTTTAGAAAACATGCAATCTAAACACAGTTTTTTGACAAAATCTAGGTGTTAGAAGTTCCTAATAATATTCATGTTTAATATTCTTCCTCTGGAGCACACAGCCATAATCTATTCCATATTTATAAAACAGTTTATAGTTTCAGGCAAATTGCTCAAGAAGTAGTTATAGGCAAGGGGTTGATATTTTGATATCATGGGAAAGATGAGTTTTTCTTATAAATGAGGCCAAATTCATCAAATTCTAGGTGAAGCGATTGTTCCGGGTGAAGAACTGCCTTTTACGAGTCGTGGCCATTGAAAACCCTATCCTCCCTGTTGTAGTTTTCAGGGTTCTTCATGATTTCTAAGATGTATTTGTGAAACCATCTTAACTGACCATACTGAAAGAAAATTACATTTCTACGGCATCACAGGGACAAGTTTCACATCCTTTCTAACATTATCAGTCACAGTTTTTCAGGAATTCTCAAGGCAAACTGTAAAATAGGTTAGATAAAGCAATTGCATGGCAATGGCTACATATAAGCAAGGAATTGCGTACCGATATCCATTGGTGACGAATAAAATGCTTCAAATTGCATCCACTACACGGCCTCCAGGAGTTGTACGCAGAATCCTCCTGATAGCATCCCCTGTATTGTTGTGTTTCCTAACGATGTGCGTGATACATGTTCTACACACTTATTGGTGAATCTTTTTTATATTGTGTGTTGTAGCACATGCGGACCTCACCCTTGTTGAGTTCAGTTGTGGTACGCCATCTTATTCGTTGTTAAACGGGTTATTTTTTTATATCCACTGGACAATGTGATGTCAGTATTCCTTTCTCTTGTAATATGAGAGGTGTGTGAAATCTATTATGTGTAATTTTATGGATCTACTATAAGTGATTGTAGAAATAAACTTAGTTATTCCATAAAAACTTTAAAAAACACTAGAAGAAATAATACAAGTTTTTTGGAGCATGGCCTGAAGATGTATATGCCTGAATCTGTAGAAGGATAGGCATCTAGATGATGCTTTGCCGTCGCAACCTGTGTCAAGTTTATCTCAGTTTTAATTAAGTTTAGCATTAACAACCAAGTGTGTTTTTATAATCATGAATATAATGTATTATTCTCAATGTTATAATGAGAGATTTACGTTTACAAGGCAAGCTGTGTGTCCTACCAAAGAGTGTGCGTTGACAGATGGGCCAGCCATTGCTGAAAACATGGAAGTATGTCATATTGAGCTTTTTGGAAGAATTTCTTTGGTGGCATCGACGAATATTTTGTCCGTCGATGAGCACAAATATAAGTTCACAGAAATAACACTTCGCTACCTCAAATAGACAGAGAATGTTCTGAGGCGTTACTTTGTGGTACTCCATTACTAGGTGAAAGAGAAGCTTTTTACTTTACTGTAGAGTACACAAAATTTCTCTTTTTCCTATGTCACGTAATTCATTACAGTATTTGGCAATTGCAAATCAGGTGTTTTTTCATAAATTCACAATACTGTTTCACGTAGCAAGGAGATATTATTATTTTTTCTCCTTGACTATGTTTGTACGCATGGAGGAGATAGATCGTAGCGAATTAAACAGAATTTCTCCTCGGATTGTGACAGCTAAATTCATTGCAATTGCCATTTTGCAAGGCTCCACAAAGCAGTGACTTCCATTAAACTGAGATTTTTCTGCTTGAATCAGTTTGGTTTACGTCATTGTTGATGCCAAATAGCGAATTCTTCCTGAAAGCTCAATGATAATTAATCCCAGTTCTTACCACTATCTCATCGCACCATTCCAAACTCTATGAATATATTCATTGTTGGCTTATGATTAATTATCAACGTGCCTTTCATATATATATGAAACTAAATAGAGTTGAAAATATCTTGCCATTTTATTCGCTGTACAGAAACAAAAGAAAAAAAATATGCAACCTATTTTCCAGAAAATTCCAAAAATTGCAGATCTTGGAGTAAATTATATATTTGAAAGGAATGATAAGAATATTTTATATCGTCCTTTTCCTTGGCTGTACTTACTTGATAACCATCAGGATTTGGGTGTGAAATTTATTTACTGTCCTATGTTGTGGAGATAGGTGTCGTGAAATTCTGGATGGGTATTGTTCAAGCTTGTTTGCATAACAAGTCACCTACATAGTATTAATCAAACGTTTCGTAAGGAAACTAGTGTTGTCTGAATAAATAGATGTATATAATTATATTTATATATATACCTGTTAATTATTTCCATCAAACCACTGCTTTGGCACATCAGAATGTCCAAAATGTGGCAGTTACGGTAGTTTGAGGGAGATAGTTCCCCACTCATAATAAAGGAGACCAAATTCCAAGTATTTTGTAAATTTCAGCTTCTGTTAGAAGTATGTATGCTGTAAATATTGGGATATTAATTTTGCAAAAATATACTAATACACGTCAAAAATTTCAGTAATTAAATGGATATATCCACATTGGGGGACGTTCATTATAATTATGTCAACAAAATAGGGGCGGAGGGAAGGGTTGGAAGAAGTTTGACTATTGTTGAGATGAGGGAGGGGGGTGGAGTTCAAGATAAATCAACACCAACAATGAAACTTTTTATGGTAATTTTTTAACTGTTAAACCGGTTCAGTTCTTGTCAAGTGAGTCATTGTCTTGCATCATCATACATATTTTGTTATTATTCATTGTACTATATATGTAGTATATACACATGGTATTAATCTGAAGATTAATATCATTCATTTGATAGATTTTTAAGGGAAGCTGTTGGTAAATTCAAAGTCTGAATTGAGCCATAGACATCTTATTTGTATAGCTATCAATTGACTTCTACTAAATAGCATCTAAAGCCAGCTGTATAAAATATTATAGGTCTTTGTGGGTGGTGAGGGGGTCAAAATTGGTTGACATAATTTGATTAGGAAGGTCACTGAAAGTGTGACAATTGTTGACACAGTGGAGGTAAAAATTGACATAATTAATGGACATCCCCTAAGTATGTAACTTGACTCATTTCATGTCGTACAGTGGAAACACTATTCTCAATATTTTTTTTCTGTGATTCTGTAAAAATAACTGCGGTGAGTAATAAATTAATATTTATAAAATAGTTGAGAAAGCATGTAAAGTACGCACCGTTATATTTTTGACGAAATCTGTAGGCATTAGAAATTCCTAATTTTTTCAATATTCTCCCAATTCAATATCAATTCAAAAATGTTTACGTTTCCACCAAATTTATGTTTGGATTAAGTTTATCCCAAACATCGGCAGTGAGACTCCAAAATTCAAATAGCGCCTCAATTCTATGCTTTGCTGAATTTATTAAGGAAAGGTATCGCGAAACTTTTCCCAAAGATTCATAAATTTTCCCAAAACGTTTATATGTAAATATTCACGTAATATAACGCCAATTTGGGAAAAATGTGGATGAATTTGGTAAATGAATTAGCTTACGAAAGTAGCACAAAGACTAGCTATATTTCTCCAAATGGTGTTACAACTTTGTAGAAAGTTTAATTAAGTAAATTAAGTATAAATATTTGGACGTTATTTGAAGTTAGGAGTCTCATTGCCAATGTTCTGGATAAACTTGATCCAAACATAAATTTGGTGCAAATGCAAACATTTTTACGCAGCTATTCTGTCTCTGAAGCGCACAGGGATGTAATCTATCCCTCATGTGAAAAACAGCTTATCTTTTTGAGTAAATTGCTCGAAAAGGAGTTAAGAATATTTTGATAATATTGGAAAGATGAGTTTTCTCTCCAAAATGAGGTCAGATTCATTTAATTTTCCGTGAAGTGATGTCTAGCTCAAACTGCCTAAACTGAAATTTGATAAAATACATCAATTGTACGTGGTAGTCATAATTATGACTAATTTTATAAGTTTTCAATTATAAAGGTATTTTTGAAATCAGCTCTTGTGACGTCCACAAGGTTGGCCTTATGTAAACGGTTGTTAAAACAATTTGTACAAATATTGTCTACATGTTTTGCAAAAAAAAGAGGTTAATTCAATGAATTTGTTACTTATTTATACACGAGGATATAAGTATATATACATTATTATGTTTAAATATATATATAAATAAAAACATATATATATAAACATAGCTATACTTATTGATAAGCATTATTATATTATGATTCTATGTGATATGGAGTCGAGTGAGTAATGAATTGATGTATAATGTTTTTAACATTTATATGTACAAATTTATACATATGTATATTTGAAGTGAGGAATGGATTTTGTTGCGAATAAAATTCTCATGTGTTGAAAAATCATTTTGAAAGTATGTTTCTTTTGATGTTGAAAGAGCTTTAAGAATTAAAGTTTTGTGTTCCATGGATTTAAATTGAGTTTTTATTTTGCATATGTGATCCACGGCCAAAATCAAGATCTACCAGTTGGGTTGAATAAAGACTCGGACTAACGTTATAAAGAATTCCACCAGAAATCAACCAATTAAATTGATAATAGTGGTTGCTGACTCATTCATAAATTTTGCACATGGATATGTGCTTGCAAGTAGATAACAAATCAGTTCTCATTACATTTTTAGAGCTAACCATGTCCAAAATACAGGAATTATCTCACGTATAGAGTAAAAACATCACTTTCTGATGTTTGCAGTTTTTGTTACAATTTGCGTGTATTTAATGTAACAGCAAACATACTTACATTAATAATTTAAAAAAAAGTTCTATTGAAATATGCAAGAGAAAATAAATTTAAAAAAATAATCTGGCATAAACAATGATGTTTCCACATCAAATTTCATTTTATATTTTTGAAGGCCAATCATTTAAAATGGGGACCAGATATCAAGACAGATCCTTTTGGGATTAATACCCTAGGTACACATGTTTCAGAAAAAAATATGTTGTATTGATCGTGAGTCCCCTCTACCTCCCAAAACAAATTCAAAATGGGTGGATATTCAAAATTTGACATTTTCAAGATCACGTAGCTCAAAGGGGGGACCTACTACAAATGTGATATTCATAGGGAACTAATTTATCATAATAACCTATACTGACTTCAAATTTTGGAGTTGATACTCAAAGCCGTTTAGGTGTGGCAGCTTTTTGAAACTTGATGAAAATGGAACTAGATGTCGTAGTTTGGTCCATAGTGTTTCATGTGCATCCATCTACAAAACATTTAAAAAAATTAAAAATATGTCGGCAACCACCTCTGGTTGATTTTTGTTGGAATGACCCAGTAAGACCTTTGTTAACGTGAAAAAATAAATCTGTGAAACTGTATATGCGAAAAAAACTGTTAAAGGATAAGGTTTATAAACCTTACTAGGTAACCCGTGTGAAAATTTCGCACTTTCACGCTATCAGGGAATAAGTACGTTAAGGAAATGGTGCAATTGGGTTTTAAATAGAGAAGAAGGTGCATATCATAAAGTACTTTCTTCATACTTGTTTTCTTACAAAAATATACGAAACATATGAATACAATACATCTAAGAGAGTTTATCGAAACTTTTAAGTCACATTAATGGGTAAATAGTGAAATTTGATATTGTATTTTTCGTCAGAAGCTGGATGACTTATCGTAAAAACCTACACTGACATCAAATTTGGAGTTGATACTCAGAGTAAAAATCAGTTTTACAGGTATCATTTAGGCATGTTAGTGACAACATATTTTTTAATAGCTCCGATAATGTTGCATTTCCATGAAATATGCCTTCAAAGTATGAACAACTGCCATTTTTGCATAAACAAAAGAGCCTATATATAAAAAAAACCCATCTTTAAAAATTATGAAAACTGGCTACAATATGCCAGTTATTGTGAGAAATAAGCCCATGCAAAAAGAGTGGGCAATATATTTGTTGATAATTAATTATGAATTTTATAAGTTGGTGCATTACTCCCATCAGCCAAGTTGGCACATTCTGCCTGGTTCCCATGACATTTCCAATTTTAAAAAGCAATGAGGAGTCTGAAACTCTGAATTAGTCCTAACAGAGTTAAGATATTCACGACTTTATTTTAGTAATTAATTATTAGCTATTATGATTTACCTACTTGACATTCATTATATCTTACGTTGAAGCTCTGAGGCTGAGTTCATTTTAAAATGAATCGTCTCAATTAAATAATTAACTAATTAAGAAACTATTTAGTACATACTAATTAGTTTTCCCCGAATTACTACTCCAGTACTAATTTGGGCCCTGCTAATTTGGGTAATTCAGGAAGGCCTCGTGATGTTCAACTCTCTACAATGAAGGAATTTCGACAACAATTTCGAAAAAGTCAAGTAATGCGATACATTAAATTTAAGACTAACGTCCAAGGCATTGTCGATTCCATTTTGAGTAAGGTGGACTATGGTCATCCGACATCTCAATAGTCGTCCTCCTAGCAATAGATGGACAAAAGTGTATAATATATGAGCTTAACTTGAGCATTGACTCAAATAGCCTAGGCCTCCGACGATGTTTACATGAATTCACAAGTTATAGAGACACTAAACGTTTGTTGAGATTCAAATATCCAAAGCTCAGACATTAAATTTACATTTTTATATTTACCTACTACTCACCGAGTCGTAGCAAGAGCGTGTGGGAGTGGGCGCTAGTACAATGGCCATGAAAGATGGAGAGAATGAAATAAGAAGGAAATTGGGAGAAGGAAAGGACGAATATTGAGATGCGATCAGGTGGATGTGACCAGGCTTAAAAAAAGAAAGTAAAACATTTTGAATAATGAAGTACAAATTCTCGACCGCTGCACTGTGCGTAATAAGCAGTAGAACGCCACAGGCTCACAGCTGGATTGAGAGCGCTCGTTTCATCGCTCGACCGAGGTATACGCCGGCCAGCCAGCTGCACCCTCCCTCTGCCCACTAATTGTAAGCAAGCACCCAATCCATGCGGTTCAACACAGTCCTGTCACAGTAGCTGTGGTTCACTCAAGAACGTGAGAAGGGAACTCCAATTAGTGGTCCGTTGTTACAGGAGAAGGCGATGAGCATGAACACTTTGTTAAAAGGTGACGAAGGTTTCACTGCCAGCTCGGGTTGGTTGGACAGGTTCAAGTTCAAGAGTGGGGACTCGAACTTAATCCGAGCAAATGCAGGGCGGTACATTTCTTGCGGAGGTCGTCCAACTATTCCCATGTATATGCTGTGGATGCTGTTAACATAAAGGCGACAGATGACGTGAAGTATCTAGGAGTTACGATAACTTTGGACCTATCGTGGGGAGCACATGTAAGAAATATTTGTGGCAGAGCTCTGAAGAAGCTAGGATTCCTCAAGCGTATTGTGGGAAGATTTTCGGATGAAAAAGTAAAAGAGAGAGGTGCTATTTTGCACTCGTCCGGCCACACCTATGAATATTCAGTGAGCATATGGTACCCGGTGCATAAAGACTTAATCAAGGAACTTAATAAAATAAAAAAGAAAACTGCGCAATTCGTCAAAAACAGCTACGGGCGTACACACAGCGTTACACAGATGTTAAAACGAATTAGGCTGGGAGCCGCTAGAGACTCGGAGGCTGCGCGCTAGGCTTAGATTGCTTGAGCAATTGAGTATAGATATCTTTAACAGCGACACGGAGAACATCATATTAGAACCCCAGTATATTTCCAGGTCCGACAGAAACGATAAATTAAGAGAGATATTTTGCCGAACGGATAGGTATGGGAATTTGTTTTTCCCCCAAACAATAAGGGACTTCAATAAATGCTAGGCGTAATTTCATTAGAGCGTTTCCTTTTTAAATATGTAAACAGCTGGCGTCCTAACACCCCCCGCCATACGCCTATTGAGGCGGCTTGCGGGGTAGTATGTAGATGTAGAAGTCTCGCCATGAAATACGGCAATTGTGTATTGCAGGCAACAAACTTTCAGTGGATTTCGAAGCCGTCTTCAAACACAAGGACACATGCAAACAAATGATTGCTGACGAGGACTTAGGGCCGGATCAGATTTATAACTGTGTCTTTTCTGTCTGTAACATTCTCTTTTTGTGAAGACAATTCAACTACATATATTTCAGCCAAATAGGCAAAATTCTAAACGCTAGTTCAGGTAAACGAACAAAAGCGAAATCACATAAACATGTTTTTGGGGAGGTTTAAATCCTAAAACACCCGTACGCTACTGAAATCGGAAAATTACTCATTCCATCTAAATTGACCCAAAAAATCCTTTAAAAAAACACTTGAATCTCAGAATCAAAATGCTGTCCCTTCAACTCCCTTGTAAATGTAGGCTACAGAAAAAAAAGTCGCTTGGTGCGAGGTCTGCTGATTACCAAGTTCATTCACCATTCAGGGGGGTTATTTTGTAATCTCACTTTAGTGAGAATACGTCATAAAATGTCACTTTTTCGTAGTTCAACTATGGAGCCACCATCACCAAAGAACGTGACATGGAGCCACCATCGTTTCCACGTGAAGCTTGAGATGGAAAATAAACAAGTGCGCGAAAGATACCAACGATTTTAAATCGTATTGTTAAATTTGCTAAACGTGAAGAACTTCAGCATTTTAAACTCCAATATATTGGGCACTTTAAGGTATGCTTTGTTTGAAATGCTTATGTTATTATTAGCTTGAATTATCTGTGTATATGTTTCGTATCAATATTTCCCAAACAATGTTGCTGATACCTTTATTTTCGTGTGCCTATCCGCCAGTGTATGGAGAATGGAATTCAGTTATTTATACCATAATTTCATAATTTTAACAAATATTGCCTTAAAATCTACGTTCTTGGTAGATATTTCCCATGCTTGTGAATCAAACACTAATTAGACGCACTTAATTTTTTTAAATATTGAGTGATCGCTTACATGTCGCTTGTAGTTTTGACTGTATTTAGATTTTCGTGGTACGTACAGTGTAAGATATCTTCCGTAAGATGTTGAGCAATCTGGGTATTCGCTAGTCTCGGCATCTTTTATTTGATATAAGGTAATTGAAGCTTCGACAATTCACGAACCGTTCGTGAGCCGATCAATAAGAGAGGGAAACGGATCTCCTGCCTTTCCACTAAGAGTCACTAAAAAGGTGAGATTACAAAATAACCCCCGCAGGTAAGACATTTTATTATAGAACACAGTAATACGTAACCATCAAAACAAAGAACTCATAAACAGGCAGGTTACTAAGGCTGATAAGTAAACCTTCAACTTTGAATACTCATATGTAACGTCCTCTCCACAATCAAAGGAAACAAGGAAATCAACAAAAGCAAGAGGATTCAATTCAAATATCAGAGAGCCCACATACAAGACTCTAAACAATAATTTCAATTTTTTCACAGTACTTTGAGAAATGGACTATGATCAGATAAAAAATGTGTGAAAAACTTGCTAAAAAATATGACAAACACATTTCTTACCCTAACTTACTTGAAATTAATTGAATTTAATATCAGAATGCTTACATCACAAACAATACCTTGGTGAAACTCAAAAAAAATTTAAAAAGAAATGATACTAATTCAAAAATTATATTTGCAATTAAAACATGACTGTTTAAGCTGCACTATTCCCAATATTGAAATTAGTTATAGAATATTTTTTTAGCCTTGTGACACCAGCAGCAAGATAACGATTAAAAATAAATAAAAACAAAGAATAAATAAGACGATTCATAACAATCATCAAGCATGCGGAAACAAAAAAGCACTTTCAAAAAATCATAATAAAATTTAGTTTTGTTATGACATATCAAATTACAGTAGAACCACGGTTAATCGAAATAAACGGGGGAGAGCCGTTTCGGATAACCAATTTTTCGATTAACAATCATATGCTAAAAATAGCCTATTAACATGGTGTGTAGGAAAAATGAGTATTTACAAACAATGTCTATATAATACAGTGTTGTATTTCAGCTTTAAAAATTTTATAATGGGTTAGACAATACTATAAACTGAACAACTGAAGTTACTACAGCATTGTACATTACGTATTACAGAAATCAGAGATTTTTGTTTGCCTATAATTATTTAAGGAACCATTTCGGTCGACCCGGGTTCCGTTTAACCCGATTTCGGTTAACCGGGGTTCTACTGTATAATAAATTTTACTATATATATATGTGTGGTGATGGCAATTTTTTATTTTACCAAAGGGGCCTAGAAGAGGAATCATCTAGAAATTTAATTTCATGATTATATATTGAGTAATATTAATTCATTTCAACAGTGGTTCATGTATCTCTGCTGATACTAATCTAGATACGAATTGGGAAAGGTATGCAGCCGGCATTGACATGACTGTGTTGAAACACAACATACCTATCAGGATATGAATTTGATTTCACTCACCCGGTTATCTTCGTGCATTCTTATCAATTAGTTCAACGTATTGCACAGGCCGAACGTCACCTTCCCCAGCTTTATATCCCTCAGACAGTCAACGATATGAACTTTGAAATCTCATCATCTGTAATCGAAAAACAATATTTTTTTCACTGAAGTGTACTCCATTTAGCCGAGAAGTATCCAGGGAGTGTAAGGGAAGGGTGGTGCTGTTCTTCCCTTACATTCCACGTAGTGTAATTTTTATTTATTTATTTAATTTTAAGTTCACCCAACATGAAACACAATAACAGGGTAAACTATTTTCACAGTTAATCATATTAACAAAAATAATTCAAAAGAACTTAATACAATAATAATACAAATAATTAACAAAACAGTCTAGGCTGGCTGAGCTTTTCATTCAAAATTCTGAACAAATTTATAATGTCGATAACATCGACGATATCTGTCCGCGAAACATTTCCTTAGTTAGATTTATATTTAACTCATTTGAAAGTGTGTTGAATGAGATACATAGCCTATTAATAGGTGCATTCATACAATAATTTGTGTTCACACTTCTTATGTAGAATGTCCTTTTTAGCCTAACTTTTTTTTGGGACTAAAAAGTTCAATTTCCCAACCAATTCAATACAATTACATAGTAATTACAAGTAATGCAAGGTTAGTGCCACTCTTTCCTCACACTCCATGGGGTATAGGCCGAGGGTAAGCCGAGGAGTTTGTAGCGAATGTAAGGGAAGGGTAGCGCTACCCTTCCCTTACATTCCATGGAGTGTAGGGCAAGCGTAAGCTGAGGAGTTTGTAGCGAGTGTAAGGAAAGGGTAGTGCTACCCTTCCCTTAAGACCGTATCACACTAACGTTCGTCAGAGCGGTTGCAGTTACCTCGTCAACCAATAGGAAGGCAGCGGGTGGCATGAGCGGGTGCGAAAATAGCCGACAGTCCATTTATCTGACCGACATTTGCAACCACAGACAATCACGGACTCGAATTCAATCACGTGACCATGTTGCATTGTCTGTTGCCGTGGCGCACGATTATGTTTATCGCAAATCACCTGTCGGCTCACAGTTCATGAGTGAAACAGAAAATAGGACCAAATAAGGACAAATATTTGTTTTCTCTTGAAAAACAATGTTTAACGGCTGACCTAATTGAGAAGTGGTCAATTCTGTGAGATAGTACAACCGATATATTTGATTTATTTAAACATTCAAAAACAGCCGATGTCGGCCTTTACATTGAACATTTACAACTTAGAATCTGCAGCATTTACAAAAAAAAATATGAAAAAAACATGTGTTGGTACATAGTATCCAAATAAAAACAAAGAGACAATAATAACATAATCAATACACTACAACAACATGGAAACATATATAAACGATACGACCTGAAACGACAGGTGTGGGAAGAAATACAACTAATTATGGGCCAGCAGTACACAGGTGAGTACAAAGAGTACATTTTTTGGGCGAAGGTAAGCGGAGGGTAAGCCGAAGAGATTTTAGCAAGTGCAAAGAAAGGGTAAGCGGACGGTAACTACCCTTCATGGAGTGCAGTTTCCTTCCTTCCATAATTACATCAAGATCATGGATACAACGACTCTATGGTCAAGATAATTTCTTTGAATCTCGACGACTAATTTTACATTAAGCTCTGAATAAATGATACTTCGATGCAAAGAATGATGGAGTAATGAGTTGAAGTCGTAAGGAAATACTATCGGCTAATTCCATGTAACTAAACACCAGAAGCGAATTATAAAAACATTTTTTTACAGAGTTCAATTTATGATATGTGTTGCAGGGATGTCTGAAATGGACGATTTTACAAATGACGTCACGCAACGCCTGCGCGCGGAAGAAGTTGGTACTATCGGGACAAACAAATCCTATCCAACCATTGAAGTCTTGAGGGAATCGAGTTATGATAGTGGATTTCCATCTCAAATCATGTAGAGCACTATGCAATGTGCGGGGTGACCGTCACGGATTTTTCTCAAAAAATATATGTTATAGACCAATAAGAGACATTCAAAAATCTGCCTTTTTTATTTTTATACATTAATTTTTTTATGAACTTACAGCAATTTAAAAAATCACCTAAAATGGTCGTTTTAAGAAGCAAGGGGAAACGGTGAATTTTCAAATGTCTCTGATTTGGCCAATAATGAAGCTAGGATGTTGAAGATTTTTTTGTTTTGCAGTGCTTTCTTTGTATTTGTATTCCATGCTTTGAAAAAAGTTGGAAGTTAATTGCAAAATGGAGTATAAATTTCACAATTGTTTAAAAATCAGAAAATTGTTCCAACTTTAACAATTTTTTTACAGCTATTAAATGTGCTACAAGAGTAAAATTTAGTTTTACAGGTATCATTTAGGCATATTAGTGGCAGCATATTTTTTAATAGCTCTGATAATGTTGCATTTCCATGAAATATGCCTTCAAAGTATGAACAACTGCCATTTTTGCATAAACAAAAGAGGCTATATTTCAAAAAACCATCTCTAAAAATTATGAAAATTGGCTAAAATATACCAGTAACGATGAGCATTAAGCCCATGCAAAAATAGTGGGCAATATATTTGTTGATAATTATTTATGAATTTTATAAGTTGGTGCATTACGCCTATCAGCCAAGTTGGTACATTTTGCTTGGTTTGCCATGATTTGAGATGGAAATGGCCAATAGTGAATTTCTCTTTTGATTAATTTTGTTTTCAGTTAAACCTGGGGGCTTATTCTCTATCTCGAAGCTACCGATGCGGTTGCTTCGAATAAGCTACCAGAATTGGCTACCAACCTTATTCTCTAACTCGCGGGAGCTTTCTCAAGAACGTAAAAGGAAGTGGAGAGAAGTTTGATGAAAGGCGGGTATGAGAATCTTTTTAAACCAAATCTGCGGGAACTTCATTACTGGTGACGTCATTCTTAGAACCAATGGGAAAGCTCGTCTCAATGTTTTTCCGTGGATAGAACTGGTGAAACATGTTTTAAGGCCGTTTTAGACGGTGGAGATGCTCTTGTATCGTGTTTAGCGAAAAATGCCACGCATTAAAAATCATACAAGCAAAATCTTAAAAATGTTCTATTTTTGCTTACATAATCTCGTGAACAATGTCGTGAATAGGAACGCACAACGTCCATCTTGGCTGTTTTGATCACTTGAAATAAGATTGTTCGTAAATATATTCGGGAATTAGGGTTCATGTCGAGGATATGGTTCAGTATGATTCGTGCTATTTGCTTTCGTCGATTACTCGTTGCTTCAAATCATTTAAATAATATACGAAGATGAAACTTTCAAAAGAAATGCGAAGGTGATACTCGCTACCACGGCCCGAAAAGTATCCCAAGGCTGGAATCACGTAACTCACCCAAGGTAAATATGGCTTTCCGTCACTACAGTTAATATCTTTTTTGTGAAAAATCCCGCCAATGGCGAAAATGACAAAGTAACACAGTGAAAGTGCAAAGAATGCGCATTTAATAAATGTAAGAAACATACCCGTGAGTTGGATAATTATAGATAGATAAGCGTTAGAAAATGACCAATATTTAAGCAGGGTATGAGGAGGCCGCGCTTCGTAAGGCTACCGTGGGAGCTTATTGGGGCTACGGAAGTAGCTTCGTGACATTTACAGAATATGGGTGGGAGCCTAATATGCTACCGGTAGCTTCTGCTTGCTCTTTCTCCGGTAGCTTCCATGATAGAGAATACCGATGGGAGCAAGTAGCTTATTGAAGCATCTTTTCGCCAGGGGGCTTATTCTCTAACTCGAAGCATCGGAGCTTTCTGGCGAAAAGATGCTTCAATAAGCTACTTGCTCCCATGGGGAAAACAGCAGTTGAAATAAAAAAGAACAATGAGAAACATTAAAAGCAAGCAGGAGGTTGCAGCCTTTTAAGGATAATTAATCAAAAAAACAAAAGGATCGATGTCGAGAAAATAAAAAGACAATGACTATTGAGGAAAAGGAATCATTAACCGATCACTGCAATGTCACAATTTTGTAAATTAATATTTTTTCAAATAATAATTGTATGAATAAAAATGGATTGCGCATTTTGTTGGTAAGCGGTTAACTTTGAAAATGGCTGGACCGATTTCGCTGAAATCTTCACAATTTGTTCATCCCTGTTCCGGGACGGTAAACGGGTTATAATATATAGCGTACGAATATTACATGAATTTTAAATTACATTTAAAATTTGGTAATTTAAATTCACTGGTACAAACAAAGGAATATAATGAGAGCTATCCTTATGACAGTTTTAAAATCCTCTCCCCACGTACTTGTATATGATGATTTTCATATGGTGGCATTACAGCGATGAAGTACATAAAAATTACCATGTGGGAAACCAACGTGGACTGGGAATCAGACCAACAGACCCTCGACGTGCTGGGTCAGCGTACAGATCACTATGCTTCTCGGGCTTCCTAATTCTCATCATGTCTAATTCAGGACAACCACCAAATCACCCTTACTTTTTAACGCCTATGTAGATATTGTATTTAAAAAATGGAAAGAATCTTGCTTGGGTTTCCCAGTGAATGATTACTATCTACTGACTCTTAACTTTGCTGACGTTTGACATTTGCTAGTACTCCTAAATTTTTCATGAGAATTAGAAAGCCAAGGTAGTGTAGTGGTCTAGCGCATTGTCCTGGCAATTCAGTATAGTTCTATTCCCAGTCCAGGCAGCAATTTCTCTTAGCAATTTGTATGTGTTTCATGCGCACTTACTCATTGAAAGGAAACTTGAATGAGAAAAGAATATCCTTATCCCCTCTCCCAATAAAGAATTTAATCAATCACCTTGAATTTCCAATAATAATGAGTTTTACATTTTCCACGGTGCAGTGCTTTCATATTTCGTTCATTTAAATACTTGAGTTTGTACCGATCGCTTTTATTTTTCCTTCATCTGAATGTCAAAACTCTGAACTATCTTATTCTTTCGATGTTTTTATGATAAATCATCCAGTTAACGATTAATTATGCAATTTAAACGATTTTTGTAGCTCTTTAAATGAGTCTTTCATTATTGTCTCCGATCCATTTCTGATGTGAACAAACATGGTAATTTTCATTAATTACCGTGGTATTTTTCGTAAATTACCCCGCCCTTTGAAAATTATCGTAATTTTCCAGATAATTCACCTATGATGTTTGTGATAATTTTTCATACAGATAAATTCCCAACATGTTCTTTTTTTGCCAAGTTCACATTTCCTACGTGTTTAATAATAAATAGAAGCATGTACAACTCATTTTTGGAATATTTTACTTAAATTATAACATTATTAAATTAAAACTTTAGAATACTAGTCGACCCGTGCGAAGCAATCGCACTGTATCCTCCTCAAATCCCACTTAATTGAAGTGCACACCGTATGGTTAGTACCGTGTAGTTAGTGCGTCATTGATGTAGGTGTGGGTTGAAGTAAGGAATAGATGCGTGTTTAAATTTTAGATTATATATTTTTTGAAACATAAGGTTAAGGTATTTACATATTTACAGCATATTTACATGTTTACAGGACCTCTTTGAAAACTATGTTTGAAGTGATGATATGGTCATCTGTGATTGTTTGTTGGTGGGTCTGTTTTGCACAGACATAGATGTCACTGAAAGAGCGCACCCTGGAAAACGCCACATACAACTGACCGTGTGAAAAAACAGGGTCAGGCAAGTACAATCCTGCCTTTGTTAGCGTCTGTCCCTGTGCCTTATTTATAGTCATGGCAAAGGCAACTTTTATGGGAAATTGCTTCCTAGTCGGTTTGAAAGGCACGGTAGGATCAGAAGGGGTGAGGTTAATGCGTGGTATGACGACAGTTTGACAGGAGTCAATCAATTTCGCTGTGATAGTGTAGTTGTCCAAGTGAGTTACAAGTAATCTGGCGCAATTAATTAAGCCATACTTATCGTTTAGGTTTCTAATCAACATGATAATAGCGTTCTTTTTTAGTCTGAGTTTATGAGGTGGCAAACCTGAAGGGCTAAATGAGTTCAGAAATTCTAATCAAGCGGTTTGGGGAAGTAAATATAAATTCAAGTTTTGATTAATTTAATTCATATTATAAATAGATCAGCAGATCGAATACCTTAAATCGATATTTTAAGTCGAAATTAAATGCGGAATGAGATAAGAGATGCATGAAATCGAAATTGGTATCATTTCGATATGCCTCGATATCCTCGATAGAGGATCGATAGGTCGAGGGCAGGATTTCAAAAAACCGTTTTTTTTTTTCAATTGTAATTTTTCGAAAAAACCACTGAAATGTGAGTAATTTGTATATTTTTCCGGTGTAGCGGTTAAGAAAAGCTTTAAAATGATGCCTCATTTATGAAAATTGATGAAGTATTAAGGAAGTTATGGCATACCGACAAAAAAAACCCTTGAGAAATAATATATATGATGATTATTCTTGAAAATTTCTCATACTTTTACAAAAGAAAGCCAGATTGCGTGTTGCTGCTGTAGTTCTTTTTACAATTTTAAAAATTTATAATACATTAATGTTGTACAACGTATGGTTTAAACATGGATATTCCCTTCCTATTGCTATTGGCTTTCTTATTTAACCATATGTTAGCTGTTTAATACTTAAAAGTAAAAAATACAGGAAAGTTACGGTAATTTTCGGAAATTACTGTAACTTATCGTAGTAATTGAAAATAATGGTAATTTTTCCATCTCTACCGGTTAGTTCCGGAAATTTTGTCATCACCACTTCCCCAAAAATCAAGACTCACCAGGATAAGTGATGAAATAAAATTGCAAGTATGTAGAATCATTTTTTGAA
This sequence comes from Pyrrhosoma nymphula, assembly GCA_963573305.1. Classification (NCBI taxonomy): domain Eukaryota; kingdom Metazoa; phylum Arthropoda; class Insecta; order Odonata; family Coenagrionidae; genus Pyrrhosoma; species Pyrrhosoma nymphula. The sequence goes on along the minus strand of OY754340.1, from coordinate 62,998,081 downwards.
AGAGACGTCCTACCTTGGTGTAAAGGATGAAGGAGGCAAAAAGACAAGATTGCAGAAAAGATATTTGATCATAGCTCTGGGAGAAACGTATGAAAGTTTCAAAAATGAAAACGCTGATGTCAACATTGGCCGGTCCAAATTTTGCGAATTGTGACCAATTCATATTTGTTTGCAACATGACACGCCACCAAACTCACGTTTACGTATTTACCATGAAAATATTAGACTACTTTTGGAGGCGATGAGTTTTTTCTCCCAAATTGCACTTCAGAATTTATAAAATTGATCATCTGCGACGACAGTTGTGAGGACTGCTTCTAACAAAAATGTGTTCACCGTGGAAACCAAAAGAAGCTGCACAGCATCACACAATATTTAACGTGAAATAGATCTGGAGGAGGAGATTCAAATATTCCCAGTGGATAAGAGATGAGGCGAAAGTAGTCACAAGGCAAAATATTTCTTCAACATTGGAAGAAGCTGCTGAGTAGTTGGAAAAAAATACCACAGTTCCCGCAACATGTCACTGGAATAATCAAAAAAATTACTACTGGGATCTACATGATTAGGAAACTTGCCCCAACTACCTCAACAGAGACTCTTGAGTCTTATCTACTATGCCAAAATTCATTCCTATTTAGCCTACGGAATTGTCTTCTGGGGAAATGCTAGTGTAGCTACCAAGGCATTTTCTATGCAAAAGAGGGCTGTTAAATCAATGTTAAGGGTTTCAATAAGGACACCAGGAAGACCACTGTTTAGGAAACTCATGATACTCACTCTGCCATGTATTTATATCCTGAATTGTTCCATGTTTGTCAGAAGTAATTGACACCTGCTTATGCCCAATTCTGCTATACATAGCCATGAGACACGTGGTAGAGAAAATGTTCATTTGGCAAATCAGCCACTAAACATAAGCGAGAAAGGTCCTCATCATTCAGTCTCAATAATCTACAATAAGATTCCTATTTCAATTAAACGTTTAGCAAGCCAAAATGTCTTTAAATATAAATTAAAAGAACTGCTTATTTATAAATGCTACCACAGCGTAGATGAATTTTTGAGTGATAAATTTTTGAAGTCTGTATTTTACTGCTTGTTTCTTACTTTGTATTTATTTTTATATGCAATTTTTTGTATGACTAAGTCCTATGTTGTACTCGTGTAACCGACAGGACATTAAAGATTATTATTATTATTGTATGTATGTATCAAACACCAACAAGAAACCTTTTTTTGCAAGCTTAGGGAAGACTTGTCCCAACCCAACCCATTGCTACATTTAGATTTAAAATAAAATTATAATTTTATTAATCAAGATTAAATTCAATCGGCCCATTGAGTTTCAAAATCGTTCACTTAGAGACGGGAAAATGGGAGAATCAGCTGGGAAAAGGGGTTTGAGCGAGATAGTTCCCTAATCATAATAAAGCCCATATTCAAATTTTACCTTTTGATTTCAGCTTCGGTTAGAAGTATGAAATTACTATTGTAGTATTAATGGTGCAAAGATGTAGTTATATATGCCCAAAAATCTCAGTAATTAAATTTATAAAGCGACATAAGTCTCTATCTTGACTCATTTTTTCCCGCCGTACGGCTGATAACCCTTCAAAACAGCAGGTTTTTTATTTACGATTCTGCAAAATATTACTGCGGTGAGTAATAGATTATTTTTTATAAATAGTTAGGAAAACATGCAATCTACACACCGTTAGCTTTTTTGACGAAATCTAAGTGTTATAAATTCCTATTTCCTTCAAAATATTCTCCTACTCTGGAGTGCAAAGCCATAATCTATATCCCATCTGTAAAACAGCTTATCCCATGAGAAACAGCTTATGGGAGCTATATTTCAGATTATTTGCGCAGTTAAAGGGTTAAAATACATACTTGAAGCATGCTCTAGCATGGCAGTGAATCCTTCACATACAGATACCCAACAATAACAGCAGTGAAAGAGATTAGAAGTAAAAGAAGATGTGGAGTTCGTTACGAATTATTAAGATTAAATGGATGGTATAGAGAATCAGTAACGAAGAAGTCCTTCAAAAACTTGCAAACAAAAGAAGCATAATGATCACTCTGCAAAGACGGACACATTTTGTGACACAACGGCCAATTGACGACAATATTGGAAGGAGAGACAAATGTCAAGAATTATGGAGATCAACCGAGAATTGAGTATATATGAGGAAAACTATGAATGACGTCAAGGAATGAAGAATTAAGCAGGAATGAAATTTGTAAGCTGAGGGTAGAAGAGTGGAGAATGGCAACCAACCAATCTTCCAGACTGACATGAACGAATGTTATTATCACTTACCCCTTGCAGCATGTTGAGGGCAAACTTGTCACTCGTCGATATGGAGTCCTCCAAGCTCTCCTCGTCATCGTCATCGCCATCCTCATCGTCACCGTCCTCGTCATCCTCATCACCGGAGCTACAGAGTGAAACAAGGAACGGGAAAAGAACGACTCCATTAAAAACATTCCAAACCTGCAGGCCAGACATGTCATGATTCTGACACTCACATTACTACAATGGTTAAATACATTTCACCCAGAGCACTATAGCGGTCAGGTAACGCTAACATGCTTGGGGTGGAGGGATCAGACAGAGAGAAATGTGCAGGCGGTCTCAAGCCTGTGTTTATTGCCCATGCCCACGTTTGCACCCGAGTGGCGTACAAGCCCATAGGGATGATAAAATTGCCGTAATTTTCATCCAAGGCAAATTACCACGGTTAATTACGTTAATTTTCAAAAATTACCATAATTTTCCAATATTTTTTAAATTAAAGCATTTGACAGCAAACGTATGATTTAAATAAGAAAGACAATAGCAATAGAAAGGGAATATTGATGTTTAAACCATACCTAATACAATATTAATATATTAGAAACTTTTAAAATTGTAAAAAGAACTACGGCAGCAACACGCAAATCTGGCTTTCTTTTGTTTAAATATGAGAAATTTTCAAGAATAAAATTCTAATACATTAACCTATAATGTCATAATTTAAGTATAATATTCAAAAAATGGGTCTGACATTCCTCAATTTATAATTAAACACGTAGGAAATGTGAACTATGGCTTAAAAGAACATGTTGGGAATTTATCTGTATGAAAAATTATCTCAAACATCATAGGTGAATTATCTGGAAAATTTCTGTAATTTTCATAGGGCACAGTAAATTACAAAAAATAATTTACGAATATTACCGAGGTAATTTTCAAAGTGGCCCATCTCTAACTATATACACTGCAATGGTTTACTATGTTAACGGAGAAACTTTTAAACCTATACCAATAGTGGTAAATACATAATTTCGGATTATTTACAGCATGACAAATATGCAGCAGTTACCATGGGTCTGACACTCACATTACTACAATGGTTAAATACATTTCACCCAGAGCACTATAGCGGTCAGGTAACGCTAACCATCAGAGCAACAGGCATACTCTTCAATTGAATATCTGGCAGACTTAAGTAGGAAATTACCTATTTATTTCACAACGGGAAACTTAAAAAACTAATTGTATAGTAATCAATTCTGCATCCTGAAAAACTGTCGAACTAGATTACAGTGCAATAATGCCGTCCAGTCCTTCTCTTGTTGTTTTCGCAGTATACTTTCTCAGCCATCTTCTTTGTTTACTTACGGTTGCGATGGCGATGTCTCGTGTCGTCCTAGGCATATTTTAAATGTACGCTGTTAAACGTCTTACAACAAAAGGAATAATTACTGTATATTCTCACAAAATAATAGAAGATTTATGGAAAAACATGCAATATTTATGTTTTTCACGCATACTTATTTTTTCCGTTTGCACCTATGAAACTATTGATAATCTAGTAGTAATCCATACGAGATATCGCAATTCCGTCAGACCCTTGGTAGCTACATTCAGTGATGCCATAATTAAAAACATTAAAGCAGACTACCCAGAGCTATTGATTTCTAAACTTATTTATCAATCGGTTGGAACAGGTCAATATTTCAAACAAAAATATTCCATTTGCGTAGCAATGCTGCAACCTGAAGCTGTAGTGGCATTTTTCTGCCACCAGTAATTAGGGTAAAATGTCTGCAATGGAAAGAAATTTTTTTTATTTGGCCTGAGTAAGAAGACACTTCAGATGTTGATATTGATATAGGCATAAGAAAACTACCTTAACCTGATTTTGATCGTCAATTTCACTAAACTTTTCCTAATTTGGATTTTCAACATGTGCAATGGGTTAATTTCATTTTATTTCACATTTTAGTAATGATTACTCTATTAATGTAGTGTTAGTCACAATTCAGTGGTAGTGTAAGTCATGCAGAAAAATGTCAATTAAAATAATTTCAAATAATCTAGAATATTTTTGTTTTCACCTGATAATATTCAAAACCTTTGTAATAAGACTGCATCATCAGAAAATTTTATCGACAAAGCATCAAGAAGAAAATGCAAGTTAAAATGATAGCCAAATAACGACTTCTTTTCCTGAAGAGTAAGTCACATACCTATCATGACAATTTTATTTGTAATAAGTAAAGTAAAACATATGAACAAATCTTACACACTGCTAAAAATAGTATATGTGTTTATTATACTGTTGCCATGGATATATTAATTTTTTTTGAAGTGTTAAATATTTTTTAATTGAGTTTACAATGTTTTTAAAATTATCAAATGTAGTGTCACGCATAGAAATAGCCTATAATAGTTATTCCAAAACAAACATGCATGTTAACATGACACCAAATTCATTTTTTCCATTTCTTCCTTCCAAAACAGACTATTTATGAGGACATTACCACCCCATTGATGATATTTGAGCTTTGACCTACTGAAATATACACCCTGTAATAATAAACTGAGCTCGTAGATGTGACAAATAATATCTTCAGTAGTTACAGAAATTTCTCAACCATTATTTGCCAAAAGTACGTAAACCATATCCATCAATCCTTTGCCTGTTGAAGAGATGTTTACTCAAGAAATGAATTGCAAACGACCGTTGGCCGCGGACATACATTGTATATTGTATATTGTACATAAATGTATTGCAAAGTTGTTTTCCCTTGGTTTATTAGTAAAACATTAAATAAATAAACACCGTTCTTATAACTTACTTCAATTCCGTACAACTCGTGAAGCTTTTCCGCCAAAGGGCGGTCATCTCCAAATACCAAAGTTTCGAACATGTCCACGAATGACTTCGTTCTCGAATCTCGTTGCACGGTCTGCACATCTCAATACGTTGTTCGAAATGAGTCATATTCGGGGGAAAATCACTATGGTCACACTCCAAACAACTTCAACTTCCAGCACAACACTTGTTTTCCAAACAAACTCCCTCCATTACCTCATGATTTCAAATATTGCATTTCGTCCTTCAACTGTTTTACCCGCACACTTGCCGATTTTGGCGCGTTTTGAAAGTTACGAACAAGTGGACAATCGAATATGAAATTATACTAGCAAATCAATGTAATTTGGATCGAAATAACGGTAGCTTTCGTCCAGCTGGAACGAGCAGTAACATAAAAGTACCAGTAAAACTGATCTTCCCCTATTTCCATGTATAGGTACTAGGAATTCCATACTAGGATATCCGCGAAAATCAATCTTTGGGTTAGTTATTTCACCATTATTGTTAACTTTTACTCGCATAAGAAAAGTATTGAATTCTATATTTACTTTTTTAAATGACATTCACTCGAGATATTGGAAGGAAATACAAACGGATGAATTAATGCAGTGTTTCAACAACAGAAATTTCCTTTGCAAACAGGCGATAATATTACGTTTTAAAAGCGAAGACATAGATTTTAAATTGATGTTCACACCTACAGCATTCATAGTTCAGGTTAAGTGATCAATATAGGAGATGTAGTAACATTTTTAGAGTGATAATTTTCACCCGAACCTCCCTTTGCACGGCAGAGTTGAAGAACGACCAGCACCAAGTGAACGCTTGCATTGAAATTACATTAAAAGGACTGGTATTCAATAGAAATTTTAATACTGCGGGGAGATAGCTACTGACCAATGATAGGTGGATCAAGGAAGGAAGAAGCTTTGGGTCCCTCTACTTCCAAAATATGGGATCTATTAACAGAGATGTTGATCTTTTGTCAGCTATCTGACCCATTGTGCCTTTGGGAAAATACCTAAATCGTGTCTTTGGTAAAATATTACTAAGACAGCCTTTAGGAAGATAAGGTACAGCAAGTTGGTAGACAAATGCAAGGTTGTTCTCAATAACCGACGAACAAAGTATATAACAGAAGCTTACTGTTCATTGAAGATGTAGTGCTGGCCTTAAAGAGGACGGAGGTACTGGAATACGGTTTACATCAGCCTGTAAGATCTGAAGGATCTTTTGCAAACCTTGAACATTTTAGGGAATCTAATTACCATACCAGAGTCTTAACAGAAACCGTATCGTCAGCTGAAGTTTCTCTTACAGAAAAACAGCTAGATACTTACCTATAAGAAGGTAATAGACAGTATTGAGTCTGGACAAGGCCAAGTATTTTTTTAGGTGCCCATGGTGGCACTGCAAAAACTTCTCTCAATAACCTGCTTTTAGATAAAGGCAGGAGTACTTACGGCATCACTTTGGCTGCTACATCCTCAGGAATTGCGGTGATGTTATTGGAAGGAGGAAATACGGCTCATTCTGCATTAAAGTTGCCCATTAACCTCGATCATGAGGAAACTCCACTTAGATATATTTCAAAGCAATATTATATGGCCCACTTGCAATGAGATTGCGAGCTCATTGTCTGCGATGAGAGTACTGGGGCCCACAAGGCAAGGGCCTAGCCACGTTGAAACACCGGTTCCCATCAGAACGCCGAAGTTAAACAACGTTGGGGCCGGACGGTGGTTGGATGGGTGACCCTCCTCCATACCTCGACCAGGCATTGATGGAGAGATGATACTCCCTCCATACCTATACCGGGAGGCCGGAGGGAGACCCAGACCGGGCCGGTTGGAAGTAAGGACATCCTCTATACCTTGTACTGGGGTGAGGCAGGGGGAGGCCAATCCTCCATACCTCTACCGAGGTGCTCTTGTCCCCTGTCTGCAAGTGGCAGACAAGCATGGGGTTAGCACAATGGACCAAGAAAGGTCTAAGTACCCGGGCTCCTGACGAAGGCCCCCCCAATAACAATTTAATCTAACAACGGCCCACAAAGCTTGCTTTGAGGCTCTTAATAACACTCTGAAGGTTCTCAGAAATTCTAATAAGCTGATGGGTGGATTTACTGTGTTATTGGCTGGAGACTTTCATCAGACTCTGCCTGTCATACCAATAGGAACTCCTGTAAATGAAGTTAAAGCACGCGTCAAAGAATCTTATTGAGTGGCTTCACATACATAAACTTTCCCCATTAAAAAATATGAGAGTTCACTTAAGAGGTGATGCTTCTGTTGGACAATTCTCTCACATTCTTCTGAAAATAGGAAATTATCCAGAAACGAAAGGAAAAATTGAAATATCTACAGCTTAAGGCATTATTGTCACATCTTTGGAAGAGCTAATAACCAGGGGTGCAACAACATGGGGGGGGCATTGCCACTCCAATCATGATTGTGGAATCAGAGGTTGTGGCTTACTTTTTAATGGACACTGCCCGATTTGCAAAATATCTTAACTTTGGTAACTCCCTCTCCCCTGCTTATACAGATTTTTCAAGGAGTTTACCCTACCCCCCACGATGAATCGGTAGGTTGTAGATAGCCAGGATTTATCCTGATTCTGCTAATATGAAAGAAAAAACACACGGATGTTGTGTGAGCGAGTACTCTTGTCTCTTAATGATACCCTTACGCCCAGCCTTAAGTAGCCAGTTCTTTTTTTAAATATAGACACAGCTCATTTAAACAATTGCTACAGTAAGGGCCAGTTGTACCAAATATTTTATGAAACAAAAGTTTTAGATAACATTTGGAAGATCTACAATATGAAAGAATATGATATCGTGCCCACTATTGAAGTAATGACTTTTTTTTGTCCGATAAACAATATTTTTTCCACCCCATAAGATATTGGTTGGAGTAATCAAAAAACCTTTAAAACAAAGGTTTTGGTAGAAGTCTTAGAAAATATAAAAAATTCAAACAAATGCAATATATTTCATATTAAGGTTGTTATAGTGATGTATCTGCTTTAGTGATTTTATATTTTATCATTTAGAATATGAATCCAACTCCCTCCTCCAAATAGTAAGAATATTTTGAGCAGAAAACATCTGAAATCCAGGGTAATACTGCAGTTGAAGAGGCTTTAAGGAAGGAAGACAATTAAGTCCATTCTAAATTTTTCTCAGAAGAAATTTACATTTATTCATGATCATTTTTCAAAAATTTAATTCTTAAAATGGTAATTTAGCCAGCCAATTTCATTACAACATCTAATAACCCCAAAATATAATTCTCACCAGAAGTCAAGGAACTTAATGTGTGAAACAAAAGGAACATTGCCTTATATACAGAGGAAGAGCATTTTTTTCTTCACTTTTAAAATAATTAGGCTTTACAATGCACTTTTCTCATGTGCCCATGAACTTGGAATTTTAACTTAAATGTTTTACCACACAGTTCACATGAAAAAGGTCTATCATCGGAGTGGACAGCATAATGATATGAGAGATGCGTTCTAACACTGAATCTTTTGTTACAAATACCACACTCATGTGGTTTCAGCTTCAAGTGAACACACCTTATGTGTACGTGCAGCCGACTATTCTGAGTAAACCTTTTTTGACAGAGATGGCACTGGAATCTCTTGACAGACCCATGGCTATAAGAATGCACAACCAAGTCGCCCTTTCGCACGAAATTCTTCCCACATATTTGGCACTGGTGTGCGTCTGTTCCCAATTGGCACGAGTTCACGTGTGCATTGTAAGAATCCCTTCTCACATATGCCTTCCCACACTTGGAGCATTTAAATTTCTTATCGTCTGAGTGGCAATCCTGATGAAGTCCCAGTTCTGGTCGAGATGAAAATCCAAGGAAGCAAACGCCACAAACACACCCCTTCTTACATTTGTGAACTTCCTTTAAATGCAAAGTCATGCTTTGTCTGGATGAGAAGTTGTCATTACACAAAGTGCAGATGTATTTACTCTTGCTGGTATGCACAGCACAGTGAGTTTTCAATTCACTTTCTGAAGGGAAAACACTGTAACAAGTGAAACACTTGTGAACAACTATTGAGAGATGACACATTACCATATGCTCCCTTAATTTATATTTCAAAGTAAAAGACTTGTTGCAGTAATCGCAAACAACAATGACTCCATCTACACTCGTAACTTCCCCAAAAAATAATTTCTCATCCATTACGGGGCTAAGTGCATCAGGATCACGACTTTCAAGAGACTTTCCACGCATAGTCACATCCTTTTCAATTTCATTACCATCTATTTTACAATTATTAACACCACAAACGTCTTGCTTAAGGGAATGAGATAATGAAGGATTAGATCCAACATGAGCAGTCGATACCCTAGATATCTTTAGCGTTTTAACAATCGGAAAACCCTTTGAATTATCAGAAGATACATTGCCAAGACTGTGTTTACTCACATCTATTTCACTAACTATTCCCTGCTGAAAACATTTGGAATCCTCACTTCTACCAGAATCAATTGAACCACATACTGAAGATGCTTTGGAATAATGAATTTTAGAGTTAATTGCAGAAATGGAATTGGAAGTCGGAATGTTTAACAAGGTGTTGCCCTCTGGACTAGTTGATTTCAAACTCTTCAGCAAGCTAATCAAATGTTCGAACCTCCTCGGTTTGCATTTGAAATCATGTCTCTCTATGTGCTTCACCAATCTTTTCTCACTCCGAAACTCTTTTAGGCATTTACCACAACACAATCGATTCTTTAAAAGGCTGAATTCACCTGAAAGCAACTTGAATTCCATACTTGACTCAACTGACTCAGTTGCTTCACAGAAGTTATCCTGACTCACTGAACTGTCATGTGTTTTCAAATGGATCCTCAGCTCCTCCTTATTAAGAAACTCTGCGTTGCACTGTGAACACCAACAATATTCCACAGGCTCGTCTACTTCACTCCCTTTGCAATCCATGTCATTGTTTTCACTGCATTCCATTATAGATGTCCTGGACACATTAATGTCATTTGGAAGAGCAACAGATTGGGAGATGCATTCTTTCTTCGGTGAGAACAGGAAGTCGAGTGAATCCCTCGGGATGTTGAACCACGTCGTCTCCATCTACAAGAATGAAATCAAATATCAAGTCTACATCTAGATGCTCTCTTGAGAGCTACAGCTCAAGCTAGTGGCAGGGGGTAGTAGGATGAAAAAAAGCCAAGGAGGGTAGAATGGAACAGGGGAAATGAATTGGAAGACTTGACCCTTTCACACCACTGAACTTTTCACAAAATTATCATAATTTTCTTGTAATAGCACTTGTGTAACAGCAGTTTCTTAAGTTCAAACTAAAACATTTTTACAGTGGATTTATTTTTTAAATTCATTTGAAAATTGTTGAAAATAAAGGAAGATGAGTGACGTGGACCCTTCTTGGATATTGCGTAAGATTGTCACCTCAAACGTACACCATCTCAAATATGAGTGAAATGATCATGCACAGAGGAGTTGGGAAGAAACAAAAGAGGATTCATTTTTTAGAAGAAATGCACAGTCAAAACATATATAAACATGGTAGAGTAAATTAATTTTATATAAAAGAAAACAGTGGCTATCCTGGAGTTCTATTGATACTGCTGCCATGGTTTTCAAAGACCTTTTTTGCATGGGGAATGCCTTTTACTGCAGCATTAGTGTTACCCCAAAATGTCTTGCACCATAAGAGAAATACCAATGGGCTTTGTCATAGTAAACCCAAAAAAATGTCCCAACAGAGGTGCTAGGAGCAAGTTTACGAATCATGAAAATTCCAATATTTTGCTTCAAATTCCCTTTGTGAAATTGCCAGTCAAGATTATCGTTCAATGTTAACCCCAAAAATTTAGTTGAGCTAGACTGCTGGATTGATTGGTTGGTTTCAGTTCTGAGTAAATGGCTAGAGGTTAGAGGGAATTTAGAAAACATGTCTAGTGTATATTCAATTGTAAGTTATTGCGATTATATATATATCCACCGCATTGACATTAGTAAAAACCAATATACATCTCTTCAGTCTAAAAGTTGAGGAATTCATTCATGCGGAACAAGGAAGCAGGTGAACATTCATGTCGTTCATCATTAAAGATCCATAGCGTATAATAGCCTATAGGTAGTGATAGGAAAATTTCGCAATCGCGAATTTAGGGAAGAATGTCCTAGGAGTGGTAGTTAGTTACAACATACTCCATACCTACTGGGGAATTGACTTTTGAACTCGCGAAATGTCGCGAATTGTGCCCCAAAACGCGAATTTACATTGTTTGTGAGAAAATGGTTGAAGTACATTTAAAACGCAAGAAAAACATTCAAATTGCAAGCAAATGTTCTCAATTCGATTTAAACGAACTCGCGTGCAAATTTTCCTGAGGTATGCGGAAGTTTGCATAGTTCATTGTAGCATAACCAGTGTTACGATAACAATCGCGGAAGGATGACATCGGGTGCTTTCGATTTACGGCGCTAACCGGCAATACACAGCTCGTCACGCCGCGGTGCTTTCCATTTACAATTAGTGGAATAACCATCTATCAGCATCTATGATCGGTGGCTCTCCGCTCCGAGGTGAGTCGAACAAAGGAAAAGCAATATGAGCATTTATTCTAAGTAATCTGCTCCAGCAGGGTTTCTCAAACTTTTCCTGCGATGGAACACTTTGTAAATCCTGAAATTTTAACGGAAAACCATGTGGACTTAAAATGATGAATTTCAACAAATTTTGGAAAACCGATGCGCCAATATCGAGTAATTAATTAATCCCCTTTGGTGTATGCAACCACTGCTTACGCGTAGAATTTTCTTCGAAAAAATGAAATCGTTCAATTAATGTTTTTCAGTAATGTACAGTACTTGTATGCAATTTAAAATGATGAATTTCAACAAATTTTAATAACTGATGCGCCAATATCGAGTAATTAATTAATTCCCTTGGGTGTATGCAACCACTGCTTACGCGTTGAATTTTCTTCAATATATGTTTACGTTCACCTAAAATACCTTAAAAATATACAAATGAGCAGTGTTTTTAGACATGGAAATTGATGCAGCACGAAAGCATTCAGTGTTACATCGTTTTTAGCAACTGCTTCGAATTTTTCTTCCAGAGCCTTCACTAAACCCTTCCTCTTTTGCTACGATGCCTTCTTTGGTTTTATGGCTTTGAGAACAAAATGCAGCAGTAGGACAACTTAGTCTTATCTATGAAAGGACTAATTTGTCCTCCCGCTGCCATTGGTAAAGGGTCTAAGGTGCATACTTGCAGACGGTCGTGAAAACGATTATCCCAAGCACCCACCAGGAAAACCTCTACCCTTGTGACACTGGTGACCACTGGTGACCGACACGACGGCTCAGTCCAGGGATTATGTCAGTGTTGCCTTTTCTTGGGATTTCCTAGAGGCTGGCGACCGGCGCCTCCGCACGTGTCCCACCCTTAGCGTAGACCTAGTTTTTGGCCATTTCCGTCAAATGACTGTTTATTTTCCAGTGACAACTGTTAAGTGCCTTAGTTTTATTCCTGGTTTCTGTGCTTTCAAGTGATTTTGACGAGTTATTGAGATGCCGAATGCAAAATTAAGCGCAGGAGACTGGGGCGCTTTCTAGCCTTTCTGGGAGACTTTCTAGTATCAAAAAGATGGATATTATTGTATCGATAAAAGTATGGTCATGTAGGTACATATTCTACAATTGTCAGGTTGCTTGGGAAAGACTCAATTGGAAAAATTTAAAATCTTTGAAGAACGTAACTGCAGCAAACTTTCACAAGGATAGAAATTCTCTAAAGTTACATGTCAATACACGAAATGTATTAAATTTAATTTTTAATTTAGTGCCACTTTTCCAAGTTCTGCCACTGAGGTGATTGTCTTCAGTCATATGGCTAGAAGGGAAAGTGTCGCATAATAGCCCAGATCATATTGGGTATAGTATAAGTGACCCTTTTCTAGACTTAGAAATAATCTGTATTTGATGTGTATATATATAAATTTGTGGTCACTGTGAAAACACCGAAATGTCTTGTTGAAAGTACCGAATTCCTAATTTCAAAGTACCGCTTTTCTCCCTCTCAAACTACCGAAAAATTCCTATCCCTACCTATAGGCCGTGGGAGTGAGGTTTTATAACACCTTATGGGACCGTGCATAAACCAGTTAAAAACACAAAGCGTACTGAGGTTGTCAACAAAGTGATACTCTTAACCACTCCAGTAGCAAGAAATGGACTTCTATCGAGCATGCTAGCGTCGTCAGGTCATGAATGAGCCGCAGAGATTCTTTCTCCGTTATATATACCAACGCTTTAGCTAGTCAGGCACACGCTGATTGGCCAGATGAACCTTTAAATTTACTGCTACAAAAGACGTATGAACATTGAGGAGAGAGGATAGCCGTCTTCCCTGCTGAAATTCTCTGTGTTTTTTGCAATTTCAATAGCATCTCTTATCCACCAAGGGAAATATTTATTTTCTCTGGCGTTGATCTTACAATTTTGAAAGTTTATTTCTGACCAGGTGTGCTCTGCAAAATTTTTGTCATTCCGTGGTTGCAGAGCACACCTGGTCAGAAATAAACTTTCACAGTTGTAAGATCATCGCTAGAGAAAATAAATATTTCCCTTACATAATGCAAATAAAACCCTTACATATTCCCAAATTCCAGTAAGAGCAAGAGGTCAAAATCAAAATAACATTCAAAGTGCATGAAACCAAATAAATTTATTTATACCCATAACCGTGATTTATACCCTGCGGAACTTTGCTGGCAACTGAAGTTGCCACTGGGCATTCGCCATGTCTCTTGGCGGCTAGCGTAATTTTCGCCGGTGACATTATTCTGTCGCCACAAATTGAAATGCAAGTACCGCAATGTCTTACGATGACTTTTAATGGGATAGTGACCTTGTGGAGTCAGTTAAAATTTTTTCTAATTAACGCACTAGGTATTCCATGAACGAGCCCATTGAATTATTGGAAAAATCTGACAATGATTTGATACTCTGTTGATGTGACAATGATACCTTATTACGGCAGGCATGGATCCAAACAGTTCATCCGTGGGAAGCTTATAAGGTTCGGATTCAAATTATGGACTACAGCTGATCTCTCTGGATATGTTTTTCATGCAGAGCCTTATGCTGCATCTCTCAAATACTCCTTCCAAAAATGAACCAATGCGGATGTTGTCCTGGGTTTGGTTTACGTCATGTAACGAAGCTTTATTTTGAAACTTTTTTCACTTCTGAAAAGCTGCTTACATGTTCATAAGAAAAGGGCTTATGAGGAACAGGAACTCTTCGAGAAAACATGGTGAAAAGTATCTAACAACTAACCGAAAAAAATCTTTTCAACAAGAGGAAGAGTGGTGACTTTGAACATGTGTCGAATTGCTCATTGCAAAATGGAACGGCAATGCTGTGGTCACTGCAATGACTAACTGCACTTCTAAAATGGGGACAGAGTAGGTGAAGAGATATTTTTCCATTGAAAAAAGAGAATATTTCTTCCAATGCCAACCATTATCAGAGAATATAATATGAATATGGGTGGCGTGGACTTGCACGATCAACTTGTAAGTACCAAAAAGAGGTGGTGGGCATTTTTTGCTTGGGGACTGGATGCATCGTGCATTCAGCGATGACTGTTATACCAAAAATTGGGGCACTATATACCTCTACTACAGTTTCGGAGGGAAATAGTGACATATATTGGGGAATTATAGCGCCAAAGAAAGATGTTTTCCTTCATGTGGTGCCATGGAAGACCATCGCAGGAAAAAACAGATCACATCATTGTTCGTAAAGAAACGAAGTATAGGAGATGTAACGTGTGTGGAAACCAAACAATATACTTTTGTCAAAAGTGCCAGAAGACCCTTCATCCCGAGTGCTTTGAGGAATTTTATTGTTGGCATTGACATTGGTCAATAAATTGTTAAAAAATGTAAAAACACATGTGATTTAAAGCAAAATATAATATACTCTAAATGAAAGTCAATACTTTGCTATTTTCATTGATCATTCATTACTCATCCTGTTTTAAAAGCTTTAGATGTATAATTTTCAATAATTCATGTATTATAGCATCATTTATCACAGTAAACGAAAATACACTTTTTTTACAATACACAGAAATACAGATAATTACAATAAACAGAAAATACACAGAAATTTCAATTTAGTTACATGGTATTCATGTTTAGTTACTTGCCTGCTTGTCTTCGTGCATTCGCACCAAATAGTCGAGTGTACTCCACAGGCCGTATGTCATGTTTCCAAGCATCTTAATCGTCTTCACACAATCAATACAAATGAACTTTGACTGCTCATCGTCCGGAGAGGCCTGAATGGGAATACAGTAAGCAAACAATAAGACTCACTCGCCAGTTGAAGGATTAAGGACATACGCGAGACAGTAAATTATTAAATCAAACACGTGCAACAACTTGACCACATAAGTAAGGCTGTGTTGGCCGCTGAAACAAGAACGTAGGCGAACAGTATTCCAAACACAAAACAAATAATTGTCAAAATTTAAACTCCTGTGATGTGAAAATTAACCTAAAGGAATAAGCATTCATTCGACACGAATGGAAAAGTCTCTGCCATGACATTCCAAATATGTTAACGGAATTAAGTGTTCTCTTTCCATCGAAGTGGCGCTTAGATTTTTGAAATGGTAACCAACTTACTTCGAAACCGTACAACTCGTTGAGTTTATCCGCCAAAATGCAGCCATCTCTAAATAACACAGTTTCAAAAATATCCACGAAGGAATCCTTTGCCTCGAAGCACATTCTACAAAATTCAAGGCGCGACACATGTTCTTTACCAAGAGTCATATTTAGAATGAATTCTTAAAGAGTTAAAAACTAAACAAATTCAGTTACCAAAACATAAGTTGCATTTATTTCTTCATTTGTTTTATCCGGCTCGGCAAGTTCTTTCGGCGTCTTTCAAAAGCGAGAAACATTTGGACACTTCACGAATTAATAACATATACTTGGATTACAACGCACCTTTTACTTGGAGCCAATTGGTACGATATAGTATTTATTTGAGCACACGATAAATGTTTTACGCCTTATTTTTACCGCATGTAAATACGCAACAACTCAGCTATTCCTCCACACTCACCTCGCATACATTCTGAAGACGAATTGAAAATCGGGCAATGGACACATTTGTGCATCGAGTTTAGAGAGAAAAATCTATTTTTAATATGGTCACAAAAAACAAGCCTAACAGTCACATTGATGCAGTTCCAATGAATTTAAAGAGGAAATATATTGTGGACTAAAAACGACGATTTTTCCTAAATGTTTCCGTATATATCTTTTTTTTCTAAATCTGGTACATTTGTTTTCCCAGTAACTTCGTCATTCGGAATTCAGGAGGTTTCAGGTCAAATTTTCTAATTAATTTTATCGATATAAATGGAAAAAAATCGCTATTTTTAACATATTTCATCACTTTTGAAAAAGAATTAACAAGACTGGTTCAAAATTTCTCCAAAACTGAATCAGGTCATTATGAACGTATGACGATGAATAATCTGGAATCCTATTTACGAGGAACAATAATATTTTTGCAGAATATATGTTATTATTAAAAAAATAATTTAGCGATTTGGGCACTATTGGGATGGTCTTTTTATTTGTTTTAAATGTAAACGTATAGTGATCAGCACGTCGAGCTACCCCTATTATATAAGAAAACCCTATTGAAAATGCCCCACTGGTTTCCTATAGGAATTATGTGAATTCCTATAGGAATTACAGTTTCCTACAGGAACGATGAAGCTTCCTATAGGAACAATAAATTTCCTATAGGTACAAGAAAGTTTCCTATAGGAACGAGACATTTTCCTATAGGAATGATAAATTTTCCTATAGGACGAATATTTTCCTATAGGAACGAGGAATTTTCCTATAGGAAGAATATTTTCCTATAGGAACAAGAAATTTCCTATAGGAACAAAAAATTTTCCTATAGGAATGAGAAATTTTCCAATAGGACGAATATTTTCCTATAGGAACAAGAAATTTCCTATAGGAACAAAATATTTTCCTATAGGAATGAGAAATTTTCCTATAGGACGAATATTTTCCTATAGGAACAAGAAATTTCCTATAGGAACAAAATATTTTCCTATAGGAATGAGAAATTTTCCTATAGGACGAATATTTTCCTATAGGAACGAGGAATTTTCCTATTGGACGAATATTTTCCTATAGGAACGAGAAATTTTCCTATAGGACGAATATTTTCCTATAGGAATGAGAAATTTTCCTATAGGACGAATATTTTCCTATAGGAACGAGGAATTTTCCTATAGGACGAATATTTTCCTATAGGAACGAGAAATATTCCTATTGGACGAATATTTTCCTATAGGAACGAGAAATTTCCTATAGCACGACTATTTTCCTATAGGAATGAGAAAATAACCCTCTAGTTATGAGAAATTTTCCTATAGCATGAATATTTGACAATGGAAAAAGGTTTCCTATAGGAATTAGCAATATTTCTATAGAACAAATATTTATTATAGGTACATTAAGAATGTTTCCCATAGTGCGAAAAATTCTAATTAATTCGAAATTAAAAAAAGAAAACATTTCATTTTATCAATGGTTCTGCATTCTCACAAATATAATGCATACATCACCATACAAGACAAGTTTTTACAATATTTCATTTATAATTAAAACATTATTGTCAATAAGAAAATTTTAAGAAAAAGTTAGAAATTCATTAAAAAATGGTTCACCGGTATGGAACTCGTCAGTTCCATTCCAATTCCAGTGTAACGCAAACTATATCTGGCATAACACGATGAAGTTCTTCTCCCTTTGTCATAGTCCGGCGTTTTACACGGGGCACGTAAAATCTGATGTAAGTACGAACGTGCATTTCAAATTGCATGGTGTCGTGCGTGTCGTGTTTACGTACGATGCATTACCCGCGCGGGTAGATGCGTGAATACAATCACCATCAAATTTTCACCGTGTAAACACTCCAAATTGCGCAAATGCGTGGACAGAAAATAGCTCGTTCTAATTTGGTGACTGTGTTCACGCATCTGTCCAGCCACGTACTTGCGCGGGTAAATGCATCGTGTAAACACGATAAGCCATGAATTGCAAGAACGCATGCGTGAATGCATGAACGCGAGGTAGCAAAATAGCTTCTGCTCTAATTCGAAAATGATTGCACGCCCGATTGAGAAAAAATGCAGTTTGAAGTTGTGCAATTTCGTGCCCGAGTAAAACGGCCTTATGACTCTGTAGGTGTGCAGCAATCCTCTTTCGAAATTAAAAAAAACTCATCCTCTCTCTTCTATCAATCATTAAAATTAGTTGAGAGAGCATTAGTTGAGAATGGATTAAAAAAATCAATCCTCTCTCAACTAATACCAAAGTTATACTTATGAGATCGCTCACTCTTATTATCAGTCAGTTGGTGTAGTGGTCAGAGTCGGCGACTCATGAACTGAAGATCCCCCGATCTATTCCTAATGGTGGCGTTCTTTTTTAAGGTTATGTATAGGAGACTATTTTCCAATGGGAACATTTTTTCCTATAGGAAAATTATTTCCTATAGGAGATTTCCAACATGAAAATTATTTCCTATAGGAAAATTATTTCCTATAGGAAAAAATTTCCTATAGGAAAATTTCGAGTTCCCATTGTCAAATTACTGTGGGAAAAAAATTCCTATAGGGCATTTTCAATAGGGAAGGTCCAAATCCGATCATAATTAACGGAGAGATGAACATGTTTACCCAATTGAAGTTAGAAAATCATTAATCTTGCGCAATGGAACACTTTCACATTTATCGAACTCCAAACGCCCCCCTCACTTTTCACTGCTATTTAAGAACTAATTGACATGCATTTTTCTGGAGAAATTTCTATTTTAGATAGACAACAATAGTCTTCGTTTAAAATTGTTATATTTCAGCACCGAATGTTAAAAAACAAACCGACAATGAATTTTTAAACAATTCAGGCCACATCGGATTTAGATGCACGTACGACCTTTAAAAATACACAGAAAAATGCCATATTTTAGAATATTAAGGCGAAAAACATGTGCGTTGTAAAGCTACGAAGCAAATCTAATTGTTTACAAGTAAAAAACATACTCCTCTTTTAAACGATTTTGTTACTAAATAATCGAATTTTTTTCAAATATAATATCATAGTATAACTCTAAAAACATCTTACGGGCTTCGAATTGGACCTCTGTGTATCGTATATTTTGGAGATTTTAATTTATAAATAATGCTTCGCGTTATAAATATTTTGAATGACTTCATTTTAAAAAAATACGCCGGTTTCATGATCCATATTTCGGAAGTATGTTAAAGATCGTAAGTGTCAGCTTTAGAAATATTTTGAACAAGTTTATTTTATTTTTTCAAAAGTTAAAAAATATTTTAAAAATAATTATTTTTACCCCATTTTTTTAAATCAAATAAATAACTAACTGTGCAGTTTTGACCTCTGACCACTCAAATGGTATGTACTTCATAATACACACCCACAATATTCCTTAAGATAATTTGTGCCAAGATTTAATCCGGCAAATACAGGAACTAAAATCTAAATTTGCTGGCACCTTAAAGACAATTTTCTGCTAACTAGACCAATTTAGAAGTGGGCGGTTATCGATTCTCCGGCCCAAAAAACTTCGCATTGTACTGATTTTGTTCTGGTATTTGTGACAAAAATAAAAAAGTGCTTAATTGATTCGCCTCTAAAAAATATTTCTTAATTTCTTTTGAACCTCCAAGTGAGAAGATGACAGCAATGTCATTTACCGCGCTTTTCGTAGGACCAATATAATATAAGTTGTAACATATCGCGCAGTAAATAACGTAACAATAGGTAGGATAGGTAGTTAGGGCGAAAAGACACAAAACAAGGAAACAAAGAGATCGTAACTAATGACGCGCGGAGAATAATAAGAGACGCGAAGTGTGAGAGCGAGAGGTTAGAAGCAGAATAAGAGTTCGGTTGGTAAAAAGGCGAAAAGAAGAAGGAATACAGGGTATAAAAGTGTAGAAATAGCAGCCGGTTTGTCAAAAAGTGACGGGAAGTGTTAAAGGAGCAGGTATAAGGAAGGAAAGCTGAAAGAAGCCGAGAGGAAGGAATTGCGGCGATAGCGAAAGGATCACGATAAGTGCCATTATAAACATTTGTCGTCTTGTGGGTTTAATTTACAAGGTTAAAAGTCAAGCCCTTGAGAATGAAAAATTGTAACATTCATTTGAGTCGTTAAGTAATTATATAAATCGGAAAAGTTGTTCACTTGTAAATTGGGCCCAATCAATCAATTATTATAAAATTAAAGATATAAATATTAAGCAACCGTAAATGTTTTTCTGCATGTTGTTTATATAATAACTTAAATAATAATATACATAGGTAACATTAAAGGAGAAGAAGGTGGGGGTTACAAAGTGTAACGTGTGATTGTGCTACAGCCATAGTACATACACCTCCAGGCTACGTTGTGTGACCCAGATGCTCACCAACAAATTCTTATCCTGATGGACATGCTGTGTTTCAACACAGTCTTGTAAATGCCGGCTGCATACTTTTCACAATTCGTAGGGCACAATGGGTAATGCTCTAGATTAGAATTTGTAGAAATGCATGAACTACTCTCGAATTGAATATATACAACTCAACATATGATCAGGAAATTAAATATTTGGTAAAGGTGAGCTTTCGTCCCGCACGGTCAACATTTTTTTTTGAAAAACTTAGGAAACTTACGATATTGAATGTGATACTTATGAGTAGAGGAAGGTTGCGCATTTGTAAAAATGTGAGAATCATACCCGTGTGACTAGTAGTTTTTGAGATATAGACGTTTGAAAATGACCAATTTTTCGACTTTTTCGTCCGTTTTCGACGCCATATTTGGAGGTTTTCACGAACAACCAGTAGAGGGATAAGACTAATTTCACTTCTACTATATTCCTATACCCCACCCCCCAACAAGCTTACGGGCCTATGGAGTGAAACAGGGGTGCTAGGGTGGGACGGTACGCGGGCCCGATGTGGCCATTTTCAAAAGTGAAAAACGCATTTTCGTGAATTAATACAGCGAAAAACGCAGTTTTCGCAGGAATGGTAAAGTGGAAATGGGCATTTCTGGGAGTGGAGGAAATTTCAAAATGCTGATTTGTACTGCATTTCCGTCTTTTGTTAAACCGAAAAACGAATTTCCCTTCCATTCCTTTGCCCTGAACCCACCCCTCCAATAAACTTGGGGGGCGTATTATTTTAAGAATAGAATCCCTCTCGCTCATTGGTGATTATTGGTGGGCATTGGTAGAAGGCTAAAATGTTATTCTGCGTATTATTTTATGAATAGAATCCCTCACGCTTATTGGTGATTTTCAGTGCGCATAGATAGAAGGCTAAAATGTTATTCTGCGTATTATTTTAAGAATAGAATCCCTCACGCTTATTGGTGATTATTCGTGGGCATTGGTAGAAGGCTAAAATGTTATTCTGCGTATTATTTCTGGTATAAAATTCGTCAGATGACAAGGTTATTATAAGTGGGCTTTTGTTAGAGGCTAAGTAAATAGTATTGTTGACGGATTTCTCTCGGGTAGTGTGGAAGGGTAAATTAACTGTCAATAATTGGAAGTTGATTGTTGAAAAGTCAACCGGTATTCATTCGCCAACGAGAGTTGAGAAGCTTGTTGGCGTTAATCATTTTGTCTTGCGTGTGTGGAGTACGGTCGCCATGAGTTGCCCATCGTGCACGCACACACAAATTTCTACGATCCAGACTTCCGTTTCGGCGGAGTCAGCTTGTTACTCGCTGCGGGAACTCGCAATCCTCCATTTAAAGTGAAACGTGAAATGTTATTAGTTCAGTGGAATAAATGCGAGTGATAAGGAAGTGTAAATCCTTCATTTGAAGTGAAATGTGCAATGTTTACTGCGGTGGAATGAATGGAATTGCATTGTAGTAAATGGCTGTTGCGGTGCGAGTTTGAGTGGAAGGCGGGAAGAAATAGTGTAGGAGAGGTGTGCATATGCTAGAGAACCAACTGCTCGATCGCTGCGCCACGTACAGTGGATAAGAGGAAACGGCATTTTTTCACAAGATGGCGGAGAGGAAAAAACGCACTTCTCAGGTTTGAAAGTTTCCCATTCCTAAAGTAGTTGATGCATTGTTGTGTTGAAAGTATTTTACAAATGCGCAAGGTTTGCTTTATAAGTGATGTGAATTTGGTACCGATATCTCTATTGTAAGTGGGTGAAATTTGCGAAAACGCTGGCGGGACGAAAGCTCACCTTTACCTAATATTTATATGATTCCTCTCCTAGACCTTTTTGGTCAAATCAAAAACCGCCATCAAAAAATAAAGTAAAGTATATTATACATAATTTAATATACATATGTTACAACTAAGCTGAGGACATTTAGGCACTAAAAATGAAGAAATAGGCAGCCTAAATAGGCAGTAAAAATTTCAAAATAGGCACTTAAAATAGGCGCTTAAAATATTTTTGGAATTCCAGACGATTCTGTCGGCCCTGGAATCCAAAAAGGCTAAGCCTGTGATTAGGTTTTACAGGGACCATACAAACTAAACTTGACATATATCTATGCCTTGGGTGGTGAAATATCCACCCAGCCGGGCCGGGAACCAGGAGGCCTGGGGGCCTATTCTGTAACTCATAACGCCTGCGTTAACATGGCGGAGGTCGTTATTTAGGCGACATTTAACGCCCCCCTGATTCTGTAAGCCAAAAAAGGCGTCTCAAGGCGACATGATGCAGTCGCCAATTGTCGCCCGCTTCAGGGCGGGTATTCTGTATCTCCAAACCGATCGGTACGGGAGGCCTTCCGTCGGTTTGGATGGCAAACCGACGAAGAGGGAAAGCCGGTGCGATTCTGTACGCAACCGACCGGTGCGGCGGCGACCTCCAGTCGGTGCGAAACAGGGAATCCTACCGACACCTAAATGCTATCGGTGCGCCCGGGTTTCAGTCGGTTTGGTTTGTTTACCACTATACCTATACTTGAAGGCGAGGTTATTGGAGATAATTGTCATTGTTTTTTGAATATATTTGCGACGTAAGTATGCATATAAAATGTTGAAAAAATATTATAATAGTTACACGTTTACTTGACAACATAATCACACTGTAATTAACGTCAGTGGAGGTGAACTGAGAATGTAAAACGTTGCCATTAACAATACGAGTGAAAATTAGAAAAAAAGGTAATAAGATATATTTATATTTTATTTATTTATTTTAATGATAGTTTTCTCGGAATATTATGCAAAAGACTTCATTTTACCTTTGCGCTAACGTTTTATGCAACATAGCAGACGATATTAGGAATATCAAAATCTTGCATTATCTTTCCGTGTGTACACACCGGTGAACGGCCGCAATACGCTGTCATTTCATATACGGTGTATTTGCTGTTGCCTCCGTTATTTTCGTATAAGTATTTCCGCTCTGCTTCAATGGAATATATATTAAGCTTCTCTCGGTCTTCGCACCCTCATTGACTATCCACTGGGGAATCCTATGGTTGGTTTCCTAGATGAACCAACCAAACTTTCTCATTGTGAAAGGTTGCAGGGTTAAATTCTACTTATAACTTCACGAGTGATTACTCCACCTAATGTAAAAAGTTTATAAAAACGATTTTGTCGGGCATCGAACACCAACTTCAACTCATTACTATTATAGAAATAAATAAATGACAACTGAAAATTGGTACCTATTATCGCTCGCTGTCGTTAATAAAGTGCATACTTCTCATTGAAAAGTGCTATTATCATGTAATAGCTTATCAAGATAATGCTTTCTGACGCAATTACTCTTCGGCTCTCACATACGTTGCTTTGTGAATGTATATTAACCGCTAAGTATTGAAATTGTCTTGAAGTAACTTGCAAGTACATTTCAGTAGTAAGGCACTACGTGGATTTCAGTTTGTCCTCTGCTCCCATTTGAATGAAAACTATGTATGTAATATCCAACAGCATAATAAACATTGATAACATCAATATCGACCATGTCATCAACTTGATTACCCACAAAGAATATGAAGTGTAAGATAAATACATGCCTTCATCTTACACTATTCCTTCATCACATCTCCCTCATTATAAGGGTTCTCTTTCCTTCAATAATGTTAGGGCATACCTATAACATAACATTTTTAAGGGTGTCATTGACTGAATGAAAGTTAATAGACAGATATGAGGCAGCAAAATTAAAGAAACTGTTAAAGATTTGGAACTATCTTACAATAATTTGTATTTCCATCTATTGGTTGCATGACTGGAATCAAACTTAATAATTATTCAGTAATGGATGCGGTGGGAATCCTGAGGAACCTCCGGAGGCGGAGAAGAGAGAGGCATCTCAGAGTATTAAGGTACATTCGTCTTCACCTGCGGCAACTAAGGGATGCTTCGGATCCCTTCCAAATAAGCGAAGAAATGTTTCGTGGTCTATATCGCATCACTCAGGACATGGCAAGGGGATTAATAGAGGAGTTGCGTCCAGCACTGGAAGCTGGACAAAGGGTGACTCGTATACCTTTGGAGATAAAGGTATGTACATACAACCATCAGCTTCCATCCACAGTCTAGTACATAAGCCATTGTATAACAGCAGCATTCCCTCTTCAGGTACTATGTTCACTCCACTTTTATGGCCAAGGCAGTTACCAGCGATCCACTGGCAGTGACAGCCAAGTGGCATTAAGCCAGCCAAGTGTGAGTAGGGCCATAACAGAGGTGACACTGGCTCTGAATTCCCCACAGGTGCTGAGTAAGTGGGTAGTGTTCCCAAGAGGGAATAATGAAAGAGCAGACGCAATCCATAGGTGAGATTGAACTTCTTTCAATAATTTACAATGATGTATCATAGCTGACAAGGTGGAAATTTTCCACTTTGGGATGATGACATTAATTTGCAATTTTCCATTAGAATGGTAGTTGCATTGACAACTACCATTCCCATGGAAAACTGTATACATATTTATTTACCCATTTTATGGAATAATGCTCTGCTAAAATCCAGCAGTAGATCCATCCTTACCATAATTGCATACCTAATACATAATGGTGACAAATAACAGAAGGAAACATGATATCAACATTTTATTAAATAAGGATACACTTCACTTTAGCAAACAAATAATAGAATATCAATCACTTAAAACAAACAAAAATAAATAACCATCTGACTTTGAGGTATATATGTATAATAAAAAATAATGAAAGGAAAATAAATAAACTTAGAAAAATATAAAAATGACTATATACACTACTTCTTCTGTAAGTGCTGGTTTATCCTGAAAAGAGAGGATATCACATATTAATTTTTTGTTTTTTTTTAGTAACTATCAAGCCTCGGGAATACCTGGAGTTTTGGGGTATGTAGATGGAACCCACATATCTCTGAAGGCCCCCAGGGAAGAGGAAAATTTATTTCTCAATAGGAAGCATTACCACT
Organism: Pyrrhosoma nymphula; assembly: GCA_963573305.1. NCBI lineage: Eukaryota > Metazoa > Arthropoda > Insecta > Odonata > Coenagrionidae > Pyrrhosoma > Pyrrhosoma nymphula. Next base: position 62,972,374 of record OY754340.1, on the reverse strand, counting down.
CCATAAATGCCCAAATTGTAAGTACATGTTTCCCATCCACCAATTTCATGGCTAATAAGGTCACCTGTTTTATAAAGTTAACCTTTTCCTCTTTCAGATGTGTGACTCAGACTTCAGAATATTTAATATTTTGGCCAGGTATCCAGGGAGTACCCATGATTCTTTTGTGTGGGCCAATTCAGCAATTCGGCAGCAGCTAATTGACATTTGGGCTACAGGTGAAAGATGTTGGGTGCTAGGTAAGGTTTGTTTTCGCCTCAGAAAACTCAGTCCAGATGTGAATGAGTAACTAGCCACTGATTCGTACAATATTTCTGTATGATGTGAAACTCATGCTATCTGGAAAATTACACTAATTTTTCTGACCCTACCTGTCTTCAACATTAGTAATTTGATAAATATCTCTATAGGTGATTCCGGCTACCCTCTTGAGCCATGGCTCCATACGCCTATTATAAATGCTGAAGAGGGGACTCCAGAGGCACGCTACACTCGCCTTCATGTAAGGGCTCGCTCTGCCGTAGAGCGGTGCATAGGGCTGTTGAAGGGCAGATTTAGATGCCTCCTTCAGGCAAGGAGGCTAGAATATGGCCCACTAAAAGTGTGCCAATTTGCCAACGCCTGCAGTGTCCTCCATAACATGTGTGTTTTGGGTGGAGTGCCCTTTGAAGAGGAAGAGATTGTGGTGGACAATGGGGAGGTGATGGGTCCACCAGTAGAACAGGGAGCAAGGGCCATGCTCCATGAGGCAAGGGAAGTGCGGCAGGGAGTCATCAGACGCCTACAAAATTAGGTCAGTTAAATTCAACAAAAATCTACATTTTCATATAATATATACACCAATTTACTCACGTGTCTCTGACCTCCCCAATAGTCTCCACAAGGGATTTGAGGAGGACCTTTATTTCATTGGAATTTTCGGCGAGCACCTCAATTCCAGCTGCCGCCCTCTGCATGCCGTCGGCAACCTGCTCATTGCAGAGGAGGGCACGGTCTTCATATTCATCATGTTCCTGCTCTGAAGATAGAATAATAAAATTTTCTGAACAGCAACTTTTTTATGCTTTCAATACATTTCCCTAAGCAATACCTACAAATACCATGCTTTTAATTCCATCCTGAAATACTCTGATGCCTTCTAATATGATAATAATAATATCCTTAGCTGCTGAGAAAAAAATCACTCACCACCCACCCTCCTCTTCTTTGCTGGAGGTGTAGGGGTGTCTATCACTGGGGAGGCCATCAGGTGGGCACCTTCCTCCTCCGTCAGAGGTATGCTGATGCTCCCATCTGGCTCAACCGTTACTATCTGTAAAACATGCTTTTGTTTATGCACCAACAAAACCTATATAGAAGAACTTAATAAGATGATCCTTTCACCTTCACCCCAAAACAGAATTAATCAACACCTCACCTCGATGGGGTCAATTGTCCCTTGTATGCCACTGACTGCTGTTTCTCCTATGAAAGCTAGGAGCTTTTCTTCCATGGCAGTCAGTGGCACAACCTTTGACGGCCCACCACCAGTCATGTTGGCCGAACGTCGAAGCTTGGCAGCCTTCGCCTTCACGTCCGAGCGCCAGTCCTGCCATGACTACAAGAAATACTCCAGATTATAGAAGAAAAGAAACAAATTGATTGCAGTAAAATACCAAAATTTACCCTGGACCACTTCTCGGCAGTTTTTGTGGTCCCAGTTGGGCAGGAATTAATCATTCCTGCCAACTCCTCCCACATCCTGGCTCTCACCACTCCCCCTAGTGCTGTGGCAATCCGCCCGGTGGCAAAATCAGGATTTTCCTGCATATAATGCAGCATTATTTCCCGCTGCTCTGGGGAGATTTTCTTTGTTTTTCCTGAAATACATCAATTATTCGCTATGCGGTTCCTTAGAGCCATGTAGAGTCAGGAAAGACTTAATGGTAACACTTACCATTAAGTCTTTCCTGATGACACATAGTGTTATCTTGCAAACAGTAATTTTTAATTGAAACGAAAAATAATTGATCCATCGTTCCCAGTAAAAACACAAGTTTGCACATTTCATTGTACATACATTTTGCATTTTTTTCATGTGGATTTTGCAGAAAATATGCATAATACTAACGAAGTCTTTTGGGCCAAATAAAACCCATGGAACTGTTATCACCATTACTCGTTTACCAACATAGAGCACACGAAAATTTTAAATTTGATTTTGAACACTGAAGGACTTCAATCCTTTTCTAAACAACATTATCTAGCATTTTTGATGGAACACTGCTTAGAAAAAAGTTCATTCCTAAAATTAATCGGCACAGTAAAATGAAAGTAAGCATCCGCGTATGCCTAAATTACGATATCCCATCAAATATTACTCGCCTTACAACTTAAGTGTACACTTGAAGTAAATAAGCGTAGTCATTCCTACCAATTTAATAAATAACTCTACCGGTTATACAACTTAAAGGTAATTCTCAATGGATATTACACTATGGGCTAGGTAACAACAGTATGCAACCGTGATGAAATACTTAAAACAATAATTAATGCCATCGATTAAAACAAGGATTAACACTCGCGCTAAATCCGTTCCGTAAAATAAAAGCAATGGATATGACATGTAGTTAACCCTCACGCAACATTTCTTTCGAAGACATATTCCACTGTATTTGGAGGAAGTATCATACTTTCCTTCGCAATATTTTATAGAGCACTTTAGAAAACCATATTTCAAGAAAATATTTAATAAAAAATGCAAAAATAATCATGGTCATCTAAATCAGAGCTTTCATCATGTAAATATTGATGTATCAAGAATTCATTACGTACCTCTGTCTTCCATAGTTTACGCTACTTATCTTTTGGCGGTAGAAGTTGCTCGACGTATTTCACTCTTCATTTGTTTCCTCTCTTGCCTCCGGTTGGCAGATACGTATCACGTGATGTCTACCTTCGGGAACACTCGGAAATCTGCTCCCTCTCCTTCTTTTTCCTGGGAGGGGGAAGCAAACCGACTGGGTTTGCAACCGACAGCAATACAGAATCTATCGAGATGGCTTTGTCGGTGCGGGAGGGCCAGTCGGTACGGAATCTGTACCGGTCGGTTGAGTGAAAAGGTAAACCGATCGGTATGGAACCGACAAAATACAGAATACAGGCCCAGGTCAGGCGCTACCACGAAAGACGACCCCAATCGCCAAGTAAACAACTCGGATTATGATCGTCATTTGTTTTAACTTAGGAACTGTGTCATAAATACGGCGAAATGGCGCGACGTTTGAGGAATTTCCTTTGGCTAAACTTCGCACAGGAGGCGAATTTAGAGGAAAGACGTTCTCTTCGTCTTGAGAGGAGAAGAATCAGAGATTCGCAAAATCCTTTTTCTTTGAGAGATGAGGATTTTGTTGGATTCTTTCGAGTTTCGAAAGACATTGCGAGGTACCTCTGCGATTCCTTGGAACCAATGTTGAGACGAGAACGATCTTCTGGGTTAAATATTCATGTTCAGGTAAATAAGAATGCATTATTTAACGGCCTTTTAATTTTCCGTAATATGTTCCGTTTATGATGGTATTATATACCAACGTCGTGTACGGCACTTAATAGCTACAGAATCATCTTACCCAGGCCACAGTCTAAACTACTTTGTTTAGACTGTGCCCAGGCCTGTCTGCCTGAGAGTATAAATTTTTGTAAGCCTTGTGGTTGATGGGAATTAAAGATGAGAATAATTTATTAAGGTTCTCGCCACCTTGCGATTCTTGGCGGAGGGAAGTTACCAACGAGGTGTTGGACAAGACTTCTTGCTGGCATTAAGCCAGCCGTCAGTAAGCAGATGTGTTTTTATAGTCATCGGTTACATTTGCGATCTCCTAGGACACTGGATAAAATTTCCTCAGACAAATGAAGAGATGGCTGCAATTGAAGTGAGGTAAAGGCTGTATCATAATATATATCAGTTTTGTGATCACTTCATTTTACCATTGAGATATGATCTTTTTTCAATAATAAAAGATCAATTTGCTTTATTTTCCAGATTTAGGCCCACTGTCAGATTTCCAGGGGTTATTGGTGCAATCGATTGCACCCATATATCTATTGTGACCCCTCTGGTGAACCCAGAAGGCTATCGCAATCGAAAGGGATTCTTTTCACTCAATACCCAAATGGTAGTATCATTTTTCTTCTCTTAAAAAATGTATTGTAGAGCACTGCCCATTATATCTATAAGCTATTTGAGGTCGAATTAAGGCAAGGCTGTTAAAAGTCCTTACTAACCTTGGAATTAAGGTATGTATTTAGTGATTGTACTAAAGATTGCCTGATTTCTTTTATCATTTTCCAGATATGTGATGATCGCATGGTGATTAGAAATGTCACTATATATCCAGGGTCAGTGCATGACCAATTTATATGGAATTTCAGCCAGCCAAAAGAGGTCATGAGGGATACCCAGGGAACCTACTTCCTCTTGGGTAATTTGGGCCACCAATGTTTTTGGCACCTTAGAACATAAATTAAAGTGGATCATGAACTTTCTCTCATACATTAAATGTAACAAATCATTCATTGCTTACAGGAGATTCAGGCTATGCATTGGAACCATGGCTGATGACACCAATACCCGATGCAATGGAGGGAACTCCTGATTTTAGATACACACTGGCCCATTGTAAGACCAGAAGTGTAGTAGAAAGACTATTCGGAGTCTTGAAGGGAAGGTGGAGATGTCTTTTGAAAGATCGAGTGCTTCATTACTCACCAGAAAGGGCATCAAAAATAATATTATGCTGTGCAATACTGCATAATATTATGGTGCACCATGGGTATGATAGTATTATAATATTAGGGTGGAGATACTTACAAAATGAAGATTTACATATTTAATATTGGGTGGCATTATAATAGAATGGTAGGATTATTTATGTTACATGTAAATATTTTCTAATTGAACAATAATAAATGATGGCTTTACAGATTGCCAGATCCACCAGAAGCCCCAGAAAATCACCATTTACCCCAAGAGGAGCACCGAGGAGACATGGAGCATGGAGATAACCTAACCGTGGGGAGGAGAAATAGAATTAACATCATAAATCAATATTTTAGATAGTTATTTTTCCTTTTTGTATTACCTGATTCCTATTATCAAATGAAACTGCTTGAAAGCAACGTCAGGCTAATCTCTTATTTATTTCTTCTGTTAACAACTTCCTTTCACTTTCAATGATGCCTGTAGTGTAGCAGCCTTTGGGGGGCTGATACCTGCCTAACTTTCATAAAATGTATAAAAAGTAGTCTTAGCATCAGATTTAAAAAAAACTCATTAAAGGTTTCCATATTGGATTTTAATGATGAAACAAATCCTTTTATAAAATGAAGAAAAACATGTGCTTTAACTAAAAGTAAAATCATGTACATGACATAGAGAAAATCCTATAAACCCTCTCATACATATAAGAAAATTATAAATGTTTCCCATGTTTTCAATCTGAAAAAAGAAAGGTAAGTAACTTGAATAATTTAGAGAAAAATGAGAATTTCTGACGGATCTGTTGTTTACATGTTATGCTGCAAGGCCAGAAGTATTGTGGAAAGGCTTTTTGGAGTTTTGAAGGGAAGGTGGAGATGTCTCCTTAAAGATAGGGTCCTTCAATACACGCCTGAAAGGGCCACAAAAATAATATTATGCTGTGCGATACTTCATAATATGATGGTACACCAAGGGTAAGTTAATGGTACTATTTCTGACCTGAGAGATTGATCAAGTGAAAGATGTATAGATGACATATGTGGTAAAATTAAAATAGCAGGGTATGATAACTCATAAAATATATGTTTTTCTTAATCAGCATTAATTAATGAAAACTTTTCAGGTTTCCCACCCCAGATGTAGAAGAAAACCATCATAACCCAGAGGAGGAGCCCCAAGGAGTAGTGGAGCATGGAGATCTCCTCACTATAGGGAGAAGAACCCAAAGAAATATAATAAATTGTTACTTTCGTTAATTTTGCCTTTTTCCTTGACTTCATGCTGCAGTCCAATCTCTCTGTCTGAAATTGAGCATACTACTCATACCTATTTCTTCTATTAAGTATTAATAGTAAAACACTAGTAATTTTTTCACATGTATAATGATTGAGAAAATAAAAAAGCAATATCCTTTTATTGGTAAGTAATCAAGACATCGGCATAGTATACGTATAACCAAGGAAATATTTTGAAAACTTTTTATAAAAATGTTACATACTAACTATGAAAAAAAAAGAAATCCTTCTACATGTGTGTTACTCATGGATGCAATTTATAAAGAAATATAAAAGAGGACTTAAAAAACTAAATTATATACGATTTAAAAAGTACGCACTCTCTATATGAACCAAAATCCATTGGGTTGAATCTGAAATAGCAGAAAGGCATTTAACACAGGTAATTTAGAGATAAATAGGGCAGATTTTAGGATTGATTTATTTATGTAACAGGCTTACTAGTGTATTCTCAATAAGTTAATCTAAAATTTGACCTTCCATGAGAGCAATTTGTTTTTGGGAACTGGCTATGATATTTAGGGCTGTAATAATCTTCTCTTGATTTTTTAGGCGCTCTCTCTCAATCCTCAAGAATTCTGTCTCAAACGCCCTCCTTTCTTTTTTGTCTTCCTCCTCGCGCTCCTGCCACTTTTCTAATATTTGAGTCAATTCCATCTGCCGTAGTGTAAGGCTTGATAGGTTGCCGGAAATAGCCTGTATATAGTGATTAAACAAATGGAGACTTTGAAGATGCCAGCAATTAACTATGCACAGAATAACAAAGATATTTTAATAGCTACCTCCAACACCTTTAAGTTTGTGGAGTCTGAATCCTTCAAATATTTTTCGATGTGATCCAACCTCTGTTTTCCAGAATATGATCTCTGGCTAAAAGCTAAATGTAGAGAAATATGTCAGGAATGATGAAGATTTAAAAAAAAATTACTGCAAGAATGACAAAACCAGACTCTTACAACTCTGACTGGTGGCACGTAGAGGTCCATGTGAGGTTGTAGCAACTGGTTCATCCATCGACAAAACTGGAGGGATTAAACTGTCCTTACCACCCACAACAACCTATTTCCCAGAAAAGAATCAATATTTTCCTTTGCTTTGGTTAATTACGATCAAATTAAAACATTTTTCTCATACCTCTACTACATTTTGGAGGACCTCATCCTCCATGTCTGCATAATCCAGATCCATACCCTGTTAATTTATCAAAGGTGTTAATTACTAATAGCATATCCTAAAATATCGTGTACATGTATGATGCACACGATATGTGTATGATACATCATAAAATTTTTATCTGAAACTTGCAAGTGTTTCCTGTGGCCTTTGAGCATCGCCGTCTTCATCATTTCTGACTCCTACATCCAAAAAAGGGGTAGAAGTATTTTTCCCGATAATTGAGAGCACCATGTTATCTAAATCATTTAGGGGTGCAATACAATCCTAGGAGAGGAGAGGATAATTTTCAGTATAATTATCACAACTGACGGACTAATAATCATGTAGACATACAAATTTCCTACCTGACTATTATTACCCGTTTTGTTACGAGCATTGTTTACCCGGGCATTCCTTTGCCTGGTTTTATACTTAAGATCCTTCCAAGTCTGAAAAATTAAGGAATATAAAGGGAACTGTCGAATATTGAGTCATTCCGCGTAACAAAGAATATACCTTTTTCCACTGGTCAACCGTCTTAGGTGGGCCGTGAAGTGACAGGAGGTTTGCCAACTCCTCCCATTTCTCTTGATGGCCTGCTCGACCTGCTAAGCCATCAAATTTTCCACAAGCAAAATTTCTATGCTCGGACATATAGTTCACCATTACAGTGGACTGCTTCCGCGTCATTTTATAACATCTTTGTTTGTTCCTAAAACATGCCGAGTTTTACATAGTAGGAAATTCTTAATACACACTTTTAAGTAATTTAATCGAGAGGAAATTCTGAGGCATTACTTATTTCTCAGCCAAATTGATTATTTTTGCGAATGGTGAATGTCAAATTTCTGAGCCAGCATCTTAATTAAACGCATATAGATAGAAATAATGAATTGCATACTGAGCGAGAACATTGAAACATGGTAGGGAAACGAAATACACGGGGAAAAGAGGATTTCCTCTGGCGAAAATTACCCAAAAGTTCTTAAATTATTTAGGATAGCCACTGTTGATGATATAAGTTAATTTTAAGTATCTTATTTACATTTCCATGACCAGTTATGTCCACGAACAAAATCTGTTAACTGTTATAAAAGGCGCACTAATCATTCCGAATGTCTGCTGTTTCCCTTTTTGGTTAATTTTAGAGATCTGCGCTAAAAATTTTTCATACCTACCGTGAAAGACGTCAGTCGACTTGAGTCGCCCCAAAATTTCGACGACATTTGGCGCGGCGTAATTTACAGAATCGCAAAAGGCGCCTTGTGAAAGGAGAAACAACGACCGGCTGTATATAACGCCACGAAGTTACAGAATAGTCCCACAAAGAAGCATCTGAAATTTAAAGCTTGGGCTGAAATACACGATTACTTTTCGGTAACACTGATGGAGAGGAAAGAGGATAAAACTCCAAATAAAATTAGCTTATAAATTGAAGAAACATAAAATTCAAAAGGTTTACTTATTTCAAGTTACATTACAATTTGCAAAACATATTTCTCTAAATGTTCTCCTGTAAACTGATGCCGAGAGTCAGTCACAATATTTCTATAGCATGAAAATGACCTCTCAACCTCAAGCGAGGTGATAGGGCAATACTCAAATGATGCAAGCTCTTCTGCTGTCATCTTTTGTCATGGAGCAACCGAAGTCCCTGATAAAATGCCAGCATTTTTATGAATACCTTCCCAACCTTTTCCTTTATGTAACTTTCTTGATTTTTCAAATTAAGGCTTCTCCCACATCAGCTGGTATATTAATAAGTTCACTTTCCACCTTTCGAATTTTTTCCACAGCTGCCACTATGAGTAGTTCTAGTGGTAAAATATAAGACAGTGACGTTTTTCCGTCTCTCAGTCGTAATCGCGGAGGTGGATATTGTTGTAGCTTACCATTATTTGGAAATGGGGCACTAGTGACTGAAATTCGTGATGTACCGGGTAGTACCGAGCGAATATGGGGTAGGTGCAAGAATGAGATGAAACCCATAGTGAAAGTGAAGAGCCCGGTGCTTACACCTCAGCTTCATTTAACTGGTCATTTAGAAGTAAAAAAATTAAATTTGAGAGCTCTTTTGCACCGGTCAGAAAGAAAAACGGGCAACAATGCCACGAATTAACAAATTAAAATAACTTATGTTGACGCGGAAATAAAAATTCGGGACGATAAGCGATTTTTACAATTTTGACATTCACATCGGCAATATAAGCAAAAAATCACAAAGCAATTAAATTGGCATTTAGATGCAGTATGAAATTGATTTATTTCGTTGTAAATAGCCCTGAATGGATTTCTATCTTCGTTAAAATGTATTTCCTTAATAAGAAAATTTAAACGTTTGGTAATATATCTCAGCAACAATGACAGTTCTTATGGACCCTTCTTTAGTATTAGAGTCACATAATTTCTTCATAAAATGTCTTCAACCTTATTCATGTATTCCCATCAAGGGTTTTAAATCCAGGGTTTACATCTTAAATTCTTGAGCAATGAATTTTCCCACATCACTTGGTAAATCAAAAAGGTCACACTCCACGTAGTGCAGATTTTCTCTGTAGCCATGATGGAGATATGTCGGAGGCGCACATTATTCCTGTCACATACCTCACGTATTTCAATAACTTTATCTGCTGGTATAATGCAGTATATAGCCATGCTCTCCATAATATCAATACTGGCCTTGAAGGCAGAGCAACTTCGGGCGATATCTCTTTAAACTCAGCAATACTGAGTGGTGCCTTCAAAAGTCAGTTTTTGGCAATTGAAACCATCGCATGTACGCATCACTCAAAATTACCATAGATGTTTTTCTACTAGTTGTATAATTACACTCTGGATGATTTTTCTTCATGCATATTTAATGACATTATTTCAACCTTGACAGATTAAAAAAGAAACTGAAATAACAGACTAGCTCCGCACTAAAGAGAAGTTTGGTAACGTTGAGATGAATATTGCTTTTTTAGGCCCTTAAATAGGCGATATCAGCAGAAAAAGGCATAAACAGGTAAAATAGGCATTTTTAGGCAGTAACAAATTGCGTTAATTTCGCCATAAATGATCCAAAATGAACTTATAACTTCATAAAATTGCTTTCCTGAGTAAAAGAAAAAATAGGCATTTTAAGCAATGTCCTCAGCTTAGTTATAACAAAACTAAATTTTATTTTGATTTATAGAAAACACCTTTTTTCGTTTCTTCGTGCTTGATGATTGTTATGCATAGTCATATTTACTCGTTGTTCTTATTTATTGTTGATAATAATTCATCTTACTTTTGTTGATTTCCTTCAAATTAACTGTTTCCGTTGATTGCAGAGAGGGCATTACATATGAGTATGTCATTTACTTATCAGCCAAAATAGTAGGGAGAGAAAACTTGTTGTCCTGGTTCCCATTGGCACCAGTGGCCCCCAAAAAAATTATAAAAGCAGAAAAGAAAGAAAAAAAAGTGATGTAATGGTTATAAAAAATGTCAAAAATATTTTCTTTCATTATGTTAATGTTCAGGCGTCCGTTTTGCCTTAGGTTTAGTTCTTCTTAATTTAGTGTGCACCATTTAGCACCCGCTCACTAGTAGACTTTCATCCTCTTCTCCTTCACTAACACTGAAAAGGTTAAACTGGTCCCTTCACACAGTATTGCCATTTTCCCCCTGCGTGCAAATTGCACAAACATTAACGCAGAAGAGGTGGACTCTAGTCGCACCGTTGCAGCGCTCCACTACTTTGGGCCGAGGGCCCTGCTATTGCCCGTGGTCTGATCTGGTTAACAACCTTAGTAACCTCCTTGGTTCGAAGGCGTCGGCAGTGCTAAGACGAGTTTCCTTTATCCGGGTTTTACCTCCGCTGATTCATTTATATGGACAACAGTTTCACTTACGATACACGTCAGTCAGCGTTGTCAGGTCAGCTCAGGTGCTTGTTTCCAGATAAAACTTGATGAAGAGAGTTAAGAAAACACTGCATTCCTGATTCCTGGCAAGGGTCTTTTGCAATTCAAGAGGATGCCTCAAGGATTAAAAACTTGGGCTGCTACCTGGCAAAGATTTATATATAAAGTTCTTGGTGAAGACTTGAAACCTCACGTATTCGTTTATTTAGATGATATTTATTTATGCCTCTTCAAACGCAAATCACTTTCTTGAAATACTGCCCAAGGTGCTGGAGAGATTCAGGACATGACTACGCTTGCTGTAACTCAAGCAAAACTATTGCCCATTAAAATGAATCAATGCAGGAAAAATCTGAATAAAAGGAACTTATAGTAACCTGCCTATTTATGAGTTGTTTGGTTTGATGATTATTCTTGCATTGTTTATTTAATGTCGTAATTGAATGGTGAATGAACTTCAACAACGAACCAGTGACATCATACCCCATACTTAGAAACTGCTATCAGGTTTCTTTACATTCATTCTGAAACCATTTGAAATCAGAAAAAAATATTGGGTGATGTGAAAAAGTGACCTGGGTGTAGAATGATTATGTCACTTAATAGTTAACTTCTCCCTCTTTTTTGACTAAATTAAGTCATACCGTGAACTAATCTAATGTGGGTATTAACTTCCTTCTTTGTCTTAAAATATTTACCACACAGTTCACATTAAAAAGGTCGATCATCTGAATATTACCATATCACCTCTTTATAAGTCTAGCTGCTCTTCTACCGCACATGATCTAATTGAGATAGTAAGCCTGTGCCATAAGGATTCCAAATAAGAGTACCATATTCCTGGTGGGGTTGTCGAGTGAAAAAATAACAACACACTTAAACTTAAAAAGATTTAATCGACCCGGGATTCAATGTACTGCATCATCTTGACCTGATTATGATGCAGTGCATCGAAACCTGGGTCGATTAAAACATTATCCGTGGAAAATTGTAATATATTAGTTATTATTATGTTCATATTCCACAACATCTCGCCTGATTCCTCCCTTTATGGAAACAAAAACTTTCTCATTACATTTACCCAGTAGTATTTCAATAAATCATATCTTTCAATTAACTTAAGTTGAAAATTTGACCAAGTATCTCTGAGCAATATACTCGAAAATTGGTGCCGAGTAATTTTAGCAACTGTTGTTCATATTCTTTGTGATGAAAAAATGCCACAAAGCATTTTGTCTAGTAATTATTAGTAAAACTTTCCTTCAATTTAGATGGCTTGGTGGCGTAGTAGGCTAAACTATTTGACTAGCTACTGGGAGATTCATGTGTAAATTCTAGTCAAGTCAAACAATATTTTCAAAGCAATTTCGCTCACCTTGCTGTAGTATTTTATCAGTACTGTAAGACGTAGCAACCAATGTGGTTTGAGGGACCATTCAGCAGCACTTGCATAATCAGCCGTTGCAGGATGAATGACTACATGGAGGTAATATGGAGGGAAGGGACAATATTTGGATTTTAATGTGTCTTTCAGTTATAGAGGTCTCTTGATACTTCTTAAAAAGTTAATTTGTGTAAAAGGACAATTTTCAAGTTTGGGTAGAGTTATTTCGACATTTCTTATATCTCCTGTATGTAGCACAGCAAGAAGGTTCAATATTTTTATGTTTATCAATGATTTCAACACATTTATTCGATGATGAAGCCACATTCACAATTACTTTAATATGATACTTATCTAGAGATGTGTAAATTATCATAATGCAGAATTAAACAATAAATCAAAAACAAACAGGAATGGAATAAAAATATCTTTAAACTATTCCTAATACAACATCAATCCATTATAAAATAAAAAATTGCAAAAACACATACAGCAGCAGCACGCAATCTGGCCTTCTTTTGTCAATGTATGAGAAATTTTCGTGACAATTCTAATATTCTCATACACTACTCTATAATGTAATAATCTAAGTATAATATTCCAAAAGTGAGTTGCACATTCCTAAATTTATTATTAAACACATCCAAAACATCGGAAACACAGACTTGGCTCAAAAGAATATGTTTAGAATTAGACCAAATGAAAAATTATCTAAAAAAAAAAGGAGAATTTTCCTGAAAATTACAGAAATATTCAGGGGTTGCAGTAAATAACGAAAAAAACAATGGTACTTACCAAAAATTACCATGGTAATATTTGGAGTGGTCCATCCCCAACACAGTACTTGCAATAATTTTGGAAAAAAAGGCAAATGTAACTCTGGTACATAAAAGCCCTTACTCCAATATTTAACGGATACACATTCCCTACTGATAACATATTCAACAAACAGCAGCCTGGTGCATTATCAGAAGGACATTGTGTGTGCTGTGACATCATACCTCTTATTCGGCAATTACTGTCAGGTTTGTTTACATTCATTCTGAAAACATTTGAAATCAAAAAAGAATATTAGGTGATGTGATTTAAAAAACAACTGGGTGTAGTATGATTACATCACATGATTAATAACTTCTCCCTCTTCTTTAGACAAAATTAAGTCATACCGGGTTCTTTCCAATAAATGATGCAAGTCGATGTGAGTCGACTCAGAGTGACTTTTCTGCTTTCCAATTGTTACGTGTCGCTGACGCGTGTTGACTCAATGCGACTCGCTGGAAGAGGAGTTTGCTATTGTCATGGTACAACGTATTTCGGTCGTTTGGGACACATTGGACCAGCACACTTTGTTCCAATCAAACGGGTGAGCCCTTTATGCAAAATATAACATAAATACATACATGTATGTGTACTAATTTTAATTAAGAAAGGCCTAGTTTGGTTTCCTTGCACGTAGGCATTTATTCATACATATATAAATCGAAAAATACATCGGCAGTAGCAATAAAAATGCATGCATTTTCCATAATTGACAATTCTTTTTGTCCAATTCAAAATATTTTCCCTCATCCTCGGTAAACCCACTAAACGCAGCACGATTAAATATTCGTTTAATACAATCGTAGAAAATGGCAATTTACGTTATATCAAAAAAGTGCATGACTCATAAGCATTTATATAACTTAAAAATCTTTAAAATAATTAACGATGGGGGAATCTCTTCGATTGAACCTGCAGAATTCTTTTTACTCTCTGCGTTGTAGACCAAATGAAATTGAAAACCAAACCTCTTTTAAGGAACTTATAGTCAACAGTAAGAAACATAAGAACACTTAACTAATATATCATTTAAAACATCGGTGATTGAATTCATTCGCCAGATACCCCTGTTTTTTGATGGAGTGTAATTAAGGAAAACTTAATTGGCATTAGGAGATTGTATGCCTCCTATATCATGTTAAAAGTTATGTTGTTATATTTCACGGAAAAAGTAATAAGCAAACTCTTAAAATGGCTAACAGGAGTCTAGGACTACAGAAGAATGAATGACTATTATTTCTTTAATAATGTATTACATCTTTGCAGCCATTGCATAAAATTAATATTCCAACCTTTATTTATTAATAATGAATCCACTGCTGAAGTTTGTATCAATAATTGACACTCCTTTGAAAAGAAAAGAAACCGATTACAGTTTTCTTATACTTCATCGTCCCATTTCAAAAAATTGTGACTGCTCTTCGACTCCTGCGCATGAATATCTGCTTTACATTTAGCCGCAGTGGAAGTCGACACATGTAGCCTGCAGGCGACGCATGAGTCGCTGGGACTCACTTAATTGGAAAGCACGCACCATGAACTAATCTAATGTGGACATTAACTCGCTTCTTTAACTTAAAATTTTTTCCACACAGTTCACATTTAAAAGGCCGATCATCTGAATGGACAGAATAATGGTCCAAGAGATGACTCTTAGTGCTGAATTTTCTTTTGCAAATGCCACACTCATGTGGCTTCAGCTTCAAATGAACAGCCCTGATGTGGAGTAATACTGCACTAGATTGAGAAAATTTCGTTGGACACAGATGACATGCATATCTTTTGACAGAGCCATGGGTATCAGAATGATGTTTTAACTCCCTTTTTTTCAAAAATCCCTTTCCACATAATTCACATTTAAGTACAAATGTTCCCAATTGGCAACAACGAGTATGCAATTTGAACCGGGATTTATCGATAAATGTTTTTCCACACTTGGAGCATTTATGCTTCTTATCTGAAGAGTGGCACGACTGATGAAAACCCAGCTCGGTACGAGACTGGAATCCTAGGAAGCAGGCACCACACACAATTCCCTTGCTTATGTTGTGCAATTCATTTAAATGCATAACTACCTTTGCTCTTGATGAGAAGTTATCATCGCACAAGCTGCAAATATATTTATTCTCACTAGAATGTTTGGCACTGTGTGTTCTAAATTCACTTTCCGAAAGGAAGACGCTGTGACAAATGAAACACTTGTGAAAAACTACAGAGAGATGGCACATAACAATATGCTCCCTCAGCTTGGACTTGTATGTGTATGGCTTGTTGCAGTAATCACAAATTACGTCACTATTCATTGAATCTAAACACTTTCCAAGTAATGCCACACCTTTCTTCATTTTCCCACTATCTACAACAGAGTTATTATCACTAGGTACATGTTGCCCAAGAGAATCAACTGAAGAAGAATGAGACCCAATATAAGAAGACACCTCTCTGGAAAACTTGTGTCCTTTCACTTTAGCTAAACATTCAGAATAACCTAATGTTACCTCATCCCCCTTACACATGCTATCATCTCTAGTACTTTTATCTCTCTGGAGTGAACATCTATTACTCATACTATCACTAGCACCAAATAAAGCACTTTGTAATGATGCTTCTGAATTATGAACTTTAGAGACCTTTTCATGACTAGAATTTTCAGACTGGTGGTTCCACAAGGCACTATCTTCTGGACCGATGGATTTTAAACTCTTCAGCAAATTGTTAAAGTTCTCAAAACTCCGTGGTTTGCACTTGAAATCATATTTATTTATGTGATTCACCAATCTCTTCGTGTTCCTAAACTTTTTTTGACACCTTGCACAGCACAACTCATTCCTTAACAAACTGATTTCACCTGACATCAACTTAAATTCCATACTTGATTCAATCAAGTCAGTTGCTTTGCTCAGGTTATCTTTGCTTACAGTTTGTCTGTGTGTTTTCAAATGGATCCTCAGCTCCCTACGGGTAAGAAATTCTGCATTGCACTCCGTACACCAACAGTACTCCACTGGTTCTTCTCCTTCAGAGTCAACACTTTTTTTACAGTCCAGGACATCATTTTTGCTGCAGCTTGTACCAGTCGTCCGGAACAAATCAATTCTGCCTGGAAGTTGAACAGATTGGGACAAGCATTCTTTCTCTGGTTTGGCCAGGAAGTCGAGTGATCCCTTGGGGATGAAAAATGATGTCATCTCCATCTATAAGGACAAAATAAGGAAAATGTAAAGACTAGATCTGCATGCTACCATGAAGGCCACCTCGAGGGTGCAAGGAGCATGTACGGAGACACCAGATATGAATAGAAGGGACGGAATAGGGGAATGGAGTTGAGAAATGGAAAGGATGAATAAAGTAAACTGTATGCAAACGGAGTGTGCAACTCTGTTTTCCTTGGAGTTATTAATGGTATATGGGAAGGAGGAATTACTTACTATACCTATCTGTGAGGCAGAGTACCTCTTTTATTACCGGTAACACAAATGACCGTCAATGGAAATTTTATGGGGCCATGATCCAAGTAGATGGTGATTAGGAGGGATGCAGGTTGCGTTATAATCTGCAATGCTTCCTTGAGCTCTCAGGCTGTCTCATGGCGGCCCTCCCAGCGTGAGACCACCCTTGCAGAATTGACCATACGCAGTATAATTTAAACGTTAACAACTGGGACACACAACAACAAATGGAGATGTTCACTGTACCCCTGATGATTCATTCTGGGATTTGTGTTTTTGCACGAGAAAGGAGAGACTGTTGCGGAAATTCATCGGCGAATTGCCTCGGACTACAGAGAAAGTGTAATAAACAGGCAAAGTGGTGTAATGATTTTAAGTTTAGGAAGATGTGATGTGCGCGATGAAAGAAGAGGAAGGCCAAACGTGTGTCAGCGAAGAAATTCTACACAAGACTGAAGGAAAGATTAGGGAAGACAGTCGTCTTTACTATTGATTAGCTTCACGAACAATGCTCGCAAGAAGCGACAGATTAACACACTTTGGGGGCCTGCAGGCAGTGAAAGCAAAGGGGCCCATGTTAATAAACAAGTCACAGGAGAAGAAATGGGAAAACAATTATTCTGGGCCCATTGGCAACTGCCTACTTAGCATTATTGGTAATCCGGCACTGCTTACAGGTGCCAAGAACAGATCTTCATGAAGCGATAACAAAAATATCGAGCTTTTGGAAACTGTCTATATGCTACTCTACCTTTTGAAGATAATTCTTCGATGAACTTCAACCTGGTTCCCGAATGAGATTCCCTGAAATACTTTTTTCAACGATGAAATTGTTGACTTTTATAACTTGGGAAACTAATCACTGCGCCAGTAACACTTTGCGTGAAAAAGCGGGACCAAGCCGTGCTAGCGTAAATCAGTTGTGAGCTGTGACAAGCTCGGAAATTCATGTTTTTTGCCCTTGTAATGCTACAGAGCAGAGTGCGGAAGCCAGATACTGAGTTTTATTGGTCAACGAGACCTATACTCTCCTCTCTTTTTTTTGGACACGCAATGTCTTACAGATGATTCGTAAAAATAAGGATATATTTACATTTTGCCTATAATTACGATTTTGATCCCCAAACACATCCCAACTCCAAATTAAAAATAGTATGGCCGATTTACCAGAAGGTGGATCAAAAGTTCAGGGCACTACACACACCAGAGACGGACGTTACCATCGATGATAGCCTGCTCTTATACAAGGGAAGATTGGGTTGGCGGCAGTTCATGCCTATGAAAAGAGCTTCATTTGGCAAATATTAGGTTCTTTGTGAATCAAGAACTGGATACGTGTGGTCAACGATAATTTACACGGGAATGGGGACTGTGTTGGATAAAGACTTTGCTCATTTACCCATGTCCTCAAAAGTGATGATGACTCTAATGAAGCCATTATTTGACCAACGATATTGCCTGACGACGAATAACTTTTATAAGTCTCCAGATCTAGCCGACTTGCTCGCTTCACACTCCACTGACTCGTATGGAACACTGAGGAAAGGGATTCCAGCTCTCTTCAAAGAGAATCAAGTAAAAGAATTAAAGTTTCTTGTTTTTTGTCATAAAATGAATTTTGTTATAACATTTTCAGAGCGAAAGTCATCGTAATGCAGGTGGCCTAACTCTCATTAATGTTTGTACGTTGTTTCTTGATGTACTATGGACTAGAATTAATAGCTAACATTAATTTTTGGGCAAAGTACATATATACATTTGTAATATAAACTAAATTTATTCCTCATTAGATGTCTAACTAAGGTTTACGGGAAGGAAAGTTATGATGATATGCAGGTGGCCTGTTTGTCTTAAGTTAAGGGGCAACAATCAGAAGTTATTGAATAAATCATTAGTTACTTGAAATAAAGAATGAAGGAAAACAATTTCGGATTTGCTAACCTTTACTGCTTCTGAGTCTGAATTTAAAAAATGACTTTTTTTGATCATTTTTGTAAAAAAAAACATCAATAAAGTGGTTAATCTGGCGTGTAACCTTGGAGTCTCCCGAGATTGCCACCCAAGTCCTCCTAAAGCCACGTGAAACTTTTCGATCTTTAGGATTAATGACGAAGGTCTCTGCTTACCTATGTATCTTGTAAAATTCACGACTGAAATCTTTATTTTCTAGGTCCCAAATACTAGTGGAGTACTAGAGGTGAGGTTTTACCAATGAAAAAAATGAATTTTTCAATTAATTTTGAACAACGTTTTGTACGCGTTATATGAATGCATTTTTTGCCAACTTCTGATTCACTCACTAAGTTTTGACCCAAATTTTAGTTTTTTATAGGTGGCGGTAGAGCCAGGGTGTCCGGTGAATATCAATTTCTTTTTTCCCTGAGTTTTCCAGGTTTCCCAGGTAAATTTTGAATTTTCCAGGGTCATGTCGCACTTTGTTTCTAACATATTTTTAATGAATTTCTAATAAAATTGGCATATTTTGCTTAATTGAAAAATATGAGAAATGTCGGCACCTACTTTGTTTAAATAATAGAGTATGCGAGGAATGTGGAGTAATAAGAGTTTTATTTCAACCAACAAATAAACAAAAACGGTTAACTGACAACAAAATTTGAGTCAGGTGCAATTTGATCGCAATGAATTAGCTTCAGCATAGTTTGATAAAGAAGTTGTAAATAAAAGAAACTGGTGTGATTTTTCTCAACAAGTGCATTTCCGATTCAACATCTGCAACAAATTTCTCAGCTTTTCAAGAAATTTGTTTTTTTTTGTTTTGCAGCTCTTGAACTTTTTTCAGTGCCTCTTTATTATTAATTTTCCCTTAAGGCTTTGGTACCTTTCCTCTTCTCCGCTAAGGCTTCACTGCACTTTGCATGAGCATTTTGGGAACTGCAAATTAATTGCTTTGTAATAGGTACGGCTCTACCACCCGAAATAATTCAATTTGAACAAAATTGTATTTGTTGGACAATACACGAATTATAATTAAATTGGGCTGACCCTGTACAAAGGGCCTGTCAACTTCAAACCCGAGGGCTGTGTTTTCAACACGCAGTGACCGCAAAATGTATTTCCGCTCCTTCAAAAACATTTCTAAAATGAGGGGTGATTATTGGGTGAGGATTATCAATCATATAGCAATGCCCAATTATCCATTTAGGTTGCCGGCCGAATGGTTTTCGTATAATAGCGGGAAATTCCACTGCGCATGCGCAGACGTTTCGATTTCTCGTAAATTTGGCAACACCAAGAATTCAATTCATACGGCTCTTCGAACGGAATCAAGATTTCCGTGCGGAATTCTGTTTCCGCTGAAGGAGATATACAATCGCATTTTGGCATCAACTACGATTCCATTCGTAGTGGCCATTTTACGAGGGAATTATTCTATGTGAATTTTGTCTTGTTATGCAATTGGCCCCCTGGACTGCGCGAAGCATGTCGTATAGCAGCGGTTGAATTGATTTTCAGATCACTACTTAATTCTACATTTATTGTATTTCTTCACTTTACTTTCTTTTTTAAGTTTTACAAAAAATAGATCGAGAACTTCTCTTTCCTTTTAAATCCAACAATACCGATCAACAACTCCCCGGCAACCTCGAGACTAAAAGTTTTTGAGGGTTTTCCTAATCATTCAGACATACGTCAAGCACAAGCTGCGAGCGGGCGTACAGCTGCAAAAAGATTATGAAATGAACAGTGAGCGCAAGGCTACGCTGATTATGAGCCAAGCATAAAGCAAACAAAGACGCATGTTAAACCTCTCTCTCTGCCTCAATGGAAACCGGATGCCGTCCATTTTCTAGGGTTTTTTGGAAAAATGCAAAAATTCCCTGAGATTTCACTGAATATTCCAGGTTTTAAAGGTTTTCCAGGTCGCCGGAAAACCCTGAAAGCTCACCCCGTACTAATTGTAAGCCATTGGCGTGAGAAATTCTCACATTCAGGGTAGGGGGGCACATAGTTCCTTTCCCTGGGCCACCTGCAATTTCCCACGAAATTCTGACAGTCAGAAAATCTCAGAGGCTTTTAGGTGGTAGTGGGCAGAGAGGCTTCACCGGGGATCGAACCCGGGACCCTATGGGCCACACCCCAGCTACTCGAATTAATCCTCCTTTTTATAAAAAAAAAGTTCAACAGCAATTGTCGGTGGTAGGCTAAAACCATAAATCGCGTCTAAAAATCTGTATCATTTCACATTTACGGTAGGTAGATACTGATTTACTTTTGTATCGTTATACGGTGTTTATTATTGTTAACCTTTGAGCTTAGAAGCAACCACCAAAAGCGCTCGCATACATTTATTGTTATCATTTAGCTGAGATTAATGATGAATAACTAGTTTATAACTTATAAGTTCCTTGGTACGGAGGCTTCTGCGGTGATTTAATGAATTGTTTTGTTCGGGTTTCTCCAGCGTTGATTCATGTCTATGGACAACCGTCTTTCTTGCATTCCAGGTATTCTATACAGCTGTCGACTGCTTCCTAGAAGTCAACGCCTTTCCTAAATTGATTTAAATAACGCACCTACGGTTTAAAATTAGGAACAAATACGAAAACGCATAATGTGAATGTAAAAATGTGTGAAAACTTGTCCGAAAAAATGTAACGTGTAGCCAATTATTCATCGATCTTGTCCATGTAAATGTACAAGAATTTATACATGAAACCATTCACACTAATGTACAGTAACTTGTACATTCTAATGTACCATGTAACCAGGCCTTTTGATAGAGTTTGGAATTGCTGCTGTGACCTCAAAATTCAAATGAATTGGAAGAAGATTAAAACTACATATTACATTTAATCAGACACTATTGCAAGTTGACAACAACTTGAGTCTTAGGAATCGAAAAATTGCCTTTGCCACTTGCACAAAACGCCTATATGCTCACCAAACGGGAAGTTGGAATACTCATGTGGATAATCTATGTTCAAAATTGAATAGCTCCTGGTATGGAATTAGATTCCTCAACAGCACAGTATCTTTAGATATCCTAAAACATTTTTATAGTGAATTTATTTTTTTAATTCATTTGAAAATTGTTGAAAATTGTTTGAAAGAAGAAGTAGAGAAAAAAATTAAGAAGATGAAGATATGAAAATCTTTTTTTATTGTAATTGTTTGGGTGTTACCTGAATAATAAATTTATGGTCATTTAATGTAAGACAGCAATATTTTCACAGAAAGTTCCTGATTATTTAATTAGTTTTGTTTGATCTTTCAAGTTAGAGAATCGATTGACATGTTTATTTTTGTGCTGCCTGTACAGTCTCATTTTTTATTGTTAATTCTTATCATAATATTTTTTCATAAAAATAAAAGTCTATTATGATGAGAAGTGTGTGATCTCTGCTCCCATTTACGCAAATTTATTTAGGTGCATTTTCGGGACGTATTGAAACCCTATAGTTAGCACATTTCTTAGGATATTATGGAGAACCCTGCTAGGGAAAGAACAGGGAAAATACAGGGAAATGATTCAGAAAAAGTTGTGGGCACCCTGTATAAGGTACCATTGGAGAGAAAAATACTAAAATTTGGTGAAAATTATCAAAAAAGCTTTTCTCTGGGGATTAATGGGTTAAACATATGAATGAAGATACATTTCTTCCGGGTATTACACCGCGTAGGTCCACTGTTCAGGGACGACAGTTTCGCCGGCGAAACTGTCGTCCCTGAACAGTGGACCTACGCGGTGTAATACCCGGAAGAAATGTATCTTCATACTCATCAACCCGCGGAAGCCTACACAAGGAATAAACATATGAATATCCACACTGTGGCGTGTTCTATGGCCATGACTTTGGGCATTAATACCGAAATTGTTTTTGTTACCTACCAGCACAAGTAAATGATGTACAGACAAGGAAGAGTTAAAACTTTCAACTGCTTGTAATGTGGTTCACAGAATGTCCACAATTGAACATTTGCTAAATACCTAATAGCCCTTTTTGCATAATAAAAAATTTATGGAAGCCTGGTGGTGACCCCAAGAAGATAATGCCATAAGTTAAATGTGACTGTAAGATACCATAGTAGACCGTTTTGAGCACTTCCAAGCAGTAGCGGATACAGAAAAAACTCAAGGGGGGGGCGCAAGTTATCGCGACGATTGTAGCTTTTAAACTGACTGCCTGGCAGCGACTCTGCTTCCCTTATATATGTAGCTCGGTTGTTTCGAGAACATTCGGTGCCAGAATGTTCGCTTCGAGACTTTTAAGGAGTGTGAACAAATACGAACAGTAGAATATTCGCGACTTTTCTCGAGCAAATGCCAAACGGAATAACGTATCGAGATCACTAGAATGGCCATAACTTTTCTCGTAGGTTAGCTATGTGCCAGACAGAAACGTATAAAATACGATGACACGGACGCGCGCGCCTGCTACATAAGAAAGTACAACTACTCGATAACTCGACTCAGAGTCGACTGGTGAAAGACACGAACAAATAGCGTGCGGGCTGACTGGCGGGGGTGGCGCACAGCGGTCCGGATCGCGAAAAAGAGGGACAAAAATCTGAGTTTTGTCAGATTACTTTGAAAATTGTCATTTATATGTTTTAAGACGCACTTAGTTCATTTCTGCTGTTATTTTCAACAATAAATAATTATTTTAGAAGATATTGGGAATTTTAATGCTAAATTAACCGATAATGAGGAAACTGCATAGCAAACACCTGTTATTATTAAATATTCATCTATATATAAATAATATTTGCATAATATGACTTCTAGACCTTTAAATTAGTAAATAGTTTTTTAAAAATGGGTAAATGTAAGGTAGTTAGGGGAATTGATTCTAACGTTGAAGTGATTGCGATTATCAGCTAGCAGAGGTAGTGCCGCTGCAACTAAAAAATAAGTAATTATTAAATAAATATTAAAACGGTTTTAAGCGCAAATTAACTCATTTATGTTAATAAAAACATACTTTGTATCTTATTAACTTTACAATTCATATAATTCCAAATCAGATTCTCCTGAATTCCACTCCTCTTCCACGCATTCACTCGCTGAGTCAGGATATTCTTGCTAGAGCTCAACGGACCTCTTTAGGCAGATCTTTTAGGCCTCGGTATTTATTTAATTCAGCACCTAATGTACCTGCTGACTAATGGATCAGAGGTCAGCATCAGTCTCCGGAAAACGTCCTCAGTCGCGTGGAATCTTGAAATTTTTCTTGCGTTATGCGATAAGTTCTTATATCTTTATTCCGCAATTCCTGAGCCTCCTCCGAAAGGTCTCCAATTGGAAAAAGAGCCGACTCAATCACATCTGCACCATGCAGCAGAACTTTATGCACTGTGGGTGGCATGTAGAACCACTCATAATATTTAACATAACATTTTGCCGTGCCCATAAAATATTCTTTAAATCTTGGGGGATCAATTAGAAGGCCGCATGACGAAGCTCTCAAAATATTTGAAATTTTAATGATAAGTTCTTTTTCTACCCCTGAAAATCCATTTTATATTTTATTTCATGTGAAAAGCGTTGAAGTAAAAGAAGATTTTTTAAAAATAAATGGATCCTTACCAGTAATTTCAGCTGATAGGCAGGCATTTTTGAAGAAGCACCTAGCTGTGTTGCCATCATTCGATGTGCCATATTTTTGCTTTGGTAGATCAACTAATAGACCCATTCTACTTTTAAATTTCTCCTGAAGTACTTTCTTCCTTTTCCCTCTTCCACTTTATCAATACTCATTTACATACCATATCCGTGTAGGGGGGGTCATTGTATTAACTAGAGACGCTTCTGCGCGCCATGTCCTCTCTCTCTTAGATTCATGGGTGTAGCAGAAGACAGTTTTGCAGGGAAAGTATTTTCTCTAAGGAATTTAGTTTTCCTTCTTTTTGATCGGATAGTGACATCCGAAAATTGTTTGTTTGGCCTACCCTTTCTTTTATTAGATGTGCTTGATAAAAAAGGCTTATTACTTAGACAATGGCCCAAGGGATGTCATATCACAATTAAAACACAGGGAAAATACGACCCTGAGGTGCTTGGAAAGTTACGATACACAACATCAGGGAAATGAACGATTTGATCCAAGCAAGTCGCATCCAAAAAAGAGTTTGTTCGAGAGCAATCTCGCCATCTTTTCTCGTAACCAGCAAAAAAGTTTTCTTTCAAAAAGATTTTGAGCTCATTTTTTGCGTGCTCATCTCCGTGTAAAATGTAGGCAATCCTCAATAAGCCCCGTCAAATTACTTTTCCGGTCGTCCATTGTCTCTCCTTTTTTCTCCTGCATTTTACTGTGAAGTTACTTCCGCGTAAATGTTAACGACATAGCTGTGCGTTAAAAATTAGAATCATTGGTTCGTTAAATACTGAACAATATTCTATATTTCTAGAAAGTTAGGAGTTTAAATGGAAGAAAAAAGAATGCAAAATTTAGTGTGGTACCCCGTACTAGATCAACTTCAAAAACGGAAATAAAAGAGAAATAGCATACCTGTTTAATTATCCTTATCGCTGTGGTGGCCAGGAACAAAAAAATCATTGAATCACAACACTATTCCGAATTATCACAACCCTAACACTTACTTCAGAGATCACTTCAAATCACGAAAACTATTGCCAACCGAGTACTCAACGACTAAGAACTGGCATGTGTACTCATCGATGGAAAAGGACCAACTGAAGAGCACCAAAATGTTTCGATTGAAGCATGGAGGAGGCTAAGAAGAGAAGTTACCATCACCCCCAAAAACCTGGGTCTACCCCCAAGGATAACCAGGAGGGTTTTTGGTGGACCGCATAAAGAGAAATATGCAATGCCTGAATTTTGTGAAAAAATTCCTACCAGCGGCAGCCCTCCAATAAAACCCATCTGGAAAGATGCACCTGGAGGGTAAATACCACATCTGTTAACACGTGCAATTTCACTTGCAGGTCAAAGAGACCGCCTTTAGGCAATAAACACAAGTTGGGTGGTGCGCTAAGTAGGGATAGTAAAATATCCCGACTAAGGACCTTACCCACTACCCTTGGGTCCGGCACGTGTGCGGGTAACGGGTCTCCTGTCACTTAGACTTTGAGGAAAGGGACAGCCAGAGGTGGGTTTTCCCAGCAGCAGTGCATACAACCAGTCTTATATACTTCCAACGATTAACAAAATTAGATGGGAATCGTACTGAGAAGCGATCGAAGAAAATATTTTCCTCCTCTTCCAGCGTCACAATTTCGCTTACTTAGTATCGCAGTCTGAAATTCATTCTCTCACTCTTTCTAGAGTAAATTCGGCAAAGAACAGAATATAATAGATAAAAACATAGTAAACTTCTTCATTTTTAAAATCCTAATCAATAAAACATTAGAAAAGACGTCTTTTATAATGTGTCTCCACTGTGACGAAGCTCGCGTGTCTAGTCCCGACATTCACGTCCGCGGCAGAAACTCATATAAGTCGTTTTCATTCACTTATTTGCAAATATTTGCAGCTAAATCCTTTATTAATATCTTTCTAATATAACCCACTCTAGCCACTATATGAATCTCCGTGTCACTCGGTGTCACTCTTTCTATAATCCAACGTTTATGCGAAATTTGCGAGAAGAAAAAATGATTCCTCTTGAAGAACTCCTTCAGCGATCATCACAATCACTACAAGATTGAAGCCTAGTTTTTCTCATGGTAAAGTGTCCATATAATTATAGTCCACACTCATTTTACCAATTTTTAATACGAAATAGAGCCAAATAAACTGTTAAAAATGTGTATTTTTTTGAAAAATTAAAAGAGCGCGGTTTAGCTAAAATTAGCTCTACTTTGAAGCAATTTACTAAACTTAACAAAACTTTTTATGCTAAACTAAGTGTGCGGTAGGATTCCCCAGACATTTTTCCACAAGAACTGCATATTTAAATGGTGAGTTTCTAGAAAGTCGAAAAAATTACTTGTGTCCGCCTTTTTTCGGATCCGGACCACTGTGCGGCGCGGGCGGCAATGCGGGCGGGCCGCCCGCATTGCCGCCCGCGCCGCAAGGGGGGGCCGCGCGCCCCACATATGTATCCGCCACTGCTTCCAAGTTTGCAAATCCTGCCAGATTTCTCAAAATATATCCACATTTTGACAATTTGGAACACAAGTTATTTATATGGATTTCCCAACTGAGGGATTCATCAATTACCAGACCTTACAACTTACTTACTCATGCTCAACATAAGTATGACAATTGGCAATTTACTATAAAATGTATTTATCGAACATGCAGAATATTCCAGCTCAATCAGTTCCCAACAGGTGAAGACAAGTACCCCCGCGTACCCAATGCCAAAATGCTCTGCAGATTTATATATTTTGTGGAAAAAAGCAAATCTCATTGCATTGAGTAAATCTAATAGAGAAATGTGAGCATTATAACTCAGTAAATCAGCATTCAACCATGGCCTTCAAAACGTTAAAGTTATTTATTTTCTTTCCACTTAGCCTCATTAATATCTTACATATAGTTAATACATTATTTACTATAATGTCAAAACAAAATGCATTCAGGTAAAGGTAAGCTTGATTGTTGCATTTTTTTTAATGCGCATTCTTCCTTATTTCATAGGTATCACATTCAATTTCGTCAGTTTACTACGTTTTTCAAAAATAAATGTTAACCGTGCGAGACGAAAGCTCACCTTTACCTGCATTCAATTTCGATTTAGTTACTTGCCTGCTTGTCTTCGTGCATTCGCACCAAATAGTCGAGTGTACTCCACAGGCCGTATGTCATGTTTCCAAGCATCTTAATCGTCTTCACACAATCAATACAAATGAACTTTGACTGCTCATCGTCCGGAGAGGCCTGAATCGGAATACAGTAATTAACATTAAGACTCACTCATAAACACATACATGTGGAAAGAAACTTCTTCTGAAGGATAAATGACATACGCGAGACAATAAATTATTAAATCAAACATGTGCAACAATTTAACCATATAGGTAATGCTGTGTTGGCCGCTGAAACAAGTAACGTAGGCGAACAGTATTCCAAACACAAAACAAATAATTCTCCAAATTTAGACTCCTGTAATATGAAAATGAACTTGAAGGAATAAGCATTCATTCGACACGAATGGAAAAGTCTCCGCCATGACATTCCAAACATGTTAATGTAATTAAGTTATCGCTTTCCATCGAAGTGACGCTTAGATTTTTGAAATGGTAACCAACTTACTTCGAATCCATACAACTCGTTGAGTTTATCCGCCAAAATGCAGCCATCTCTAAATAACACCGTTTCAAAAATATCCACAAATGAATTCTTTGCCGCGAAGCACATTCTACAAAATTCAAGGCGCGACACATGTTCTTTAACAAGAGTCATATTTAGAGGGAATTCTTAAGTGTTAATATACCAAACTAGTTAAACAACCTCATCCACCAAAACATAAGTTGCATTTCTTCCTTCATTTGTTTTATCCGGCTCGGCAAGTTTATTTTCGCGTCTTTCAAAAGCGAGAAACATTTGGACACTTCACGAATTAATAACATATACTTGGATTACAAGGCAATTTGTACTTGGAGCCACTTGGTACGATATAGTTTTTATTTTACCACACGATAAATATTTTACGACTGATTTTTACCGCAAGTAATCACGTAAAAACTCGGCTATTCTTCCACACTCATCTTGTACACATTCTGAAGACGAGTTGAAAATCCGTCAATGGACACATTTGTGCATCGAGTTTAGAGTTAAAAATCTATTTTTAACTATGCCATAAAAACCAAGCCTAACAGTCACATTGATCCAATTCCAACGAATTTACAGAGGAAATGTTGTGGACTAAAATTGATGATTTTTCATAAAAGTTTCCATATTTGGTTTTTTCTTGATTTGGTACATTGGTTTTCCCAGTAACTTCGTCATTCGGAATTTAGGAGGTTTTACGTCAAAATTTCTAATTATTTATATCCGATCCGATTAATATCCGAGATACGAGGACCAATAATGTTTTTGAAGAATAAATTGTTATTAACAAAAAACAATTTAGCGATTTGGGCACTTGGGATGACCTTTTTATTAATTTTGAATGTAAACGCTTATTGATCAGCACGTCGAGCTATACCCTTACTAAATAGAAAAGGTCCAAATCCGATCAAAATTAACGGAGATATGAACAAGTCTACCGATTTGAAGTCATAAAATCATTTATCCTGCGCGATGGATCACACGCATTGAAATTATATTGAAATTACATTAAAAGGACTGGTATTCAATAGAAATTTTAATACTGCGGGGAGATAGCTACTGACCAATGATAGGTGGATCAAGGAAGGAAGAAGCTTTGGGTCGCTCTACTTCCAAAATATGGGAGCTACTAACAGTGATGTTTATGTTTTGTCAGCTATCGGATCCATTGTGCCTTTGGGAAAATATCTAAATCGTGTCTTTGGTAAAATATTACTAAGACAGTCTTTAGGAAGATAACGTACAGCAAGTTGGTAGACAAATGCAAGGTCAATAACCGACGAACAAAGTATATAACAGAACCTTACTGTTCATTGAAGATGTAGTGCTGGCCTTAAAGAGGACAGAGGTTATTGGAATACGGTTTACCTCAGCCAGTAAGATCTGAAGGAGCTTTTTCAAACCTTGAACATTTTAGGGAATCTAATTACCACTCCAGAGTCTTAACAGAAACCATATCGTCAGCTGAAGTTCCTGTAACAGACGAACAGCTAGATACGTACCTATAAGCAGGTAATAGACAGTGATGAGTCTGGGCAAGGCCAAGTATCTTTTTTTAGGTGCCCCTGGAGGCCCTGCAAAAACTTCTCTCTATAACCTTCTTTTAGATAAAGGCAGGAGTACTTACGGCATCACTTTGGCTGCTACATCCTCAGGAATTGCGGTGATGTTATTGGAAGGAGGAAAGACAGCTCACTCTGCATTTAAGTTGCAGCCCATTAACCTCAATCATGTGGAAACTCGAATTAGTTCTATTTTAAAGCAATATTATATGGCCCACGTGCAACGAGATTGTGTGCTCATTGTCTGGGATGAGAGTACAACGGCCCACAAAGCTTGCTTTGAGGCTCTAAATAACACTCTGAAGGTTCTCCGAAATTCTAATAAGCTGATGGGTGGATTTACTGTGTTATTGGCTGAAGACTTTCACCAGACTCTGCCTGTCATACCAAGAGGAACTCCTGTAAATGAAGTTAAAGCACGCGTAAAAGAATCTTATTGAGTGGCTTCACATAAAACAACTTTCCCACAAGAAAATATAAGAGTTCACTTAAGAGGTGATAATTCTGCTGGACAATTCTCTCGCCTTTGTCTGACGATAGGAAATTATCCAGGAACGAAAGGAAAAATTGGAATATGTAACATACAGAGGGTACTGCTTTAGGCACAGTAGTCACATCTTTGGAAGAGCTAATAACCAGGGGTGCAACAACACGGGGGGGCCATTGCCACCCCCCCATCCCAATCATGATTGTGGAATCAGAGGTTGTCACTCACTTTTTAATGGATACTGCCCGTTTTGCAAAATCTCTTAACTTTGGTAACTCTACCCCCCCCCCCCCCACGATTACAGGGGGTTGTTGCGCCCCTGCTAATAAATTGATAATAGCCAGGGTTTATTCTGATTAGGCTAATTTGAACAAAAAAAAGCACACGTAAAGTTGTGTGAGCTCTTGTCTCTAAATAATACCCTTGCGACCACCATAAAGCAGCCAGTTCTTTTTTAAAACGCTTTTATTAGTTCGGTTTCCGTCATGTCTGTCCGGGTGGAATATGGCAACAGAGTTTGAACTAACTTCCTGATGAACTAGAGACTTGAAATTTTAACAATAGCTCAGACGTGGATGACAATGCAATATTAGCTATCCATTATAACAATTAATTGATTAATTATTTGTTAATAAATTAACAATTAATTAATTAACATATTTCCTGATGTGCTAGTAGAGGCTTGTAATTTTAACCACAGTTCATAAGTGGATGACAATGCAATGATAGCTACATGTTATAACAATTAATTGATTAATTAATTAATTAACAAATTTCCTGACGTGCTTGGAAAGGCTCGAAACTTTAACCGTCACTCGGAACTTATGCCAATGCATCATTTGTTATATGTTACAATAATGAATTGATTAATTAATTAACAATCAATTAATTAACAAATTTCCTGATTCTCTAGTACAGCCTTGAAACTTTAACCATAGCTTCGCGCTCTCGGACAAACCTTGCTAAATGTATTCGTCTCGAACGAAATCATGTGCCATAAAAGCCAAGGTGCATAAATAACTATTTCACCACAGTCACACGCATTTGGGGTATTACTGACCCAGTTCTCAGTATGGTAAAAGGTCTGATAAATGTGCTGGTCACTCGCTCGACAGATAATCATACTCAGCCGATAAAGAAGTACTTCTGGACATAATAAGGACAGTGCATAGAGCTATATACGCCACACCATTAATAGAACGTATAGAGATCTAACAGTTGATAGTTCCTCATGCGCATGACTAATGTAATAAGACTAAAAAGCAAAAAATAATTAATTAAATAAAAATAATTTTTTAATATACCACATATTTAAAACAGTCTAATAAGTATAAAATAATGTTCCCTGGGCCCTTATAAATGCTTGAGGGTGAATTTTCAGTGGCTATGGAGATATTTGTAAGACTTGAAGAGAAAAACGTGGGTCACTGGCAAACCATGATAACTAAGGTGTAAAGGTACCAGTGCCATTGAGCAAACTCCCACAGTTAATACCATTTGCAATGCACTGACATCGGTTGTGAATTCATCCAGATTATCTAGTTCTATTATCTACTGCCTGCACCCCACGTTTTTCTCTTCAAGTCTTACAAATACCTCCATAGAGACTGAAAATTCACCCTCAAGCATTTATAAGGGCCCAGGGAAAATTATTTTATACTTTTCAGTCCATCTTAAAAATGTGGTATATTAAAAAATTATTTTTATTTAATTAATTTAAATATAGATTCAGCTCATCTTGCTCAACTACTACAGTAAGGGTCAGTTGTATCGAAAATTTTATGAAACAAAAGTTATACATAATATTTAGAAGATCTACAATATGAACGAATCTTATATCGTGCCTACTTCTGAAGTTATGATTTATTTTTCCCAATAAACAGTATTTTTTCCAACCTATGAGATATTGGGTGGTTTTATCAAAAAATCTTTCAAACAAAGGTTTTGGTAGGAGTCTAAGAAAGTGTAATTAATTGAACAAATGCAATACATTTCATATTAAGGTAATTATAGTGATTTTTCTGCATTAGTGATTTTATATTTTATCATTTAGAATCAGAATCCAACTCTCTCCTCCAACAAGTAAGAATATTTTGAGCAGAAAATATACGCAAATCCAGAGTAATATGTACTGCAAATGAAGTGGGTTCAAGGAAGGAAGTCAATTAAGACCATTCTAAGTTTTACTCAGAAGAGATTTACATTTATTCATGATCATATTTCAAAAATATATTTTTGACAAAATAGAACTAAGCCAGCCAATTTCATTTCAACATCTAACAGCTCCCAATTATAATTTTCACCAGAAACCACGGAACAGGAGATGAGAGACAAACAGAACTTTGTGTTGAATACATATAATATGCATTTTTTCCAAACTTATAGAATAATTAGGCTTTACAATGCACCCTTCGCATGTGTGCACGAACATGGGCATTTAACTTAAATGTTATACCACACATTTCACATGAAAAAGGCCGGACATCCGAATGGACAGAATAGTGTTTGAAGAGATACTCTCTAACACTGAATCTTTTGTTACAAATACCACACTCATGTGGCTTGAGCTTCAAGTGAACACACCTTATGTGTACATGCAGCCGACAACTCTGAGTAAACTTTTTTTGACAGAGATGGCACTGGAATCTCTTCACAGAGCCATGGGTATAAGAATGATTATCCAATGTCTGCTTGGTTACGAATGTCTTTCCACATACTTGGCACTGGTGTGCGTCTGTTCCCAATTGACAAGAGTTCACATGTACATTGTAATAACGTTTATTCATAATTGACTTACCACACTTGGAGCATTTATATTTCTTATCGTCTGAGTGGCAATCCTGATGAAGTCCCAGTTCTGGTCGAGATGAAAACCCAAGGAAGCAAACGCCACAAATACATCCCTTCTTACATCTGTGAACTTCCTTCAAATGCAAAGCCATGCTTTGTCTGGATGAGAAGTTATCATTACACAAAGTGCAGAGGTATTTACTCTTGCTGGTATGCACAGCACAGTGAGTTTTCAATTCATTTTCTGAAGAGAATACAGTGTAACAAGTTAAACACTTGTAAACAATTATAGAGAGATGACACATTACCATATGCTCCCTTAGCTTATGTTTCAAAGTAAAAGACTTGTTGCAGTAATCGCAAACAACAATGACTCCATCTACACTCGCAACTTCCCCAAAAAATAATTTCTCATCCATTACGGGGCTAAGTGCATCAGGATCACGACTTTGAAGAGACTTTCCACGCATAGTCACATCCTTTTCAATTTCATTACCATCTATTTTACAATTATTAACACCACAAACGTCTTGCTCAAGGGAATGAGTTAATGAAGGATTAGATCCAACATGAGAAGTCGATACCCTAGATATCTTTTGAGTTTTAACAATCGGAAAACCCTTTGAATTATCAGAAGATACATTGCCAAGACTGTGTGTACTCACATATATTTTACTTACTATTCCCTGCTGTAAACATTTGGAATCCTCACTACTACCAGAATCAAATGAACCACATACTGAAGATGCTTTGGAATAATGATTTTTAGAGTCAATTGCAGAACTGGAATTATAAGACGGAATGTTTAACAAGGTGTTGCCCTCTGGATTAGTGGATTTCAAACTATTCAGCAAGCTAATCAAACGTTCAAACCTCCTCGGTTTGCATTTGAAATCATGTCTCTGTATGTGCTTCACCAATCTTTTCTCACTCCGAAACTCTTTTAGGCATTTACCACAACACAATCGATTCTTTAAATGGCTGAATTCACCCGAAAGCAACTTGAACTCCATACTTGACTCAACTGACTCTGTTGCTTCACAGAAGTTATCCTGACTCACTGAACTGTCGTGTGTTTTCAAATGGATCTTCAGCTCCTCCTTATTAAGAAACTCTGCATTGCACTGTGAACACCAACAATATTCCACCGGGTCGTCTACTTCACTCCCTTCGCAATCCATGCTATTGTTTTCACTGCAGTCCATTTCAGATGTCCTCGACACATTAATGTCATTTGGAAGAGCAAAAGATTGGGAGATGCATTCTTTCTTCGGTGAGAACAGGAAGTCGAGTGATTCTCTGGGGATGTTGAAAGACGTCGTCTCCATCTACAAGAATGAAATCAAATATCAAGTCTACATCTACATGCTCTCTTGGGAGATACTGCTCAAGCTGGTGGCAAGGGGTAGTAGGATGACAACAAGCCATGGAGTGTAGAATGGAACAGGGGAAAGGAATTGGAAGACTTGACCCTTTCGCACCAATGAACTTTTCACAAAATTATCATAATTTTCTTGTAAGAGCACTTGTATAACAGCAACTTCTTAAGTTCAAACTTAAACATTTTTACAGTGGATTTATTTTTTAAATTCATTTGAAAATTGTTGAAAATAAGGGAGGCAGAGTGACGTGGACCCTTCTTGGATATTGCACAAGATTACCTTAGAGTTCTCTTTAATCACTTTGGTGCATCAATTTGGCAACCGTGACAGGACTGTTTAATTTGAGCAGTAAATTTTAATTCAGTGGATTCTATTCGTGTTTATTCATGCGTTGAAGTTATTCATCGAGAAGATGAACATGGTTAACCTGAAAAAGGCTTTAGCAGATAGGAATCTGCCAACGTCTGGGAAAAGATATGATTTGAGAATGAGGTTAGAAGAAGAATTAAGGAAGGAAGGAAAAGACCCAGCCGATTATTTTGCGGAGACCGAAGAGTACAGCGAACAGCAGGTGTGCGATTAGTCAACTATGCCGAGTGCAGATAAATTATCTCAATTAATGATGCAGATGACAAACATAACAAAGGAAATAAAAGTTCGATCAGCCGAAATTAAGACTCAGTCTGAAAGGATTGAAGCCGAAATAAATAAGCTCAAGGTCAAATTCTTAAGGTGGTTCCCCCATCAAATGACTTAAATGTCATTTTATTCATATTCTGTCTACTTGTAGAAAAGGTTGTCCTCTATCTGATATGAACAAGAAAATAATACCTATCCACCCCTTTTTATTCTATTATAATTGAACTTGAAATTACAAATGGGTATTCAATGGGGGAATGAGAGAAACTAGGGGGAAACTAGTATTTTTCTATAAAATTCTAATGACAATTTCATGGAAAACTGTCTCCAAGAAGGAAATAATTCAGAGAAATTGAATAAACATAAAATTCAGGCATATTACCACCTTATTTTTCTAGTTATTGAAGAATTAATGCTGTAATTGAAGTCAAAATGCGGTAATTTGTAGGAAATGGTGCTGCAGTCAGCTCCTATGGCTGGTATAAAAGTGCTCATTTAAAATACATTCGTGGAATAATATTAGCATATTTTCTACTTCACTTTTGGGTTTCTATAGGTAACGCATTGCATCAGTTAAAGCAGGATTTTTTTGACAAAAAAAAACAAAAATGTGGAATTAAGTATTTGTTTTGACTCACAGTCACGGCGGAACCTCCTTAACTAAAATCCAGGATGTACATAGTAGAGTTAGTACGCTTGAAGGAGAACCAAAACAAACCAAGAGTGAAGTGGATCAGCTTGGGGAGGAAGTCTCAAGAAAAGGGAAGACGATTGAATCTAGGCCTGTCACTAAGATACAGACGCTGATTGATAATACAAAGCCTGAACCTAAAAATAGCATGAAAGTAGCACCAGTTGTAGCCTTACCCATTGATCTGAAAGTAATCCGAGATAGCTAACGGAAATTCCATGGAAGGTTAGGAGAATGCCCAAACACATTCATTGAAACTTGTGTAGCCCTGCTGGAAAGAACGAATCTACCTGAAGTGATTTATATACAAAACGTGTTGCTCCAGCTAAGGGGTTCAGCTGCAACCTGGTTTCATAACGCAAAAGGATTGAATTTATATTGGATGGATATTCAAAAAGAACTACTGATGAGATTTAATTCAGAGACAGCGAATATTGTTCTCCTTAGTCTGTACTAATGGGGAATTTTATTCCCATATCCTAAACAGAATCATTTTTTGGGGTTCCTCTCATCTTAACCCATTGCGCATTTTCAGACTTCAAAAAAAGGCTGTCAGAATCATAGCCCATAAAACCCTACAGGCATTCATGCAGACCCTTATTCAAGGAGCTGAGACTTGTACCACTTCATTTGCATTTACATAATGATCGTAGTGTTGAACAACAAATGGAATATTGGCAGCTTACTCCTTAATAGTCACCATTACATCGCGAGATGCAAACACGATATACACTACACAAATATATAAGAACAAACCTCAACAAATCTGGCCACAGGGAAATGGGGATACGACTGTACAACAAACTTCCTGCTAAAATAAAAAAATATTAAAAATTATAATACCTTTAATATACAATTAAAAAGGTTGCTTCTTCAAGGGTCGTATTATTCTTTGGAGGAATACTTTTGTTCGTAAAGGAAGGATTTGAAGGATTTTAAATGTCTTTTTTTTGTGTATTTTGTGTATGGGATGTTAACTATTTGAGATTACATATACGTTATGACTGAAATTGACTGTTTTAATATGTATTGTTAATGTAACTTGATTGACGTGCCTTATATCATCGGAAAAATGTACCTTGGTCTTTGGGCAAATAAAAACCATTATTATTATTATTACTGCCGTAAATAGAAAATTTATTTTCGAAAATAAATCAGTTCGCATGAGAGCTAGTGCTTTTATAATTTAAAAACTGCAGCTGATTTTGAGAGTCCACCTCATTGACAAGCACCATAAGACCTGGGACCAACACCTTTCCAAATCACCATTTGCTTTACATCAAAGGATGAATCGTATAATGTGGTATTCACCAGCTGAAAACCTCCTTGGGCGTAATCTCTACAGACCTGGTGACTGGCGGATATTTTCCAGAAGGAGGGCATGCAGATCCAGGATCATGGCAAGAAGACCATCAATAAGAAGTTGACGGGAGACATGAGAGGGCAAGAAACCAGACACTGCATGAAGCAGAAAATCTGGACGTTCAGGAGGAGAGTATCTTCGAATGAAGAGAGTTAGTGTTGCGGCGCAATAATGCACTGAGCAACAAGGCAGAAGGATTCCATGCAGGTTTAGCCCAAAAGTGGATTGGGCCATTCGAAGTGGATCAACGATTGGGGCGAGGCGTATACTCTCTGAAGACTACTCCTCCAGTGAAGGTTCATGCAGCGGATCTGAAGAGGGTGAATGGGTTCCTGAATTACAGGGGTGTGGAGAGTGGTGATTGGACAGAGGAGGACACTCACTCGTCGGATCGCAAGGGAACACAATACAACCTTGGATCATGATCAGGGAAGGGAATGGTCGGCAGGGGACAGGATTATTCTATCGTTTTGTTCCTTCATTGTATTATATATTTTTTTCTTTATTATGTTAATCTGTATTTTATCTTTTTATGTCAAATTTAAGAAGTTACAAAGTGTACGTGTGTTTTGGGGAAGGAATATTGACGTAATATTGTTACGATACCTAAGAAAACACACGTAACTTAATTATAACGGAAAAAGATTGTTAATAGACGAGTTGCTAGTGGTGTAGAGATAGAATAGACGCAATGCTTAATGAAAGATTGTAATGAAAACACATATGCCGAGTGATATAGAGTTCCCTTAAATTACTTTGTTGCATTAAGTGATCAATAGTGATTTTTCTGCTTTTATGGTTCTATTTTGATTCTTCCGTAATGGATAAATTCCACAAGGTAAAGCCAACAACCCTTCCTTTAGATAATTTAGAAGTGGAATCAAAATCACTTCTCCAACAAGAAAGTATATTTTAAGCAGAAATCATCTCAAATCTAGAGAAATACTGCAGTTGAAATGAGTTCAAGAAAGGAATTGGTTATAAAGTCCATTCTAAGTTCTTCTCAGAAGACATTTACTTTTATTCATGATCATATTTCAAAAACATATTCATGATCATATTTCAAAAATATATTCATGAAAAAATAGAAATAAGACAGCGAAGTTCATTGTAACATTTAAAAACCCTCAATTATAATTTTCACAAGAAATCAAGGAACAGATGATGAGAAACAAAAGTAACTTTGCGTAGAACAAAGAGGATGTGCATTTTTTCTTCACTTTTAAAATAATTAGGCTTTACAATGCACTACTCTCATGTGCCTACGAACGTTGATATTTAACTTAAATGTTTTACCACACAGTTCACATGAAAAAGGCCGGTCATCTGAATGGACAGCATAGTGATACATGAGACTGGATCTAACACTGAATTTCTTTTTGCAAATACCACACTCGTGAGGTCTCAGCTTCAAGTGAACCCTCCTGACGTGCAATAGAAAATGACTACTCTTGGTAAACAGTTTTTGACAGTGATGGCACTGGAATCTCTTCCCAGAGCCATGGGTAAAGGAGTGCAAAACCATGTTGTGTTTGGTTGAGAAATTCTTTCCACATATTTGGCACTGGTGTGCATCTGCTATCAAATGACACAATTTCACATGAGCATTGTAATAATATTTATTCATATATGACTTACCACACTTGGAGCATTTATATTTCTTATCTGCCTTGTGGCACAACTGATGAAGACCCAGTTCCACTTGAGATGAAAACCCAAGGAAGCAAACACCACAAATACATCCCTTCTTACATCTGTGAACTTCCTTCAAATGCAAAGCCATCCTTGGTTTGGATGAGAAGTTATCATTACACAAGGTGCAGATGTATTTACTCTTGCTGGTATGCACAGCACAATGAGTTCTCAATTCACTTTCTGAATGGAAGACATTGTAACAAGTATAACACTTGTGAACAACCACAGAGAGATGACATATTACCATATGCTCCCTTAATTTATATTTTAATGTGAAAGACTTGCTGCAGTAATCACAAACCACAATTTCACCATCAACACTCATTACATCTCCATAAAACGATTTCCGATCCATTACAGGGCTAAGTGCATCAGGATCACGACTTTGAAGAGACTTTCCAAGCATAGTCACATCCTTCCCAATTTCATCACCATCTATGTTACAATTATTAACACCACAAATGTCTTGCTTAAGGGAATGAGTTAATGAACGATTGGATCTGACATGAGCAGTCGATACCCTAGAAATCTTTTGAGTTTTAAAAATCGGAAAACCCTTTGAATTATCAGAAGATACATTGCCATGACTGTGTGTACTCACATCTATTTTACTTACTATTCCCTGCTGTAAACATTTGGAATCCTCACTACTACCAGAGTCAAATGAACCACATACTGAAGATGCTTTGGAATGATGAATTTTAGAGTCAATTGCAGAACTGGAATTATAAGACGGAATGTTAAACAAGGTGTTACCCTCTGGACTAGTGGATTTCATACTCTTCAGCAAGCTAATCAAACGTTCAAACCTCCTCGGTTTGCATTTGAAATCATGTCTCTCTATGTGCTTCACCAATCTTTTCTCACTCCGAAACTCTTTTAGGCAATTACCACAACACAATCGATTCTTTAAAAGGCTGAATTCACCCGAAAGCAACTTGAATTCCATACTTGACTCAACTGACTCAGTTGCTTCACAGAAGTTATCCTGACTCACAGAACTGTCGTGTGTTTTCACATGGATCCTCAGCTCCTCCTTATTAAGAAACTCTGCGTTGCACTGTGAACACCAACAATATTCCACCGGGTCGTCTACTTCACTCCCTTCGCAATCCATGCCATTGTTTTCACTGCAGTCCATTTCAGATGTCCTGGACACATCAATGTCATTCGGAAGAGCAACAGATTGGGAGATGCATTCTTTCTTCGGTGAGAACAGGAAATCGAGTGATTCCCTCGGGATGTTGAATGACGTCGTCTCCATCTACAAGAACGAAATCAAATATCAAGTCTGCATCTACATGTTCTCTCTTGGGAGTGATTACTCAAGCTGGTGGCAGGGGATAGTAGGATGACAACAAGCCATGGAGTGTGGAATGGAATAGGGGAAAGGAATTGGAAGGCTTAAAAGAAGAATAAAACAAATAATATGTTCATGGATCGTCTTAATCTTTCACTCTGCTTTTCTGTATTCAAAGATGGTGCATGAGAAGAAGGATTTATCATAAATATCTGTCCACAGTGCATTACTCTAGTTCTGTCGCTTCTGTCAGTTGCAGACATGTAGTAAATTAAATACGCAGTGCGCTTTGAAAAAAGTGATACTAAATATAATCATAGAGTAAGGTAAGAGAGGGTTAACGCCCATGTTGAGAAGCATCATACGTTTTGATGAAGTTCTGGAACTGTCACCCAGGTGTCACTACGGTTGTCAGTTCCATAGCTGTGCGGTCAACTTCTAATCCCTTTTGTGCTGCATCACATACATGTCTCGCTCCTTGTTCATCCCACAACGAATCCGATAGGACTTGAAATGATAATGGGGGAAGAACTGCTGACACGTCAGACTTGAGTATAAAAGCCGAGAAGCTCCGAGAGCTCAGACAGATTCGGCAAAGCTCGGTGTGGCTGATTCGTATGTGTAAGATAATTTTCAGGCTTAAGCGTTCCGTCGAAGGCTTATCCACTATAGCTTATGGCTCCAAATCATCTGCTGGCTTCTTTATTTTGGGTGCTGTTTAATGGTTTGCCATTAGTATTTGAAGAAAATATTATCTGAAAAATGCCATTGATATTCAATCGTTTCCACTAGCGAAACGGAACTACAGAAGGTTTTCCGTATTTTGAGGATATGAATTCGGTGCCCAACTACTTTGCCGACGTTGCTGAAATGACTTTTGATTGTAAAGGTGCAGAAGAAATCACGGGAAGATAATATAAAATTCCCACAATTGGAAACGGGGTTTGATTCCAAACTTTTCAGAATTCAATGTCTTCGACATTGGAAACGACTTTGAAAAACAATTTTCCACAATTTTCAACTTACAACTTTCTGAGATTATACATGCGTATGTTTGTCAATTAAAACATTACAATTGTAGACTATTGTATAATAATTGACAATAGATGATTGTATAACTTATTCCATTGGAATTTATTTAAATGTTTTCCCGCCCTACACTGAACTACTTGAAACGTGTTTTACTCTAGTATGGAGGCAAACATTTTTTTGATTACGGTATAT
Source organism: Pyrrhosoma nymphula (assembly GCA_963573305.1). Classification (NCBI taxonomy): domain Eukaryota; kingdom Metazoa; phylum Arthropoda; class Insecta; order Odonata; family Coenagrionidae; genus Pyrrhosoma; species Pyrrhosoma nymphula. The sequence goes on along the minus strand of OY754340.1, from coordinate 62,931,304 downwards.
GTAACTCAAGCGGAATGAATCAATATCTGTTTTTCCACATGTAATCCGACACAAGGGCGTTTGGCAGAGGGTGCAGAGAACGAAAAGTTATAGCAAAAGGGGAAAAAAACTTTCGGGATCTGGATGGGACTTTGGGTGATTGGATGGCGTTTATTTGTAAATGTGTTTACTATTTTAGTCGTGAATGGTTTGTGGAAAAAATAAGTTTTAAATATCTGGGTTCGACAGTCTATCTAATTTTGTCGCTTTTGTCTGAACCGCAGAGGTAGTATTGAGATAACATTATTCCTGCCGTGGAAGTTGGGAACTCGTTCAATTCAAATGTATCTAATAATCTTAACCTATTCCGTGACAATCCCGCACATATTCGGGCTCTGAGGTGGTGCAAATTCTGACAAGCCCAAATGTAGTCGGGCAAGTCCATGATGTCCGTATCTTTTTCTTTAGGCCCGCATATAGTAGGCCAAAGCTAGTAGTTTACAGTCCTGCTGCCTTCCACACTGATGAAGGTATAGAGCCGGCGCTCTTTTCAAATGTTGATTTCTGATGTTTAAACAATGGTCATTTTTTGTAATAATTCTAGTAATTCAAGGGTCATAATTTTTTTTCTCACTGAAAATTTATCCTCTTATAGAATTGCATTCACCTTTATTGTCATTGGTAACCATCCATTTATTAACTTCACGCATGGAGTTTCTTTTGTGTCTTTGTACGAAATTTACAACTTCAATTCTTGTCATTTATCGATAATTTTTGCAAATTTATGGTGTAAAACTTCGTTTTAGCATGACGGAAAACTTTCTATATAAGTAAATAATTTTTAAATTAGTTATTTTCATTTATATTTCATCATTCACTCTTCATGAGCATTCAATTACATTTTTCTTCAACAGTTTAGCGGTCATTATAAAAATTGCTATTTCAATTTTACTCTAATTTTCACAGCTACGATGAGTTCCACAGTAATTGGAATAAAATATTTCTCTAGCAACAGAACATGAATCTTTCCTTGCCTTATTTTTAACCTTATATGTTTGTTACTATATATATTTGTTGCTACATATATTTATTACTACATATATTTGTTACTATATATATATTTGTTACTATACAAATTATCAAATTCTATATTATTCGTCCGCACATTTTTCTTCCGGTAATTTTTATATACGTTTGAAATGCCTATTGAACCATTCTCTATAGATAAAATGGCGTAAGCGTAAATGTTTAGATATGTTGCAAATGTTGTTTCATCAGCCCCTTTCATTTTCTACTTCGAATACTGGCGGAAGTGGTGAAACATATTTACTAAAACAGCTTTACGATGAAGATGTCTAAAGGTCGTACGTTCTCAATAGAAATCAACTCAAGTGCCGTGTGTATGTGCTACCCTAGTCCACATGAGTACGAATAAAAAGGAGAGATAGAGATAAATACCAAACATGTGTAATGCCTTCTATTGTCATGTTTGACGCTTTCCTGAGGTCAGAAAACACCCGCTCGAGAGCGGATGGCCCGCTAAGCAACCTGGCGCCTGGTTTCATGTCGTGCTAATCTGCTACCCTGTGCTCCCCAGGCTACTTTCCCAACAGCCAACCCTTTACTAATGGGCTTTTCCCGATATTAATTTACCGTTAGTTGGAATATCCACGATGTTGCGGTTTGCACACGTGTGTTTATTTTCCAAGAAATTATAGGAACGGAAAGAAAAATTTTATGATGAGCTTGGGATGGGCTTTTCACACTAGGGGCAAGGTACTTTGCATATCGTGATTGTTTCCACAAGTACTTTGTCGGAAGGACGATGGTGACAGTCTTTCGTTGAGTTTCAGAGCATACGCATCCTTGATTTTCAGAGCGCATGCACTTTTTCACTGAAACTCCACCGATACTAACTTGCCATTTTTAGTTCGAACATTTTCGTTCTAATACGAGCAGTGTAGTGGGAGTGAATTCTACGGCACATTCTTTGTTTTCGCACCGTAACATTTGGCAATCACCAATGGATTCTGGAGAGGAATTAGTGATTCAGAGGTTATGGACATTGAAGTTCCTGACTCCTAGTCGACTCTCTCCGGAGAAACAAGCTCCGAATCAGAAGGAGCAGCGGAACATTCGCGGGAAGCGGAGTGGGAGGAAATTCTTTCAACGAATCCTCCTCTGACACCACCTAGGTTTCTTTTGTGAGGATATTCTTCGATGAACTTCGACCTGGTTCCCGAATGAGGTTCCCTGAAATACTTTTTTCAACGATGAAATTGTTGACTATATAACTTGGGAAACTAATCACTGCGTCAGTAACACTTTGCGTGAAAAAGGGGGACCGAGCCGTGCTAGCGTAAATCAGTGGCGAACTGTGACAAGCTCAGAAATTCGTGTATTTTGCCCTTGTAATGCTACAGAGCAGAGTGCAGAAGCCAGATACTGAGTTTTATTGGTCGACGAGACCTATACTCTCCTCTCCCTTTTTTGGACACGCTATGTCTTACCGATGATTCGTAAAAATAAGGCAATATTTACATTTTGCCTACAATAACAATTTTGATCCCCAAACACACCGCAACGCCAAATTAAATATAGTATGGCCGATTTACCAGAAGGTGGAGGAAAAGTACAAGGCACTCCAAACACCAGAGACTGATGCTACCATCGATGAGAGCCTGCTCTTGTACAAGGGAAGATTGGGGTGGCGGCAGTTCATGCCTATGAAAAGAGCTTCATTTGGCAAATATTTGTTCTTTGTGAATCAAGAACTGGATACGTGTGGTCAACGACAATTTACACGGGAATGGGGACTGTGTTGGATAAAGACTTTACCCATTTACCCATTCCTCAAAAGTGATCATGACTCTAATGAAGCCATTATTTGGCCAATGATATTGCCTGACGGCAGATAACTTTTATACGTCTCCAGATCTAGCAGACTTGCTCGCTTCACACTCCACTGACTCGTATGGAACACAGAGGAAAGGGATTCCAGCACTCTTCAAAGAGAATCAAGTAAAAGATTTAAAATTTCTTGTTTTTGTCATAAAATGACTTTTGTTATAACATTTTCAGAGCAAAAGTTGTCGTATTGCAGGTGGCCTAACTCCCATTAATGTTTGTACGTTGTTTCTTGATGTACTATGGACTAAAATTTATAGTTAACATTGACGCTGTCGGCAAAGTACATGTTTACATTTCACAAAATGTATTGCTCATTTGAAGTCTAACTAAGGTTTACGGGAATGAAAGTTATGTTGATATGCAGTTGGCCTAATTGTCTTAAGTTAAGGGGCAACCATCAGAAATTATTGAATGAATCATTAGTTATCTGGAATAAAAAATGAAGGAAAACATTTTCGGATTTGCCACCCATTAATGCTTCTGAATCTGAAATATAAATTATGACTTTTTCTGAACATTTAAAAAAAAAAAAACAGGGAAATCAGGGAAGTGGTTAATCTGGCGTGTAACAATAAATTGTTTATTCACAAATTCAAATAACCTCCGAAGAAAATCGACACAAATTGCATCATCTAAATTGGAAAATGATCGATTGGTTGCTAAAATTTTTTTAATTTTTTGCTATAGTTGTAAACATTGTAAATGGAGCATTGTAAAATTGTAAAACGTATTTCAAGGCCCTACATGAAACTTTTCTACGGAAAAGCTTCAATAACTAATAAATATTTGAGTAATGCCCATTTATTATTAAAAATTATATCATGCATACAATATAACATTGAATGCTAGGACGTAAATTTTTCAGCGCTATAAAAATTATATAAATATTTTGTAATTTTTAGTTTCATAATTTTAAAATATATTCCAACAACCAATATTAATAAATATACATTTAAAGTATTTAAATAGCAGCAAAGTATTTAAATTATGCCCGTACTGGCATTTGCAGGAGACATCTACAACTTTACCTTGTTCTAGCCAATGAAAAGTGTCTTATAGAAATGATAAAAAATTATTAAACAAATTTATGAAAAAATAAAACTTGATGTTAAGTTCTAGGAGGCATAAGAAAACATGTATATAGCTTTTTATTTCATGAAAATCGGAGGATTTGCTCCCCACCAGCTGAAAGATAAGGAAAAATTTGTCCCCAACGAAGTAGTCAATCTGGCGTGTAACCTTCGAGTCTCCAGAGATTGCCACCCAAGTCCTCCTAATGCCGCGTGAAACTTTTTGATCTTTCGTAGAGTTTAATGACAAAGGTCGCTGCTTATCTATGTATCTTGTTAAATTCACGAATGAAGTCTTTACTTTCTGGATCCCAAATACTAGCGGAGTACTTGAGGTGCAGTTTTACCAATGAAAAAAATAAATTTTTCAATTACTTTTGAACAACGTTCTGTACACGTTATATGAATGCATTTTTTGCCAACTTCTGATTCACTCACTACGTTTTGACCCAAAACTTGGTTTATTACAGGTGACGGTAGTGCTCACTCCGTACTAAGCCATTGGCGTGAGAAATTCTCACATTCAGGGTAGGGGGGCACATAGTTCCTTTCCCTGGGCCACCTGCAATTTCCCACGAACTTCTGACATTCAGAAAATCTCACAGCAAAGGCTTTTAGGTGGTAGTGGGCAGAGAGGCTTCACCAGGGATCGAACCCGGGACCCTCCATGCCACAGCCCAGCTACTCCGATTAATTCTCCTTTTTATAAAAAAAAGTTCAACAGCAATTGTCGGTGGTAGGCTAAAACCATTAATCACATCTAAAAATCTGTATCATTTCACATTTACGGAAGGTACATACTGATTTTATTTTATATCGTCATAAGGTTTTATTTTTATTGTTACCCTTTGAGCTTAGAAGCAACCACCAGAAGTGCTCGAATACATTTACTGTCATCATTTAGCTGAGATTAATGATGAATTACTAGTTTAGAACTTATACATTCCTTGGTACGGAGGCTTCTGCGGTGATTGAATGAATTGTTTTTTCGGGTTACTCCAGCGTTGATTCATGTTTATGGAAAACTGTTTCGCTTGCATTCCAGCTAGCGTCGTTAGGTCCTGAATGAGCTGCAGAGATTCTTTCTCTGTAAAATAAACCTGACGCTTTAGCTAGTTAGGCGCACGCTGATTGGCCAGATGGACCTTTAAATTTACTGTTACAAAAGACACATGAACATTGAGGAGAGAGGACAGCCGTCATCCCTGCAGAAATTCTGTGTTTTTGCAATTTCAATAGCATCTCTTATCAGCCGAGGGAAATATTTATTTTCTCTAGTGATGATCTTACAATTGTGAAAGTTTATTTCTGACCAGGTGTGCTCTGCAAAATTTTTGTCATTCCGTGGTTGCAGAGCATGCCTGGTCAGAAATAAACTTTCACAATTGAAAGATCATCGCCAGAGAAAATAAATATTTACGTTACATAATGCAAATAAAACCCTTACATATTCCAAAATTCCAATAAGAGCAAGAGGTCAAAATCAAAATAACATTCCATGCGCACGTAACCAAATAAACCACAACACATGCCAAATGACAACTGAATGTTGCGTTTCCATGGCAAAAAATAACGTAATTCTATACAGCTGTCGACTGCTTCCTAGAAGTCGACGCCTTTCCTAAATTGGTTTAAATAACGCGCCTACGGTTAAAAATGAGGAAAAAATACGAAAACACATAATGCGCATCTAAACATGTGCGAAAACTTGCCCGAAAAAATGTACCGTGTAGCCAACTATTCATCGATTTTGTCCATGTAATTGTACAAGAATCTGTACATGAAACCATTCACACTAATGTACATAAACTTGTACATTCTAATGCACCTTGTAACCAGGCCTTTTGATACAAATTGCTGCTGTGACCTCAAAATTCAATGTAATTGGAAGAAGATTAAAGCTACATATTACATTTAATCAGACACTATTGCAAGTTGACAACAACTTGAGTCTTAGCAATCGAAAAATTGCCTTTGTCACTTGCACAAAATGCCTAAGATTAAATATGCTCACCAAACAGGAAGTTGGAATACTCATGTGGAACTTCTATGTTCAAAATTGAATAGTGCCTGATATGGAATTAGATTCCACAACAGCACAGTATCCTTAGACATCCTAAAACGTATGTACTTTACCAATATTGTCTCTCGAGCCTCAAATGGAATATTGTGCTGGGGATCATTTGATAGCCACATGCATAAGGTTTTCCTAATTAAAAAGAGGCCATCAGGTACATCTCCGGTGCAACATATAAGCCTCCAATATACATAGAACATTGTCATAGATAACGAGGAAACAGATACCCTTACATAATTAAAATAAAACCCTTACAAAAAGTCAATTACATACGAATTATATCTCATGAATTCATCCATATTGTAATAGCACTGGTGTAACAGCAGCTTCTTAAGTTCAAACTAAAACATTTTTACAGTGGATTTATTTTTTAAATTCATTTGAAAATTGTTGAAAATTGTTTGAAAGAAGAAGTAGAGAAGAAAATTAAGAAGATGAAGATATGAAAATCTTTGCTTTATTTATTGTAATTGTTCGGATGTTACCTGAATAATTAATTTATGGTCATTTAATGTAAGACAGCAATATTTTCACAGAAAGTTCCTGATTATTTAGTTAGTTTTGTTTGATCTTTCAAGTTAGAGGTTCGATTGGCATGTTTATTTTTGTGCTGCCTGTACTGCCTCAGTTTTTATTGTTAATTCTTATCATAATATTTTTTCATAAAAATAAAAGTCTATTATGATGAGAAGTGTGTGATCTCTGCTCCCATTTACGCAAATTTATTTAGGTGCATTTTCGGGACGTATTGAAACCCTATAGTTAGCACATTTCTCAGGATATTATGGATAAACCTGCTAGGGAAAAAACAGGGAAAATACAGGGAAATGATTCAGAAAAAGTTGTGGGCACCCTGTATAAGGTACCATTGGAGAGAAAAATACTAAAATTTGGTGAAAATTACAAAAAAGATTTTCTCTGGGGATTAATGGGTTAAACATGAATATCCACACTGTGGCGTGTTCTATGCCCATGTCTTTGGGCATTAATACCAAAATTGTTTTTGTTACCTACCAGCATAAGTAAATGATGTGCAGACAAGGAAGAGTTACAACTTTCAACTGCTTGTAATGTGGTTTACAGAATTTCTACGCTTGAACATTTGCTAAATACCTAATAGCCCTTTTTGCATAATAAATACTTTTAGTATGTCTGGTGATGACCCCCAGAAGATAAGTGTGACTGTAAAATACCATAGTAGACCATTTTGAGCACTTACAAGTTTGCAATGCCTGCCAGATTTCTCAGAATATATCCACATTTTTTAACACAAGTTATTAATATGGATTTCCCAACTGAGGAATTCATCAATTACCAGACCTAACAAGTTGGTGCTACTTACTTACTCATACTCAACATAAGTATGACAACTGTCAATTTACTATAAAATGTATTTATCGAACATACAGAATATTCCAGCTCAATCAGTTGTCATCATGGTGCAGACATGTACCCCCGTACCCAATGCCAAAATACTCTGCAGATTTATATATTTTGTGGAAAAAAGCAAATCTCATTGCATTGAGTAAATCTAACAGAGAAGTGAGAGCATTATAATTCAGTAAATCAGCATTCAACCATGGTTATAAAAACGTTAAATTTATTTATTTTCTTTCCACTAAGCCTCATTAATATCTTACATATAGTTAATACATTATTTACTGCAATGTCAACACAAAATGCATTCAGGTAAAGGTAAGCTTAATTGTTACATTTTTTTTAAATGCGCATTCTTCCTCATTTCATAGGTATCACATTCAATTTCGTCAGTTTACTACGTTTTTCAAAAATAAATGTTAACCGTGCGAGACGAAAGCCCACCTTTACCTGCATTCAATTTCGATTTAGTTACTTGCCTGCTTGTCTTCGTGCATTCGCACCAAATAGTCGAGTGTACTCCACAGGCCGTATGTCATGTTTCCAAGCATTTTAATCGTCTTCACACACTCAATACAAATGAACTTTGACTGCTCATCGTCCGGAGAGGCCTGAATCGGAATACAGTAATTAAAATTAAGACTCACTCATAAACACATACATGTGGAAAGAAAGTATTTCTGAAGGATAAAGGACATACGCGAGACAATTAATTATTAAATCAAACATGTGAAACAACTTGACCACATAAATAAGGCTGTGTTGGCCGCTGAAACAAGTAACGTAGGCGAACAGTATTCCAAACACAAAACAAATAATTGTCAAAATTTAGACTCCTGTATTATGAAAATGAACTTGAAGGAATAAGCATCCATTCGACATGACTGGAAAAGTCTCTGCCATGAAATTCCAAATATGTTAATTTAATTAAGTTACCTCTTTCCATCGAAGTGACGATTAGGTTTTTGAAATGGTAACCAACTTACTTCAAATCCGTACAACTCGTTGAGTTTATCCGCCAAAATGCAGCCATCTCTAAATAACACCGTTTCAAAAATATCCACGAAGGAATCCTTTGCCTCGAAGCACATTCTACAAAATTCAAGGCGCGACACATGTTCTTTAACAAGAGTCATATTTAGAGGGAATTCTTAAGAGTTAATATAACAAACTAGTAAACAACCTCATTCTCCAACACATAAGTTGCATTTCTTCCTTCATTTGTTTTATCCGGCTCGGCAAGTTCATTTTCGCGTCTTTCAAAAGCGAGAAACATTTGGACACTTCACAAATTAATAACATATACTTGGATTACAAGGCACATTGTACTTGGAGCCACTTGGTACGATATAGTATTTATTTGACCACACGATAAATATTTTACGACAGATTTTTATCGCAAGTAATCACGTAAAAACTCGGCTATTCTTCCACACTCATCTTGTACACATTCTAAATGCAAGTTGAAAATCGGACAATGGACACAATTGTGCATCGAGTTTAGAGTTAAAAATCTATTTTTAATTTGCCATAAAAAACAAGCCTAACAGTCACATTGATCCAATTCCGACGAATTTATAGAGGAAACATTGTGGACTAAAAGCGACGATTTTTCCTAAAATATTCCATGTTTGTTTATACATTTCTTGATCTGGTATATTGGTTTTCCCAGTAACTTCGTCATTTTGAATTCACATTCCCGAATAACCCCTGGAGTTAACATTCCAAACAACCTCATCCACCAAAACATACATTGCATTTCGTTCTTCATTTATTTTATCCGGCTCGCCAAGGCATTTTGGCGTCTTTTAAAAGCGAGAATTATTTGGACACTTAACGAATTAACAATATATACTCGGAATACTAAGCACTTGCTACTTGGAGCCACTTGGTACGATATAATATTTATTTGATCACACGATAAATGTTTTACCGCAATAATTTTTAATGCCGCAAGTAATCATGTAGAAACTCGGCTATTCTTCCACACTCATCTCGTACACATTCTAAATGCGAGATGGAAATCCGGAAATGGACACATTTGCGCCTAGGGTTTAAAGAGAAAAATATATTTTTAATATTGCCAAAAAAAACATCAGAGAGAAGAAGTCAGGAGGTTTGAGGTCAAAATGGCTAATTTAATTATCGACATAAACGCAAAAAGGGTAAAAAGTCGCCATTTTAAATATATTTAATAATTTTTGTAAAGAAGTAACTAGACTGGTTCAAACCTTAATTTTGAATGTAAAATTCGTGATAAGCTCGTCAAGCTACCCCTATTATTTAAGAAAAGGTCCAAATCCGATAATAATTAACGGAGAGATGAACATGACTACCCAATTAAAGTTAGAAAATCATTAATCTTGCGCAATGGAACACTCACATTTATCGAACTCCAAACGCCCCCCTCACTTTTCACTGCTATTTAAGAACTAATTGACATGCATTTTTCTGGAGAAACTTCTTTTTTAGATAGACAACACATGCCTTCGTTAAAAATTGTTACATTTCAGCTCTGAATGTTAAACAACAAACCGGCAATGAATGTCTAAACAATTTCGGCCACATCGGATTTAGATGCACGTACGACCATTAAAAATACACAGAAAAATGCCATATTTTAGAAATTGAAGGCGAAAAACGTGTGCGTTGTAAAGTTACGAAGCAAATCTAATTGTTTGCAAGTAAAAAACATACTCCTCTTTTAAACGATTTTGTTAATAAATAATCGACTTTTTTCAAATAAAATATAGTATAACTGTGAAAACATTTTCCGGGCATCGAATTGAACCTCTGTGTATCGTATATTTTGGAGATTTTAATTTATAAATAATGCTTCGCGTTATAAATATTTTGAATGACTTAATTTTAAACAAATATGCCGGTTTCATCCATATTTCCGAAGTATCTTAAGGATCATAAGTATAAGCTTAAGAAATATTTTGAACAAGTTTATTTTATTTTTTCAAAAGTATTAAACATTAAAAATATATTGATATATTATATGTATTAATTATATTCAAATTAAAGTTATAAAATGTTTTAAAAATAATTATTTTTACCCCATTTTTTAAATTAAATCAATAACTAACTATGCAGTTTTTTCCTGTGACCTCTCAAATTGTAAGTATTTTTTAATACACACCCAAAATATTCCTTAAGTTAATTTGTGCCTAAATTTAATCCGGTCGATACAGGAACAAAAAACGATTTGTAGGCACCTTAAAGACAATTTGATGCTAACTAGACCAATTTAGAAGTGGGCGGTTATCGATTCTCCGTCCCAAAAAACATCGCATTGTACTGATTTTGTTCTGGTATTTGTGACAAAAATCAAAAAGTGCTTAATTGACTCGACTTAAAAAATATATTTCTCAATTTCTTTTGAACCTCCACGTGAGAAGATGACAGCAATGGAATTTACCGTCAGGACAGGAATGGAATCATCAAATAAAGTAAAGTATATTATACATAATTTGATATATGTTATAACAAATCTAAATTTTTTTTTTTAAACCCCTTTTTTTGTTTCTTCGTGCGCGATGATTGTTATGCATCGTCTTATTTATTGTTGATAACAATTCATCTTAAGAGTAACAGCACAATCGGACACAGTGTGTACCGCAAGCCCACTCACACAGACCTGTATCTGAACGGAAATAGCCATCACCATCCCGCCCAGCGACGAGCAGTGCTTAATACACTATTCCACCGAGCCAGGGCCATTTCCGACAAGAATAGTTTACCAAGCGAACTGAGCCACCTGAGATCAACCTTCCGCCAAAACGGATACAATGGACGTGACATTTCACTGGCCCTTAAAAGGGCAAGCCATTAGCAACCATTAGCAAGAGGCTGCTTACCGTATGTGTCCTCAGTCTCTGGGAAAATATCCAGGATACTGGCGAGGCACAAGTTTGAAGTGATCCACAAACCACCCGGAAAACTACTCGTTACAGCCAAAGACCAACTTTGCCTAAAGACGCCAGGCATCCGCCAGCCAGTCAAACAGTTTATAGCCAGGTTCCGTGTGACTGCGGAGAAGTCTACATTGGGGAGACTGGACGGACCATCGAAACCAGGCTGAAAGAACACCTGCGGCACCTTCGTCTAGGACAAATGGAGAAATCATCCATCGCAGAACACAGCATCTCCATGGACCACTCCATCAAATTCGAAGATGCAAGATTACTCGCCCGCTCCGGTGGCTCCTGGGAACGAGTAGTCAAAGAAGCCATCGAAATTGGGAAGGTGAACCGAAACTTCAACAGGGACCAAGGGTACTCACTCAGTAATGCCTGGAAACCTATACTAAAAAACGTGAAAGAAGCCAGAAAGAACAAACATCAAAGCGACCAATCAGGAGGCTCCAACACCTTTCCCTCCACCATGGCCAATCAAGCGCCGTGAAACTCACGACTCTAGGATATATAAGTCGACAAACAAAGCAGTATTGACATCCTTTCATCAGCCCTGATGAAGATGGCTGAGTCAGACATTGAAACGTCAGCCTACATGGAGACAATCACCCGGTTGGAAACTCGAGAAAGCTTCACCAATTCATCTTACTTTTGCTGATTTCCTTCAAATTAACTGTTTCTGTTGTTTGTGGAGAGGACGTTACATATGAGTATGTCATTTACTTATCAGCCTTAGTACCTGCTTGGTACGGAGGCGTCTGCCGTGCTAAGACGAGTTTCCTTTATCCTGGTTTTTCCTCCGCAAATTAATTTTTATGGACAACAGTTTCACTTGCATAATGGGTCAGTCAGCGTCGTCAGGTCACGTGCTTGTTTCCAGATAAAACTTGATTAAGAGAGTAAAGAAAACACTGCATTCCTGATAAGTCTTTTTTAATTCAAGACGACGCCTCAAGGATTAAAAACTTGGGCTGCTACCTGGAAAATATTTAATTATATAGTTCTTGGTGAAGACTTGAAACCTCACGTATTCGTTTATTTAGATGATATTATTTATGCCTCTTCAAACGTCAATCATCATCTTGAAATACTGCCCAAGGTGCTGGAGAGATTCTAGACCTGACTACGCTAGCTGTAACGCAAGCAAAACTATTGCCCATTAAAATGAATCAATGCAGGAAAAACCTGAATAATAGAAACATATAGTAACCTGCCTATTTATGAGTTGTTTGGTTTGATGATTATTCTTGTATTGTTTATTAAATGTCTTAATTGAATGGTGAATGAACTTCAACAACGAACCAGTGACATCATAACCCATACTTGGCAATTGCTGTCGGGTTTCTTTTCATTCATTCTGAAACCATTTGAAATCGGAATAGAATATTAGGTGTTGTGAAAAAGTGACCTGGGTGTAGAATGATTACATCACAAAATATTTAACTTCTCCTTATTTTTTGGAAAAAATTAAGTCATACCGTGAACTAATCTAATGTGGGTATTAGCTTCCTTCTTTGACTTAATTGCTTTACCACACAGTTTACATTTAAAAGGTCCATCATGTGAATATTACCATATCACCTCTTCACAAGTCTAGCTGCTCTTCTGCTGCACACGATCTAATTCCGATAGTAAGCCTGCGCCATAAGGATTCCAAATAAGAGTTCTACATTCCAGGTATAAGGGTTGTCGAGTGAAAAAAACAACATACCTAAACTTTCTCATTAGATTTACCCAGAAGTATTTTAATAAATCCTAGCTTTCATTTAACTTCAAGTATGTCTGAGTAATATACTCCAAAATTGGTCCAGCGTAATTTTAGCAACTATTGTTCATATTTTTTGTGATGGAAAAATACCACACAACATTTTGTCTGGTATTACATATTAGTAAAACTTTCCTTGAATTAAGATGGCTTGGTGGCGTAATTGCCTAAACTATTTGACTAGCTTCTGGGAGATTCATGTGTAAATTCTAGTCAAGTCAAACAATATTTTCAAAGCAATTTCCCTCACCTTGCTGTAGTATTTTATCAGGACTCTAAGACGTAGCAACCAATGTGGTTTGAGATACCATTCAGCAGCACTTGCATAATCAGTCGTTGCAGGATGAATGACTACATGGAGGTAATATGGAGGGAAGGGCCAGTATTTGGATTTTAAAGTGTCTTTCAGTTATATAGGTCTCTTGATACTTCTTAAAGAGTTAATTTGTGTAAAAGGACAATGTTAAAGTTTGGGTAGAGTTATTTATCTCCTGTATGTACAACAGCAAGAAGGTTCAATATTTTTATGTTTATTAATGATTTCAACACATTTATTCGATGATGAAGCCACATTCACAATTACTTTAATATGATACTTATCTAGAGATGTGTAAATTATCATAATGCAGAATAAAATAATAAAGTCAATACAAACAGGAATGGAATAATAATATCTTTTAAATATTCCTAATACAACATTAATCCATTAGAATTTTAAAAAAATTGCAAAAACAAACACGGCAGCAGCACGCAATCTGGCCTTCTTTTGTCATTGTATGAGAAATTTTCGTGAAGATTCTAATATTCTCATACATTACTCTATAATGTAATAATCAAAGTGTAATATTCCAAAAGTGAGTTGCACATTCCTAAATTTATGATTAAACACGTCCAAAACATCGGAAAACACAGACATGGCTCAAAATAATATGTTGAGAATTTGATACATAGTATGAAAAATTATCTCAAATAAAATTGGAGGATATTCCTAAAAAATAACAGAAATTATCAGGGGTTGCAGTAAATTACGAAAAATACAATGGTACTCACCAAAACTTACCATGGTCATATTTAGAGTGGTCCATCCCCAATACAGTATTTGCAAAAAATTTTGAAAAAAGGTATATGCAACTTTGGTACATAAAAGCCCTTACTCCAATATTTAACGGATACACATTCCCTACTGATAACATATTCAACAAACAGCAGCCTAGTGCATTATCAGAAGGACATTGCGTGTGCTGTGACATCATACCCCTTACTTTTCTGCTTTCCAATTTTTCCGTGTCACTGGGAGTCGCTGACGCGTGTAGACTCATCAGAAATCACAAAAATGTCAAGAATATATGGTGATTTGAAAAAGTGACCTGGGTGTAGAATGATTAAATCACATAATTTTTAACTTCTCCCTCTTCTTTAGACAAAATTAATTCATACCGGGTTCTTTCCAATTAATGATGCAAGTCGATGTGAGTCGACTCAGAGTGACTTTTCTGCTATCCAATTGTTACGTGTCGCTGATGCGTGTTGACTCAATGCGACTCGCTGGAAGAGGAGAGTTTCCTATTGACATGGTACAAAGTAGAGTAGATTTCGGTCGTTTGGGACACATTGGACCAGCACACTTTGTTCCAATCAAACGGGTGTGCCATTTATGAGAAATATAACTTAAATAAATTCATGTATGTGTACTAATTTTAATTAAGAAAGGCCTAGTTTAGTTTCCCTGCACATAGGCATTTATTCACACATATATAAATCGAAAAATACATCGGCAATAGTAATAAAAATGCAGGCATTTTCCATAATTGACCATTCTTTTTGTCCAATTCAAAATATTTTCCCTCATCCTTGCTAAATTTATTTATAATTAAATTTAGCAAATTATAATTAAATTAAATAAATTATAATTTAAACGAATATTTAATCGTGTACAGCACGATTAAATATTCGTTTAATACAATCATAGTTTATGGCAATTTACATTATATTAAAAAAGTGCATGACTCATAAGCATTTATATAACTTAAAAATATTTAAAATAATTAAAGACAGGGGAATCTCTTCAATTGAACCAGCAGTATTCATATCATATTTTACGACCGCCAACGTACTATGGTAGATTAGATCATAAAAATAAAATAAGAGAGATAGACTGTAGAACAGATAGATTCAAAATGTCGTTTTTTCCGCGAGCGATAAGAGACTATAACGGCTGTGTAAGGACTTAGAAATAGATTAGTTGACTGGTAGTGTAGCTTACTAACTTATGTATTTCTTAAAGCATGTTTGCGGAGTTTTATGGTGATTCTAACAGCATGTTTTGCATGTTCTAGCTTCATAGGCAGATTGCCCTCTTAAGTAGCATGTAGAATATTATGTGTCATCGTACATGTGTGGCGTGCATGTGGGGATTCTCTTGCATGCTGCATGATGGTTTTTAGTTAATGATGGAATTGGTTAGTATCCTTAATATTCATGACCGTGCGGTGTGCATGTGGCGGTCCGCTTGCATGCTGCATTTTGGTGACTTGTCACCCCCTGCCAAACACCCTAGAGGTGGCTCGCAGGGTAATATGTAGATGTAGATGTATTCTTTTTACTCTGTTAATGGTAAACTATATGAAATTGAAAACCAAACCTCTTTTAAGGAACATAATAGTTAACAGTAATAAACATAAGAACACTTAACTAATATCTCATTTAAAACATCGGTGATTGAATTCATTCGCCAGATACCCCTGTTTTTTGATGGAGTGTAATTAAGGAAAACTTAATTGGCATTAGGAGATTGTACGTCTCCTATATCATGTTAAAAGTTATGTTGTTATATTTCACGGAAATAGTAATAACCAAACTGTCTTAAAATGGCTAACTGGGGTCTAGGACTACAGAAGAATGAATGACTATTATTTCTTTAATAATGCGTTACATCTTTGCAGGCGTTGCATAAAATTAATATTCCAACCTTTAATTATTAATAATGAATCCACTGCTGAAGTTTATATCTATAGTTGACACTCCTTTGAAAAAAAAAAAAACCGATTACATTTTTCTAATACTAGATCGTCCCACTTCAAACAATTGTGACTGCGCTTCGACTCCTGCGCATGGATATCTGCTTTCCATTTAGCCGCAGTGGAAGTCTACACAAGTCGCCTGCAAGCGACGCATGAGTTGCTGGGACTCACTTAATTGGAAAGCACGCACCATGTATTGATCTAATGTGGACATTAACTTGCTTCTTTAACTTAAAATTTTTACCACAATGTTCACATTTAAAAGGCCGATCATCTGAATGGATAGTATAATGGTCCACAAGACCACACTTTGTGCCAAATTTTCTTTTGCAAATGCCACACTCATGTGGCTTCAGCTTCAAATGAACAGCCCTGATGTGGAGTAATACTGAATTAGATCGAGAAAATTTCGTTGGACACAGATGACATGTATATCTCTCGGCAGAGCCATGGGTAATAGAATGTTCTATTAACTCACTATTTCTCAGAAATCCCTTTCCACATAATTCACATTTAAGTACAAATGTTCCCAATTGGCAACAACGAGTATGCAATTTGAATCGGTATTCACCGTTAAACATCTTTCCACACTTGGAGCATTTATGCTTCTTATCTGAAGAGTGGCATGACTGATGAACACCCAGATCTGCACGAGACTGGAATCCTAAAAAGCAGGCACCACACACAATTCCCCTGCTTATGTTGTGCAATTCATTTAAATGCATAACTACCTTTGCTCTTGATGAGAAGTTATCATCGCACAAGCTGCAAATATATTTCTTCTCGCTAGAATGTTTGGCACTATGTGTTCTAAATTCACTTTCCGAAAGGAAGACGCTGTGACAAATGAAACACTTGTGAAAAACTGCAGAGAGATGGCACATGACAATATGTTCCCTCAGCTTGGACTTGTATGTGTATGGCTTGTTGCAGTAATCACAAATTACGTCACTATCCGTTGAATCTAAACACTTACCAAGCAATGCCACACCTTTCTCTATTCCACCACTATCTACAACAGAGTTATTATCACCAGGTACATGTTGCCCAAGAGAAGCAACTAAAGAAGAATGAGACTCAATATAAGAAGACACTTCTCTGGAAAACTTGTGTCCTTTCACTTTAGCTAAACATTCAGAATAACCTAATATTACCTCATCCCCCTTACACATGCTATCATCTCTTGTACTTTTATCTCTCTGGAGTAAACATCTATTACTCATACTATCACTAGCACCAAATGACACACTTTGTAAAGATGCTTTTGAACCATGTATTTGGAAAACCTTTTCATGACTAGAATTTTCAGACTGGTGGTTCCACAAGGCATTATCTTCTGGACCCATGGATTTTAAACTCTTCAGAAAATTGATTAAGCTCTCAAAACTCCGTGGTTTTCACTTGAAATCATATTTATTTATGTGCTTCACCAATCTCTTTGTGTTCCTAAACTGTTTTTGACACCTTGCACAGCACAACTCATTCCTTAACAAACTGATTTCACCTGACATCAACTTAAATTCCATACATGATTCAATCAAGTCAGTTGCTTTGCTCCGGTTATCTACACTCACAGTTTGTCTGTGTGTTTTCCAATGGATCCTCAGCTCCCTACGGGTAAGAAATTCTGCATTGCACTCCGTACACCAACAGTACTCCACTGGTTCTTCTCCTTCAGAGTCAACACTTTTTTTGCAGTCCACGACATCATTTTCGCTGCAGCTTGTACCAGATGTCCGGGACAAATCAATTCCGCCTGGAAGTTCAACAGATTGGGATGAACATTCTTTCTCTGGTTTGGACAGGAAGTCGAGTGATCCCTTGGGGATGATGAATGATGTCATCTCCATCTATAAGGACAAATAAGGAAAATGTGAGGAATACATCTGCATGCTACCATGCAACATAGAAGTACATAGCCTATTTATAGATTACAAGCAGGCTTTTGATTCTCTCAAAAGGAGTGCACTATATGACGTCATGAAAGAATTTCACATCCCCTCTAAATTAATAAACCTCAATAAAATTACACTAGACAATACTAAAAGCAAAGTAAAAGTGAATGGAGAACTATCATCTCAGTTTGATGTCAAAAGAGGAGTCAAACAAGGAGATGCATTATCATCAATGTTATTCATATTGGCTTTGGAGAAAGCAATGAGACAGCTCCCAATAAATCCTGGAGGAACAATAATGAACCGACAAACCCAATGTGTTGCCTATGCTGATGACCTGGCTGTAGTCTCAAGAAACAAACACTCAATGGAAGAGATTTTTATTTCTATTAAAGTCGCATCGGAAACACTGGGATTAAAAATTAATGAAGACAAAACAAAATATTTGAAAATGGAAAGAAATCAAGAAAAAACTAGAGAACCTACAATAAAAATTAACAACAAACATTTTCAAAGAGTGGAAAGCTTCAGATATCTGGGATCCTTGCATACAGCAAAAAATCAGATTTCCCTTGAAATTCAAGACAGGTTACACATAGGTTATAAATGCTATTATGCACTGCAGCCTATTTTCAGGTCAAGAAATATTTCAAGAAACACCAAAATAATCATAACAAGACAGTGCTAAGACCTGCTGTCCTCTATGCCTCTGAAACATGGACACTAACAGTTACACAAGAAGAAATAATCAGAAGATGGGATAGAAAGATTCTCAGAAGAATATACGGTGCCGTGATAGATGCAGGAATATGGAGAATAAGAACAAATGCTGAAGTCTATGAACAATGGTGAACCAGACATCATATCAGATATAAAGCAAGGAAGACTTCGTTGGGCTGGCCATGTGCAACGCATGGAGGAAAGCAGGGCAGCCAAAAAGGTCTTCAATGGCACTCCAGGAGGGAGGAGAAGAAGAGGAAGACCACGAAAGTGGTGGCTATGATGTGGAGACAGACTTGAGAAAACTGGGAGCCAGGAGATGGAGGCGTGTTGCAGAAGATAAAGAAGAAGGGGGGCAGATAATTCTGAAGGCCAGAGCCCTACATGGGCTGTAGCGCCAATAATGATTATGATGAAGAATACATCTGCATGCTACCATGCAGGCCACCTCCAATGTGCAAGGAGCATGCACTGAGACACCAGATATGAATTGAAGGGATGGAATAGGGGAATGGAGTTGAGAAATGGATAGGATGGATAAAGTAAACTGTACGCTAACAGAGCATGTAACTCTGTTTTCCTTGGAGTTTTTAA
Source organism: Pyrrhosoma nymphula (assembly GCA_963573305.1). Classification (NCBI taxonomy): domain Eukaryota; kingdom Metazoa; phylum Arthropoda; class Insecta; order Odonata; family Coenagrionidae; genus Pyrrhosoma; species Pyrrhosoma nymphula. The sequence goes on along the minus strand of OY754340.1, from coordinate 62,911,977 downwards.
TGGTATATGGGAAGTAGGAATTACTTACTATACCTATCTGTGAGGCAGTGTATCTCTTTTATGCCCAGTAACAGAAATGACCATCAATGGAAATTTTATGGGGCCATGATCCAAGTAGATGGTGATTAGGAGGGTCACAACTTGCGTCATAATCCCCAATGCTTCCTTGAGCTCTGACTCTGTCTCATGACGGCCCTCCCAGCGTGAGACCACCCTTGCAGAATTGACCATACGCAGTATAATTTAAACGTTAACCACTGGGATACACAATAACAAATGGATATGTTCATTGTACTCCTGATGATTCATTCTGTGATTTGTTTTTGCACGGGAAAGGAGAGACTGCTGCAGAAATTCATCGGCAAATTGTCTCGGACTACGGAGAAAGTGTAATAAAAAGGCAAAGTTGTGTCGTGATTTTCACTTTAGGAAGATGTTACGAGCACGATGAAAGGAGAGGAAGGCCACCCGTGTTTGTCAGTGAAGAAATTCTACACAAGATTGAAGAAAAGATTAGGGAAGACAGTCGTGTTTACCATTGATTAGCTTCACGAACAATGCTCGCAAGAAGTGACAGATTAACACACTTTGGGGCCAGTAGGCAGTGCAAGCAAAGGGGCCCACGTTAATAAACAAGTCACAGGAGAAGAAATGGGAAAACAATTATTCTGGGCCCATTGGCAACTGCCTACTTTGCATTATTGGTAATCCGGCTCTGCTTACAGGTGCCAAGAACAGATCTCCATGAAGCGATAACAGAAAGATCGAGCTTTTGGAAACTGTATACGCGAATTACCAAAAATTGGAAATGCTTATGCACTTGGAATAGCATCAGGCAATGTCATTGCCTGACCACGGCTGGGTGATACCGCAGCGTCATAAGCTCATACCATCTGTGTATTCCGATATTGTGATTGAATCTAAGAAACCTGGATATCCTCATGCTGTAGGATACTCTGGGCCAACGTTCATTGCTATCAGAAGTGGAAAACACTGTTCATCTACCGCCAATACGCACGCTAAGGACTTGACTGAAATGTTGCTAGAACTTAGTGGATTTCAGCCATTGGTGAGAACAGCAGAAGGTTTGATGAAGCCTATTGTAATTGTCAAAGTTGAAGGAGGACCGGATGAAAATCCACGATACCAGAAGGTTATATCTTTTGCTGCACATCACCTTAGGAAGTATGGCTTGGATGCACTATTTGTTGCAACAAATGCTCCAGGTCGGAGTACTTTCAACTGAATTAAGCATAGAAAGGCACCACTAAGTAGGGACCTCACTGGATTAATTTTACCACGTGGCCACTTTGGCTCCCACTTGGTAGACTACATTGCGTCGGGTGATCTAGAACTCCCAAATGATCCAGAAACAAAATGGTATTCAGAACATGTCCCCGGGAGTCATTACTTGCTACAAGTAGTCAAATGCAAAGATTCAAAATGTTGTTCTCCACCAAGAAGTGGTTTACTCAGAGTTCTTCCAGGGTGCTTCTTGCCTCCTCCTGTGCAAATGACGCAAACACCTCATGACTTAACCGTTAGCGAGGGAGGGTAATTTCCTCAGCCTAAGTCTCCGTCTGGCATTGAAATTGGATGTGGTGGCTGCAGGGTATTCACAATTTCCGTGTGACTACCTCTGTCCACCTATGAATCCCCCACCTCTACAATAGGACCTGTCAAACCTGTGGGCTTTACCATGCTAACGTAATACTTGAACCCTCCCTTCGTAGTTTACCTTCTCAAGTATTTTTCATAATTAATTACTCACCACAGTAATTTTTACAGAGTTGCAAAAAAACCATCTATTGTGATGGTATTTTAAACATACCACATGAAAAAATGAGTCAAATTAGAGACTAATGTGGACATATTTATAATTACTTAAATACTTAGAATTTAAGTCAAATAAGTATATTTCGGTGGCAAATATATTATAATATTTCCTTCATACTTCTTAGAGAAGCAGAATTTTAAAAATTAAATTCGATTGCCGTTTCCATCTTGACTGGGGAAATATCTTACTCCTAACTACCATAAGAGTTCTGTCTAATTAATAAACCATCATTGTCCGCAGCACGGAGCAGACTACACAAAATATAAGTCATAAGGTGTCATCATTGTTCTGTTGAAGCAATGAAAGTATTGTCTCTGATGTGACAAATACGCTCGTCGTGGATCATCCTTCCCTTGCGAGAAAATATTCCCTCAAAATAAACGTTTCCCTACCAGTAGTACATATATTATAAATTTAAACAAATGAAATATATTTCAAATTAAGGCAGTAAGTGATTTTTAGTTTTTCAAATAACCTTTCCCATTCTCACCAGTTAAGCCCGTAAAACAACTTGACCACGATTTATTAAAAAAAATGCTTCAAACCTGTGCCCTATAGGCTGGGCAAAATTAGGGAAACTTGTGCTAATATTTGGATGAATCAAAAATATTTCATAGAAAGGTTTTAGCAAGTTTTAGCAATATTAGGTTTCATAGAAAGGTTTAGTCTTAGAAAGTATTATAAATTCAAATGAATGCAATACATTTCATATCATGGGAGTTATAGTGATTTTTCTGCAAAAGTGATTTTATATTTTATCATTTTGAATCAGAATCCAACTCTCACCTCCAACATTATAAAAAAAATATTTTGAGCAGAAAATATCTGCAAATCCAGAGTAATATGTACTGCAGTTGAAGTGGGTTCAAGGAAGGAAGTCAATTAAGTCCATCCTAAGTTTTTCTCAGAAGAGATTTACATTTATTCATGATAATATTACAAAAATATATTTATGACAATATTCATTCCAAAGTCTAACAACCCTCAATTATAATTTTCACCAGAAGTCACGGAACAGGAGATGAGAGACAAACAGAACTTTGCGTTAAATACATATGATATGCATTTTTTTCCACTTTTAAAATAATTATGCTTTACAATGCACATTTCTCATGTGCCTACGAACGTGGGTATTTACCTTAAATGTTTTACCACACAGTTCACATGAAAATGGCCGGTCATCTGAATGGAAAGCATAGTGATACATGAGATTGCATCTAATGCTGAATCTTTTGTTGCAAATACTACACTCGTGTGGTTTCAGCTTCAAGTGAACACTCCTTATGTGTAAATGTAAATGACCACCCTCAGTAAACTGTTTTCGACAGAGATGACAAGAAAATCTCTTCACAGAGCCATGGGTATAAGAATGATTAGCCAATGTATGCTTGGTTACAAAGTTCTTTCCACATATTTGGCACTGGTGTGCATCTGCTCTCAATTGACACCATTTCACGTGTGCATTGTAAGAATCCCTTCTCACATATGCATTCCCACACTTGGAGCATTTAAATTTCTTATCGTCTGCGTGGTAAACCTGATGAAGTCCCAGTTCTGCTCGAGATGAAAATCCAAGGAAGCAAACACCACAAATACATCCCTTCTTACATCCGTGCACTTTCCTCAAATGAAAAGCCATGCTAGCTTTGGATGAGAAGTTATCATAACACAAAGTGCAGATGTATTTATTCTTGCTGGTATGCACAGTACAGTGAGTTCTCAATTCACTTTCTGAAGGGAAGACATTGTAACAAGTGAAACATTTGTGAACAACTATTGAGAGATGGCACATCACAATATGCTCCCTCAGTTTGTATTTTAATGTGAAAGACTTGTTGCAGTAATCACAAACAACAATTTCAGCATCAACACACATTACATTTCCATAAAACGATTTCTCATCCAATAAGGGGCTGAGTGCATCAGGATCACGACTTTCAAGAGATTTTCCAAGCATTTTCACATCCTTTTCAATTTCATTACCATCCATTGTAGGATTATTAACATCACAAATGTCTTGCTTCAGGGAATGAGATAATGAAAGATTAGATCCAACATGAGCAGCCAATACCCTAGATATCTTTCGAGTTTTAACAATTGGATAACCCTTTGAATTATCAGAAGATACGTTGCCATGACTGTGTGTACTCACATCTATTTCACTTACTATTCCCTGCTGAAAATATTTGGAATCCTCACTACTACCAGAATCAAATGAACCACGTACTGAAGATGCCTTGGAATAATGAATTTTAGAGTCAATTGCAGAGCTGGAATTATAAGACGGAATGTTTAACAAGGTGTTATCCTCTGGACTAGTGGATTTCAAATTCTTCAGCAAGCTGGTCAAATGTTCGAACCTCCTCGGTTTGCATTTGAAATCATGTCTCTCTATGTGCTTCACCAATCTTTTCTCACTCCGAAACTCTCTTAGGCAATTAGCACAACACAATTGATTCTTTAAAAGGCTGAATTCACCCGAAAGCAACTTGAATTCCATACTTGACTCAACTGACTCAGTTGCTTCACAGAAGTTATCCTGACTCACAGAACTGTCATGTGTTTTCAAATGGATCTTCAGCTCCTCCTTATTAAGAAATTCTGCATTGCACTGTGAACACCAACAATATTCCACCGGCTCTTCTACTATGCAATCCATGCCATTGTTTTCACTGCAGTCCATTACAGATGTCCTCGACACATTAATGTCATTTGGAAGAGCAACAGTTTGGGAGATGCATTCTTTCTTCGGTGAGAGCAGGAAGTCGAGTGATTCTCTGGGGATGTTGAACGACGTCGTCTCCATCTACAAGAACATCCAATTAGAAAATCAAACATCCGCATTTACTTTGAGAGACAGTAAAAGTGTAATAATTATTGGGGGAGATTTTAATCTGCCATCTATAAACTGGGATTCTTACACTGTAAAACAGATTTCAAGGAATGGGGAAATCAGTGAGATCTTACTCAACACACTTGCTAATCACTCACTTGCACAAGTAGTTGACAAGCCTACGACAGGAAATAAAATATTAGACCTTCTTGCAGTAAGCCATCCTAAGTTGATAAAGCAACTCGATATTATTGACGGCATAAGTGATCACAGAGTAATTTTTGCAACCTTAAAAATTGAAGTAGAGTCATCAGTAAAACCAAAACGCAATATTTATTTATTTGGTAAATGCAACTTCATAAAATTTGGCGAGATGCTTAATGATTCGTACACGGACTTCGTAGATAAAACAGAGGATAAAAGCACTGATGCATCATGGAAATATTTCTTAGAAATTCTACGCCAGGGAATCAACGAATATATTCCGCAAAAATTGAAATGTGATAGTTAAGAACCTCACTGGTATAACAACGATGTTAGGAGGGACCTTAAGAGACAGAGAAAACTGTACAACTTGTTCAAAAAGTCCATCATGTTAGGTGACAAATCGAAGGAACTAGTAGCAAAAGAAAGTTACCCGGTGCAACGCTCAAAAATCAAGAAATCAATGCGTACTGTACGGCAAAATTTCAAGAAAAAAGTACTTGGTGAATTACTCGAAGAAACTCCAAAATCATTTTGGTCATACGCGAGAGAGCTTCAGGGAAAATCTTCAACCATAGATTCGTTATTTGATAAAGATGGCAAACTTGTCACCGAAAATATTGACAAAGCTAACATGTTACATTCCCACTTCAAAAGTGTATACACTACAGAGGATACTGCATTTAATTTTGACATTTCATTCACTGAGGAACCGATGAAAGGAATCACTATTCAACGCGATGGGATAACTAAACAGCTACAGTCGATAAAAATAGTAAATCTCCGGGTCTGGAGGGAATACCCACGCGTGTCCTCCAGGAATTAGTGCCACAGATCGCACCGTTCTTAGACATAATATTCAAGAGGTCATAGTCTAAACGAAAGATACCAATAGACTGGAAAATTGCAAACGTTACACCGATATTCAAAAAGGGAAACAGACACGACCCAGGGAACTATCGACCAATTTCATTAACGTCGATTATAGGGAAGATACTCGAACATATCATCATTAGCAATATCATGACGTTCCTGGACAGTCGTAACTTCCTCCATGGCTGTCAGCACAGCTTTCAGAAAGGTAGATCATGTGAAACACAGCTCGTGCTCTTTCTTCATGACGTTCTCAAATCTGGTGAATCGAAAAGACAAGTGGACGCATTATTTCTAGATTTTACGGAAGCTTTCGACACGGTACCTCACAACAAACTTTTATACAAATTACAGTCATGCGGGCTAAACGAAACTGTAGTAAACTGGATACGCGACTTTCTGAGTGATCGTTAACCAAAAGTAGTTCTTGACAGAATTAGCTCTGATGTAGTTAAAGTGACATCAGGTGTCCCACAAGGAAGCGTGATCGGCCCCCTTTTGTCCATTACATACATAAATGACCTATGCTCTCGAATTAGCAGTAAAATACGTTTATTTGCTGACGACGCTGTCATATATCGCGAAATTAGTAGTCACTCTGCCTTTGAAATTCTGTCATCGGATTTAAACAACATTCATGTGTGGAGCCAAAAGTGGGGACTCAAACGTAATCTGAGCAAATGCATGGCAGTTAACATAAAGGCGACAGATGAAGTGAAGTATCTAGGAGTTACGATAACCTCGAACCTATTGTGGTGAACACAAATAAGAATTATTTGTGGCAGTGCTCTGAAGAAGATAGGATTCGTCAAGGGTATTGTGGGAAGATTTTCGGATGAAAAAGTAAAAGAGAGAGGTGCTCTTTCTCACTCCTCCGGCCACACCTTGAATATGCAGCGAGCACATGGGATCCGGTGTAGAAAGACTTAATCTGGGAACTTAATAAAATACAAAGGAAAGCTGCGAGATTCGTCAAAAACTGCTACGGGCGTACAGACAGCGTTGTTACACAGATGTTAAACGAATTAGGCTGGGAGCCACTAGAGACTAGGAGGCTGCGTGCTAGGCTTAGATTACTTGAGCAAATAAGAATAGATATCTTTAAGAGCGACAAGGAGAACATCATATTAGAACCCCACTATATTTCCAGGTCTGACAGAAACGATAAATTAAGAGATAGATATTTTGCCGAACGGATAGGTATGGGAATTCGTTTTTCCCCCAAACAATAAGGGACTTTAATAAATGCAAGTTGTAATTTCAATAGAGAGTTTCATTTTTATGCGTAAACGGCTGCTGTCCTAACAGGATGTAAACAGCTGGTGTCCTGGTGGCCACACCAGCCGTTGGTGTGGTGTGGTTTCGGGTTTCTCCCACGTTGATTCATGTTTATGGACAACCGTTTAGCTTGCAGATGAAAATTACCGTAATTTTCATCTGAGGTAAATTACCACCGTAAATTACGGTAATTTTCGAAAATTACCGTAATTTTCCTGAATTTTCCAGTTTTTAAGCATTAAACATAAAATGTATGGTTAAATCAGAATGCCAATAGCATAGATATCCGCATAATGTGCATCTAAAAATGTGCGAAAACTTGTCCGAAAAAAGGTACCGTGTAGCCACTTATTCATTGATATTGTCCATGTAAATGTACAAGAATCTGTACATGAAAACATTCACTCTAATGTACAGAAACTTGTACATTCTAATGTACAGTGTAACTGGGCCTTTTGATAGAGTTTGGAATTGCTGCTGTGACCTCAATATTCAATTGAATTGGAAGAAGATTAAAGCTACATATTACATTTAATCAGACACTATTGCAAGTTGACAACAACTTGAGTCTTGGCAATCGAAAAATTGCCTTTGCCACTTGCACAAAATGCCTAGGGTTAAATATGCTCACCAAACAGGAAGTTGGAATACTCGTGTGGAAAATCTATGTTCAATATTGAATAGCGCCTGGTATGGAATTAGATTCCTCAACAGCACAGTATCCTTAGATATCCTAAAACGTATGTACTTTGTCAAATTTGTCTCTCGAGCCTCAAACTGAATATTGTGCTGGGGATCATTTGACAGCCACATGCATAAGGTTTTCCTAATTAAAAAGAGGACATCAGGTACATCTGCGGTGCAACATATAAGGCACCAAGAGACACAGAACATTGACATAGATAACAAGGAAATAGATACCCTTACATAATTAAAATAAAACCCTTACAAAAAGTCAACTACATTTAAATTATCTCTCATGAATTCATCCATATTTTAATAGCACTGGTGTAACAGCAGCTTCTTATGTTCAAACTAAAACATTTTTAGAGTGGATTTATTTTTTTAATTCATTTGAAAATTGTTGAAAATGAAGGAGGCAGAGTGACGTGGACCCATCTTGGATATTACGTAAGATTGTCACCTCAAACGTACACCATCTCAAATATGAGTGAAATGATCATGCACAGAGGAGTAAGGGAAGAAACAAAAGAGGATTCATTTTTTAGAAGAAACGCACAGTCAAAAAATATATAAACAAGGTAGAGTCATTAATTTAATATTTAAGAAAACAGTGGCTATCCTGGAGTTCTATTGGTACTGCTGCCATGGTTTTCAAATAACTTTTTTGCATGGGGAATGCCTTTTGCTGCAACATTAGTGTTACCACAAAATGTCTTGCACCATAAGAGAAATACCAATGGATATTGTCATAGTAAACCAGTTTCAAGGTCCCAACAGAGGTGCTAGGAACAAGTTAACGAATCATGAAAATTCCAATTACAATATTTTTGGTCAAATTCCCTTTGTGAAATTGCCAGTCAAGATTATCGTTCAATGTTAACCCAAAAAATTTAGTTTGCTGGATTGATTGGTTGGTATCAGTTCTGAGTAAATGCCTAGAAGGGAAAAGGGAATTAAAAAAACATGTCTAGTGTTTATTCAATTGTAAGTTATTGCGATTACATATAATCACCGCATTGACATTTGTAAAAACCAATATACATCTCTTTCAGCCTCTTTTGAAATCAAGTCTGGAGTAAGACAAGGAGGATGGTTTATCACCTCTACTTTGCAACTGTGCGTTAGAAAAGGTAGTCACAGAATGGAGGAATGCCATTGACACTAAAGGAATATCTTTAGGAAGGAACCCAAATAAAATTACTATAGATTGTCTGGCTTTTGCAGACGACATGGCATTGGTAACTGACTCGCTGGAAAATGCCCAAAAACAAATCAAAGAACTAAAGATACAAGCAGCCAAAGTAGGTCTACAAATATCTTTTGAAAAATCGTAGTTAATGACAACCATTAGTAATGCCCCTCAAAATCTTAAAATCCATACAAACACAATATCCAAAACAAACTGCTTTAAATACCTAGGGGAATTGATAGCAAACAAAACAAAAGAAAATAAAGCAATAGAAACTCGAATACAGAAAATGGAAAGGGCATTTTGTATGACAAAATACATATATAATAAAAACCTTATCTTGGAACACTAAACTAAGACACTACCAAACCGTGGCTAGACCTGAAACGCTTTATGCAGCAGAAAAACTTAAACTAACAAGAATGGGGGATCTCGAAAAATTAGAAAAGGTTGAAAGGAGAATTTTGAGGAATATATTGGGATCTAAAAGTAACAGCAATGCAGAATACAAACTAAGACCAAACAGAGAACTATATCTAAAAGTTGAAAAATTAGTCGATCTAATGAGAAAAAAACGAATGCAGTTTTATGGTCACATATTTCGAATGAGTAACTCCAGACTAACCAAGAAGATCTTCAACCTACTAAACAGCTACAAATCCAAACCTACTTGGTTCATTGAAACTCAAAAAGATATGGAAAACTTCGGAATAAAGATTGAAACAATAGATGACCGAACTCTTTTTAGAGAAGTAATTCACACAGCAAAATTTCCGGAAAGAAAAAAATCGAGGGATGGAAGAAAATGGACGCAAGAACAAAAGGAAAGGCACTCTCAAAGGATGAAGGAAATATGGACAGAAAGAAAATTGAATCAAAAAAGGCATATCCAGGAGTGATTTATCGCACCCTCAAATGGGTTATTCAATAGAAGAACAATATACATCTCTTCAGTCTAAACGGTGAGGAATTCATTCATACGGAACAAGGAAGCAGATGAACATTCATGTCGTTCATCATAAAAGATCCATAGCGTATAATAGCCTAAAGGATGTGGGAGTGAGGTATTATAACACCTTAGGTGTCGTGCATAAACCAGTTAAAAACACAAAGCATACTGAGGTTGTCAATGAAGTGGTACTCTTAACCACTCCACTAGCAAGAAATTGACTTCTATTGAGCATGATACTGGAGTGGGTAACCCATTAATGCCTATTGGAAACCCCAGTTGCCAAATATTTTCCACGTTTTTAAAAATTCCATTCTCCCCCAATATTCGTCGTACACTCCCAATTCATTCCTTTCTATGCTCTCTACCCTTTCCTTTGTCGAGCACGTTCGGGGTTTTACCCTGCCATTAAATTTAACGGTACCTATGGGGGAGAGTCTGTAATGGGTACACAGGTGGTCATTTTCGAGCTTGACATTGAAGTGTTCACTCGTGCTTCTCGTAATACATTCTGCATATTTCTGAATGCTGTTATGGTACGCGTATACGTACAAATGTGTAATGCCACTTGGGAAAAATTTCACCTTTTGTATACTGTACCTACGATTTATATCCTGCCGAACTTTGCTGGCAGCTGAAGTTGCCACTGGGCATTCACCGTGTCTCTTGGCGGCTAGCATAATTTTCACCGGTGACATTTCTGTCGCCACAAATTGAAATGCAAGTACCGCAACGTCTTATGATGACTTTCAATGGGATAATGACCTCGTCGGGTCTGTTTTAATTTTTTCTAATTAACACACTGGTAATTCTTAGACATATTCCGTGAACGATCTCATTGAATTATTGGAAAACTCTGACAAAGATTTGGAGCACAAGGCAATTTAATTTACACCACCTTTGGAAGGGCCAGGTGTCATCACCGATGAAGATTCTGATGTGTCAGATAGTGAGGTGACAGGCGATCCAACGCACCTTCCACGGGTGATTTTGGCTAATTAGGCCATCATGGAGGATTCTTACAGTCTAGAAGAAATGCACGATGGCACATATACTTCATTCGATGCACCCAAATGTCCGAAAAGAAGTAGGAAAACTGATCGTGCTGTCTATGAAGAGATTTCTCTGAAGCATAACCCAAAGAAGATACGTATTCATTTCCCTTCTCCCAGAGCTGGGGCCCATTGCAGAAAACTTTTTCGGTTAGTCCGTGAATAATGCTTTTGATTCCTTTTCCGTGTTCTTTAGCCCTGATATTTTCCATCTGTTTTCCATCTTGTATTTATGCAGGGTTGAAGGGTTTGCAGAATTAGGATGTCAGTCGAGAGGAGATGTACTGTGCTGTGGGTATTTAGATTTAGTCGGGTTGTCGTAGGTTACCCAATAAAATACTATGTTGGAGTAAAGAGAGTGATTGTGGAGTAGAAATCTTTAAAAACGACATGACCAGGAATAGATTTGAAATTATTCTACACTTAGTTGAAACTAGAAAGGACCTACACTTAGCTGGCAATTCAAACCGCAATGCAATGCAATGTAAAATAGATGAGCCTGACCGGCTGTACAAAATTCACCCATATTTTGAAATTTTAAACAAAAGCTTCAAAGCAATACTTCCAGGAGACAGATGCTCTGTTGATGAGACAATGATACCTTATTACAGCAGGCATGGTTCATCCGTGGGAAGCCTATAAGGTTCGGATTCAAATTATGGACTACAGCTGATTCACTGGATATGATTTTCATGCAGAGCCTTATTCTGCATCTTACATACTCCTTCCGAAAATGAACCAATGTGGATGCGGATGTTGTTCTGGGTTTGGTTTACGTCATGTAACGAAGCTTTATTTTGAAATTTTATTCACTTTGAAAAGCTGCTTATATGTTCATAAGAAAAGGCCTTAGGAGGAACAGAAACTCTTTGAGAAAACAGGGTGAAAATTATCTATTAACTAACCGACAAAAAACTTTTCAACAAGAGGAAGAGTGGTGACTTTGAACATGTGTCGAATTGCTCATTACTCATAGAAAGATGGAATGGCAAAGCTGTGGTCACTGCAATGACTAATTGCACTTCTAAAATGGGGACAAAGGAGGTGAAGAGATATTTTTCCATTGAAAAAAGAGAATATCTCTTCCAATGCCAACCATTATCAGAGAATATAATATGAATATGGGTGGCGTGGACTTGCACGATCAACTTGTAAGGACCAAAAAGAGGTTGTGGGCATTTTTGCTTGGGGACTGGATGCATCGTGCACTCAGGGATGACTGTTATACCGAAAATTGGGACACTACAGGCAGTCCTCGACTTCATTGCTTAGTCGGCCAGTTGGCCGCAAGTTTGCGAGTTGTTGGAGAATGCAGGACTCTAGGAAACATATACAGGCAGTCCTCGACTTTCGTACACAATGCGTTCCTGAAAACGTGTACGAAAGTCGAACAATAGAGTCCCATACTAATTAGGGGTTACGTTCCCAGAGAGTTAAATATGCATAGTAAAACCTCATATCAATTGTAAGGAAATTTTATTTTTAATAGAAAAGTTTAAAAATATATTAATTACTATTAAAACAATACGTAATTACTTTTAAAACTACGTAGTCTTGATAAACGGTTCTGAAATAATATCGTTGTGTACTGACTGTGAGTAAACATACGCATTTCTAATTTTTCCCAATCAGAAATTAACATTTCACTGATAACGTCCACCATAACTACAAAGACACAAAACAAGAAGCATCACGACATTTAATTTTTGGACCCTTAAACTCGATGTAATTTAGTTTATTACAATTAATGAAGCAACAAAATTTTGCAATTTCCTAAAAAGGACAAAAAACAAACGAAAATAGAATGAAGTTTCCATTAAAAAATCGTGAATTTCGCATCCACTTCCCAGCATTTCATACATGGTCTATAATTTAATATTTCCCCTTAACTATTGAACACACAGTAGAACAGCTTCAGTTAAATGATAGTCCGATCGCAGCAAAAGATCCTCCCAGTTCAGCACGTCTAATAATTCTCAACTCTCTTTTCAGGAACATCATATTTACGTTTTCCACTCATTCTACTCGTACGATATTAATTGAATTCATTAAATAAAGAAGTTATACCTTGCTCTAAGTCAACACTGCCCACAGTCGCATATAATAGCGAGCGAGAACGCCAGATGTAACAATTGAATACCCGTGATGCGCCATGCTTCATCGCGGGAAATTCAATAATTCTATTCGACAAATGTCCGAAAGTTTGAATTTAGTGTCCGAAAGTCAAATAAAAGGTATCAATTAAGAGCGTACGAAAGTGCGAATTGTACGAAAGTCGAGTGTACGAAAGTCGAGGACCGCCTGTATATACCTCTACTACAGTTTCGGAGGGAAATAGTGACATATATTGGGGCATTATAGTGCCAAGGAAAGATGGTTTCATTCATGAGGTCCCATGGAAGACCTTTGCAGGACAAAACAGATCACATCATTGTTCGGGGAGAAACGAAGTATAGGATATGTAAGGTGTGTGGAAACCAAACAATATGTATACTATTGTCAAAAGTGCCAGAAGACCCTTCATCCCAAGTGTTTTGAGGAATTTTAGTGTTGGCATTGACATTGGTCAATAAATTGTTAAAAAATGTAAAAACATATGTGATTTGAAGCATAATATAAATTACTCTAAATGAAAGTCAATACTTTACTATTTTCATTGATCATCCATTACTCATCCTGTTTTAAAACTTTAGATGCATAATTATCAATAATTCATGTATTATAGCATCATTTATCACAGTAAATGAAAAGAAACGGCTACTGCCCATTGGAAACTTAAGTTGCCAGAAAAAAAACATTGTTCCACTTGCATAATATTTTTTAAACTACTTTTCCAGATATAAGGTACAATTGGAGAGAAAAATACTAAAATTTGGTGAAAATTGGCAAAAAAGATTTTCTCTGTGCATTAATGGGTTAAACACATGAATAATCCACACTGTGGTGTGTTCTATGCCCATGTCTTTGGGCATTAATACCAAAATTGTTCTTGTTATCTACCAGCATATGTAAATGATGTACAGACAAGGAAGAGTTACAACTTTCAACTGATTGTAATGTGGTTTACAGAATTTCATCACTCGAACGTTTGCTAAATACCTAATAACCCTATTTGCATTATAAAAACTTTTATGAAGTCTGGTGATGACCCCCAGAAGATAAGTGTGACTGTAAAATATCATAATAGACCATTTTGAGCACTTCCAAGTTTGCAATGACTGCCAGATTTCTCAAAATATATCCACATTTTTACAATTTGGAACACAAGTTATTTTTATGGATTTCCCAACTGAGGGATTCATGAATTAACAGATGTAACAAGTTGGTGCTACTTACTTACTCATACTCAACATAAGTATGACAACTGGCAATTTACTATAAAATGTATTTATCGAACATACAGAATATTCCAGCTCAATCAGTTATCATCAGGTGCAGACATGTACCCCCGTACCCAATGCCAAAATGCTCTGCAGATTTATATATTTTGTGGAAAAAAGCTAATGTCATTGCATTGAGTAAATCTAACAGAGAAATGTGAGCATTATAACTCAGTAAATCAGCATTCAACCATGGCAATTAAAACGTTAAATTTATTTATATTCTTTCCACTTAGCCTTATTAATATCTTACATATAGTCAATACATTATTTACTGCAATGTCAACACAAAATGCATTCAGGTAAAGGTAAGCTTGATTGTTACATTTTTTTTTAATGCGCATTCTTCCTCATTTCATAGGTATCACATTCAATTTCGTCAGTTTACTACGTTTTTCAAAAATAAATGTTAACCGTGCGAGACGAAAGCTCACCTTTACATGCATTCAATTTCGATTTAGTTACTTGCCTGCTTGTCTTCGTGCATTCGCACCAAATAGTCGAGTGTACTCCACAGGCCGTATGTCATGTTTCCAAGCATCTTAATCGTCTTCACACAATCAATACAAATGAACTTTGACTGCTCATCGTCCGGAGAGGCCTGAATCGGAATACAGTAATTTACATTAAGACTCACTCATAAACACATACATGTGGAAATAGGATAAAGGATAAAGTATTTCTGAAGAATAAAGAACATACGCGAGACAATTAATTATTATTACAAACACATGCAACAACTTGACCACATAAGTAAGGCTGTGTTGGCCGCTGAAACAAGAACGTAGGCGAACAGTATTCCAAACACAAAACAAATAAGTGTCAAAATTTAGACTCCTGTGATATGAAAATGAATTTGAAGGAATAAGCATTCATTCGACATGAATGGAAAAGTCTATGCCATGACATTCCAAATATGTTAATGTAATTAAGTTACCTCTTTCCATCGTGTGACGCTTAGATTTTTGAAATGGTAACCAACTTACTTCAAATCCGTACAACTCGTTGAGTTTATCCGCCAAAATGCAGCCATCTCTAAATAACACCGTTTCAAAAATATCAACGAAGGAATCCTTTGCCGCGAAGCACATTCTACAATGTTCAAGGCGCAACACATGTTCTTTAACAAGAGTCATATTCAGAGGGAATTCTTAAGTGTTAATATAACAAACAAGTAAACAACCTCATTCCCCAAAACATAAGTTGCATTTCTTCCTTCATTTGTTTTATCCGGCTCGGCAAGTTCATTTTCGCGTCTTTCAAAAGCGAGAAACATTTGGACACTTCACGAATTAATAACATATACTTGGATTACAAGGCACCTTGTACTTGGAGCCACTTGGTACGATATAGTATTTATTTGACCACATGATAAATATTTTACGACTGATTTTTACCGCAAGTAATCACGTAAAAACTCAGATATTCTTCCACACTCATCTTGTACACATTCTAAATGCAAGTTGAAAATCGGGCAATGGACACAATTGTGCATCGAGTTTAGAGTTAAAATCTATTTTTAATTTGCCATAAAAAACAAGCCTAACAGTCACATTGATCCAATTCCGACGAATTTATAGAGGAAACATTGTGGACTAAAAGCGACGATTTTTCCTAAAAGATTCCATGTTTGTTTCTATATTTCTTCATCTGGTACATTGGTTTTCCCAGTAACTTCGTCATTTGGATTTCAGGAGGGGGGGCGACCGACGACATTCCCGAATAACCCCTGGAGTTAACATTCCAAACAACCTCATCCACCAAAACATACATTGCATTCCGTTCTTCATTTATTTTATCCGGCTCGCCAAGGCATTTTGGCGTCTTTTAAAAGCGAGAATTATTTGGACACTTCACGAATTAACAATATATACTCGGAATACTTAAGCACTTGCTACTTGGAGCCACTTGGTACGATATATTATATATTTGATCACACGATAAATGTTTTACCGCAATAATTTTTAATGCCGCAAGTAATCATGTAGAAACTCGGCTATTCTTCCACACTCAACTCATACACATTCTAAATGCGAGATGGAAATCCGGAAATGGACACATTTGCGCCTAGGGTTTAAAGAGAAAAATTTATTTTTAATATTGCCAAAAACACATCAGAGAGAAGAAGTCAGGAGGTTTGAGGTCAAAATTGCTAATTTAATTATCGACATAAACGCAAAAAGGGTAAAAAGTCGCCATTTTAACTATATTTAATAACTTTTGAAAAGAATTAACTATACTGGTTCAAACCTTAATTTTGATGTAAAATTCGTGATAGGCTCGTCGAGCTATCCCTATTATTTAAGAAAAGGTCCAAATCCGATAATAATTAACGGAGAGATGAACATGACTACCCAATTAAAGTTAGAAAATCATTAATCTTGCGCAATGGAACACTCACATTTATCGAACTCCAAACGCCCCCCTCAATTTTCACTGCTATTTAAGAACTAATTGACATGCATTTTTCTGGATATACTTCTTTTTTAGATAGACAACACAAGCCTTCGTTAAAAATTGTTACATTTCAGCTCTGAATGTTAAACAACAAACCGGCAATGAATGTTTAAACAATTTCGGCCACATCGGATTTAGATGCACGTACGATCTTTAAAAATACACAGAAAAATGCCATATTTTAGAAATTGAAGGCGAAAAACGTGTGCGTTGTAAAGCTACGAAGCAAATCTAATTGTTTGCAAGTAAAAAACATACTCCTCTTTTAAACGATTTTGTTAATAAATAATCGACTTTTATCAAATAAAATATAGTATAACTGTAAAAATATTTTCCGGGCATCGAATTGAACGGGATAAATATTTTGAATGACTTCATTTTAAACAAATACGCCGGTTTCATCCATATTTCCGAAGTATCTTAAGGATCATAAGTATCAGCTTTAGAAATATTTTGAACAAGTTTATTTTATTTTTTCAAAAGTATTAAACATTAAAAATATATTGATATATTATATGTATTAATTATATTAATATTTAAGTTATAAAATGTTTTAAAAATAATTATTTTTACCCCATTTTTTAAATTAAATTAATAACTAACTATTCAGTTTTTTCCTCTGACCTCTCAAATTGAAAGTATTTTTTAATACACACCCACAATATTCCTTAATTTAATTTGTGCCTAGATTTAATCCGGCCGATATAGGAACAAAAATCGATTTGTAGGCACCTTAAAGACAATTTGATGCAAACTAGACCAATTTAGAATTGGGCGGTTATCGATTCTCCGTCCCAAAAAACATCGCATTGTACTGATTTTGTTCTGATATTTTTGACTAAAATCAAAAAGTCCTTTTTTGACTCGACTTTAAAAAATATTTCAAAATTTCTTTTGAACCTCCACGTGAGAAGATGACAGCAATGGCATTTACCGCGCTTTTCGTAGGACCAATGTAATATAAGTTTTACGTGTGATTGTGCTACAGCCATAGTACTTACACCTCAAGGCTACGTTGGGTGACCCAGATGCAACAAATTCTTATCCTGATGGATATGTTGTGTTTCAACACAGTATTGTAAAGGCCGGCTACATACTTTTCCCAATTCGTAGGGCACAATGGGTAGGGCTCTAGATTAGAATTTGTAGAAATGCATGAACTACTCTCGTGTTGATTACATATAACTCAACATATAATCAGGAAATTAAATATCTATATGATTCCTCTACTAGACCTCTTTAGTCAAATCAAAAACCACAATCATCAAATAAAGTAAAGTATATTATACATAATTTGATATATGTTATAACAAATCTAATTTTTTTTTTTTTTAAACCCCTGTTTTTTGTTTCTTCGTGAACGATGATTGTTATGCATCGTCTTATTTACTCTTTGTTCTTATTTATTGTTGATAACAATTCATCTAAAGAGTAACGGCACAATCGGACACAGAGTGTACCGCAAGACCACACACACGGAACTGTATCTGAACGGAAATAGCCATCACCATCCCGCCCAGTAACGAGCAGAGCTTAAAACACTATTCCACCGAGCCAGGGCCATTTCCGACAAGAATAGTTTACCAAGCGAACTAAGCTACCTGAGATCAACCTTCCGCCAAAACGGATACAATGGACGTGACATTTCACTGGCCCTTAAAAGGGCAAGCCATTAGCAACCATTAGCAAGAGCCTGCTTACCGTATGTGTCCTCAGTCTCAGGGAAAATATCCAGGATACTGGCGAGGCACAAGATTGAAGTGATCCACAAACCACCCGGAAAACTACTCGTTACAGCCAAAGACCAACTTGGCATAAAGACGCCAGGCATCCGCCAGCCAGTCAAACAGTTTAAAGCCAGGTTCCGTGTGACTGCGGAGAAGTCTACATTGGGGAGACTAGACGGACCATCGAAACCAGGCTGAAAGAACACCTGCGGCACCTTCGTCTAGGACAAATGGAGAAATCAGCCATCGCAGAACACAGCATCTCCATGGACCACTCCATCAAATCGAAGATGCAAGATTACTTGCCCGCTCCGGTGGCTCCTGGGAACGAGTAGTCAAAGAAGCCATCGAAATCCGGATGGAGAACCGAAACTTCAACAAGGACCAAGGGTACTCACTCAGTAATGCCTGGAAACCTATACTTAAAAACGTGAAAGAAGCCAGAAACAACAAACATCAAAGCGACCAATCATGAGGCTCCAAAACCTTTCCCTCCACCACGGCCAATCATGTGCCATGAAACTCAAGGCTCTAGGATATATAAGTCGACAAACAAAGCAGCATTGACATCCTTTCATCAGCCCTGATGAAGATGACTGAGTCAGACATTGAAACGTCAGCCTACACGGAGACAATCACCCGGTTGGAAACTCGAGAAAGCTTCACCAATTCATCTTACTTTTGCTGATTTCCTTCAAATTAACTGTTTCTGTTGTTTGCGGAGAGGACGTTACATATGAGTATGTCATTTACTTATCAGCCTTAGTACCTGCTTGGTACGGAGGCGTCTGCGGTGCTAAGACGAGTTTCCTTTATCCTGGTTTTTCCTCCGCAAATTAATTTTTATGGACAACAGTTTCACTTGCATCATGGGTCAGTCAGCGTCGTCAGGTCAGGTGCTTGTTTCCAGATAAAACTTGATTAAGAAAGTAAAGAAAACACTGCATTCCTGATAAGTCTTTTTTAATTCAAGACGACGCCTCAAGGATTAAAAACTTGGGCTGCTACCTGGCAAATATTTAAGTATAAAGTTCTTGGTGAAGACTTAAAACCTCACGTTTTCTTTTATTTAGATGGTATTACTTACGCCTCTTCAAACGTCAATCACCTTCTTGAGATACTACCCAAGGTGCTGGAGAGATTCTGGACCTGACTACGCTAGCTGTAATGCAAGCAAATCTATTGCCCATTAAAATGAATCAATGCAGGAAAAACCTGAATAATAGAAACATATAGTAACCTGCCTATTTATGAGTTGTTTGGTTTGATGATTATTCTTGTATTGTTTATTAAATGTTGTAATTGAATGGTGAATGAACTTCAACAACAAACCAGTGACATCATACCCCATACTCGGCAATTGCTTTCAGGTTTCTTTACATTCATTCTGAAACCATTTGAAATCAGAAAAGAATACAAGGTGATGTGAAAAAGTGACCTGGGTGTAGAATGATTGCATCACATAATATTTAACTTCTCCCTCTTTTTTGACGAAATTAAGTCATACTGTGAACTAATCTAATGTGGGTATTAGCTTCCTTCTTTGACTTAAATGCTTTACCACACAGTTCACATTTAAAAGGTCGATCATCTGAATATTACCATATCACCTCTTCACAAGTCTAGCTGCTCTTCTACTGCACACGATCTAATTGCGATAGTAAGCCTGCGCCATAAGGATTCCAAATAAGAGTTCTATATTCCAGGTATAAGGGTTGTCGAGTGAAAAAAACAACATACCTAAACTTTCTCATTACATTTACCCAGAAGTATTTAAATAAATCCTAGCTTTCATTTAACTTCAAGTATGTCTGAGTAATATACTCCAAAATTGGTCCAGCGTAATTTTAGCAACTATTGTTCATATTTTTTTTGTGATGGAAAAATACCACACAACATTTTGTCTTTTAATTACATATTAGTAAAACTTTCCTTGAATTAAGATGGCTTGGTGGCGTAATTGGCTAAACTATTTGACTAGCTACTGGGAGATTCATGTGTAAATTCTAGTCAAGTCAAACAATATTTTCAAAGCAATTTCCCTCACTTTGCTGTAGTATTTTATCAGGACTGTAAGACGTAGCAACACATGTGGTTTGAGGGACCATTCAGCAGCACTTGCATAATCAGCCGTTGCAGGATGAATGACTACGTGGAGGTAATATGGAGCGAAGGGACAGTATTTGGATTATAATGTGTCTTTCAGTTATAGAGGTCTCTTGATACTTCTTAAAGAGTTAATTTGTGTAAAAGGACAATTTTAAAGTTTGGGTAGAGTTATTTATTTCCTGTATGTACCACAGCAAGAAGGTTCAATATTTTTATGTTTATTAATGATTTCAACACATTTATTCGATGATGAAGCCACATTCACAATTACTTTAATATGATACTTATCTAGAGATGTGTAAATTATCATAATGCAGAATAAAATAATAAAGTCAATACAAACAGGAATGGAATAATAATATCTTTTAAATATTCCTAATACAACATTAATCCATTAGAATTTTAAAAAAATTGCAAAAACAAACACGGCAGCAGCACGCAATCTGGCCTTCTTTTGTCATTGTATGAGAAATTTTCGTGAAGATTCTAATATTCTCATACATTACTCTATAATGTAATAATCAAAGTGTAATATTCCAAAAGTGAGTGGCACATTCCTAAATTTATTATTAAACACGTCCAAAACATCGGAAAACACAGACTTGGCTCTTAATAATGTACAATGTATTTAGAATTTGACAGTATGAAAAATTATCTAAAAAAAATTGGAGAATTTTCCTAAAAAATTACAGAAATATTTAGGGGTTGCTGTTAATTACGAAAAATACAATGGTACTCACCAAAAATTACCACGGTAATATTTATAGTGGTCCATCCCCAATACAGTTATTGCAAAAATTTTGAAAAAAGGCATATGTAACTTCGGTACATGAAAACCCTTAATCCAAAATTTAACGAATACACATTCCCTACTGATAACATATAAAACAGACAGCAGCCTGGTGCATTATCAGAAGGACATTGCGTTTGCTGTGACATCATACCCCTTACTTCGCAATTGCTGCCAGGTTTGTTTACATTCGTTCAGAAAGAATTTTAAATCAGAAAAGAATATTGGGTGATGTGAAAAAGTGACCTGGGTGTAGTATGATTACGCCACATAATTTTTAACTTCTCCCTCTTCTTTAGACAAAATTAATTCATACCGGGTTCTTTCCAATTAATGATGCAAGTCAATGTGAGTCACCTCAGAGTGACTTTTCTGCTTTCCAATTGTTCCGTGTCGCTGGCGCGTGTTGACTCAATGCGACTCGCTGGAAGAGGAGAGTTTGCTGATGTCATGGTACAAAGTAGAGTAGATTTCGGTCGTTTGGGACGCATTGGACTAGCACACTTTGTTTCAATCAAACGGGTGTGCCATTTAAGCGAAATATAACGTAAATACATACTTGTATGTGTACTAATTTAAATTAAGAAAGGCCTAGTTTGGTTTCACTGCACTTAGGGATTTATTCACACATATATAAATCGAAAACTACATCGGCAATAGTAATAAAAATGCAGGCATTTTCCATAATTGACAATTCTTTTTGTCCAATTGAAAATATTTTCCCTCATCCTTGGTAAACCCACTAAACGCAGCACGATTAAATATTCGTTAAATACAATCATAGTTTATGGCATTTTACGTTATATTAAAAAAGTGCATGACTCATAAGCATTTACTTAACTTAAATATCTTTAAAATAGTTATCGACGGGGGAATCTCTTCAATTGAACCTGTAGCATTCTTTTTACTCTGTGCGTTTTAAACCAAATAAAATTGAAAACTAAACCTCTTTTATGGAACTTATAGTCAACAGTATTAAACATAAGAATACTTTACTAAAATATCATTTAAAACATCTGTGAATGAATTGCATTTGCCAGATACCCTCGGTTTTCATGGAGTGAAACTAAGGAAAACTTAATTGGCATTCAGCGATTGTACGTCTCCTATATCGTGTTGAAAGTAATGTTGTTATATTTCACGGAAAAAGTAATAAGCAAACTGACTTAAAATGGCTAACAGGACTACAGAAGAATGAATTACTATTATTTTTGTAAAGATGCGTTGCATCTTGGTGGCCATTGCATAAAACTAATGTTCCAACCTTTAATTATTAATAATGAATCCACTGGTGAAGTTCATATCTATAGTTGAAACACCATTGAAAAGAAAACAAACCGATTACATTTTTCTTAAACTTCATCGTAACATTTCAAACAATTGTGACTGTGCTTCGATTCCTGCGAATGGATATCTGCTTTCCCATTAGCCGCAGTGGAAGTTGACAGAAGTTGCCTCCAAGCGACGCATGAGTCGCTGGGACTCACTTAATTGGAAAGCACGCACCATGTACTGATCTAAGGTGGGCATTAAATTGCTTCTTTGACTTAAAATGTTTACCACACCGTTCACATTTAAAAGGGCGATCATCCGAATGGACAGTATAATGTTCCACGAGTTCACGCCTAATGCTGAATTTCCTATTGCAAATGCCACACTCATGTGGCTTCAGCTTCAAATGAACAGCCCTGATGTGGACACACAATGAGCTAGATTGATTAAACTTCTTTGGACACAGATGACATACATGTCTCTTGACAGTGCCATGAGTATCAGAATGATGCCTTAACTCCCATTTTTCCAGGAATCCCTTTCCACATAATTCACAATTATGTACAAATGTTCCCAATTGGCAACAACGAGTATGCAATTTGAAACGGGATTTATTCATAAATTTTTTTCCACACTTGGAGCATTTATGCTTCTTATCTGAAGAGTGGCACGACTGATGAATACCAAGATCTGCACGAGACTGGAATCCTAGGAAGCAGACACCACACACAATTCCCTTGCTTATGTTGTGCAATTCATTTAAATGCATAACTACCTTTGCTCTTGATGAGATGTTATCATCGCACAAGCTGCAAATATATTTATTCTCACTAGAATGTTTGGCACTGTGTGTTCTAAATTCACTTTCCGAAAGGAATACTCTGTGACAAATGAAACACTTGTGAAAAACTGCAGAGAGATGGCACATGACAATATGATCCCTCAGCTTGGACTTGTATGTGTATGGCTTGTTGCAGTAATCACAAATTACGTCACTATTCGTTGAATCTAAACACTTTCCAAGCAATGCCACACCTTTCTCCATTTTCCCACTATCTACAACGGAGTTATTATCACCAGGTACATGTTGCCCAAGAGAATCAACTAATGAAGAATGAGACCTAATATAAGAAGACACTTCTCTGGAAAACTTGTGTCCTTTCACTTTAGCTAAACATTCAGAATAACCTAATGTTACCTCATCCCCCTTACACATGCTATCATCTCTTGTACTTTTATCTCTCTGGAGTGAACATCTATTACTCATACTATCACTAGCACCAAATAAAGCACTTTGTAATGATGCTTCTGAATCATGAACTTTAGAGACCTTTTCATGACTTGAATTTTCAGACTGGTGGTTCCACAAGGCACTATCTTCTGGACCGATGTATTTTAATCCCTTCAGAAAATTGTTTAAGCTTTCAAAACTCCGTGGTTTGCACTTGAAATCATATTTCTTTATGTGACTCACCAATCTCTTCGTGTTCCTAAACTGTTTTTGACACCTTGCACAGCACAACTCACTCCTTAACAAACTGATTTCACCCGACAACACCTTAAATTCCATACTTGATTCAATCAAGTCAGTTGCTTTGCTCCGGTTATCCATGCTTGCATTTCGTCTGTGTGTTTTCAAATGGATCCTCAGCTCCGTACGGGTAAGAAATTCTGCATTGCACTCAGTACACCAACAGTACTCCACTGGTTCTTCTCCTTCAGAGTCATCACTTTTTTTACAGTCTAGGACATCATTTTTGCTGCAGCTTGTACCAGATGTCCGGGACAAATCAATGCCGCTTGGAAGTTCAACAGATTGGGATGACCATTCTTTCTCTGGTTTGGACAGGAAGTCGAGTGATCCCTTGGGGATGAAGAATGATGCCATCTCCATCTATAAGGACATAATAACAAAAATGTAAAGACTACATCTGCATGCTATCATGCAAGCCACCTTGAATGTGCAAGGAGCATGTACGGAGACACCAGATATGAATTGAAGGGACGGAATAGGGGAATAGAGTTGAGTAATGGAAAGGATGAATAAAGTAAACTGTATGCTAACGGAGTGTGCAACTCTGTTTTCTTCGGAGTTATTAATGGTATATGGGAAGGAGGAATTACTTACTATACCTATCTGTAAGGCAGTGTATCTCTTTTATGCCCGGTAACAGAAATGACGGTCAATGGAAATTTTATTGATCCATGATCCAAGTAGATGGTGATTAGGAGGGTTGCAGGTTGCGTCATAATCCACAATGTTACCTTGAGATGAGATGTCTAACTAAGGTTTACGGGAAGGAAAGTTATGCTGATATGCAGGTGGCCTGTTTGTCCTAAGTTATGGGGCAACAATCAGAAATTATTGAATAAATCATTAGTTACTTGAAATAAAAAAGAATGAAATCATTTTTGGATTTGAAACCCTTTAATGCTTCTGAATCTGAAAAAAAAAATATGACTTTTTTTGATCATTTTTGTAAAAAAAAACATCAATGAAGTGGTGAATCTGGCGTGTAACCTTGGAGTCTCCCGAGATTGCCACCCAAGTCACGCCACCTAAAGCCACGTGAAACTTTTCGATCTTTCGGATTAATGACAAAGGTCGCTGCTTACCTATGTATCTTGTAAAATTCTCGACTGAAATCTTTATTTTCTAGGTCCCAAATACTAGCAGAGTACTCGAGGTGCGGTTTTACCAATGAAAAAAATGAATTTTTCAATTAAATTTGAACAACGTTCTGTACGTGTTATATGAATGCATTTTTTGCCAACTTCTGATTCACTCACTACGTTTTGACCCAAAATTTAGTTTTTTATAGGTGGCGGTAGAGCCAGGGTGTCCGGTGAATATCAATTTCTTTTTTCCCTGAGTTTTCCAGGTAAATTTTGAATTTTCCAGGGTCATGTCGCACTTTGTTTCTAACATATTTTTAATGAATTTCTGATAAAATTGGCATATTTTGCTTAATTGAAAAATACGAGAAATGTCGGCACCTACTTTGTTTAAATAATAGAGTATGCGAGGAATGTGGAGTAATAAGAGTTTTATTTCAACCAACAAATAAACAAAAATGGTTAACTGACAACAAAATTTGAGTCAGGTGCAATTTGATCGCAATGAATTAGCTTCAGCATAGTTTGATAAAGAAGTTGTAAATAAAAGAAACTGGTGTGATTTTTCTCAACAAGTGCATTTCCGATTCAACATCTGCAACAAATTTCTCAGCTTTTCAAGAAATTTGTTTTTTTTTGTTTTGCAGCTCTTGAACTTTTTTCAGTGCCTCTTTATTATTAATTTTCCCTTAAGGCTTTGGTACCTTTCCTCTTCTCCGCTAAGGCTTCACTGCACTTTACATGAAAATTTTGGGAACTGCGAATTAATTGCTTTGTAATAGGTACGGCTCTACCACCCGAAATAATTCAATTTGAACAAAATTGTATTTGTTGGACAATACATGAATTATAATTAAATTGGGCTGACCCTGTACAAAGGGCCTGTCAACTTCAAACCCGAGGGCTGTGTTTTCAACACGCAGTGACCGCAAAATGTATTTCCGCTCCTTCAAAAACATTTCTAAAATGAGGGGTGATTATTGGGTGAGGATTATCAATCATATAGCAATGCCCAATTATCCGTTTAGGTTGCCGGCCGAATGGTTTTCGTATAATAGCGGGAAATTCCACTGCGCATGCGCAGACATTTCGATTTCTCGTAAATTTGGCAACACCAAGAATTCAATTCATACGGCTCTTCGAACGGAATCAAGATTTCCGTGCGGAATTCTGTTTCCGCTGAAGGAGATATAGAATCGCATTTTGGCATCAACTCCGATTCCATTCGTAGTGGCCATTTTACGTGGGAAATATTCTATTTGAATTTTGTCTTGTTATGCAATTGGCCCCCTGGACTGCGTGAAGCATGTCGTATAGCAGCGGTTGAATTGATTTTCAGATCACTACTTAATTCTACATTTATTGTATTTCTTCACTTTACTTTCTTTTTTAAGTTTTATAAAAAATAGATCGAGAACTTCTCTTTCCTTTTCAATCCAACAATACCGATCAACAACTCCCTGGCAACCTCGAGACTCAAAGGTATTGAGGTTTTCTTAATCATTCAGACACACGTCAAGCACAAGCTGCGAGCGGGCGTACAGCTGCAAAAAGATTATGAAATAAACAGTGAGCGCAAGGCTACGCTGATTATGAGCCAAGCATAAAGCAAACAAAGACGCATGTTAAACCTCTCTCTCTGCCTCAATGGAAACCGGATGCCGTCCTTTTTACAGGGTTTTTCGGAAAAATGCAAAAATTCCCTGAGATTTCACTGAATATTCCAGGTTTTCAAGGTTTTCCAGGTCGCCGGAAAACCCTGAGAGCTCACCCCGTACTAATTGTAAGCCATTGGCGTGAGAAATTCTCACATTCAGGGTAGGGGGGCACATAGTTCCTTTCCCTGGGCCACCTGCAATTTCCCACGAAATTCTGACAGTCAGAAAATCTCAGAGGCTTTAAGGTGGTAGTGGGCAGAGAGGCTTCACCGGGGATCGAACCCGGGACCCTATGGGCCACACCCCAGCTACTCGGATTAATCCTCCTTTTTATAAAAAAAAAGTTCAACAGCAATTGTCGGTGGTAGGCTAAAACCATTAATCGCGTCTAAAAATCTGTATCATTTCACACATTTACGGTAGGTACATACTTATTTACTTTTGTATCGTTATACGGTGTTTATTATTGTTAACCTTTGAGCTTAGAAGCAACCACCAAAAGCGCTCGAATACATTTATTGTCATCATTTAGCTGAGATTAATGATGAATAACTAGTTTATAACTTATAAGTTCCTTGGTACGGAGGAGACAAACACAAAAGGATTGCATGGATCCAAACAGTTCATCCGTGGGAAGCTTATAAGGTTCGGATTCAAATTATGGACTACAGCTGATCTCTCTGGATATGTTTTTCATGCAGAGCCTTATGCTGCATCTCTCAAATACTCCTTCCGGAAATGAACCAATGCGGATGTTGTCCTGGGTTTGGTTTACGTCATGTAACGAAGCTTTATTTTGAAATTTTTTCACTTCTGAAAAGCTGCTTACATGTTCATAAGAAAAGGGCTTAGGAGGAACAGGAACTCTTTGAGAAAACAGGGTGAAAAGTATCTATTAACTATTCGAAAGAAATCTTTTCAACAAGAGGAAGTGTGGTGACTTTGAACATGTGTCGAATTGCTCATTGCAAAATGGAACGGCAATGCTGTGGTCACTGCAATGACTAACTGCACTTCTAAAATGGGGACAAAGTAGGTGAAGAGATATTTTTCCATTGAAAAAAGAGAATATTTCTTCCAATGCCAACCATTATCAGAGAATATAATATGAATATGGGTGGCGTGGCCTTACACGATCAACTTGTAAGGACCAAGAAGACGTGGTGGGCATTTTTTGCTTGGGGACTGGATGCATCGTGCACTCAGGGATGACTGTTATACCGAAAATTGGGGTACTATATACCTCTACTACAGTTTCGGAGGGAAATAGTGACATATATTGGGGAATTATAGCGCCAAGGAAAGATGGTTTGATTCACGTGGTGCCATGGAAGACCTTCGAAGGACAAAACAGATCACACCATTGTTCGTGGAGAAACGAAGTATAGGAGATGTAAGGTGAGTGGAAACCGAACAATATACTTTTGTCAAAAGTGCCAGAAGACCCTTCATCCCGAGTGTTTTGAGGGATTTTATTATTGGCATTGACATAGGGCAAAAAAGCAAAATATAAAATACTCTAAATGAAAGTCAATACTTTGCTATTTTCATTGATCATCCATTACTCATCCTGTTTTAAAACTTTAAATGTATAATTTTCAATAATTCATGTATAATAGCATCATTTATCACAGTAAACGAAAATACATGGACACCACCCATTGGAAACTTAAGTTGCCAGCAAAAAAAACATTGTTCTACTTGCATAATATTTTTTAAATTATTTTTCTCGATATAAGGTACCATTGGAGAGAAACATTAAAATTTGGTGAAAATTGTCAAAAAAAATTTTCCCTGGCCATTAATGGGTTAAACATACGAATATCCACACTGTGGCGTGTTCTATGCCCATGTCTTTGAGCATTAATGCCAAAATTGTTTTTGTTACCTACCAGCATAAGTAAATGATGTACAGACAAGGAAGAGTCACAACTTTCAACTGCTTGTTATGTGGTTCACAGAATTTCCATAATTGAACATTTTCTAAATACCTAATAGTCACTTATGCATAATAAAAACTTTTCGGAAGCCTGGTGATGACCCCCAGAAGATAAGTGTGACTGTAAAATACCATAGTAGACCATTTTGAGCACTTCCAAGTTTGCAATGCCTGCCAGATTTCTCAAAATATATCCATATTTTGACATTTTGGAACACAAGTTGTTTATATGGATTTCCCAACTGAGGGATTCATCAATTACCAGACATAACAAGTTGGTGCTACTTACTTACTCATACTCAACATAAGTATGACAACTGGCAATTTACTATAAAATGTATTTATCGAACATACAGAATATTCCAGCTCAATCAGTTATCATCAGGTGCAGACATGTACCCCCGTACCCAATGCCAAAATGCTCTGCAGATTTATATATTTTGTGGAAAAAAGCAAATCTCATTGCATTGAGTAAATCTAACAGAGAATTGAGAGCATTATAATTCAGTAAATCAGCATTCAACCATGGTTATAAAAACGTAAAAGTTATTTATTTTCTTTCCACTAAGCCTCATTAATATCTTACATATAGTGAATACATTATTTATTGCAATGTGAACACAAAATGCATTCAGGTAAAGGTAAGCTTGATTGTTACATATTTAAAAAATGCGCATTCTTCCTCATTTCATAGATATCACATTCAATTTCGTCAGTTTACTATGTTTTTCAAAAATAAATGTGAACCGTGCGAGACAAAGGCTCACCTTTACTTGCATTCAATTTCGATTTAGTTACTTGCCTGCTTGTCTTCGTGCATTCGCACCAAATAGTCGAGTGTACTCCAAAGGCCGTATGTCATGTTTCCAAGCATCTTAATCGTCTTCACACAATCAATACAAATGAACTTTGACTGCTCATCGTCCGGAGAGGCCTGAATCGGAATACAGTAATTAACATTAAGACTCACTCATAAACACATACATGTGGAAAGAAACTTCTTCTGAAGGATAAATGACATACGCGAGACAATAAATTATTAAATCAAACATGTGCAACAACTTGACCACATAAGTAAGGCTGTGTTGGCCGCTGGAACAAGGAACGTAGGCGAACAGTATTCCAAACACAAAACAAATAATTGTCAAAATTTAGACTCCTGTATTATGAAAATGAACTTGAAGGAATAAGCATTCATTCGACACGAATGGAAAAGTTTCTGCCATGAAATTCCAAATATGTTAATGTAATTAAGTAATCTCTTTCCATCGAAGTGGCGCTTAGGTTTTTGAAATGGTAACCAACTTACTTCAAATCCGTACAACTCGTTGAGTTTATCCGCCAAAATGCAGCCATCTCTAAATAACACCGTTTCAAAAATATCCACGAAGGAATCCTTTGCCGCGAAGCACATTCTACAAAATTCAAAGTGCGACACATGTTCTTTAACAAGAGTCATATTTAGAGGGAATTCTTAAGTGTTAATATACCAAACTAGTAAACAACCTCATCCACCAAAACATAAGTTGCATTTCTTCCTTCATTTGTTTTATCCGGCTCGGCAAGTTCATTTTCGCGTCTTTCAAAAGCGAGAAACATTTGGACATTTCACGAATTAATAACATATACTTGGATTACAAGGCACTTTGTACTTGGAGCCACTTGGTACGATAAAGTATTTATTTGACCACACGATAAATATTTTACGACTGATTTTTACCGCAAGTAATCACGTAAAAACTCGTCTATTCTTCCACACTCATCTTGTACAAATTCTAAATGCAAGTTGAAAATCGGGCAATGGACACAATTGTGCATCGAGTTTAGAGTTAAAAATCTATTTTTAATTTGCCATAAAAAAC
The DNA here is from genome assembly GCA_963573305.1 of Pyrrhosoma nymphula. NCBI lineage: Eukaryota > Metazoa > Arthropoda > Insecta > Odonata > Coenagrionidae > Pyrrhosoma > Pyrrhosoma nymphula. Next base: position 62,881,268 of record OY754340.1, on the reverse strand, counting down.
AAGCCTAACAGTCACATTGATCCAATTCCGACGAATTTATAGAGGAAACATTGTGGACTAAAAGCGAAGATTTTTCCTAAAAGTTTCCATGTTTGTTTATATATTTCTTGATCTGGTACATTGGTTTTCCCAGTAATTTCGTCATTTTGAATTCAGGAGGGGGGGCGACCGAAGACATTCCCGAACAACCCCTGGAGTTAACATTCCAAATATACTCGGAATACTAAGCACTTGCTACTTGGAGCCACTTGGTACGATATAATATTTATTTGATCACACGATAAATGTTTTACCGCAATAATTTTTAATGCCGCAAGTAATCATGTAGAAACTCGGCTATTCTTCCACACTCATCTCATACACATTCTAAATGCGAGATGGAAATCCGGAAATGGACACATTTGCGCCTAGGGTTTAAAGAGAAAAATTTATTTTTAATATTGCCAAAAAAACATCAGAGAGAAGAAGTCAGGAGGTTTGAGGTCAAAATTTATAATTTAATTATCGAGATAAACGCAAAAAGGGTAAAAAGTCGCCATTTTAATTATATTTAATAACTTTTGTAAAGAATTAACTATACTGGTTCAAACCTTAATTTTGAATGTAAACTTCGTGATAGGCTCGTCGAGCTATCCCTATTATTTAAGAAAAGGTCCAAATCCGATAATAATTAACGGTGAGATGAACGTGACTACCCAATTATAGTTAGAAAATCATTAATCTTGCGCAATGGAACACTTTCACATTTATCGAACTCCAATCGCCCCCCTCACTTTTCACTGCTATTTAAGAACTAATTGACATGCATTTTTCTGGAGAAACTTCTTTTTTAGATAGACAACACAAGCCTTCGTTAAAAATTGTTATATTTCAGCTCTGAATGTTAAACAACAAACCGGCAATGAATGTTTAAACAATTTCGGCCACATCGGATTTAGATGCACGTACGACCTTTAAAAATACACAGAAAAATGCCATATTTTAGAAATTGAAGGCGAAAAACGTGTGCGTTGTAAAGCTACGAAGCAAATCTAATTGTTTGCAAGTAAAAAACATACTCCTCTTTTAAACGATTTTGTTAATAAACAATCGACTTTTTTCAAATAAAATATAGTATAACTGTAAAAACATTTTCCGGGCATCGAATTGAACCTCTGTGTATCGTATATTTTGGAGATTTTAATTTTTAAATAATGCTTCGCGTTATAAATATTTTGAATTACTTAATTTTAAACAAATACGCCAGTTTCATCCATATTTCCGATGTATAATAAGGATCATAAGTGTCAGCTTTGGAAATATTTTGAACAAGTTTATTTTATTTTTTCAAAGGTATTAAACATTAAAAATATATTGATATATTATATGTATTAATTATATTAATTTTAAAGTTATAAAATGTTTTAAAATTATTATTTTACCCCATTTTTTACATTAAATCAATAACTAACTATGCAGTTTTTTCTTCTGACCTCTCGAATTGAAAGTATTTTTAATACACACCCACAATATTCCTTAAGTTAATTTGTGCCAAGATTTCATCCGGCCGATACAGGAACAAAAATCGATTTGTAGGCACCTTAAAGACAATTTGATGCAAACTAGACCAATTTAGAAGTGGGCGGTTATCGATTCTCCGTCCCAAAAAACATCGCATTGTACTGATTTTGTTCTGATATTTTTGACTAAAATCAAAAAGTCCTTTTTTGACTCGACTTTAAAAAATATTTCAAAATTTCTTTTGAACCTCCACGTGAGAAGATGACAGCAATGGCATTTACCGTGCTTTTCGTAGGACCAATATAATATAAGTTTTACGTGTGATTGTGCTACGGCCAAAGTACTCACACCTCCAGGCTACGTTGGGTGACCCAGATGCAACAAATTCTTATCCTGATGGATATGCTGTGTTTCAACACAGTCTTGTAAATGCCGGCTGCATACTATTCCTAATTCGTAGGACACAATGGGTAAGGCTCTAGATTAGAATTTGTAGAAATGCATGAACTACTCTCGTGTTGATTACATATAACTCAACATATAATCAGGAAATTAAATATCTATATGATTCCTCTACTAGACCTCTTTCGTCAAATAAAAAACCACAATCAACAAATAAAGTAAAGTATATTATAATTTGATAAACATATGTAATTACAAAACTAAATTTTATTTTCCTTTTTTGAAAACACCTTTTTTTGTTTCTTCGTGAACGATGATTGTTATGCATCGTCTTATTTACTCTTTGTTCTTATTTATTGTTGATAACAATTCATCTAAAGAGTAACGGCACAATCGGACACAGTGTGTACCGCAAGCCCACACACACGGAACTGTATCTGAACGGAAATAGCCATCACCATCCCGCCCAGTAACGAGCAGTGCTTAATACACTATTCCACCGAGCCAGGGCCATTTCCGACAAGAATAATTTACCAAGCGAACTGAGCTACCTGAGATCAACCTTCCGCCAAAACGGATACAATGGACGTGACATTTCACTGGCCCTTAAAAGGGCAAGCCATTAGCAAGAGGCTGCTTACCGTATGTGTCCTCAGTCTCAGGGAATATATCCAGGATACTGGCGAGGCACAAGTTTGAAGTGATCCACAAACCACCCGGAAAACTACTCGTTACAGCCAAAGACCAACTTGGCCTAAAGACGCCAGGCATCCGCCAGCCAGTCAAACAGTTTATAGCCAGGTTCCATGTGACTGCGGAGAAGTCTACATTGGGGAGACTAGACGGACCATCGAAACCAGGCTGAAAGAACACCTGCGGCACCTTCGTCTAGGACAAATGGAGAAATCAGCCATCGCAGAACACAGCATCTCCATGGACCACTCCATCAAATTCGAAGATGCAAGATTACTCGCCCGCTCCGGTGGCTCCTGGGAACGAGTAGTCAAAGAAGCCATCGAAATTGGGATGGAGAACCGAAACTTCAACAGGGACCAAAGGTACTCACTCAGTAATGCCTGGAAACCTATACTTAAAAACGTGAAAGAAGCCAGAAAGAACAAACATCAAAGCGACCAATCAGGAGGCTCCAACACCTTTCCCTCCACCATGGCCAATCAAGCGCCGTGAAACTCACGACTCTAGGATATATAAGTCGACAAACAAAGCAGTATTGACATCCTTTCATCAGCCCTGATGAAGATGACTGAGTCAGACATTGAAACGTCAGCCTACATGGAGACAATCACCCGGTCGGAAACTCGAGAAAGCTTCACCAATTCATCTTACTTTTGCTGATTTCCTTCAAATTAACTGTTTCTGTTGTTTGTGGAGAGGACGTTACATATGAGTATGTCATTTACTTATCAGCCTTAGTACCTGCTTGGTACGGAGGCGTCTGCCGTGCTAAGACGAGTTTCCTTTATCCTGGTTTTTCCTCCGCAAATTAATTTTTATGGACAACAGTTTCACTTGCATAATGGGTCAGTCAGCGTCGTCAGGTCACGTGCTTGTTTCCAGATAAAACTTGATTAAGAGAGTAAAGAAAACACTGCATTCCTGATAAGTCTTTTTTAATTCAAGACGACGCCTCAAGGATTAAAAACTTGGGCTGCTACCTGGCAAATATTTAAGTATAAAGTTCTTGGTGAAGACTTAAAACCTCACGCTTTCTTTTATTTAGATGGTATTACTTATGCCTCTTCAAACGTCAATCACCTTCTTGAGATACTGCCCAAGGTGCTGGAGAGATTCTGGACCTGACTACGCTAGCTGTAACGCAAGCAAAACTATTGCCCATTAAAATGAATCAATGCAGGAAAAACCTGAATAATAGAAACATATAGTAACCTGCCTATTTATGAGTTGTTTGGTTTGATGATTATTCTTGTATTGTTTATTAAATGTCTTAATTGAATGGTGAATGAACTTCAACAACGAACCAGTGACATCATACCCCACGCTCGGCAATTGCTTTCGGGTTTCTTTACATTCATTCTGAAACCAATTGAAATCAGAAAAGAATATTAGGTGATGTGAAAAAGTGACCTGGGTCTAGAATCATTGCATCACATAATATTTAACTACTCCCTCTTTTATTGACAAAATTAAGTCATACCGTGAACTAATCTAATGTGGGTATTAACTTCCTTCGTTGACTTAAAATACTTACCACACAGTTCACATTTAAAAGAACTAAAGGAAAAGTTGGAATATGTAACATACAGAGGGTACTGCTTTATGCACAGTAGTCACATCTTTGGAAGAGCTAATGACCAGGGTTACAACAAACGGGGGGGGGGGGGCATTGCCACCCCCCCCCCCATCCCAATCATGATCGTGGAATCAGACGTTGTCGCTCACTTTTAAATGGACACTGCCCGTTTTGCAAAATCTCTTAACTTTGGTAACTCCCCACCCCCCCACGAATACAGGGGGTTGTTGCGCCCCTGCTAATAAATTAATAATAGCCAGGGTTTATTCTGATTAGGCTAATTTGAACAAAAAAATCACACGTAAAGTTGTGTGAGCTCTTTTCTCTAAATAATACCCTTGCGACCACCATAAAGCAGCCAGTTCTTTTTTAAAACGCTTTTATTAGTTCGGTTTCCGTCATGTCTGTCCGGGTGGAATATTGCAACAGAGTTTGAACTAACTTCCCGATGAACTAGAGACTTGAAATTTTATCAATAGCTCAGACGTGGATGAAAATGCAATATTAGCTATCCATTATAACAATTAATTGATTAATTATTTGTTAATAAATTAACAATTAATTAATTAACATATTTCCTGATGTGCTAGTAGAGGCTTGTAATTTTAACCACAGTTCATAAGTGGATGACAATGCAATGATAGCTACATGTTATAACAATTAATTGATTAATTAATTAAAAAATTTCCTGATGTGTTTGGAGAGGCTCGAAACTTTAACCGTGCCAAGGTGCATAAAAACTATTTCACCACAGTCACACGCATTCGGGGTATTACTGACCCAGTTCTCAGTATGGTAAAAGGTCTGATAAATGTGTTAGTCACTCGCTCGACAGATAATCATACTCAGCCGATAAAGAATTACTTCTGGACATAATAATGACGGCGTATAGAGCTGTATACGCCACGCCATTAATAGAACATATAGAGATCTAACAGTTGATAGTTCCTCATGCACATGACTCATGGCAATAAGACTAAAAAGCAGAAAATAATAAATTAAATAAAAATAATTTTTTAATATACCACATATTTAAAACAGTCTAATAAGTATAAAATAATTTTCCCTGGGCCCTTCTGAATTTTTGAGGATGAATCATTAGTGGCTATGGAGATATTTGTAAGACTTGAAGAGAAAAACGTGGGGTGCAGGAAACCCATGATAATAATTATATAAGGAGGATTAAAGGGACCAGGTGTCGTTGAGCAAACTCCCACAGTTAATACCATTTGCAATGCACTGAAATTGGTTGTGAATTCACCCGGATTATCTACTTCTATTATCTACTGCCTACGCCCCACGTTTTTCTCTTAAAGTCTTACAAATATCTCCATAGCCACTGAAAATTCATCCTCAAAAATCTGGAAGGGCCCAGGGAAAACTAATTTATACTTTTTAGTCTGTTTTAAAAATGTGGTATGTTAAAAAATTATTTTTATTTAATTAATTTAAATATAGACTCAGCTCATATTGCTCAACTACTACAGTAAGGGTCAGTTGTATCAAATATTTTATTAAACAAAAGTTATACATAATATTTAGAAGATCTACAATATGAACAAATCTTATATCGTGCCTACTTCTTAAGTTATGATTTATTTTTTCCGATAAACAGATTTTTTCCAACCTATGAGATATTGGGTGGTTTTACCAAATAATCTTTCAATCAAAGGTTTTGGTAGGAGTCTAAGAAAGTATAATTAATTGAACAAATGCAATACATTTCATATTAAAGTAATTATAGTGATTTTTCTGCAGTAGTGATTTTATATTTTATCATTTTGAATCAGAAGCCAACTCTCACCTCCAACAAGTAAGAATATTTTGAGCAGAAAATATACGCAAATCCAGAGTAATATGTACTGCAGTTGAAGTGGGTTCAAGGAAGGAAGTCAATTAAGACCATTCTAAGTTTTACTCAGAAGAGATTTACATTTATTCATGATCATATTTCAAAAATATATTTATGACAAAATAGAACTAAGCCAGCCAATTTCATTTCAACATCAAACAACTCCCAATTATAATTTTCACCAGAAATCACGGAACAGGAGATGAGAGGCAAACAGAACTTTGCGTTGAATACATGCGATATGCATTTTTTCCACACTTATAGAATGATTAGGCTTTACAATGCACTCTTCGCATGTGTTCACGAACGTATAAATTTAACTTAAATGTCTTACCACACAGTTCACATGAAAAAGGCCGGTCATCTGAATGGACAGCATAGTGTTTGAAGAGATGCTCTCTAACACTGAATCTTTTGTTACAAATACCACACTCATGTGGCTTGAGCTTCAAGTGAACACACCTTATGTGTACAAGCAGCCGACTACTCTGAGTAAACTTCTTTTGACAGAGTTGGCACTGGAATCTCTTGACAGACCCATGGCTATAAGAATGATTATCCAATGTCTGCTTGGTTACGAACGTCTTTCCACATATTTGGCACTGGTGCGCGTCTGTTCCCAATTGACAAGAGTTCACATGTGCATTGTAATAACGTTTATTCATAATTGACTTACCACACTTGGAGCATTTATATTTCTTATCGTACAAGTGGCAATCCTGATGAAGTCCCAGTTCTGGTCGAGACGAAAACCCAAGGAAGCAAACGCCACAAACACATCCCTTCTTACATCCGTGAACTTCCTTCAAATGCAAAGTCATGCTTCGTCTGGATGAAAAGTTGTCGTTACACAAGGTGCAGATGTATTTACTCTTACTGGTATGCACAGCACAGTGAGTTTTCAATTCACTTTCTGAAGGGAATACACTGTAACAAGTTAAACACTTGTGAACAACTATGGAGAGATGACACATTACCATATGCTCCCTTAATTTATATTTCAAAGTAAAAGACTTGTTGCAGTAATCGCAAACAACAATGACTCCATCTACACTCGCAACTTCCCCAAAAAATAATTTCTCATCCATTACGGGGCTAAGTGCATCAGGATCACGACTTAGAAGAGACTTTCCACGCATAGTCACATCCTTTTCAATTTCATTACCATCTATTTTACAATTATTAACACCACAAATGTCTTGCTTAAGGGAATGAGTTAATGAAGGATTAGATCCAACATGAGAAGTCGATACCCTAGATATCTTTTGAGTTTTAACAATCGGAAAACCCTTTGAATTATCAGAAGATACATTGCCATGACTGTGTGTACTCACATCTATTTCACTAACTATTCCCCGCTGAAAACATTTGGAATCATCACTTCTACCAGAATCAATTGAACCACATACTGAAGATGCTTTGGAATGATGAATTTTAGAGTCAATTGCAGAACTGGAATTAGAAGACGGAATGTTTAACAAGGTGTTACCCTCTGGACTAGTGGATTTCAAACTCTTCAGCAAGCTAATCAAACGTTCGAACCTCCTCGGTTTGCATTTGAAATCATGTCTCTCTATGTGCTTCACCAATCTTTTCTCACTCCGAAACTCTTTTAGGCATTTACCACAACACAATCGATTCTTTAAATGGCTGAATTCACCCGAAAGCAACTTGAATTCCATACTTGACTCAACTGACTCAGTTGCTTCACAGAAGTTATCCTGACTCGCTGTACTGTCGTGTGTTTTCAAATGGATCCTCAGCTCCTCCTTATCAAGAAATTCTGCATTGCACTCTGAACACCAACAATATTCCACTGGCTCTTCTACGTCACTCCCTTCGCAATTCATGCCATTGTTTTCACTGCAGTCCATTACAGATGTCCTGGACACATCAATGTCATTCGGAAGAGCAACAGTTTGGGAGATGCATTCTTCCTTCGGTGAGAACAGGAAGTCAAGTGATTCCCTCGGGATGTTGAACGACGTAGTCTCCATCTACAAGAATGAAATCAAATATCAAGTCTACATCTACATGCTTTCTTGAGAGCTACAGCTCAAGCTAGTGGCAGGGGGTAGTAGGATGACAACAAGCCAAGGAGTGTAGAATGGAACAGGGGAAAGGAATTGTAAGTGCACTTGTGTAACAGCAGTTTCTTAAGTTCAAACTTAAACATCTTTACAGTGGATTTATATTCTAAATTTATTTGAAAATTGTTGGAAATAAGGGAGGCAGAGTGATGCAGACCCTTCTTGGATATGGCCCAAGATTACCTTTGAGTTGTCTTTAATCACTTTGGTGCATCAATTTGGCGACCGTGACAGGAATGTTTAATTTGAGCTGTAAATTTTAATTCAGTGGATTCTATTCGCGTTTTTGTTATGCGTTGAAGTTATTCATCAAGAAGATGAACATGGTCAACCTGAAATAGGCTTTAGCAGACAGCAATCTGTCAACGTCTGGGAAAAGATATGATTTGAGAATGAGGTTAGAAGAAGAATTAAGGAAGGAAGGAAAAGACCCAGCCGATTATTTTGCGGAGACCGAAGAGTACAGCGAACTGCAGGTGTGCGATTAGTCAACTATGCCGAGTGCAGATAAATTATCTCAATTAATGATGCAGATGACAAACATAACGAAGGAAATAAAAGTTCAATCAGCCGAAATTAAGACTCAGTCTGAAAGGATTGAAGCCGAAATAAATAAACTCCAGGTCAAATGCCTTGTGGTGGTTCCACCGTAAAATGACTTAAATGTAATTTTACTCATATTCTGTCTAATTGTAGAAAAGGTTGTCCTCTATCTGATATGAACAACAAAATAATACCTATCCACGATATTTTATTATATTACAATTGAACTTGAAATTACAAATGGGTGTTCAATGGGGGAATGAGAGAAACTAGGGGGAAACTAGTATTTTTCTATAAAATTCTAATGACATTTTCATGGAAAACTCTCCAAGAAGGAAATAATCCAGAGAAATTGAATAAAGATAAAATACAGGCATATTACCAACTTATTTTTCTAGTTATTGAAGAATTAATGCCGTAATTGAAGTCAAAATGCGGTAATTTGTAGGAAATGGTGCTGCAGTCAGCTCCTATGGCTGGTATAAAAGTGCTCATTTAAAATACATTCGTGGAATAATATCTGCATATTTTGTACCAAACATTTGGGTTTCTATAGGTAACACATTTCATCAGCGAAAGCAGGATTTTTTTGACAAAAAAAAAATAAAAATGTGGAATTAAGTACTTGTTTTGACTCACACAGTCGCGGCGGAAACTACTTAACTAAAATCCAGGATGTAAATAGTAGAGTTAGTACAAATAGAAGGAGAACCAAAACCAACCAAGAGTGAAGTGGATCAGCTTGGGGAGGAAGTCTCAAGAAAAGGGAAGACGATTGAATCTAGGCCTGCCACTAAGATACAGACGCTGATTGATAATACAAAGCCTGAACCTAAAAATAGCATGAAAGTAGCACCAGTTGTAGCCTTACCCATTGATCTGAAAGTAATCCGAGATAGCTAACGGAAATTCCATGGAAGGTTAGGAGAATGCCCAAACATATTCATTGAAACTTGTGCAGCCCTGCTGGAAAGAACGAATCTACCTGAAGTGATTTATATACAAAACGTGTTGCTCCAGGTAAGGGGTTCAGCTGCAACCTGGTTTCATAACGCAAAAGGATTGAATTTATATTGGATGGATATTCAAAAAGAACTACTGATGAGATTTAATTCAGAGACAGCGAAGACTGTTCTCCTTAGTCTGTACTAATGGGGAATTTTATTCCCATATCCTAAACAGCATCATTTTTTGGGGTTCCTCTCATCTTAACCCATTGCGCATTTTCAGACTTCAAAAAAAGGCTGTCAGAACCATAGCCCATAAAACCCTACAGACGTTCATGCAGACCCTTATTCAAGGAGCAGAGACTTGTACCACTTCATTTGCATTTACATAGTGATGGCAGTGTTGAACATCAAATGGAATAACGGCAGCTTCCTCATTAATAGTGACCATCACATCACGAGATGCAAACACGATATACACTACACAAATATATAAGAACAAACCTCAACAAATTTGGCCACAGGGAAATGGGGATACGACTGTACAACAAACTTCCTGCTAAAATAAAAAAATATTAAAAATTATAATACCTTTAATATACAATTAAAAAGGTTGCTTCTTCAAGGGTCTTATTATTCTTTGGAGGAATACTTTTGTTCGTAAAGGAAGGACTTGAAGGATTTTCAATGTCTTTTTTTTGTGTATGGGATGTTAACTATTTGAGATTACATATACGTTATGACTGTAATTGACTGTTTTAATATGTATTGTTAATGTAACTTGATTGACGTGCCTTATATCATCGGAAAAATGTACCTTGGTCTTTGGGCAAATAAAAACCATTATTATTATTATTACTGCCGTAAATAGAAAATTTCTTTTCGAAAATAAATCAGTTCGCATGAGAGCTAGAGCTTTTATAATTTAAAAACTGCAGCTGATTTTGAGAGTCCACCTCATTGACAAGCACCATAAGACCTGGGACCAACACCTTTCCAAATCACCATTTGCTTTACATCAAAGGATGAATCGTATAATGTGGTATTCACCAGCTGAAAACCTCCTTGGGCGTAATCTCTACAGGCCTGGTGACTGGCGGATATTTTCCAGAAGGAGGGCATGCAGATCCAGGATCATGGCAAGAAGACCATCAATAAGAAGTTGACGGGAGACATGAGAGGGCAAGAAACCAGACACTGCATGAAGCAGAAAATCTGGACGTTCAGGAGGAGAGTATCTTCGAATGAAGAGAGTTAGTGTTGCGGCGCAATAATGCACTGAGCAACAAGGCAGAAGGATTCCATGCAGGTTTAGCCCAAAAGTGGATTGGGCCATTCGAAGTGGATCAACGATTGGGGCGAGGCGTATACTCTCTTGAAGACTACTCCTCCAGTGAAGGTCCATGCAGCGGATCTGAAGAGGGTGAATGGGTTCCTGAATTCCAGGGGTGTGGAGAGTGGCGATTGGACAGAGGAGGACACCGACTCGTCGGATCGCAAGGGAACACAATACAACCTTGGATCATGATCAGGGAAGGGAATGGTCGGACAGGGGACGGGATTATTCTATCGTTTTGTTCCTTCATTGTATTATATATTTTTTCTTTATTATGTTAATCTGTATTTTATCTTTTTATGTCAAATTTAAGAAGTTACAAAGTGTACGTGTGTTTTGGGGAAGGAATATTGACGTAATATTATTACGATACCTAAGAAAACACATGTAACTTAATTATAACGGAAAAAGATTGTTAATAGACGAGTTGCTAGTGGTGTAGAGATAGAATAGACGCAATGCTTAATGAAAGATTGTAATGAAAACACATATGCCGAGTGATATAGAGTTCCCTTAAATTACTTTGTTGCATTAAGTGATCAATAGTGATTTTTCTGCTTTTATGGTTTTATTTTGATTCTTCCGTAATGGATAAATTCCACAAGGTAAAGCCAACAACCCTTCCTTTACATAATTTAGAAGTGGAATCAAAATCACTTCTCCAACAAGAAAGTATATTTTAAGCAGAAATCATCTCAAATCTAGAGAAATACTGCAGTTGAAATGAGTTCAAGAAAGGAATTGGTTATAAAGTCCATTCTAAGTTCTTCTCAGAAGACATTTACTTTTATTCATGATCATATTTCAAAAATATATTCATGATCATATTTCAAAAATATAATCATGAAAAAATAGAAATAAGACAGCGAAGTTCATTGTAACATTTAAAAACCCTCAATTATAATTTTCACAAGAAATCAAGGAACAGATGATGAGAAACAAAAGTAACTTTGCGTAGAACAAAGAGGATGTGCATTTTTTCTTCACTTTTAAAATAATTAGGCTTTACAATGCACTACTCTCATGTGCCTACGAACGTTGATATTTAACTTAAATGTTTTACCACACAGTTCACATGAAAAAGGCCGGTCATCTGAATGGACAGCATAGTGATACATGAGACTGGATCTAACACTGAATTTCTTTTTGCAAATGCCACACTCGTGAGGTCTCAGATTCAAGTGAACCCTCCTGACGTGCAATAGAAAATGACTACTCTTGGTAAACAGTTTTTGACAGTGATGGCACTGGAATCTCTTCCCAGAGCCATGGGTAAAGGAGTGCAAAACCATGTTGTGTTTGGTTGAGAAATTCTTTCCACATATTTGGCACTGGTGTGCGTCTACTCTCAATTGACACAATTTCACATGAGCATTGTAATAATATTTATTCATGTATGACTTACCACACTTGGAGCATTTATATTTCTTATCTGATTTATGGCACAACTGATGAAGACCCAGTTCCACTTGAGATGAAAACCCAAGGAAGCAAACACCACAAATACATCCCTTCTTACATCTGTGAACTTCCTTCAAATGCAAAGCCATCCTTGGTTTGGATGAGAAGTTATCATTACACAAGGTGCAGATGTATTTACTCTTGCTGGTATGCACAGCACAATGAGTTCTCAATTCACTTTCTGAATGGAAGACATTGTAACAAGTATAACACTTGTGAACAACCACAGAGAGATGACATATTACCATATGCTCCCTTAATATATATTTTAATGTGAAAGACTTGCTGCAGTAATCACAAACCACAATTTCACCATCAACACTCATTACATCTCCATAAAACGATTTCCGACCCATTACGGGGCTAAGTGCATCAGGATCACGACTTTGAAGAAACTTTCCAAGCATAGTCACATCCTTCCCAATTTCATCACCATCTATGTTACAATTATTAACACCACAAATGTCTTGCTTAAGGGAATGAGTTAATGAAGGATTGGAGCCGACATGAGCAGTCGATACCCTAGAAATCTTTTGAGTTTTTACAATCGGAAAACCCTTTGAATTATCAGAAGATACATTGCCAAGACTGTGTGTACTCACATCTATTTTACTTACTATTCCCTGCTGTAAACATTTGGAATCCTCACTACTACCAGAGTCAATTGAACCACATACTGAAGATGCTTTGGAATGATGAATTTTAGAGTCAATTGCAGAACTGGAATTATAAGACGGAATGTTAAACAAGGTGTTACCCTCTGGACTAGTGGATTTCATACTCTTCAGCAAGCTGGTCAAACGTTCGAACCTCCTCGGTTTGCATTTGAAATCATGTCTCTCTATGTGCTTCACCAATCTTTTCTCACTCTGAAACTCTCTTAGGCAATTACCACAACACAATCGATTCTTTAAAAGGCTGAATTCACCCGAAAGAAACTTGAATTCCATACTTGACTCAACTGACTCAGTTGCTTCACAGAAGTTATCCTGACTCACAGAACTGTCGTGTGTTTTCACATGGATCCTCAGCTCCTCCTTATTAAGAAACTCTGCGTTGCACTGTGAACACCAACAATATTCCACCGGGTCGTCTACTTCACTCCCTTCGCAATCCATGCCATTGTTTTCACTGCAGTCCATTTCAGATGTCCTGGACACATCAATGTCATTCGGAAGAGCAACAGATTGGGAGATGCATTCTTTCTTCGGTGAGAACAGGAAATCGAGTGATTCCCTCGGGATGTTGAATGACGTCGTCTCCATCTACAAGAACGAAATCAAATATCAAGTCTGCATCTAGATGCTCTCTTAAGAGATACTGCTCAAGCTAGTGGCAGGGGGTAGTAGGATGACAACAAGCCATGGAGTGTGGAATGGAACAGGGGAAAGGAATTGGAAGGCTTAAAAGAAGAATAAAACAAATAATATGTTCATGGATCGTCTTAATCTTTCACTCTGCTTTTCTGTATTCAAAGATGGTGCATGAGAAGAAGGATTTATCATAAATATCAGTCCACAGTGCATTACTCTAGTTCTGTCGCTTCTGTCAGTTGCAGACATGTAGTAAATTAAATACGCAGTGCGCTTTGAAAAAAGTGATACTAAATATAATCATAGAGTAAGGTAAGAGAGGGTTAACGCCCATGTTGAGAAGCGTCATACGTTTTGATGAAGTTCTGGAACTGTCACCCAGGTGTCACTACGGTTGTCAGTTCCATAGCTGTGCGGTCAACTTCTAATCCCTTTTGTGCTGCATCACATACATGTCTCGCTCCTTGTTCATCCCACAACGAATCCGATAGGACTTGAAATGATAATGGGGGAAGAACTGCTGACACGTCAGACTTGAGTATAAAAGCCAAGAAGCTCCGAGAGCTCAGACAGATTCGGCAAAGCTCGGTGTGGCTGATTCGTATGTGTAAGATAATTTTCTGGCTTAAATGTTCCGTCGAAGGCTTATCCACTCTACTCCAGAGCTTATGGCTCCAAATCAACTGCTGGCTTCTTTATTTTGGGTGCTGTTTAATGGTTTGCCATTAGTATTTGAAGAAAATATTATCTGAAAAATGCCATTGATATTCAATCGTTTCCACTAGCGAAACGGAACTACAGAAGGTTTTCCGTATTTTGAGGATATGAATTCGGTGCCCAACTACTTTGCCGACGTTGCTGAAATGACTTTTGATTGTAAAGGTGCAGAAGAAATCACGGGAAGATAATATAAAATTCCCACAATTGGAAACGGGGTTTGATTCCAAACTTTTCAGAATTCAATGTCTTCGACATTGGAAACGACTTTGAAAAACAATTTTCCACAATTTTCAACTTACAACTTTCTGAGATTATACATGCGTATGTTTGTCAATTAAAACATTAGAATTGTAGACTATTGTATAATAATTGACAATAGATGATTGTATAACTTATTCCATTGGAATTTATTTAAATGTTTTCCCGCCCTACACTGAACTACTTGAAACGTGTTTTACTCTAGTATGGAGGCAAACATTTTTTTGATTACGGTATATGTAACTCAAGCGGAATGAATCAATATCTGTTTTTCCACATGTAATCCGACACAAGGGCGTTTGGCAGAGGGTGCAGAGAACGAAAAGTTATAGCAAAAGGGGAAAAAAACTTTCGGGATCTGGATGGGACTTTGGGTGATTGGATGGCGTTTATTTGTAAATGTGTTTACTATTTTAGTCGTGAATGGTTTGTGGAAAAAATAAGTTTTAAATATCTGTGTTCGACAGTCTATCTAATTTTGTCGCTTTTGTCTGAACCGCAGAGGTAGTGTTGAGATAACATTATTCCTGCCGTGGAAGTCGGGAACTCAGTCGATTCAAATGTATCTAATAATCCTAACCTCTTCCCTGATAAGCCCGCATATATTCGGGCTCCGAGGTGGTGCAAATTCTGACAAGCCCGAATAAAGTCGGGCAAGTCCATGATGTCCGTATCTTTTTCTTTAGGCCCGCATATAGTAGGCCGAAGCTAGTAGTTTACAGTCCTGCTGCCTTCCGCACTGATGAAGTTGTATAGCCGGCGCTCTTTTCAAATGTTGATTTCTGATGTTAAAACAATGGTCATTTTTTGTAATAATTCTAGTAATTCAAGGGTCATAATTTTTTTTCTCACTGAAAAGTTATCCTCTTATGGAATTGCATTCACCTTTATTGTCATTGGTAACCATCCATTTATTACCTCCATGCATGGAGTTTCTTTTGTGATCTTTGTACAAATTTACAACTTCAGTTTATGTCATTTATCGATAATTTTTGCTAATTTGATGTAAAACTTCCGTTTCCGCATGACAAAAAACTTTCTATGTAAGTAAATAATTTTTAAATTAGTTAATTTCATTTATATTTCATCATTCACTCTTCATGAGCATTCAATTACATTTTTCTTCAACAGTTTAGCGGTCATTATAAAAATTGCTATTTCAATTTTACTCTAATTTTCACTGCTACGATGAGTTCCACAGTAATTGGAATAAAATATTTCTCTACCAACAGAACAGGAATCTTTCCTTGCCTTATTTGTTACCATATAAATATTTTTACCATATACATTTGTTACAACAAATATTTGTAACTATATATATATATTTATTACAATATATATATTTGTTACTATACAAATTATCAAATTCTATATTATTCGTCCGCACATTTTTCTTCCGGTAATTTTTATATACGTTTGAAATGCCTATTGAACCAATCTCTATAGATAAAATGGCGTAAGCGTAAATGTTTAGATATGTTGCAAATGTTGTTTCATCAGCCCCTTTCATTTTCTACTTCGAATACTGGCGGAAGTGGTGAAACATATTTACTAAAACAGCTATACGATGAAGATGTCTAAAGGTCGTACGTTCTCAATAGAAATCAACACAAGTGCCGTGTGTATGTGCTACCCTAGCCCACATGAGTACGAATAAAAAGGAGAGATAGAGATAAATACCAAACATGTGTAATGCCTTCTATTGTCATGTTTGACGCTTTCCTGAGGTCAGAAAACACCCGCTCGAGAGCGGATGGCCCGCTAAGCAACCTGGCGCCTGGTTTCATGTCGTGCTAATCTGCTACCCTGTGCTCCCCAGGCTACTTTCCCAACAGCCAACCCTTTACTAATGGGCTTTTCCCGATATTAATTTACCGTTAGTTGGAATATCCACGATGTTGCCGTTTGCACAAGTGTGTTTATTTTCCAAGAAATTATAGGAACGGAAAGAAAAATTTTATGATGAGCTTGGGATGGGCTTTTCACACTAGGGGCAAGGTACTTTGCATATCGTGATTGTTTCCACAAGTACTTTGTCGGAAGGACGATGGTGACAGTCTTTCGTTGAGTTTCAGAGCATACGCATCCTTGATTTTCAGAGCGCATGCACTTTTTCACTGAAACTCCACCGATACTAACTAGTCATTTTTAGTTCGAACATTTTCGTTCTAATACGAGCGGTGTAGTGGGAGTGAATTCTACGGCACATTCTTTGTTTTCGCACCGTAACATTTGGCAATCACCAATGGATTCTGGAGAGGAATTAGTGATTCAGAGGTTATGGACATTGAAGTTCCTGACTCCTAGTCGACTCTCTCTGGAGAAACAAGCTCCGAATCAGAAGGAGCAGCGGAACATTCGCGGGAAGCGGAGTGGGAGGAAATTCTTTCAACGAATCCTCCTCTGACACCACCTAGGTTTCTTTTGTGAGGATATTCTTCGATGAACTTCGACCTGGTTCCCGAATGAGGTTCCCTGAAATACTTTTTTCAACGATGAAATTGTTGACTATATAACTTGGGAAACTAATCACTGCGCCAGTAACACTTTGCGTGAAAAAGGGGGACCGAGCCGTGCTAGCGTAAATCAGTGGCGAACTGTGACAAGCTCAGAAATTCGTGTATTTTGCCCTTGTAATGCTACAGAGCAGAGTGCAGAAGCCAGATACTGAGTTTTATTGGTCGACGAGACCTATACTCTCCTCTCCCTTTTTTGGACACGCTATGTCTTACAGATGATTCGTAAAAATAAGGCAATATTTACATTTTGCCTACAATAACAATTTTGATCCCCAAACACACCCCAACGCCAAATTAAATATAGTATGGCCGATTTACCAGAAGGTGGAGGAAAAGTACAAGGCACTCCAAACACCAGAGACTGATGCTACCATCGATGAGAGCCTGCTCTTGTACAAGGGAAGATTGGGGTGGCGGCAGTTCATGCCTATGAAAAGAGCTTCATTTGGCAAATATTTTTCCTTTGTGAATCGAGAACTGGATACGTGTGGTCAACGATAATTTGCACGGGAATGGGGACTGTGTTGGATAAAGACTTTGCCCATTTACCCATTCCTCAAAAGTGATGATGACTCTAATGAAGCCATTATTTGGCCAATGATATTGCCTGACGGCAGATAACTTTTATACGTCTCCAGATCTAGCCGACTTGCTCGCTTCACACTCCACTGACTCGTATGGAACACAGAGGAAAGGGATTCCAGCACTCTTCAAAGAGAATCAAGTAAAAGATTTAAAATTTCTTGTTTTTGTCATAAAATGGCTTTTGTTATAACATTTTCAGAGCAAAAGTTGTCGTAATGCAGGTTGCCTAACACCCATTAATGTTTGTACGTTGTTTCTTGATGTACTATGGACTAAAATTTATAGTTAACGTTGACGCTGTCGGCAAAGTACATGTTTACATTTCACAAAATGTATTGCTCATTTGAAGTCTAACTAAGGTTTACGGGAATGAAAGTTATGTTGATATGCAGGTGGCCTAATTGTCTTAAGTTAAGGGGCAACCATCAGAAATTATTGAATGAATCATTAGTTATCTGGAATAAAAAATGAAGGAAAACATTTTCGGATTTGCCACCCATTAATGCTTCTAAATCTGTAATATAAATTATGACTTTTTCTGAACATTAAAAAAAAAAAAAACAGGGAAGTCAGGGAAGTGGTTAATCTGGCGTGTAACAATAAATTGTTTATTCACAAATTCAAATGACCTCCGAAGAAAATCGACACAAATTGCATCATCTAAATTGGAAAATGATCGATTGGTTGCTAAATTTTTTTTAATTTTTTGCTATAGTTGTAAACATTGTAAATGGAGCATTGTAAAATTGTAAAACGTATTTCAAGGCCCTACATGAAACTTTTCTACGGAAAAGCTTCAATAACTAATAAATATTTGAGTAATGCCCATTTATTATTAAAAATTATATCATGCATACAATATAACATTGAATGGTAGGACGTAAATTTTTCAGCGCTATAAAAATGATATAAATATTTTGTAATTTTTAGTTTCATAATTTTAAAATATATTCCAACAGCCAATATTAATAAATATACATTTAAAATATTTAAATAGCAGCAAAGTATTTAAATTATGCCCGTACCGGCATTTGCAAGAGACATCTACAACTTTACCTTGTTCTAGCCAGTGAAAAGTGTCTTATAGAAATGATAAAAAATTATTAAACAAATTTATGAAAAAATAAAACTTGACGTTAAGTTCTAGGAGGCATAAGAAAACATGTATATAGCTTTTTATTTCATGAAAATCGGAGGATTTGCTCCCCACCCGCTGAAAGATAATGAAAAATTTGTCCCCAACGAAGTAGTTAATCTGGCGTGTAATCTTCGAGTCTCCAGAGATTGCCACCCAAGTCCTCCTAATGCCGCGTGAAACTTTTTGATCTTTTGTAGAGTTTAATGACGAAGGTCGCTGCTTATCTATGTATCTTGTTAAATTCACGAATGAAGTCTTTACTTTCTGGATCCCAAATACTAGCGGTTTTACCAATGAAAAAAATGAATTTTTCAATTACTTTTGAACAACGTTCTGTACACGTTATATGAATGCATTTTTTGCCAACTTCTGATTCACTCACTACGTTTTGACCCAAAACTTGGTTTATTACAGGTGACGGTAGTGCTCACTCCGTACTAAGCCATTGGCGTGAGAAATTCTCACATTCAGGGTAGGGGGGCACATAGTTCCTTTCCCTGGGCCACCTGCAATTTCCCACGAACTTCTGACATTCAGAAAATCTCACAGCAAAGGCTTTTAGGTGGTAGTGGGCAGAGAGGCTTCACCAGGGATCGAACCCGGGACCCTTCATGCCACAGCCCAGCTACTCAAATTAATTCTCCTTTTTATAAAAAAAAGGTCAACAGCAATTGTCGGTGGTAGGCTAAAACCATTAATCACATCTAAAAATCTGTATCATTTCACATTTACGGAAGGTACATACTGATTTTATTTTGTATCGTCATAAGGTTTTATTTTTATTGTTACCCTTTGAGCTTAGAAGCAACCACCAGAAGTGCTCGAATACATTTACTGTCATCATTTAGCTGAGATTAATGATGAATTACTAGTTTATAACTTATAAGTTCCTTGGTACGGAGGCTTCTGCGGTGATTGAATGAATTGTTTTTTCGGGTTACTCCAGATTTGATTCATGTTTATGGAAAACTGTTTCGCTTGCATTCCAGCTAGCGTCGTTAGGTCCTGAATGAGCTGCAGAGATTCTTTCTCTGTAAAATAAACCTGACGCTTTAGCTAGTTAGGCGCACGCTGATTGGCCAGATGGACCTTTAAATTTATTGTTACAAAAGACACATGAACATTGAGGAGAGAGGACAGCCGTCTTCCCTGCAGAAATTCTGTGTTTTTGCAATTTCAATAGCATCTCTTATCAGCCGAGGGAAATATTTATTTTCTCTAGTGATGATCTTACAATTGTGAAAGTTTATTTCTGACCAGGTGTGCTCTGCAAAATTTTTGGCATTCCATGGTTAGGACGCCTGGTCAGAAATAAACTTTCACAATTGAAAGATCATCGCCAGAGAAAATAAATATTTCCCTTACAGAATGCAAATAAAACCCTTACATATTCCAAAATTCCAATAGGAGCAAGAGGTCAAAATCAAAATAACATTCCATGCGCACGTAACCAAATAAACCACAACACATGCCAAATGACAACTGAATGTTGCGTTTCCATGGCAAAAAATAACGTAATTCTATACAGCTGTCGACTGCTTCCTAGAAGTCGACGCCTTTCCTAAATTGGTTTAAATAACGCGCCTATGGTTAAAAATGAGGAAAAATACGAAAACACATAATGCGCATCTAAACATGTGCGAAAACTTGCCCGAAAAAATGTACCGTGTAGCCAACTATTCATTGATCTTGTCCATGTAAATGTACAAGAATCTGTACATGAAACCATTCACACAAATGTACAGAAACTTGTACATTCTAATGTACCTTGTAACCAGGCCTTTTGATACGAATTGCTGCTGTGACCTCAAAATTCAATTGAATTGGAAGAAGATTAAAGCTATATATTACATTTAATCAGACACTATTGCAAATTGACAACAACTTGAGTCTTAGCAGTCGAAAAATTGTCTTTGCCACTTGAACAAAACGCCTAGGATTAAATATGCTAACCAAACAGGAAGTTGGAATACTCAGGTGGAAAATCTACGTTAAAAAATGAATAGCGCCTGGTATAAAATTAAATTCCTCAACAGCACAGTATCCTTAGATATCCTAAAACGTATGTACTTTGCCAAATTTGTCTCTCGAGCCTCAAACTGAATATTGTGCTGGGGATCATTTGACAGCCACATGCATAAGGTTTTCCTAATTAAAAAGAGGCCATCAATTACATCTGCGGTGCAACATATAAGCCTCCAATAGACATAGAACATTGTCATAGATAACGAGGAAACAGATACCCTTACATAATTCAAATAAAACCCTTACATAAAGTCAATTACATACGAATTATCTCTCATGAATTCATCCATATTGTAATAGCACTGGTGTAACAGCAGTTTCTTAAGTTGAAACTGAAACATTTTCACAGTGGATTTATTTTTTAAATTCATTTGAAAATTGTTGAAAATGAAGGAGGCAGAGTGACATGGATCCATCTTGGATATTGCTCAAGACTGTCATCTCAAACGTACACCATCTCAAATATGAGTACCTGAATTACCTGAATAATTAATTTATGGTCATTTAATGTAAGACATCAATATTTTCACAGAAAGTTCCTGATTATTTAATTAGTTTTGTTTGATCTTTCAAGTTAGAGGATCGATTGGCATGTTTATTTTTGTGCTGCCTGTACTGCCTCAGTTTTTATTGTTAATTCTTATCATAATATTTTTTCATAAAAACAAAAGTCTATTATGATGAGAAGTGTGTGATCTCTGCTACCATTTACAGAAATTTATTTAGGTGCATTTTCGGGACGTATTGAAACCCTATAGTTAGCACATTTCTTAGGATATTATGGAGAACCCTGCTAGGGAAAGAACAGGGAAAACACAGGGAAATGATTCAGAAAAAGTTGTGGGCACCCTGTATAAGGTACCATTGGAGAGAAAAATACTAAAATTTGGTGAAAATTATCAAAAAAGCTTTTCTCTGGGGATTAATGGGTTAAAAATATGAATATCCACACTGTGGCGTGTTCTATGCCCATGTCTTTGGGCATTAATACCAAAATTGTTTTTGTTATCTACCATTATAAGTAAATGATGTACAGACAAGGAAGAGTTACAACTTTCAACTGCTTGTAATGTGGTTTACAGAATTTCTACGCTTGAACATTTGCTAAATACCTAATAGCCCTTTTTGCATAATAAAAACTTTTAGTATGTCTGGTGATGACCCCCAGAAGATAAGTGTGACTGTAAAATACCATAGTAGACCATTTTGAGCACTTACAAGTTTGCAATGCCTGCCAGATTTCTCAAAATATATCCACATTTTTGAACACAAGTTATTTATATGGATTTCCAACTGAGGAATTCATCAATTACCAGACCTAACAAGTTGGTGCTACTTACTTACTCATACTCAACATAAGTATGACAACTGGCAATTTACTATAAAATGTATTTATCGAACATACAGAATATTCCAGCTCGATCAGTTGTCATCCTGGTGCAGACATGTACCCCCGTACTCAATGCCAAAATACTCTGCAGATTTATATATTTTGTGGAGAAAAGCAAATCTCATTGCATTGAGTAAATCTCACAGAGAAGTGTGAGCATTATAATTCAGTAAATCAGCATTCAACCATGGCAATGAAAACGTTAAATTTATTTATTTTCTTTCCACTTAGCCTCATTAATATCTTAAATATAGTCAATACATTATTTACTGCAATGTCAACACAAAATGCATTCCGGTAAAGGTAAGCTTGATTGTTACATTTTTTTTAAATGCGCATTCTTCCTCATTTCATAGGTATCACATTCAATTTCGTCAGTTTACTACGTTTTTCAAAAATAAATGTTAATCGTGCGAGACGAAAGCTCACCTTTACCTGCATTCAATTTCGATTTAGTTACTTGCCTGCTTGTCTTCGTGCATTCGCACCAAATAGTCGAGTGTACTCCACAGGCCGTATGTCATGTTTCCAAGCATCTTAATCGTCTTCACACAATCAATACAAATGAACTTTGACTGCTCATCGTCCGGAGAGGCCTGAATCGGAATACAGTAATTAACATTAAGACTCACTCATAAACACATACATGTGGAAAGAAACTTCTTCTGAAGGATAAATGACATACGCGAGACAATAAATTACTAAATCAAACATGTGCAACAACTTGACCACATAAGTAAGGCTGTGTTGGCCGCTGAAACAAGTAACGTAGGCGAACAGTATTCCAAACACAAAACAAATAAGTGTCAAAATTTAGACTCCTGTGATATGAAAATGAATTTGAAGGAATAAGCATTCATTCGACATGAATGGAAAAGTCTCTGCCATGACATTCCAAATATGTTAATGTAATTAAGTTACCTCTTTCCATCGTGTGACGCTTAGATTTTTGAAATGGTAACCAACTTACTTCAAATCCGTACAACTCGTTGAGTTTATCCGCCAAAATGCAGCCATCTCTAAATAACACCGTTTCAAAAATATCCACGAAGGAATCCTTTGCCTCGAAGCACATTCTACAAAATTCAAGGCGCGACACATGTTCTTTAACAAGAGTCATATTTAGAGGGAATTGTTAATATAACAAACAAGTAAACAACCTCATTCCCCAAAACATAAGTTGCATTTCTTCCTTCATTTGTTTTATCCGGCTCGGCAAGTTCATTTTCGCGTCTTTCAAAAGCGAGAAACATATGGACACTTCACGAATTAACAATATATACTCGGAATACTAAGCACTTGCTACTTGGAGCCACTTGGTACGACATAGTATTTATTTGACCACACGATAAATATTTTACGACTGATTTTTACCGCAAGTAATCACGTAAAAACTCGTCTATTCTTCCACACTCATCTTGTACACATTCTAAATGCAAGTTGAAAATCGGCCAATGGACACAATTGTGCATCGAGTTTAGAGTTAAAAATCTATTTTTAATTTGCCATAAAAAACAAGCCTAACAGTCACATTGATCCAATTCCGACGAATTTATAGAGGAACCATTGTGGACTAAAAGCGACGATTTTTCCTAAAAGTTTCCATGTTTGTTTATATATTTCTTGATCTGGTACATTGGTTTTCCCAGTAACTTCGTCATTTTGAATTCAGGAGGGGGGGCGACCGACGACATTCCCGAATAACCCCTGGGGCGGAATTCTGTACATGCGACCGACACCTATCGGTGTCGCTAACTCGCCCGACCGACACATGTCGGTCAAGAGCTATTCCGGTGGCACCTTCGACCGATACTCGTCGATAACTTGACCGACAATCGTCGGTCAGCCGGGGTGATCCCACCGACGATTTTGAAGCCCACGGTAGGCCGACCGACACGTATTTCGTCGATTCGCGATTCCTTAAGTGTATCATCTTTAGTGTGAGAAATTTCCTGCACCGAAAGTGCAATAGTTGGGTGCAAGGAGATTGTAATTAGTTGATAAATATTAACTTTCAATCACCTTAAATGAGTGTCGGCGTTTTAACACAACCTTCGTCCCATCATCACAAAAAGGAATAAATCTGCATCTAGATTTTATACATTCTGGAAATAAAATTGAACAAGGGTTATCCTACATCTGAATACATTTTATTTACTTTTTTCTGCACAGATTTAGCAATTAACGGTGACCCACACTCAATCCTATCACTTCTAAGGTCATTTACCATAATTACGCTCAGACAAATATGACATCTTGGTATATATAACTTCAGACATAAATTGGTTTTATATTTATTGACACAATTACTATCCTCGAGCCAGTCCCTGGCATTAATGCGCTAACCAACACAACACACTATTAAACACAATGTTCGTCCCATCACTTCGAATACAAATACTTATGTAGCTCACTTTTAGAAGACCATTTACCGCTTGTCAAGGGCTTTATCGTAGCATACATGAATACCTACCGTGAGATATATTTCTCCAGACACACACAGCGGCACTCAAATAGAGGAACAATCCATGGTATTGACATCAAGTCGAGTAAATGAAAACACGACTTTTGAGGTGGTAAAATTTACTGAATGAAGGATAGTGAAACAACATAAATTGTATAAGTAGACAACAAATAATCACCCTTTCACTTGGACGTAAACAACCTACCACACTCACAATTTATGGTATTCTACAATAACACAATAATATCTGCCAATGACAAATCCTAATGCCTATTGCTAATTAGTCATTATCTTCCTAAAATATAGACGGATTAATTACTTTTTCAACAAAATCATATTGGACACAACAATGCAAAGAAATTAATAGATGAAACATGGGGTGGCAAAATTCACTGAATGAAGAATAATGATACACATCACTGTTTATTCATTCACTGGGACGTAGACACTCAATTAAAAGACAAGAACAATTCACCTAGTCACCGTGACTTCAATTCAAATAGATTCCACATCTTAATTTAGTCAAAGGTAGAGACAACGAACTGATTGCTGTTACGTCTTCTCCAACACTCACTACGTATTTGTTACACTTTTAATACTATTCATGTCATAACACATTATTTAAAGAGATCAAATCAACAAATTTACGCATAAATATCACCACTTTGACACACAATCCATCGTAGCACATAAATAACGCTTGTAATCACTGGCATGCCATAATGTAACACTCACAGCCAAAACACACGCAAAACCTTCGTTTATATATTATCACAAAAAATGACGCTGTTGTTTCTTGCACATTGAAACATAATGATGCTAACTTTATTTAAAACTTGAAATTAAATGCTCCAATGGGATAATCGCCACAGCTTAAAACCGAAAAAGACGTGCGATAGAAACTATCTTCCAAAATTACGTTGCACAGCATTCAAGACCACTATTCACATTTGAAGTCCAAGTATAGTATGTTTTAAATTATTTGTATTTAAAAAAATATACCACCCTGCGATACTTCTTCAAATATCATGAAAATTAAAAACTAAAACAACCTGTGCAAATAATCGTCGCTCGAACGTAAACAAACAGCAATTCGCCGGAAAGCGCCGTGTTCTTACGCCGTGTCCATAGTAATCATCCGCACCTTAGACAAAACAAAATAGTCCCTTTTAGGAGTTCGATTAAAATACTTTTATAGAGGATGTAATGCACATCGGTCGACTTAAATAGCATGCTCATATTTTTGAGAACTTATAAATAAATAATAATCTCTGTTCTTTTGCAAAACTTCAATACGAAATATTTAGCCTCTCGCGCAGATGCCAGTTTCCGACCGACAACTGCATGACGTCTGCAAATCGTCGCTTGCATCGACAGGTGTCGGTATGTCTCTTGTAGAGAATTGCTCGGCTGTCGGTGCAAGCGATAACCGTCGGTCGCGACCGACACCGACAGTCGTCGGTCGACATGTACAGAATTCCGCCCCTGGAGTTAACATTTCAGGAGGTTAACATAACAGTCAGGAGGTTTGAGGTCAAAATGGCTAATTTATTTATCGACATAAACGCAAAAAGGGTAAAAAGTCGCCATTTTAATTATATTTAATAACTTTTGTAAAAAATTAACTATACTGGTTCCAACCTTAATTTTGAATGTAAAATTCGTGATAAGCTCGTCGAGCTAACCCTATTATTTAAGAAAAGGTCCAAATCCGATAATAATTAACGGAGAGATGAACATGTCTACCCAATTGAAGTTAGAAAATCATTAATCTTGCGCAATGGAACACCTTCACATTAATCGAACTCCAAACGCCCCCCTTCCTTTTCACTGCTATTTAGGAACTAATTGACATGCATTTTTCTGGAGAAACTTCTTTTTTAGATAGACAACACAAGCCTTCGTAAAAAATTGTTATATTTCAGCTCTGAATGTTAAAAAACAAACGGACAATGAATTTTTAAACAATGTCGGCCACATCGGATTTAGATGCACGTACGACCTTTAAAAATACATAGAAAAATGCCATATTTTAGAAATTGAAGGCGAAAAACGTGTGCGTTGTAAAGCTACGAAGCAAATATAATTGTTTGCAAGTAAAAAACATACTCCTCTTTTAAACGATTTTGCTAATAAATAATCGACTTTTTTCAAAGAAAATATAGTATAACTCTAAAAACATTTTCCGGGCTTCGAATTGAACCTCTGTGTATCGTATATTTTGGTGATTTTAATTTATAAATAATGCTTCGCCTTATAAATATTTTGAATGACTTAATTTTAAACAAATACGCCGGTTTCATCCATATTTCCGAAGTATGTTAAGGATCATAAGTGTCAGCTATAGAAATATTTTGAACAAGTTTATTTTATTTTTTCAAAAGTATTAAACATTAAAAATATATTGATATATTTTATGTATTAATTATATTAATATTAAAGTTATAAAATGTTTTAAAAATAATTATTTTTACCCCATTTTTTCAAATTAAATCAATAACTAACTATGCAGTTTAGACCTCTCAAATTGTAAGTATTTTTAATACACACCCACAATATTCCTTAAGTTAATTTGTGCCTAAATTTAATCCGGCCGATACAGGAACAAAAAACAATTTGTTGGCACCTCTAAGACAATTTGATGCAAACTAGACCAATTTAGAAGTGGGCGGTTATCGATTCTCCGTCCCAAAAAACATCGCATTGTACTGATTTTGTTCTGATATTTTTGACTAAAATCAAAAAGTCCTTTGGTATATGTATCATAGTGTCCAGTCTGGGAGAAAATTAATTTCACCTGCTTTCTGGTCATTTTATACCACCTATTTCACTTTTATTGCCACGCTACATCTGCGCATTGGTACTAACCTTTCATTTTCTTCATAAAACCTTTTTATTTCGTAAAGTATTCACTTAAACCTGTGATATGAATCTCTTCATCGACGCCATATTGGAAAGACTGCCCTTTTCCTCCTATATCCTCCAGACGGCGCAGCGGTCGAGCAGTTTCTTCATTTTCTATACCCACCACCAAGGAGTCTATATAATTCTATTATTCATGCCCACCACCCATGAGCCTTGAACCTACACTCGAACACTGCCGTTTGTAAACTAGCCGCGCTTTACGACGCGTTACAACTTTGAAGAGACTACAACCCCCTCCAATCATCTACCCTCTCGGGGGATATTTTTCTTTAGAAAAATACGCTACAACTTGGACACCCCTCTCCAATCGTCTACCCTCTCGGGGGATATTTTCCTTTAGAAAAATACGCTACAACTTTGAAGAGACTACAAATACACCCCCCTCCAATCGTCTACCCTCTCGGGGGATATTTTTCTTTAGAAAAATACGCTACAACTTTGGTCCGCAACCTTGTTGGGGGGGTGCGTAAAGGCCATATTGTAGACGTGAAATTACTCTCTATCCCTCTAGCGGGACTTCCCAACATCTCGGAATATGGCGTCGAAATATCACGAAAATTACACGATTTTCGTCATCTTCAAACTTTATTTTATCAAAAACTACGAATCTCACGCCTTTTTTTCTTACATTTTATAACTGCGCAATCCTTTCACTTTCCTTTCCAATTCATCGAATACCCCTTACTTTTCTACGATTCTCACACAAAAATGTCTCCCAGACTGGACCCTATGATACCTTTACCAGTCCTTTATTGACTCGACTTTAAAAAATATTTCAAAATTTCTTTTGAATCTCCACGTGAGAAGATGACAGCAATGGAATTTACCGTGCTTTTCGTAGGACCAATATAATATAAGTTTTACGTGTGATTGTGCTACGGCCAAAGTACTCACACCTCCAGGCTACGTTGGGTGACCCAGATGCAACAAATTCTTATCCTGATGGATATGCTGTTTCAACACAGTCTTGTAAATGCCGGCTGCATACTATTCCTAATTCGTAGGACACAATGGGTAAGGCTCTAGATTAGAATTTGTAGAAATGCATGAACTACTCTCGTGTTGATTACATATAACTCAACATATAATTAGGAAATTAAATATCTATAATTATTCCTCTACTAGACCTCTTTGGTCAAATAAAAAACCACAATCATCAAATAAAGTAAAGTATATTATACATAATTTGATATATGTTATAACAAATCTAATTTTTTTTTTTTAAACCCCTTTTTTTTGTTTCTTCGTGAACGATGATTGTTATGCATCGTCTTATTTACTCTTTGTTCTTATTTATTGTTGATAGCAATTCATTTAAAGAGTAACGGCACATTCGGACACAGTGTGTACCGCAAGCCCACCCACATGGACCTGTATCTGAACGGAAATCACCATCCTGCCCAGCGACGAGCAGTGCTTAATACACTATTCCACCGAGCCAGGGCCATTTCCGACAAGAATAGTTTACCAAGCGAACTGAGCCACCTGAGATCAACCTTCCGCCAAAACGGATACAATGGACGTGACATTTCACTGGCCCTTAAAAGGGCAAGCCATTAGCAACCATTAGCAAGAGGCTGCTTACCGTATGTGTCCTCAGTCTCAGGGAATATATCCAGGATACTGGCGAGGCACAAGTTTGAAGTGATCCACAAACCACCCAGAAAACTACTCGTTACAGCCAAAGACCAACTTGGCCTAAAGATGCCAGGCATCCGCCAGCCAGTCAAACAGTTTATAACCTGGTTCCGTGTGACTGTGGAGAAGTCTACATTGGGGAGACTAGACGGACCATCGAAACCAGGCTGAAAGAACACCGGCGGCACCTTCGTCTAGGACAAATGGAGAAATCATCCATCGCAGAACACAGCATCTCCATGGACCACTCCATCAAATTCGAAGATGCAAGATTACTCGCCCGCTCCGGTGGCTCCTGGGAACGAGTAGTCAAAGAAGCCATCGAAATCCGGATGGAGAACCAAAACTTCAACAGGGACCAAGGGTACTCACTCAGTAATGCCTGGAAACCTATACTAAAAAACGTGAAAGAAGCCAGAAAGAACAAACATCAAAGCGACCAATCAGGAGGCTCCAAAACCTTTCCCTCCACCACGGCCAATCATGTGCCATGAAACTCAAGCCTCTAGGATATATAAGTCGACAAACAAAGCAGCATTGACATCCTTTCATCAGCCCTGATGAAGATGACTGAGTCAGACATCGAAACGTCAGCCTACATGGAGACCATCACGCGGTTGGAAACTCGAGAAAGCTTCACCAATTCATCTTACTTTTGCTGATTTCCTTCAAATTAACTGTTTCCGTTGATTGTGGAGAGGACGTTACATATGAGTATGTCATTTACTTCTCAGCCTTATTTACGTGCTTGGTATGGAGGCGTCTGCGGTGCTAAGACGAGTTTCCTTTATCCGGGTTTTTCCTCCCCTGATTAATTTTTATGGACATCAGTTTCACTTGCATCATGGGTAAGACAGCGTCGTCAGGTCAGGTGCTTGTTTCCAGATAAAACTTGATGTAGAGAGTAAAGAAAACACTGCATTCCTGATTCCTGGCAAAGGTCTTTTTCAATTCAAGAGGAAGCTTTAAGGATTAAAAACATGGGCTGCTACCTGGCAAATATTTAATTATAAAGTTCTTGGTGAAGACTTAAAACCTCACGTTTTCTTTTATTTAGATGATATTATTTATGCCTCTTCAAACGTCAATCACCTTCTTGAGATACTGCCCAAGGTGCTGGAGAGATTCTGGACCTGACTACGCTAGCTGTAATGCAAGCAAATCTATTGCCCATTAAAATGAATCAATGCAGGAAAAACCTGAATAATAGAAACATATAGTAACCTGCCTATTTATGAGTTGTTTGGTTTGATGATTATTCTTGTATTGTTTATTAAATGTCGTAATTGAATGGTGAATGAACTTCAACAACGAACCAGTGACATCATACCCCATACTCGGCAATTGCTTTCAGGTTTCTTTACATTCATTCTGAAACCATTTGAAATCAGAAAAGAATACAAGGTGATGTGAAAAAGTGACCTGGGTGTAGAATGATTACGTCACATAATATTTAACTTCTCCTTATTTTTTGGAAAAAATTAAGTCATACCGTGAACTAATCTAATGTGGGTATTAGCTTCCTTCTTTGACTTAAATGCTTTACCACACAGTTCACATTTAAAAGGTCGATCATCTGAATATTACCATATCACCTCTTCACAAGTCTAGCTGCTCTTCTACTGCACACGATCTAATTGCGATAGTAAGCCTGCGCCATAAGGATTCCAAATAAGAGTTCTACATTCCAGGTAGGGTTGTCGAGTGAAAAAAACAACATACCTAAACTTTCTCATTAGATTTACCCAGAAGTATTTTAATAAATCCTAGCTTTCATTTAACTTCAAGTATGTCTGAGTAATATACTCCAAAATTGGTCCAGAGTAATTTTAGCAACTATTGTTCATATTTTTTTTGTGATGGAAAAATACCACACAACATTTTGTCTTTTAATTACATATTAGTAAAACTTTCCTTGAATTAAGATGGCTTGGTGGCGTAATTGGCTAAACTATTTGACTAGCTACTGGGAGATTCATGTGTAAATTCTAGTCAAGTCAAACAATATTTTCAAAGCAATTTCCCTCACTTTGCTGTAGTATTTTATCAGGACTGTAAGACGTAGCAACACATGTGGTTTGAGGGACCATTCAGCAGCACTTGCATAATCAGCCGTTGCAGGATGAATGACTACGTGGAGGTAATATGGAGCGAAGGGACAGTATTTGGATTATATATTTGGACAGTCTTTCAGTTATAGAGGTCTCTTGATACTTCTTAAAGAGTTAATTTGTGTAAAAGGACAATTTTAAAGTTTGGGTAGAGTTATTTATTTCCTGTATGTACCACAGCAAGAAGGTTCAATATTTTTATGTTTATTAATGATTTCAACACATTTATTCGATGATGAAGCCACATTCACAATTACTTTAATATGATACTTATCTAGAGATGTGTAAATTATCATAATGCAGAATAAAATAATAAAGTCAATACAAACAGGAATGGAATAATAATATCTTTTAAATATTCCTAATACAACATTAATCCATTAGAATTTTAAAAAAATTGCAAAAACAAACACTGCAGCAGCACGCAATCTGGCCTTCTTTTGTCATTGTATGAGAAATTTTCGTGAAGATTCTAATATTCTCATACATTACTCTATAATGTAAGAATCAAAGTATAATATTCCAAAAGTGAGTGGCACATTCCTAAATTTATTATTAAACACGTCCAAAACATCGGAAAACACAGACTTGGCTCTTAATAATGTACAATGTATTTAGAATTTGACAGTATGAAAAATTATCTAAAAAAAATTGGAGAATTTACATAAAAAATTACAGAAATATTTAGGGGTTGCTGTTAATTACGAAAAATACAATGGTACTCACCAAAAATTACCATGGTCATATTTAGAGTGGTCCATCCCCAATACAGTTATTGCAAAAATTTTGAAAAAAGGCATATGTAACTTCGGTACATGAAAACCCTTAATCCAAAAATTAACGAATACACATTCCCTACTGATAACATATAAAACAGACAGCAGCCTGGTGCATTATCAGAAGGACATTGCGTTTGCTGTGACATCATACCCCTTACTTCGCAATTGCTGTCAGGTTTGTTTACATTCATTTTGAAAGAATTTTAAATCAGAAAAGAATATTGGGTGATGTGAAAAAGTGACCTGGGTGTAGTATGATTACGCCACATAATTTTTAACTTCTCCCTCTTCTTTAGACAAAATTAATTCATACCGGGTTCTTTCCAATTAATGATGCAAGTCAATGTGAGTCACCTCAGAGTGACTTTTCTGCTTTCCAATTGTTCCGTGTCGCTGGCGCGTGTTGACTCAATGCGACTCGCTGGAAGAGGAGAGTTTGCTGATGTCATGGTACAAAGTAGAGTAGATTTCGGTCGTTTGGGACGCATTGGACCAGCACACTTTGTTTCAATCAAACGGGTGTGCCATTTAAGCGAAATATAACGTAAATACATACTTGTATGTGTACTAATTTAAATTAAGAAAGGCCTAGTTCGGTTTCACTGCACTTAGGGATTTATTCACACATATATAAATCGAAAACTACATCGGCAATAGTAATAAAAATGCAGGCATTTTCCATAATTGACAATTCTTTTTGTCCAATTGAAAATATTTTCCCTCATCCTTGGTAAACCCACTAAACGCAGCACGATTAAATATTCGTTAAATACAATCATAGTTTATGGCATTTTACGTTATATTAAAAAAGTGCATGACTCATAAGCATTTACTTAACTTAAATATCTTTAAAATAGTTATCGACGGGGGAATCTCTTCAATTGAACCTGTAGCATTCTTTTTACTCTGTGCGTTTTAAACCAAATAAAATTGAAAACTAAACCTCTTTTATGGAACTTATAGTCAACAGTATTAAACATAAGAATACTTTACTAAAATATCATTTAAAATATCAGTGATTGAATGCATTTGCCAGATACCCTCGGTTTTGATGGAGTGTAATTAAGGAAAACATTAAAAGATTGTACGTCTCCAATATCGTGTTGAAAGTTATGTTGTTATATTTCATGGAAAAAGTAATAAGCAAACTGACTTAAAATGGCTAACAGGACTACAGAAGAATAAATTACTATTATTTTTGTAAAGATGCGTTGCATCTTGGTGGCCATTGCATAAAACTAATATTCCAACCTTTAATTATTAATAATGAATCCACTGCTGAAGTTTATATCTATAGTTGACACTCCTTTGAAAAGAAAACAAACCGATTACATTTTTCTTAAACTTCATCGTAACATTTCAAACAATTGTGACTGTGCTTCGATTCCTGCGAATGGATATCTGCTTTCCCATTAGCCGCAGTGGAAGTTGACAGAAGTTGCCTCCAAGCGACGCATGAGTCGCTGGGACTCACTTAATTGGAAAGCACGCACCATGTACTGATCTAAGGTGGGCATTAAATTGCTTCTTTGACTTAAAATGTTTACCACACCGTTCACATTTAAAAGGGCGATCATCCGAATGGACAGTATAATGTTCCACGAGTTCACGCCTAATGCTGAATTTCCTATTGCAAATGCCACACTCATGTGGCTTCAGTTTCAAATGAACAGCCCTGATGTGGACACACAATGAGCTAGATTGATTAAACTTCTTTGGACACAGATGACATACATGTCTCTTGACAGTGCCATGAGTATCAGAATGATGCCTTAACTCCCATTTTTCCAGGAATCCCTTTCCACATAATTCACAATTATGTACAAATGTTCCCAATTGGCAACAACGAGTATGCAATTTGAAACGGGATTTATTCATATATTTTTTTCCACACTTGGAGCATTTATGCTTCTTATCTGAAGAGTGGCATGACTGATGAATACCAAGATCTGCACGAGACTGGAATCCTAGGAAGCAGACACCACACACAATTCCCTTGCTTATGTTGTGCAATTCATTTAAATGCATAACTACCTTTGCTCTTGATGAGAAGTTATCATCGCACAAGCTGCAAATATATTTATTCTCACTAGAATGTTTGGCACTGTGTGTTCTAAATTCACTTTCCGAAAGGAATACTCTGTGACAAATGAAACACTTGTGAAAAACTGCAGAGAGATGGCACATGACAATATGATCCCTCAGCTTGGACTTGTATGTGTATGGCTTGTTGCAGTAATCACAAATTACGTCACTATTCGTTGAATCTAAACACTTTCCAAGCAATGCCACACCTTTCTCCATTTTCCCACTATCTACAACGGAGTTATTATCACCAGGTACATGTTGCCCAAGAGAATCAACTAATGAAGAATGAGACCTAATATAAGAAGACACTTCTCTGGAAAACTTGTGTCCTTTCACTTTAGCTAAACATTCAGAATAACCTAATGTTACCTCATCCCCCTTACACATGCTATCATCTCTTGTACTTTTATCTCTCTGGAGTGAACATCTATTACTCATACTATAACTAGCACCAAATAAAGCACTTTGTAATGATGCTTCTGAATCATGAACTTTAGAGACCTTTTCATGACTAGAATTTTCAGACTGGTGGTTCCACAAGGCACTATCTTCTGGACCGATGTATTTTAATCTCTTCAGAAAATTGTTTAAGCTTTCAAAACTCCGTGGTTTGCACTTGAAATCATATTTCTTTATGTGATTCACCAATCTCTTCGTGTTCCTAAAGTGTTTTTGACACCTTGCACAGCACAACTCACTCCTTAACAAACTGATTTCACCCGACAACACCTTAAATTCCATACTTGATTCAATCAAGTCAGTTGCTTTGCTCCGGTTATCCATGCTTGCATTTCGTCTGTGTGTTTTCAAATGGATCCTCAGCTCCGTACGGGTAAGAAATTCTGCATTGCACTCAGTACACCAACAGTACTCCACTGGTTCTTCTCCTTCAGAGTCATCACTTTTTTTACAGTCTAGGACATCATTTTTGCTGCAGCTTGTACCAGATGTCCGGGACAAATCAATGCCGCTTGGAAGTTCAACAGATTGGGATGACCATTCTTTCTCTGGTTTGGACAGGAAGTCGAGTGATCCCTTGGGGATGAAGAATGATGCCATCTCCATCTATAAGGACATAATAACAAAAATGTAAAGACTACATCTGCATGCTATCATGCAAGCCACCTTGAATGTGCAAGGAGCATGTACGGAGACACCAGATATGAATTGAAGGGACGGAATAGGGGAATAGAGTTGAGTAATGGAAAGGATGAATAAAGTAAACTGTATGCTAACGGAGTGTGCAACTCTGTTTTCTTCGGAGTTATTAATGGTATATGGGAAGGAGGAATTACTTACTATACCTATCTGTAAGGCAGTGTATCTCTTTTATGCCCGGTAACAGAAATGACGGTCAATGGAAATTTTATTGATCCATGATCCAAGTAGATGGTGATTAGGAGGGTTGCAGGTTGCGTCATAATCCACAATGTTACCTTGAGATGAGATGTCTAACTAAGGTTTACGGGAAGGAAAGTTATGCTGATATGCAGGTGGCCTGTTTGTCCTAAGTTATGGGGCAACAATCAGAAATTATTGAATAAATCATTAGTTACTTGAAATAAAAAAGAATGAAATCATTTTTGGATTTGAAACCCTTTAATGCTTCTGAATCTGAAAAAAAAATATGACTTTTTTTGATCATTTTTGTAAAAAAAAACATCAATGAAGTGGTGAATCTGGCGTGTAACCTTGGAGTCTCCCGAGATTGCCACCCAAGTCACGCCACCTAAAGCCACGTGAAACTTTTCGATCTTTCGGATTAATGACGAAGGTCGCTGCTTACCTATGTATCTTGTAAAATTCTTGACTGAAATCTTTATTTTCTAGGTCCCAAATACTAGCAGAGTACTCGAGGTGCGGTTTTACCAATGAAAAAAATGAATTTTTCAATTAATTTTGAACAACGTTCTGTACGTGTTATATGAATGCATTTTTTGCCAACTTCTGATTCACTCACTACGTTTTGACCCAAAATTTAGTTTTTTATAGGTGGCGGTAGAGCCAGGGTGTCCGGTGAATATCAATTTTTTTTTCCCTGAGTTTTCCAGGTAAATTTTGAATTTTCCAGGGTCATGTCGCACTTTGTTTCTAACATATTTTTAATGAATTTCTGATAAAATTGGCATATTTTGCTTAATTGAAAAATACGAGAAATGTCGGCACCTACTTTGTTTAAATAATAGAGTATGCGAGGAATGTGGAGTAATAAGAGTTTTATTTCAACCAACAAATAAACAAAAATGGTTAACTGACAACAAAATTGGAGTCAGGTGCAATTTGATCGCAATGAATTAGCTTCAGCATAGTTTGATAAAGAAGTTGTAAATAAAAGAAACTGGTGTGATTTTTCTCAACAAGTGCATTTCCGATTCAACATCTGCAACAAATTTCTCAGCTTTTCAAGAAATTTGTTTTTTTTTGTTTTGCAGCTCTTGAACTTTTTTCAGTGCCTCTTTATTATTAATTTTCCCTTAAGGCTTTGGTACCTTTCCTCTTCTCCGCTAAGGCTTCACTGCACTTTACATGAAAATTTTGGGAACTGCGAATTAATTGCTTTGTAATAGGTACGGCTCTACCACCCGAAATAATTCAATTTGAACAAAATTGTATTTGTTGGAAAATACATGAATTATAATTAAATTGGGCTGACCCTGTACAAAGGGCCTGTCAACTTCAAACCCGAGGGCTGTGTTTTCAACACGCAGTGACCGCAAAATGTATTTCCGCTCCTTCAAAAACATTTCTAAAATGAGGGGTGATTATTGGGTGAGGATTATCAATCATATAGCAATGCCCAATTATCCGTTTAGGTTGCCGGCCGAATGGTTTTCGTATAATAATAATTTTCATATAAATTCCACTGCGCATGCGCAGGCGTTTAGATTTCTCGTAAATTTGGCAACACCAAGAATTCAATTCATACGGCTCTTCGAACGGAATCAAGATTTCCGTGCGGAATTCTGTTTCCGCTGAAGGAGATATACAATCGCATTTTGGCATCAACTCCGATTCCATTCGTAGTGGCCATTTTACGTGGGAAATATTCTATTTGAATTTTGTCTTGTTATGCAATTGGCCCCCTGGACTGCGTGAAGCATGTCGTATAGCAGCGGTTGAATTGATTTTCAGATCACTACTTAATTCTACATTTATTGTATTTCTTCACTTTACTTTCTTTTTTAAGTTTTATAAAAAATAGATCGAGAACTTCTCTTTCCTTTTCAATCCAACAATACCGATCAACAACTCCCTGGCAACCTCGAGACTCAAAGGTATTGAGGTTTTCTTAATCATTCAGACATACGTCAAGCACAAGCTGCGAGCGGGCGTACAGCTGCAAAAAGATTATGAAATAAACAGTGAGCGCAAGGCTACGCTGATTATGAGCCAAGCATAAAGCAAACAAAGACGCATGTTAAACCTCTCTCTCTGCCTCAATGGAAACCGGATGCCGTCCATTTTCCAGGGTTTTTCGGAAAAATGCAAAAATTCCCTGAGATTTCACTGAATATTCCAGGTTTTCAAGGTTTTCCAGGTCGCCGGAAAACCCTGAGAGCTCACCCCGTACTAATTGTAAGCCATTGGCGTGAGAAATTCTCACATTCAGGGTAGGGGGGCACATAGTTCCTTTCCCTGGGCCACCTGCAATTTCCCACGAAATTCTGACAGTCAGAAAATCTCAGAGGCTTTAAGGTGGTAGTGGGCAGAGAGGCTTCACCGGGGATCGAACCCGGGACCCTATGGGCCACACCCCAGCTACTCGGATTAATCCTCCTTTTTATAAAAAAAAAGTTCAACAGCAATTGTCGGTGGTAGGCTAAAACCATTAATCGCGTCTAAAAATCTGTATCATTTCACACATTTACGGTAGGTACATACTTATTTACTTTTGTATCGTTATACAGTGTTTATTATTGTTAACCTTTGAGCTTAGAAGCAACCACCAAAAGCGCTCGAATACATTTATTGTCATCATTTAGCTGAGATTAATGATGAATAACTAGTTTATAACTTATAAGTTCCTTGGTACGGAGGAGACAAACACAAAAGGATTGCACGGATCCAAACAGTTCATCCGTGGGAAGCCCATAAGGGTTGGAATCAAATTATGGACTACAGCTGATCTCTCTGGATATGTTTTTCATGCAGAGCCTTATGCTGCATCTCTCAAATACTCCTTCCGAAAATGAACCAATGCGGATGTTGTCCTGGGTTTGGTTTACGTCATGTAACGAAGCTTTATTTTGAAATTTTTTCACTTCTGAAAAGCTGCTTACATGTTCATAAGAAAAGGGCTTAGGAGGAACAGGAACTCTTTGAGAAAACAGGGTGAAAAGTATCTATTAACTATTCGAAAGAAATCTTTTCAACAAGAGGAAGTGTGGTGACTTTGAACATGTGTCGAATTGCTCATTGCAAAATGGAACGGCAATGCTGTGGTCACTGCAATGACTAACTGCACTTCTAAAATGGGGACAAAGTAGGTGAAGAGATATTTTTCCATTGAAAAAAGAGAATATTTCTTCCAATGCCAACCATTATCAGAGAATATAATATGAATATGGGTGGCGTGGCCTTACACGATCAACTTGTAAGGACCAAGAAGAGGTGGTGGGCATTTTTTGCTTGGGGACTGGATGCATCGTGCACTCAGGGATGACTGTTATACCGAAAATTGGGGTACTATATACCTCTACTACAGTTTCGGAGGGAAATAGTGACATATATTGGGGAATTATAGCGCCAAGGAAAGATGGGTTCATTCACGTGGTGCCATGGAAGACCTTCGAAGGACAAAACAGATCACACCATTGTTCGTGGAGAAACGAAGTATAGGAGATGTAAGGTGAGTGGAAACCGAACAATATACTTTTGTCAAAAGTGCCAGAAGACCCTTCATCCCGAGTGTTTTGAGGGATTTTATTATTGGCATTGACATAGGGCAAAAAAGCAAAATATAAAATACTCTAAATGAAAGTCAATACTTTGCTATTTTCATTGATCATCCATTACTCATCCTGTTTTAAAACTTTAAATGTATAATTTTCAATAATTCATGTATAATAGCATCATTTATCACAGTAAACGAAAATACATGGACACCACCCATTGGAAACTTAAGTTGCCAGCAAAAAAAACATTGTTCTACTTGCATAATATTTTTTAAATTATTTTTCTCGATATAAGGTACCATTGGAGAGAAACATTAAAATTTGGTGAAAATTGTCAAAAAAAAATTTTCCCTGGCCATTAATGGGTTAAACATACGAATATCCACACTGTGGCGTGTTCTATGCCCAAGTCTTTGAGCATTAATGCCAAAATTGTTTTTGTTACCTACCAGCATAAGTATATGATGTACAGACAAGGAAGAGTCACAACTTTCAACTGCTTGTTATGTGGTTCACAGAATTTCCATAATTGAACATTTTCTAAATACCTAATAGCCACTTATGCATAATAAAAACTTTTCGGAAGCCTGGTGATGACCCCCAGAAGATAAGTGTGACTGTAAAATACCATAGTAGACCATTTTGAGCACTTCCAAGTTTGCAATGCCTGCCAGATTTCTCAAAATATATCCACATTTTGACATTTTGGAACACAAGTTGTTTATATGGATTTCCCAACTGAGGGATTCATCAATTACCAGACATAACAAGTTGGTGCTACTTACTTACTCATACTCAACATAAGTATGACAACTGGCAATTTACTATAAAATGTATTTATCGAACATACAGAATATTCCAGCTCAATCAGTTATCATCAGGTGCAGACATGTACCCCCGTACCCAATGCCAAAATGCTCTGCAGATTTATATATTTTGTGGAAAAAAGCAAATCTCATTGCATTGAGTAAATCTAACAGAGAAGTGAGAGCATTATAATTCAGTAAATCAGCATTCAACCATGGTTATAAAAACGTAAAAGTTATTTATTTTCTTTCCACTAAGCCTCATTAATATCTTACATATAGTGAATACATTATTTATTGCAATGTGAACACAAAATGCATTCAGGTAAAGGTAAGCTTGATTGTTACATATTTAAAAAATGCGCATTCTTCCTCATTTCATAGATATCACATTCAATTTCGTCAGTTTACTACGTTTTTCAAAAATAAATGTGAACCGTGCGAGACAAAGGCTCACCTTTACCTGCATTCAATTTCGATTTAGTTACTTGCCTGCTTGTCTTCGTGCATTCGCACCAAATAGTCGAGTGTACTCCAAAGGCCGTATGTCATGTTTCCAAGCATCTTAATCGTCTTCACACAATCAATACAAATGAACTTTGACTGCTCATCGTCCGGAGAGGCCTGAATCGGAATACAGTAATTAACATTAAGACTCACTCATAAACACATACATGTGGAAAGAAACTTCTTCTGAAGGATAAATGACATACGCGAGACAATAAATTACTAAATCAAACATGTGCAACAACTTGACCACATAAGTAAGGCTGTGTTGGCCGCTGGAACAAGGAACGTAGGCGAACAGTATTCCAAACACAAAACAAATAATTGTCAAAATTTAGACTCCTGTATTATGAAAATGAACTTGAAGGAATAAGCATTCATTCGACACGAATGGAAAAGTTTCTGCCATGACATTCCAAATATGTTAATGTAATTAAGTAATCTCTTTCCATCGAAGTGGCGCTTAGGTTTTTGAAATGGTAACCAACTTACTTCAAATCCGTACAACTCGTTGAGTTTATCCGCCAAAATGCAGCCGTCTCTAAATAACACCGTTTCAAAAATATCCACGAAGGAATCCTTTGCCGCGAAGCACATTCTACAAAATTCAAAGTGCGACACATGTTCTTTAACAAGAGTCATATTTAGAGGGAATTCTTAAGTGTTAATATACCAAACTAGTAAACAACCTCATCCACCAAAACATAAGTTGCATTTCTTCCTTCATTTGTTTTATCCGGCTCGGCAAGTTCATTTTCGCGTCTTTCAAAAGCGAGAAACATTTGGACATTTCACGAATTAATAACATATACTTGGATTACAAGGCACTTTGTACTTGGAGCCACTTGGTACGATATAGTTATTATTTGACCACACGATAAATATTTTACGACTGATTTTTACCGCAAGTAATCACGTAAAAACTCGGCTATTCTTCCACACTCATCTTGTACAAATTCTAAATGCAAGTTGAAAATCGGGCAATGGACACAATTGTGCATCGAGTTTAGAGTTAAAAATCTATTTTTAATTTGCCATAAAAAACAAGCCTAACAGTCACATTGATCCAATTCCGACGAATTTATAGAGGAAACATTGTGTACTAAAAGCGACGATTTTTCCTAAAAGTTTCCATGTTTGTTTATATATTTCTTGATCTGGTACATTGGTTTTCCCAGTAATTTCGTCATTTTGAATTCAGGAGGGGGGGCGACCGAAGACATTCCCGAACAACCCCTGGAGTTAACATTCCAAATATACTCGGAATACTAAGCACTTGCTACTTGGAGCCACTTGGTACGATATAATATTTATTTGATCACACGATAAATGTTTTACCGCAATAATTTTTAATGCCGCAAGTAATCATGTAGAAATTCGGCTATTCTTCCACACTCATCTCATACACATTCTAAATGCGAGATGGAAATCCGGAAATGGACACATTTGCGCCTAGGGTTTAAAGAGAAAAATTTATTTTTAATATTGCCAAAAAAACATCAGAGAGAAGAAGTCAGGAGGTTTGAGGTCAAAATTTATAATTTAATTATCGAGATAAACGCAAAAAGGGTAAAAAGTCGCCATTTTAATTATATTTAATAACTTTTGTAAAGAATTAACTATACTGGTTCAAACCTTAATTTTGAATGTAAACTTCGTGATAGGCTCGTCGAGCTATCCCTATTATTTAAGAAAAGGTCCAAATCCGATAATAATTAACGGTGAGATGAACATGACTACCCAATTATAGTTAGAAAATCATTAATCTTGCGCAATGGAACACTTCCACATTTATCGAACTCCAATCGCCCCCCTCACTTTTCACTGCTATTTAAGAACTAATTGACATGCATTATTCTGGAGAAACTTCTTTTTTAGATAGACAACACAAGCCTTCGTTAAAAATTCTTATATTTCAGCTCTGAATGTTAAACAACAAACCGGCAATGAATGTTTAAACAATTTCGGCCACATCGGATTTAGATGCACGTACGACATTTAAAAATACACAGAAAAATGCCATATTTTAGAAATTGAAGGCGAAAAACGTGTGCGTTGTAAAGCTACGAAGCAAATATAATTGTTTGCAAGTAAAAAACATAATCCTCTTTTAAACGATTTTGTTAATAAATAATCGACTTTTTTTTCACGTAGAATATCATAGTATAACTTTTGAAACATCTTCCGGGCTTCGAACTGAACCCCTGTGCATCGTAAGTTTCGGAGATTTTAATTTTTAAATAATGCTTCGCGTTATAAATATTTTGAATTACTTAATTTTAAACAAATACGCCGGTTTCATCCATATTTCCGATGTATATTAAGGATCATAAGTGTCAGCTTGTGAAATATTTTGAACAAGTTTATTTTATTTTTTCAAAGGTATTAAACATTAAAAATATATTGATATATTATATGTATTAATTATATTAATTTTAAAGTTATAAAATGTTTTAAAATTATTATTTATCCCATTTTTTAAATTAAATCAATAACTAACTATGCAGTTTTTTCCTCTGACCTCTCGAATTGTAAGTATTTTTAATACACACCCACAATATTCCTTAAGTTAATTTGTGCCAAGATTTCATCCGGCCGATACAGGAACAAAAATCGATTTGTAGGCACCTTAAAGACAATTTGATGCAAACTAGACCAATTTAGAAGTGGGCGGTTATCGATTCTCCGTCCCAAAAAACATCGCATTGTACTGATTTTGTTCTGATATTTTTGACTAAAATCAAAAAGTCCTTTTTTGACTCGACTTTAAAAAATATTTCAAATTTTCTTTTGAACCTCCACGTGAGAAGTTGACAGCAATGGCATTTACCGTGCTTTTCGTAGGACCAATATAATATAAGTTTAACGTGTGATTGTGCTACGGCCAAAGTACTCACACCTCCAGGCTACGTTGGGTGACCCAGATGCAACAAATTCTTATCCTGATGGATATGCTGTGTTTCAACACAGTCTTGTAAATGCCGGCTGCATACTATTCCTAATTCGTAGGACACAATGGGTAAGGCTCTAGATTAGAATTTGTAGAAATGCATGAACTACTCTCGTGTTGATTACATATAACTCAACATATAATCAGGAAATTAAATATCTATATGATTCCTCTACTAGACCTCTTTCGTCAAATAAAAAACCACAATCAACAAATAAAGTAAAGTATATTATAATTTGATAAACATATGTAATTACAAAACTAAATTTACTTTCCTTTTTTGAAAACACCTTTTTTTGTTTCTCCGTGAACGATTATTGTTATGCATCGTCTTATTTACTCTTTGTTCTTATTTATTGTTGATAACAATTCATCTAAAGAGTAACGGCACAATCAGAAACAGTGTGTACCGCAAGCCCACACACACGGAACTGTATCTGAACGGAAATAGCCATCACCATCCCGCCCAGCGACGAGCAGTGCTTAATACACTATTCCACCGAGCCAGGGCCATTTCCGACAAGAATAGTTTACCAAGCGAACTAAGCTACCTGAGATCAACCTTCCGCCAAAACGGATACAATGGACGTGACATTTCACTGGCCCTTAAAAGGGCAAGCCATTAGCAACCATTAGCAAGAGGCTGCTTACCGTATGTGTCCTCAGTCTCAGGGAAAATATCCAGGATACTGGCGAGGCACAAGTTTGAAGTGATCCACAAACCACCCGGAAAACTACTCGTTACAGC
Source organism: Pyrrhosoma nymphula (assembly GCA_963573305.1). Lineage (NCBI taxonomy): Eukaryota > Metazoa > Arthropoda > Insecta > Odonata > Coenagrionidae > Pyrrhosoma > Pyrrhosoma nymphula. The sequence goes on along the minus strand of OY754340.1, from coordinate 62,837,006 downwards.
CAAAGACCAACTTGGCCTAAAGACGCCAGGCATCCGCCAGCTAGTCAAACAGTTTATAGCCAGGTTCCATGTGACTGCAGAGAAGTCTACATTGGGGAGACTAGACGGACCATCGAAACCAGGCTGAAAGAACACCTGCGGCACCTTCGTCTAGGACAAATGGAGAAATCAGCCATCGCAGAACACAGCATCTCCATGGACCACTCCATCAAATTCGAAGATGCAAGATTACTCGCCCGCTCCGGTGGCTCCTGGGAACGAGTAGTCAAAGAAGCCATCGAAATCCGGATGGAGAACCGAAACTTCAACAGGGACCAAGGATACTCACTCAGTAATGCCTGGAAACCTATACTTAAAAACGTGAAAGAAGCCAGAAAGAACAAACATCAAAGCGACCAATCATGAGGCTCCAAAACCTTTCCCTCCACCACGGCCAATCATGTGCCATGAAACTCAAGGCTCTAGGATATATAAGTCGACAAACAAAGCAGCATTGACATCCTTTCATCAGCCCTGATGAAGATGACTGAGTCAGACATCGAAACGTCAGCCTACATGGAGACCATTACCCGGTTGGAAACTCGAGAAAGCTTCACCAATTCATCTTACTTTTGCTGATTTCCTTCAAATTAACTGTTTCTGTTGTTTGTGGAGAGGACGTTACATATGAGTTTGTCATTTACTTATCAGCCTTAGTACCTGCTTGGTACAGATCCGTACCCAGCAGGTCACGCAGGCGTCTGCGGTGCTAAGACGAGTTTCCTTTATCCTGGTTTTTCCTCCCCTGATTAATTTTTATGGACAACAGTTTCACTTGCATCATGGGTCAGTCAGCGTCGTCAGGTCAGGTGCTTGTTTCCAGATAAAACTTGATTAAGAGAGTAAAGAAAACCCTGCATTCCTGATTCCTGGCAAAGGTCTTTTTCAATTCAAGAGGAAGCTTTAAGGATTAAAAACATGGGCTGCTACCTGGCAAATATTTAATTATAAAGTTCTTGGTGAAGACTTAAAACCTCACGTTTTCTTTTATTTAGATGATATTATTTATGCCTCTTCAAACGTCAATCACCTTCTTGAGATACTGCCCAAGGTGCTGGAGAGATTCTGGACCTGACTACGCTAGCTGTAACGCAAGCAAAACTATTGCCCATTAAAATGAATCAATGCAGGAAAAACCTGAATAATAGAAACATATAGTAACCTGCCTATTTATGAGTTGTTTGGTTTGATGATTATTCTTGTATTGTTTATTAAATGTCTTAATTGAATGGTGAATGAACTTCAACAACGAACCAGTGACATCATACCCCACGCTCGGCAATTGCTTTCGGGTTTCTTTACATTCATTCTGAAACCAATTGAAATCAGAAAAGAATATTAGGTGATGTGAAAAAGTGACCTGGGTGTAGAATAATTGCATCACATAATATTTAACTACTCCCTCTTTTATTGACAAAATTAAGTCATACCGTGAACTAATCTAATGTGGGTATTAACATCCTTCGTTGACTTAAAATACTTACCACACAGTTCACATTTAAAAGAACTAAAGGAAAAGTTGGAATATGTAACATACAGAGGGTACTGCTTTATGCACAGTAGTCACATCTTTGGAAGAGCTAATGACCAGGGTTACAACAAACGGGGGGGGGGGGGCCTTTGCCACCCCCCCCCCCATCCCAATCATGATCGTGGAATCAGACGTTGTCGCTCACTTTTAAATGGACACTGCCCGTTTTGCAAAATCTCTTAACTTTGGTAACTCCCCCCCCCCCACGATTACAGGGGGTTGTTGCGCCCCTGCTAATAAATTAATAATAGCCAGGGTTTATTCTGATTAGGCTAATTTGAACAAAAAAATCACACGTAAAGTTGTGTGAGCTCTTTTCTCTAAATAATACCCTTGCGACCACCATAAAGCAGCCAGTTCTTTTTTAAAACGCTTTTATTAGTTCGGTTTCCGTCATGTCTGTCCGGGTGGAATATTGCAACAGAGTTTGAACTAACTTCCCGATGAACTAGAGACTTGAAATTTTATCAATAGCTCAGACGTGGATGACAATGCAATATTAGCTATCCATTATAACAATTAATTGATTAATTATTTGTTAATAAATTAACAATTAATTAATTAACATATTTCCTGATGTGCTAGTAGAGGCTTGTAATTTTAACCACAGTTCATAAGTGGATGACAATGCAATGATAGCTACATGTTATAACAATTAATTGATTAATTAATTAAAAAATTTCCTGATGTGTTTGGAGAGGCTCGAAACTTTAACCGTGCCAAGGTGCATAAAAACTATTTCACCACAGTCACACGCATTCGGGGTATTACTGACCCAGTTCTCAGTATGGTAAAAGGTCTGATAAATGTGTTAGTCACTCGCTCGACAGATAATCATACTCAGCCGATAAAGAATTACTTCTGGACATAATAATGACGGCGTATAGAGCTGTATACGCCACGCCATTAATAGAATATATAGAGATCTAACAGTTGATAGTTCCTCATGCACATGACTCATGGCAATAAGACTAAAAAGCAGAAAATAATAAATTAAATAAAAATAATTTTTTAATATACCACATATTTAAAACAGTCTAATAAGTATAAAATAATTTTCCCTGGGCCCTTCTGAATTTTTGAGGATGAATCATTAGTGGCTATGGAGATATTTGTAAGACTTGAAGAGAAAAACGTGGGGTGCAGGAAACCCATGATAATAATTATATAAGGAGGATTAAAGGGACCAGGCGTCGTTGAGCAAACTCCCACAGTTAATACCATTTGCAATGCACTGAAATTGGTTGTGAATTCACCCGGATTATCTACTTCTATTATCTACTGCCTACGCCCCACGTTTTTCTCTTAAAGTCTTACAAATATCTCCATAGCCACTGAAAATTCATCCTCAAAAATCTGGAAGGGCCCAGGGAAAACTAATTTATACTTTTTAGTCTGTTTTAAAAATGTGGTATGTTAAAAAATTATTTTTATTTAATTAATTTAAATATAGACTCAGCTCATCTTGCTCAACTACTACAGTAAGGGTCAGTTGTATCAAATATTTTATGAAACAAAAGTTATACATAATATTTAGAAGATCTACAATATGAACAAGTCTTATATCGTGCCTACTTCTTAAGTTATGATTTATTTTTTCCGATAAACAGATTTTTTCCAACCTATGAGATATTGGGTGGTTTTATCAAATAATCTTTCAATCAAAGGTTTTGGTAGGAGTCTAAGAAAGTATAATTAATTGAACAAATGCAATACATTTCATATTAAGGTAATTATAGTGATTTTTCTGCAGTAGTGATTTTATATTTTATCAATTTGAATCAGAAGCCAACTCTCACCTCCAACAAGTAAGAATATTTTGAGCAGAAAATATACGAAAATCCAGAGTAATATGTACTGCAGTTGAAGTGGGTTCAAGGAAGGAAGTCAATTAAGACCATTCTAAGTTTTACTCAGAAGAGATTTACATTTATTCATGATCATATTTCAAAAATATATTTATGACAAAATAGAACTAAGCCAGCCAATTTCATTTCAACATCAAACAACTCCCAATTATAATTTTCACCAGAAATCACGGAACAGGAGATGAGAGGCAAACAGAACTTTGCGTTGAATACATACGATATGCATTTTTTCCACACTAATAGAATGATTAGGCTTTACAATGCACTCTTCGCATGTGTTCACGAACGTATAAATTTAACTTAAATGTCTTACCACACAGTTCACATGAAAAAGGCCGGTCATCTGAATGGACAGCATAGTGTTTGAAGAGATGCTCTCTAACACTGAATCTTTTGTTACAAATACCACACTCATGTGGCTTGAGCTTCAAGTGAACACACCTTATGTGTACAAGCAGCCGACTACTCTGAGTAAACTTCTTTTGACAGAGTTGGCACTGGAATCTCTTGACAGACCCATGGCTATAAGAATGATTATCCAATGTCTGCTTGGTTACGAACGTCTTTCCACATATTTGGCACTGGTGCGCGTCTGTTCCCAATTGACAAGAGTTCACATGTGCATTGTAATAACGTTTATTCATAATTGACTTACCACACTTGGAGCATTTATATTTCTTATCGTACAAGTGGCAATCCTGATGAAGTCCCAGTTCTGGTCGAGACGAAAACCCAAGGAAGCAAACGCCACAAACACATCCCTTCTTACATCCGTGAACTTCCTTCAAATGCAAAGTCATGCTTCGTCTGGATGAAAAGTTGTCGTTACACAAGGTGCAGATGTATTTACTCTTACTGGTATGCACAGCACAGTGAGTTTTCAATTCACTTTCTGAAGGGAATACACTGTAACAAGTTAAACACTTGTGAACAACTATGGAGAGATGACACATTACCATATGCTCCCTTAATTTATATTTCAAAGTAAAAGACTTGTTGCAGTAATCGCAAACCACAATGACTCCATCTACACTCGCAACTTCCCCAAAAAATAATTTCTCATCCATTACGGGGCTAAGTGCATCAGGATCACGACTTTGAAGAGACTTTCCAAGCATTGTCACATCCTTTTCAATTTCATTACCATCTATTTTACAATTATTAACACCACAAATGTCTTGCTTAAGGGAATGAGTTAATGAAGGATTAGATCCAACATGAGAAGTCGATACCCTAGATATCTTTCGAGTTTTAACAATCGGAAAACCCTTTGAATTATCAGAAGATACATTGCCATGACTGTGTGTACTCGCATCTATTTCACTAACTATTTCCCGCTGAAAACATTTGGAATCATCACTTCTACCAGAATCAATTGAACCACATACTGAAGATGCTTTGGAATGATGAATTTTAGAGTCAATTGCAGAACTGGAATTAGAAGATGGAATGTTTAACAAGGTGTTACCCTCTGGACTAGTGGATTTCAAACTCTTCAGCAAGCTAATCAAACGTTCGAACCTCCTCGGTTTGCATTTGAAATCATGTCTCTCTATGTGCTTCACCAATCTTTTCTCACTCCGAAACTCTTTTAGGCATTTACCACAACACAATCGATTCTTTAAATGGCTGAATTCACCCGAAAGCAACTTGAATTCCATACTTGACTCAACTGACTCAGTTGCTTCACAGAAGTTATCCTGACTCACTGTACTGTCGTGTGTTTTCAAATGGATCCTCAGCTCCTCCTTATCAAGAAACTCTGCGTTGCACTGTGAACACCAACAATATTCCACCAGCTCGTCTACTTCACTCCCTTCGCAATCCATGTCATTGTTTTCACTGCAGTCCATTACAGATGTCCTCGACACATCAATGTCATTCGGAAGAGCAACAGTTTGGGAGATGCATTCTTCCTTCGGTGAGAACAGGAAGTCAAGTGATTCCCTCGGGATGTTGAACGACGTAGTCTCCATCTACAAGAATGAAATCAAATATCAAGTCTACATCTACATGCTTTCTTGAGAGCTACAGCTCAAGCTAGTGGCAGGGGGTAGTAGGATGACAACAAGCCAAGGAGTGTAGAATGGAACAGGGGAAAGGAATTGTAAGTGCACTTGTGTAACAGCAGTTTCTTAAGTTCAAACTTAAACATCTTTACAGTGGACTTATTTTCTAAATTCATTTGAAAATTGTTGAAAATAAGGGAGGCAGAGTGACGTGGACCCTTCTTGGATATTGCACAAGATTACCTTAGAGTTCTCTTTAATCACTTTGGTGCATCAATTTGGCGACCGTGACAGGACTCTTTAATTTGAGCAGTAAATTTTAATTCAGTGGATTCTATTCGTGTTTATTCATGCGTTGAAGTTATTCATCGAGAAGATGAACATGGTTAACCTGAAAAAGGCTTTAGCAGATAGGAATCTGCCAATGTCTGGGACAAGATATGATTTGAGAATGAGGTTAGAAGAAGAATTAAGGAAGGAAGGAAAAGACCCAGCCGATTATTTTGCGGAGACCAAAGAGTGCAGCGAACAGCAGGTGTGCGATTAGTCAACTATGCCGAGTGCAGATAAATTATCTCAATTAATGATGCAAATGACAAACATAACAAAGGAAATAAAAGTTCAATCAGCCGAAATTAAGACTCAGTCTGAAAGGATTGAAGCCGAAATAAATAAACTCAAGGTCAAATGCTTAAGGTGGTTCCACCATAAAATGACTTAAATGTAATTTTACTCATATTCTGTCTAATTGTAGAAAAGGTTGTCCTCTATCTGACATGAACAAGAAAATAATACCTATCCACCCCTTTTTATTCTATTATAATTGAACTTGAAATTACAAATGGGTGTTCAATGGGGGAATGAGAGAAACTAGGGGGAAACTAGTATTTTTCTATAAAATTCAAATGACATTTTCATGGAAAACTGTCTCAAAGAAGGAAATAATCCAGAGAAATTGAATAAAGATAAAATACAGGCATATTAACACCTCATTTTTCTAGTTATTGAAGAATTAATGCTGTAATTGAAGTCAAAATGCGGTAATTTGTAGGAAATGGCACTGCAGTCGGCTCTAATGGCTGAAAAAAAGTGCTCATTAAAAATACATTCGTGGAATAATATCTGCATATTTTGTACCAAACATTTGGGTTTCTACAGGTAACACATTGCATCAGTGAAAGCAGGATTTTTTTTACAAAAAAAAAACAAAAATGTGGAATTAAGTATTTGTTTTGACTCGCACAGTCGCGGCGGAATCTCCTTAACTAAAATCCAGGATGTAAATAGTAGAGTTAGTACGCTTGAAGGAGAACCAAAACCAACCAAGAGTGAAGTGGATCAGCTTGGGGAGGAAGTCTCAAGAAAAGCGAAGACGATTGAATCTAGGCCTGCCACTAAGATACAGACGCTGATTGATAATACAAAGCCTGAACCTAAAAATAGCATGAAAGTAGCACCAGTTGTAGCCTTACCCATTGATCTGAAAGTAATCCGAGATAGCTAACGGAAATTCCATGGAAGGTTAGGAGAATGCCCAAACATATTCATTGAAACTTGTGTAGCCCTGCTGGAAAGAACGAATCTACCTGAAGTGATTTATATACAAAACGTGTTGCTCCAGGTAAGGGGTTCAGCTGCAACCTGGTTTCATAACGCAAAAGGATTGAATTTATATTGGATGGATATTCAAAAAGAACTATTGATGAGATTTAATTCAGAGACAGCGAATACTGTTCTCCTTAGTCTGTACTAATGGGGAATTTTATTCCCATATCCTAAACAGCATCATTTTTTGGGGTTCCTCTCATCTTAACCCATTGCGCATTTTCAGACTTCAAAAAAAGGCTGTCAGAATCATAGCCCATAAGACCCTACAGGCATTCATGCAGACCCTTATTCAAGGAGCTGAGACTTCTACCACTTCATTTGCGTTTACATAGTGATGGCAGTGTTGAACATCAAATGGAATAACGGCAGCTTCCTCATTAATAGTGACCATCACATCACGAGATGCAAACACGATATACACTACAAAAATATATAAGAACAAACCTCAACAAATCTGGCCACAGGGAAATGGGGATACGACTGTACAACAAACTTCCTGCTAAAATAAAAAAATATTAAAAATTATAATACCTTTAATATACAATTAAAAAGGTTGCTTCTTCAAGGGTCTTATTATTCTTTGGAGGAATACTTTTGTTCGTAAAGGAAGGATTTGAAGGATTTTCAATGTCTTTTTTTTGTGTATTTTGTGTATGGGATGTTAACTACATATTTGAGATTACATATACGTTATGACTGTAATTGACTGTTTTAATATGTATTGTTAATGTAACTTGATTGACATGCCTTATATCATCGGAAAAATGTACCTTGGTCTTTGGGCAAATAAAAACCATTATTATTATTATTACTGCCGTAAATAGAAAATTTCTTTTCGAAAATAAATCAGTTCGCATGAGAGCTAGTGCTTTTATAATTTAAAAACTGCAGCTGATTTTGAGAGTCCACCTCATTGACAAGCACCATAAGACCTGGGACCAACACCTTTCCAAATCACCATTTGCTTTACATCAAAGGATGAATCGTATAATGTGGTATTCACCAGCTGAAAACCTCCTTGGGCGTAATCTCTACAGACCTGGTGACTGGCGGATATTTTCCAGAAGGAGGGCATGCAGATCCAGGATCATGGCAAGAAGACCATCAATAAGAAGTTGACGGGAGACATGAGAGGGCAAGAAACCAGACACTGCATGAAGCAGAAAATCTGGACGTTCAGGAGGAGAGTGTCTTCGAATCAAGAGAGTTAGTGTTGCTGCGCAATAATGCACTGAGCAACAAGGCAGAAGGATTCCATGCAGGTTTAGCCCAAAAGTGGGTTGGGCCATTCTAAGTGGATCAACGATTGGGGCGAGGCGTATACTCTCTTGAAGACTACTCCTCCAGTGAAGGTCCATGCAGCGGAACTGAAGAGGGGAATGAGTTCCTGAATTCCAGGGGCGTGGAGAGTGGCGATTGGACAGAGGAGGACATCCACTCGTCGGATCGCAAGGAAACACAATACAACCTTGGATCATGATCAGGGAAGAGAATGGTCGGACAGGGGACTGGATTATTCTATCGTTTTGTTCCTTCATTGTATTATATATTTTTTTCTTTATTATGTTAATCTGTATTTCATCTTTTTATGTCAAATTTAAGAAGTTACAAAGTGTACGTGTGTTTTGGGGAAGGAATATTGACGTAATATTATTACGATACCTAAGAAAACACATGTAACTTAATTATAACGGAAAAAGATTGTTAATAGACGAGTTGCTAGTGGTGTAGAGATAGAATAGACGCAATGCTTAATGAAAGATTGTAATGAAAACACATATGCCGAGTGATATAGAGTTCTCTTAAATTACTTTGTTGCATTAAGTGATCAATAGTGATTTTTCTGCTTTTATGGTTTTATTTTGATTCTTCCGTAATGGATAAATTCCACAAGGTAAAGCCAACAACCCTTCCTTTACATAATTTAGAAGTGGAATCAAAATCACTTCTCCAACAAGAAAGTATATTTTAAGCAGAAATCATCTCAAATCTAGAGAAATACTGCAGTTGAAATGAGTTCAAGAAAGGAATTGGTTATAAAGTCCATTCTAAGTTCTTCTCAGAAGACATTTACTTTTATTCATGATCATATTTCAAAAATATATTCATGATCATATTTCAAAAATATATTCATGAAAAAATAGAAATAAGACAGCCAAGTTCATTGTAACATTTAAAAACCCTCAATTATAATTTTCACAAGTAATCAAGGAACAGATGATGAGAAACAAAAGTAACTTTGCGTAGAACAAAGAGGATGTGCATTTTTATCTTCACTTTTAAAATAATTAGGCTTTACAATGCACTACTCTCATGTGCCTACGAACGTTGATATTTAACTTAAATGTTTTACCACACAATTCACATGAAAAAGGCCGGTCATCTGAATGGACAGCATAGTGATACATGAGACTGGATCTAACACTGAATTTCTTTTTGCAAATACCACACTCGTGAGGTCTCAGCTTCAAGTGAACCCTCCTGACGTGCAATAGAAAATGACAACTCTTGGTAAACAGTTTTTGACAGTGATGGCACTGAAATCTCTTCCCAGAGCCATGGGTAAATGAGTGCAAAACCATGCTGTGTTTGGTTGAGAAATTCTTTTCACATATTTGGCACTGGTGTGCATCTGCTATCAAATGACACAATTTCACATGAGCATTGTAATAATATTTATTCATATATGACTTACCACACTTGGAGCATTTATATTTCTTATCTGCCTTGTGGCACAACTGATGAAGACCCAGTTCCACTTGAGATGAAAACCCAAGGAAGCAAACACCACAAATACATCCCTTCTTACATCTGTGAACTTCCTTCAAATGCAAAGCCATCCTAGGTTTGGATGAGAAGTTATCATTACACAAGGTGCAGATGTATTTACTCTTGCTGGTATGCACAGAACAATGAGTTCTCAATTCACTTTTTGAATGGAAGACATTGTAACAAGTGCAACACTTGTGAACAACCACAGAGAGATGACATATTACCATATGCTCCCTTAATTTATATTTTAATGTGAAAGACTTGCTGCAGTAATCACAAACCACATTTCCACCATCAACACTCATTACATTTCCATAAAACGATTTCTCATCCAATACGGGACTAAGTGCATCAGGATCACGACTTTGAAGAGATTTTCCAAGCATTGCCAGCTCCCTCCAAATTTCATCACCATCTATGTTACAACTATTAACACCACAAACGTCTTGCTTAAGGGAATGAGTTAATGAAGGATTGGATCCGACATGAGCAGTCGATACCCTAGAAATCTTTTGAGTTTTTACAATCGGAAAACCCTTTGAATTATCAGAAGATACATTGCCATGACTGTGTGTACTCACATCTATTTTACTTACTTTTCCCTGCTGTAAACATTTGGAATCCTCACTACTACCAGAATCAAATGAACCACATATTGAAGATGCTTTGGAATGATGAATTTTAGAGTCAATTTCAGAACTGGAATTGCAAGTCGGAATGTTTAACAAGGTGTTACCCTCTGGACTAGTTGATTTCAAACTCTTCAGCAAGCTAATCAAATATTCGAACCTCCTCGGTTTGCATTTGAAATCATGTCTCTCTATGTGCTTCACCAATCTATTCTCACTCCGAAACTCTTTTAGGCAATTACCACAACACAATCGATTCTTTAAAAGGCTGAATTCGCCTGAAAGCAACTTGAATTCCATACTTGACTCAACTGACTCAGTTGCTTCACAGAAGTTATCCTGACTCACAGAACTGTCGTGTGTTTTCAAATGGATCCTCAGCTCCTCCTTATTAAGAAATTCTGCATTGCACTCTGAACACCAACAATACTCCACTGGCTCGTCTACTTCACTCCCTTCACAATCCATGCCATTGTGTTCACTGCATTCCATTTCAGATGTCCTGGACACATCAATGTCATTTAGAAGAGCAACAGTTTGGGAGATGCATTCTTTCTTTGGTGAGAACAGGAAGTCGAGTGATTCCCTTGGGATGTGGAAAGACGTTGTCTCCATCTACAAGAACGAAAACAAACATCAAGTCTACATCTAGATGCTCCCTTGAGAGCTACTGCTCAAGCTGGTGGCAGGGGGTAGTAGGATGACAACAAGCCATGGAGTGTGGAATGGAACAGGGGAAAGGAATTGGAAGGCTTGAAAGAAGAATAAAACAAATAATATGTTCATGGATCATCTTAATATTTCACTCTGCTTTTCTGTATTCAGTGATGGTTCATGAGAAGAAGGAATTATCATAAATATCTGCCCACAATGCATCAGTCTAATTCTGTCAGTTGCAGACATGTAGTAAATTAATAATGCAGTGCGCTTCGGAATAATTCATCCTAAATATAATTCAAATCAGGTTCAATATTGGGTAGCCAATAGTTTTTACTGTACATAAATAACTTGCCATTAACGTGCGAGGGTAACAGTGTACGTGATGATGATTCTACATCCATAATATCTCACAAATACAAGGAAGGACTTATAAGAGGGACTCTGAATGTCTCAGATAGTGTTTGGAATTGGTGCTGTGACAACAAAATTATATTAAATAGCAAAAAGACTAAGGATATCACATTTAATAAGACTGTATTGCAAGTTGACAATAACTCTAGTCTTAGCAATCGAAAAATTGCCTTTGCCACTAAACAGGATGTGAGAATACCTATGCGGAAAATCTATGTTCAAAATTGAATAGCGCCTGGTATGAAATTAGATTCCTCAACAGCACAGTATCCTTAGATATCCTAAAATGGATGTACTTTGCCAATTTTGTCTCTCGAGCCTCAAAAGAGTACTGTTCAGGGGATCGTCTGCATAAGGTTTTACGAAAAAAAAAACAAAAAAGGCCATCAGGTGTATCCTCGGTGCAACATATAAGGCTTCAACCCTGGCAAAAATATAGCGTGGAGTGTAATATAATGTCAATGAAACTCCTATCGGAGAGTGAAGGAAGAGTTGACCAAGCCACAAGGGAGGGTGAACGGAGAGTCTGGGGAGCGTAAAGTGGAACACCGGAGAATAATAGAAGAGTCGTCTTGGAGTGTTAACGGAGCATAGACAGGGGGTATAAGTCTACTCCCGCATTGAAAATGAAGGAGGCAGAGTGACGTGGACCCATCTTGGATATTGCGTAAGATTGTCACCTCTAACGTACACCATCTCAAATATGAGTGAAATGATCATGCACAGAGGAGTACGGGAAGAAACAAAAGAGGATTCATTTTTTAGAAGAAACGCACAGTCAAAAAATATATAAACAAGGTAGAGTCATTAATTTTATATTTAAGAAAACAGTGGCTATCCTGGAGTTCTATTGATACTGCTGCCATGGTTTTCAAAGACATTTTTTGCAAGGGGAATGCCTTTTGCTACAGCATTAGTGTTACCCCAAAATGTCGTGAACAATAGGAAAATTAGGAATGGCATAGTAAACCAGTTTCAAGGTCCCAACCGAGGTGCTAGGAGCAAGTTTATGAATCATGAAAATTCCAATATTTTCGTTCAAATTCACTAAGTGAAATTGCCAGTCAAGATTATCGTTAAATGTAAACCCCAAAAATTTAGTGGAGCTAGACTGCTGGATTGGTTGGTTGGTATCAGTTCCGAGTAAATGGCTAGAAGGGAAAAGGGAATTTAGAAAACATGTTTAGTGTATATTCAATTGTAAGTTATTGCGATTATAAATATCCACCGCATTGACATTTGTAAAAACCAACATACATCTCTTCAGTCTAAACGGTGAGGAATTCATTCATACGGAGCAAGGAAGCAGATGAACATTCATGTCGTTCATCATAAAAGATCCATAGCGTATAAGAACCTAAAGTATGTGGGAGTGAGGTATTATAACACCTTAGGAGTCGTGCATAAACCAGTTAAAAACACAAAGCATACCGAGGTTGTCAACAAAGTGGTACTCTTAACCACTCCACTAGCAAGAAATTAGGGGTGAGCCGATAGCCTTTTTTTCCCGATAACCGATACCCGATATTTTGTCCCGATAACCTGATTTGGACCGATATTTTTATCATATATATTAAACACTCCACTAGCCAGAAATGGACTTCTATTGCACATGCTACTGGAGTGGTTAAACATATGAATATCGACACTGTGGTGTGTTCTACGCCCATGTCTTTGGGCATTAATACCAAAATTGTTTTTGTTACCTACCAGCATAAGTAAATGATGTACAGACAAGGAAGAGTTACAACTTTCAACTGCTTGTAATGTGGTTTACAGAATTTCTACACATGAACATTTACTAAATACCTAATAGCCCTTTCTGCATAATAAAAACTTTATGGAAGTCTGGTGATGACCCCCAGAAGATAAGTGTGACTGTAAAATACCATAGTAGACCGTTTTGAGCACTTCCAAGTTTGCAATGCCTTCCAGATTTCTCGAAATATATCCACATTTTGACAATTTGGAACACAAGTTATTTGTATGGATTCCCCAACTGAGGGATTCTTGAATTAACAGATGTAACAAGTTGGTGCTACTTACTTACTCATACTCAACACAAGTATGACAACTGGCAATTTACTATAAAATGTATTTATTGAACATACAGAATATTCCAGCTCAATCAGTTGTCATCAGGTGCAGACATGTACCCCCGTACCCAATGCCAAAATGCTCTGCAGATTTATATATTTTGTGGAAAAAAGCAAATCTCATTGCATTGAGTAAATCTAACAGAGAAATGTGAGCATCATAACTAAGTATGGAAACACTCACCCATGGCAATATAAATATATTTATTTATTTTCATTTCACACAGTCGCATTAATACCTCACACATAAGTAATTACTGCATTATCTGTTGCAATGTCAACACAAAATGTATTCAATTTCAATTTAGTTACTTGCCTACTTGTCTTCGTGCATTCGCACCAAATAGTCGAGTGTACTCCACAGGCCGTACGTCATGTTTCCAAGCATCTTAATCGTCTTCACACAATCAATACAAATGAACTTTGACTACTCATCGTCCGGAGAGGCCTGAATCGTAATACAGTAATTAACATTAAGACTCACTCTTATACACATACATGTGGAAAGGAAGTATTTCTCAATCTCATTCGCCAGTTGAAGGATAAAGGACATACGCGAGACAATAAATTATTAATTCAAACACGTTCAACAACTTGACCACATAGTAAGGCTGTGTTGGCCGCTGAAACAAGTAACGTAGGCGAACAGTATTCCAAACACAAAACAAATAATTGTCAAAATTTAGACTCCTGTATTATGAAAATGAACTTGAAAGAATAAGCATTCATTCGACGCGAATGGAAAAGTCTCTGCCATGATTAAGTAATCTCTTTCCATCGAAGTGGCGCTTAGGTTTTTGAAATGGTAACCAACTTACTTCGAGTCCGTACAACTCGTTGAGTTTATCCGCCAAAATGCAGCCATCTCTAAATAACACCGTTTCAAAAATATCCACGAAGGAATTCTTTACCTCAAAGCACATTCTACAAAATTCAAGGCGCGACACATGTTCTTTAACAAGAGTCATATTTGGAGGGAACTCTCTAGAGAACTTTCTACAGTGCACTCAACAATAGAACCAAAACATACGTTTCATTCCGTTCTTCTTTTTTTATCCGGCTCGGCAAGTTCATTTTGGCGTCTTTCAAAAGCGATATTCATTTGGACACTTCAAGAATAAATAAAATATACTCGGAAATCTTAGCACCTGCTACTTGGAGCCACTTGGTACGTTATATTATATCTATTTGAACACAGGATAAATATTTTACCGCAATAATTTATAATGCCGCAGTAATCATGTAGAAACTCGGCTATTCTTCCACATTCATAATGCGAGATGAAAATCCGGAAATGGACACATTTGCGCCTAGGGTTTAGAGAGAAAAATCTATTTTTAATATTGCTAATCAGACATCAGAGAGAAGAAGTCAGGAGGTTTGAGGTCAAAATTGCCAATTTAATTATCGATATACTCGCAAAAAGGGTAAAAAGACGCCATTGTAAATATATTTAATAACTTTTGAAAAGAATTAATTAGACTGGTTCAAACCTTAATTTTGAATGTAAACTCCGTGCGATATTCCACAGGAGAAAAATCATTCGCCTTGACCGGGATTCGAACCCGGATCCCTCGATTTCGCGCCGAGTGCTTTAACTAGTTAAGCTACGGTTAATATATGTTTATTCTTGATCGCTTTTACATAATAAATTCATCGTACAATTTGATACATTGTAAAACAAGGTAACAATCCTCCGTGAGTTATGCCTCCGCTACACAGCTGATGGCAAAGACAGGGTGGCGCCGCTGGATGTGGTTGCACTGGCAGGATCCGGCGGTCTTGTATGCGCTGGCAGCCGTCTGATCAGAAGAGATGAAATTCCAGGGTAGGGTGTTGACTCCTGGAACTGTTCAAGTAACCAGGGGCGCATGGTGGGTGGCGCCCCCGCGAGGTGTGCAGACCTCAGATAAGAGATCAGTCCCTGTTCGACATTTCCCCCATGAAGCCTTGTCTCTACATATCGCGCAATGATCCTCGATAAGGTAATCGATTTAATAAAAGGAAAGAGCCGGAAATTCAGAGATACTAACTTGGTGTCGGGGATGACGCCACTCCCGAAGGAATCCCAAGTACGAAAGATCCGACGTATTGCATACCATGTTGCCTGACCCTCGTTACAACCAATGAGATGGTGAGTGAGTGTGTCAACCCTGCGGCAAAGAGGGCAGCGATCAGAAGGGACGAGTCCGTAACGCTTTTGAGTCTCAAGGGTGAGAATAAGGTCATTAATGACGGAAAACATGAGTGACCCCTGGCGAGAATTAAAATTTGCTGCACACCAATTTTTTATCGAGTCAGGTGCTGCCGGGACGGAAGATGGGAGTTCGTTTAGGATTAATTTACCGTAAACTCTTTTTGTCACGAGCGACTCACCGGGGGCTAGCGCTTCAACGATCCTTCGGATTGATCGCTCCGCGGAACGAAACGCTGGGTTCGAGGAGGCCCCGGCGAGGGCGGCCTTGACTAAATCCCTCCACTCCGACCTGTCATCGGAGAGTGCGCGGACGTGGAGTTTGGAGAAGAGAATGTCACATTTTAGTTTGATATTTGTTAAAGAGAGGCCACCTTTTAGCGGCGGGCCGTACAATTGCTTTCTCGAAACCTTCTTGGCGTGTCCTAACCAAATAAAACGGTTTGTACACATTATGAGCTCCGAGTTCACACGGGAAGGTAGTGGCCATATGTGCGCTATGTTCCATATCCTGGGCATAATCATTTGTTCCAAGAAACGAACGCGTGCAAGGAGGGGGAGTGACGGGAGAGCATATCTCGCAGACACCGCCCGCACCTGTCGCACCATTTCCCCCCAATTCCGATCGAGGGTCCGGTCGAGACTGGTGTCCCACCAGAGGCCCAGGATCTTAATGGAAGGTTTAGCAATGGTCCAGCTGCATACCGACTCCGACGGCAAAAGCCCTTCCCCCGTAAGAGGAAGGCACCTGGACTTAGCGCGATTCACGAAGAGACCGCCGGTCTCAAAAGATCGGAGAATCCCGTCCGCGACCGCCAACTGGTCGAAGTGGCCAGCGAAGAGCGTCAGGTCGTCGGCATACAGCACACCCGTATAAACTTCGCCGAAGAGCGAAGCCCCGACACCACCCTCCGCCATCGCGCGGATCACAGGGTCCATCGCGAAAGCGAAAAGAAGCATCGACAGCGGACATCCCTGACGAACTGAATTCAGTATGGCAAACGTAGGGGAAACGTCACGATTTAATTTAATTTTTGCCAAAATGTCAGTGTAAAAAATTCTGATCGTGCGAATGAAGGCTTCTGGGAAAGCCATTCGACGGAGTACTGTTATAATATACTCGATGCGTACATAATCGAAAGCTTTAGCCAAGTCCACGGCCAATATTGCAGAAATATTACAGTTCGCGGATTGATTTGCGGATAAAATCACATTGCGAATTAGGAAGGAGGCGTCTAGAATAGTACGCTCCTTCGCGATCGCGTATTGGTATGGCGATAAAACAAGGTGTGATACGCCATGAAGTCGACGTTTAAAGACATGAGATAAAATTTTTAAATCGCAATTTAGTAGCGCGATCGGTCGAAGATCGTCAAACGTCCTCGGACGACGTTTCTTTGGCAATAGTGTAATCAAGGCGACTCGCTGGCTAGGAGTCAGCATGCCGCGGCCTATGATCGAGTTAAATACGCAAGCCATAAATGGTCCTAGAACATCCCAATACGTGAGGTAAAACTCGTACGGCAGGCCGTCCGGACCAGGCGCTTTTCCGCGGGGGAGTGAGCTGGCAATAGCGTCCAACTCTCCCACCTCGACATCGCATGTCAACCTATCATGGGATTCGGGGGATAGGGTGGGCAGAGAGTCGGGAAGCGGAGGCGCTTCCTCCTCCTTCCAGGGCCCATATCGCTGAAATCTCGACTTAAAGTGTGCCATAGCGTCCTTTAAGATGTCACTTCGAGGGTCCTCCCTATCCGACGGCGGTGTAGCATCATCACTCATCCGTAGTGTGCGTCTGAGTTCAGCTAGCGTAAGCGGACCCCAAATTTCGGGATCCAACTCCTTTTGCCAACGTTTCGGGTGGTATCTTTCTATTTCCAAACCTAAGATTCTTTTCTTAAGGGCTGCGACTTCCTCAAAAAATGTGGCCGATCGTAAGGGAGATACGAGGAGTTCCCTAAGAGCGGAGCGGAGGAACCCGATGCTCTCATCTAGCTCTCGTTTCCACTCGTTAGTACACCTCCTTAAAAGTGAAGCGATGCGTCTTTTAAAGACACCATCCCACCAGGAGCCGATATCTAACTCCGAGCTAACGTTACTGATCAAATCGATCACGGAGGCACGAATCACGCCACGGAAGAATTCATCGTCCAACAATTTACAATCTAACCGCCAAAGAGACGGGCAAAACGGGCGCTTAGTGGGAGGGGGCGCGTCCCGGGGGTGGCTCAGACAGACGAGGATCGCACAATGATCGGACAAGGAAACGGGAAGGGTATCGCAGGAAAGGAGAGAGGGCGCAAGAAGTGGGGAAAGGAAGATGTAGTCGATCCTCGTGCGAGAGCCGTGCCCGACACACGAATATGGGGTCGAATTTGCCGGTGAAAGATGAAGTGCGGTATCAATGCAGCGAATGGAGTCAAGTAGCAGACCAAACGCCCGACTTGGACGATAGTTCAAACGATCGTGGTTAGATTCGGAATCCTCCCGACGGTAAATAGCATTGAAGTCACCTCCGAGGATGGCCTTCCCGGAAAAACAACCCAAATACGGGACTAACGCAGAGTCGAAAAAAGACTCGCGCTCTACTCGATACTTTTCGCCAGAAGGGGCGTAGACATTGATGAGGTGAACACCATTTGCAACGAGGGTCAAAATTCGGCCAGAAGGATGGCGCCGCAATCCGGTCACGCACATACACCGGCGCACCAAGGTGGTGACGCCTCCCCGATTACAGGAGGAGAAATTGTCAAAGGATTGAAGGAGGGTGTCTTGCCAAACAACTCCCTCTACAGTCTCCTGAAGGAAGACTATGTCGACTTTCAAAGAATGCAAGAATTTACGAATTATATTTACTTTTACTGGGCTTGAAATCCCAGCGACATTTAGAGACAAGACTCTCAAGGAGGCGTTGCGAGGACTGCTTGCTCCCCCGTGACCCGCCATTATGAGCCCGATCCACCCCTAGCACCCCGGCTACCTCTCCTGTTAGGGCGGCGTTTCCGGGAACGATGTCCGGTCCTCAGCCGCCCGACACCAATGCTGTTTGTTGATTGACTCGTCTCCTCCGCCGATTCCAGGTCGCATGATCGGCTTAACATACTATACCTGTTCAATGCCAAAAGAGTGGGACTGCGAGAATTAGAGGGTGAAGGGGTACGGGAGGGGCTACGGGGAGGGGTACGGGAAGGGGAACGGGGAGGGGTACGGGGGGGAGTACGGGAAGGGGTACGGGGAGGGGTACGGTGGCGGGGGCCAAGGTCTTCTTCCGGTAACTCCAAGAAAAACGTCGTGGTGGACGAAGACTCAAACAGGCCCTCGCCGTCCTCGTTCGTTGAATGGGACCCGTATGGGGAGGGTATGGATTCAATGTTTTGCGTTGGACACGGCGAATCCTTCGCCGGAGACTCTCCCTCCTCCCCCCCGCGGCGACCTTCCGTTGTTTCGTCCGTGGCGGCCGTGGCTGGGCGGAGAGGGGAGGAAGGTGCGGACCGTACCACCTCTTCACTCCCGATCGGCGTGTTAGTACAGTTTCGTTGGAAGGGTGTAATCATGCTTAGCAAAGAGGAGGGGGAGGAGAGGTTTTGGGTAAGGCTTGCGAGGGGAGGGAGAGAGTGTAGGGAAGGGAAGGAGGGGTCCTCAGCGCCCAGCACGTCGAAGGCAGTGGTGTCCGGGGGGGTGACGTGGTTTTGTTTACCGACGCGCTGCGGCATCGGCGTTGGCTTATTGGCGTTTGAATGTTCCGGTGTTACATCTATCCTCTGCTTCTTCTGCGGTTCTTCATCAGCCGAACCCATTCCCCTCTTCACCCCACCCTCCTCCAAGACGGGAGTCGGGGAGACCGGAGGGGAGACGGGCGAGGGGGCCGCACCCGGCCCACCCGGCAACTGAACCGCCGCGGGCACTGAAGTCGAAGGCGCCGGTGGTGCGGCCTCAGCTTCCAATTCGACGAGCTCCCGGGCCTGCCGCTCGACCGTCGCCTCATCCAGGTGCATGGCAGCCGGCACCGTTGCGACGTCGGCGTAGCTCCTGGTGTTATTCCGCGGGCAATTTCTTCTCTCATGTCCCTCCTGACCGCACCGGGCACAGGTTCGGCGCTGTCCATCGTAAACAACGATGGCCCTATTCCCTTCAATTGTTAAATAGGAGGGAATATTCTTCTCAATAATCATCCTCACTATTCTAGTTCCCGTAAACATATGGGCCATCCGAGGATTGTTCCATTTTCCGTCCCAAATACGGACGAATTTCCCATACCGGGAGAGCTCACTCGTAATCGCCGCGTGCGGCACCTCAACAGGGAGGCACATCACGCGGACATTAACAGGGCTCCCAGTGGCAGCCTCCACACTAACCTCCATTCTTCTGCTCGACGCGGTTGGAAACGGCATCCGAGGGAGCGCCATTTCCATCACTCTCTTGTAGACCTCTTCAGTCTTAAACTTAACATAGATCTGTCTCCTCGACAATCCGTACTGTATCAAGTACACTTCCTCTTCCGCGAGGCGCATCGTCTCAGTGAGAAATGCGAGCGCCTCAAGCGGTGTTGGTGCTTCGCAGTCATCATCCGCCTGGATGAGGACTTGGTGCTGACGGTGAATCACCATGGCAGCAGGAAAAAAAAAAAAAAAAAGGGGGAAAAGAAAAACACTTCACCAATCACTTAAAGGGCCGTGTTGAAACAAGATCACTGGTCCCGGGGGGAGGGGAACCCCCCAGGACTAAAGGGTACTACGTCGCCTGGTATCTCTAGGCACGAAAAACTTGCACTTTCAACTGTCTTCACTCAAGGCGGAGATGTCCGCCCGAAATTCGCCGGCGGGGCAGGCTTGCACTCGCCGGGAGAGCCGAAGGCCACGTCGGTGAAACCGAGCAGTCGGAGCGCAGCCGAGACACGTCTTATCACCTCGAGCTACCGAGGCGTCCTTCTCTGCAGTGGAAAATTTGGTGCACTACCGTGGCTAGTCCCGGTATCCTCAAAATTAGCGTAAACTTTGTGATAAGCTCGTCGAGCTAACCCTGTTATATAAGAAAAGGTCCAAATCCGATAATAATTAACGGAGATATGAACATGTCTACCCAATTGAAGTTAGAAAATCATTAATCTTGCGCAATGGAACACCGTCACATTTATCGAACTATCCAAACGCCCCCCTCACTTATCACTGGTATTTAAGAACTAATTGACATGCATTATTCTGGAGAAACTTCTTTTTTAGATAGACAACACAAGTCTTCGTTAAAAATTGATATATTTCGGCTCCAAATGTTAAAAAACAAACCAACAATGAATGTTTAAACAATTTCGGCCACATCGGATTTAGATGCACGTACGGCCTTTAAAAATACACAGAAAAATGCTATATTTTAGAATATGTATGCGAAAATCGTAGGCGTTGAAAAGCTACGAAGCAAATCTAATTGTGTAGAAGTAAAAAACATACTCCTCTTTTAAACGATTTTGTTAATAGGTAATCGAATTTTTTTCAAATATAATATCATAGTATAACTCTAAAAACATCTTCCGGGCTTCCAAAAGGACCACTGTGTATCGTAAGTTTCGGAGATTTTAATTTTTAAATAATGCTTCGCGTTATAAATATTTTTAATGACTTAATTTTAAACAAATACGCCGGTTTCATCCATATTTCGGAAGTATGTAAACGATCATAAGTGTCAGCTTTAGATAAATATTTTGAACAAGTTTTTTTTTTTAAGTATTAAATATTTAAAAAATAATTATTTTCACCCCATTTTTTTAATTAAATCAATAACTAACTATGCAGTTTTTACCTCTGACCTCTCAAATTGTAAGTATTTTTAATACACACCCACAATATTCCTTAAGTTAATTTGTGCCTAAATTTAATCCAGCCGATACAGGAACAAAAAACGATTTTTTGCACCTCTAAGACAATTTGATGCAAACTAGACCAATTTAGAAGTGGGCGGTTATCGATTCTCCGACCCAAAAAACATCGCATTGTACTGATTTTGTTCTGGTATTTTTGACAAAAATCAAAGTGTGCTTAATTGACTCGACTCTAAAAAATATTTCATAATTTCTTTTGAACCTCCACGTGAGAAGATGACAGCAATGGCACTTTCCGCGCTTTTCGTAGGACCAATATAATACAAGTGTTACGTGTGATTGTGCTACAGCCATAGTACATACACCTCCAGGATACGTTGGGTGACCCAGATGCAACAAATTCTTATCCTGATGGATATGCTGTGTTTCAACACAGTCTTGTAAATGCCGGCTGCATACGTTTCCCAATTCGTAAGGCACAATGGGTAAGGCTCTAGATTAGAATTTGTAGAAATGCATGAACTACTATAATCGACTTGAATACATGTAACACAACATATAACCAGGAAATTAATTATCTCTATGATTCCTCTCCAAGACCTCTTTATTCAAATAAAAAACCGCCATCAACAAATAAAGTAAAGTATATTATACATACAGTGGTACCTCGAGATACGAGTGCCCTAACGTACGAGATATTTGAGATACGAGCTGCCGAAGGAGCAAAGTTTTGCTTTGAAATACAAGCAAAATTTGAGATACGAGGAACGGCCGGCTGCACACGACCCACCAGTTTACTGCACCTCATGCGTCTCGCATTATCCCACGCATCCCCCCAGTGTGCTTGTTTACCTCGCTGTCGAAGGATCTTTGATAAGTTTTTCTAGGGCTTTGTGCTTTTTGTGCATTTACATACTTTATCACATTTCTTTTTATAACCATGGGTCCGAAGAAATTGAGTGGAAAGGTCAGTGCTCAGAAGATGAGGTTTATTGATTTAAAGCGTGAAATCAAAGAAAAAAATGAGCAAGGTGTGCAAGTAGCTGACTTGGCGAGGCAGTACGGCCGTAGTACTTCAACGATATGTACTTTGCTTGAACAGAAGGAGTCGATAAAGGGTAAAACGCCATCTAAGGCGTTACAATCATTTCTAAGCTCCGGAACTCTCTCCATGAAAAGATGGAGAAACTGTTGATGGTTTGGGTGACGAAGAAGCAGCTTAAAGGCGATACCTTAACACAGGGCATCATATGCCAGAAGGCACGAGCGATTTAGGGTGATTTACTGAATCAGACCCCGCGCACTTCCACGGACGAGGCATCGGAAGACTCGTTTAAAGCCAGTCGAGGCTGCTCTGACAACTTTAGGAAAAGGACCAGCATTCACTCCATTGTCAGGCATGGTGAGGCAGCAAGTTCGGATGTGAATGCAGCTGAGGATTATCTCAAAACTTTTTACAAACTGATAGAAGCCAAAGGATACATCCCCCAGCAAGTCTTCAACTGTGACGAGACAGGGCTTTTCTGGAAGAAGATGCCGAATAGGACTTACATAACAAACGAATGCCGAATAGGTCAGAGGAGAAGATGATGCCAGGCCACAAACCCATGAAGGATAGACTAACTCTCGCACTGTGCGCCAATGCAAGTGGCTACTGCAAGATCAAGCCTCTGCTCGTATACCATTCGGAAAACCCAAGAGCCTTTAAGTCACATAATGTTTTCAAAGAAAAACTGCAAGTTATGTAGAGGGCAAACCCGAAGGCATGGGTCACTAGACAGTTCTTTGTGCAGTGGGTAAACCTGGTTTTTGGCCCTTCTGTTAAGAAATATCTACAGGAAAACAACCTACCCATGAAAGCCCTTCTTGTCCTCGACAATGCTCCTGCTCACCCACCGAACCTCGAAGAGTTTATAAAGGTTCTCTACCTACCACCCAATACTACTCGTATCCTGCAGCCCATGGATCAGCAGGTGATTTCTAATTTATAAAGCTGTACACTAAGCACCTGTTCCGGCACTGCTTAGAGGCGACAGAGAACACAAACCCCACCCTTCGAGAGTACTGGAAGGACAACTTTAACATCGTGATATGCCTCAGAACTATTGATCAGGCCTGGCTGGGTGTTACAACGAGGACCTAGACCTCAGCATGGAAGAAGCTGTGGCCTGAGGCTATAGCCGAAAGGACCTTTGAAAGAATCGAACCCGAAGTGCCAGTGGAAGAGGATATTGTGTATCTGGGAAAATCCATGGGCATCCATGGGTGGTGGATGAGAGAGACGTGAACGAGCTCGTCGAGGAGCACTCTCAGGAAATGACGGCCGAGGAGTTACAAGAGTTACAGTCGCAGCAGCATACGGAGGTTCTGCAAGAAATTGGTTTCGAGGAGGAGCCAGAGGTGGAGGAGGTTATCTCTACAAGTGAGATGAAGGAGATCTTGGGAATGTGGGAGAGAGTTTCACAGTTTGTGGAAAAGAATCACCCCGAAAAAGTTGCAACTGGTCGTGCATCAGAGCTATTTAATGACACTTGCCTAACTCATTTCCACAACCTTCTGAAAGGGAGGAAGAAACAGACCTCCTTGGACAGGTTTTCTTTTTAATCCTGCGAAAAAGGCAAAGACCAGTGAAGAAAAAAGCAGTGACTAAAATCAAGCATACAGTAGCATTTAAGTTGTGTGCAAGTTGCATTTAAGAGACCAAAATACAAATACACTTTATAAAACCAGTTTATTTTTTTACATTCTCTTTTATTATGTTTTTATATAATATTTGTCATTTATAAATACATTTTTCTTATTAAAAAAACTCGTAACAAACACAACTGGGTGGCATTTTGGGGGCTGGAACAGATTAATGGCATTTCAATTAATTTCAATGGGGAAAATTGCTTTGAGATACAAGCAAATTGACATACGAGCAAGGTTACGGAACGAATTATACTCGTATCTCAAGGTATCACTGTAATTTGATATATCTACATATGTTATAACAAAACTAAATTTTATTTTCATTTTTTGAAAACACCTTTTTTTGTTTCTTTGAGCTTGATGATTGTAATGCATCATCTTATTTACTCTTTGCTCTTATTTATTGTTGATAATAATTCATCTTACTTTCCCTGATTTCCTTCAAATTAACTGTTTCCGTTGATTGTGGAGAGGACGTTACATATGAGTATGTCATTTACTTATCAGCCTTAGTGACCTGCTTGGTACGGAGGCGTCTGCGGTGCTAAGACGAGTTTCCTTTATCCGGGTTTTTCCTCCCCTGATTAATTTTTATGGACATCAGTTTCACTTGCATCATGGGTAAGTCAGCGTCGTCAGGTCACGTGCTTGTTTCCAGATAAAACTTGATTAAGAGAGTAAAGAAAACACTGCATTCCTGATAAGTCTTTTTTAATTCAAGACGACGCCTCAAGGATTAAAAACTTGGGCTGCTACCTGGCAAATATTTAATTATAAAGTTCTTGGTGAAGACTTGAAACCTCACGTATTCGTTTATTTAGATGATATTATTTATGCCTCTTCAAACGTCAATCATCATTTTGAAATACTGCCCAAGGTGCTGGAGAGATTCTGGACCTGACTACGCTAGCTGTAACGCAAGCAAAACTATTGCCCATTAAAATGAATCAATGCAGGAAAAACCTGAATAATAGTAACATATAGTAACCTGCCTATTTATGAGTTGTTTGGTTTGATGATTATTCTTGTATTGTTTATTAAATGTCGTAATTGAATGGTGCATGAACTTCAACAATGAACCAGTGACATCATACCCCATACTCGGCAATTGCTTTCGGGTTTCTTTACATTCATTCTGAAACATTTGAAATCAGAAATGAATATTAGGTGATGTGAAAAAGTGACCTGGGTGTAGAATGATTACGTCACATAATATTTAACTTCTCCCTCTTTTTTTGATAAAATTAAGTCACACCGTGAAATAATCTATTGTGGGTATTAACTTCCTTCTTTGTCTTAAAATATTTACCACACAGTTCACATTTAAAAGGTCGATCATCTGAATATTACCATATCACCTCTTCACAAGCCTAGCTGCTCTTCTACTGCACACGATCTAATTCATAGAGTAAGCCTGCGCCATAAGGATTCCAAATAAGATTACCATATTCCTGGTAGGGTTGTCGAGTGAAAAATAACAACACATTTAAACTTTCTCATTACATTTACCAAGTAGTATTTTAATAAATCTAATCTTTCAATTAACTTAAGTTGACATTACTCAGACATACTTTGTCAATTGACCAAGTACGTCTGAGTAATATAGGTACTCCAAAATTGGTCCCGAGTAATTTTAGCAACTATTGTTCATATTTTTTGCGATGGAAAAATACCACAAAGCATTTTCTCTTGTAATTATTAGTAAAACTACCTTGAATTTAGATGGCTTGGTGGCGTAATTGGCTTAACTATTTGACTAGATACTGGGATATTCATGTGCAAATTCTAGTCAAGTCAAACAATATTTTCAAAGCAATTTCCCTCACCATGCTGTAGTATTTTATCAGGACTGTAAGACGTAGCAACAGATGTGGTTTGAGGGACCATTCAGCAGCACTTGCAATATCAGCTGTTTCAGGATGAACAACTACGTGGAGGTAATATGGAGGGAAGGGACACTATTTGGATTTTAATGTGTCTTTCAGTTATAGAGGTCTCTTGAACTTCTCAAAGAGTTAATTTGTGTAAAAGGACAATGTTAAAGTTTGGGTAAGGTTATTTCAACATTTCTTTTATCTCCCGTATGTACCACAGCAAGAAAGTTCAATATTTTTATGTTTATTAATCATTTAAACACATTTATTCGATGACGAAGCCACATTCACAATTACTTTAATATGATACTTATCCAGAGATGGGTAAATTATCATAATGCAGTTTTAAACAATAAATCAAAAACAAACAGGAATGGAATAATAACATTTTTAAACTATTCCTAATACATCATTGATCCATTAAAAATTAAAAAAATAGCAAAAACACAAACGGCAGCAGCAAGCAATGTGGCCTTCTTTTGTCATTGTATGAGAAATTTTCGTGAAGATTCTAATATTCTCATACATTACTCTATTATGTAATAATCAAAGTGTAATATTCCAAAAGTGAGTTGCACATTCCTAAATTTATTATTAAACACATCCAAAACATCGGAAACACAGACTTGGCTCAAAAGAATATGTTTAGAATTTGACAGTATGAAAAATGATGTCAAAAAAAGAGGAGAATTTTCCTAAAAAATTACAGAAATATTCAGGGGTTGCAGTAAATTACAAAAAATACAATGGTACTTACCAAAAATTACCATGGTAATATTTAGAGTGGTCCATCCCCAATACAGTATTTGCTAACATTTTGGAAAAAAGGCAAATGTTACTTTGGTGCATAAAAACCCTTAATCCAAAATTTAACGGATACACATTCCCTACTGATAATATATTAAACAGCCAGCAGCCTGGTGCATGATCAGAAGGACATTGCGTATGCTGTGACATCCCCTTACTTCGCAATTGCATAAGTTGCATGAATAAGGTTTGCATTTCTAGTGGCATGAGAATGAATCTCCCTGATGAAATTATATTGCTGAGTATTACTTTTTAACCAGAACAGCTACACAGTAAATGTAGATTTCTGGAATCGTTAATTTAGGTTCAACTGCTTCGTCAGTGGTTTGCACGAATTCTTTTGAGGAACACCCAGCATATCAATCTGAATATTTTTCCTGCACCAGGAAGATCTTTTTGAGTAAACTAGATGAGGATCTCCAGTGAACTATTCCATAAGAAGCCCTTGTGTAGAAATTGGAATAGTATATGGATTTTAATACTTATAACGATACTGTGTTATAAAGAAAACGAACCTGATATACGACAGAGTTTAGTATACTATTATTATTTGAGTTAAGTATACATATTAATAAATACTTTAATAACTTTAATTTACTAGTAAATAATACCAAAGTACTTTAATATTACGCTTTTTGTAGTACTCATGTGACATTAATAAAGTATCACTTCAAAAATAGCATAAAAAATTTGGTTTTCTTTATATAAAGCAAATATAAAATATAAAAAAATCTTACGTAAACACGTAGGGAAGTTAGGGGTTAGGCAAATGCTTATTTTTGCTTACGAGGGGGGGGGGGGAGAGGGGTCATAAGTGACCTAACGTAATACTTGAACGCCAGAGTTGCAAAAATACCATCTATTGTGAAGGCATTTTCAACATACCGCATGAAAAAATGAGTCAAGTTAGAGACTTATGTGGACATATTTATAATTATTTAATTACTTAGAATTTAAGTCAAACAACTATATTTTGGTGGCACATACATTATAATATTTCCTTCATACTTCTTAGAGAAGCTGAATTTAAAAATTTAAATTCGATTGCCGTCTCCATTTTGACTGGGGAAATATCTTACTCCTAACTACCATAAGAGTTCAGTCTAATTAATAAAGCATCATTGTCGCAAGCATGGAGCAGACTACACAAAATATAAGTCATAAGGCATCATCATTGTCTTGTTGAAGCGATGAAAGTATTGTCTGTGATGCGACAAATAATCTCATTGTTGGACATCCTTCCCTTGCGAGAAAATCTTCTCTCAAAATTGACGTTTCCCTTCCAGTAGTAAATATATTATAAATTTAAACAAATGTAATATATTGCAAATTAAGGCAGTGTGTATTTTTAGTTTTTCAAAAAACCTTGCCCATTTCTATCGGTTTGGCCCGTAAAACCACTTGACCACGATTTATTTAAATAAATGCTTCAAACCTGTGCCCCATAGGCTGGGCAAAGTTAGGGAAACTTGTGCTTATATTTGGATGAATTAAAAAATATTTCATACGAAGGTTTTAGCAGTAGTCTTAGAAAGTAAAATAAATTCAAATGAATGAAATAAATTTCATAATACGGGAGTTATAGAGATTTTACTGCTCTAGTGATTTTATATTCTATCATTTAGAATCAGAATCCAACCCTCTCCTCCAACAAGAAAGAATAATTTCAGTAGAAACATCTCAAATCCAGAGTAATACTGCAGTTGAAGTGGGTTCAAGGAAGGAAGGCAATTAAGTCCATCCAAAGTTTCTTTCGGAAAATATTTTACGTTTATTCATGATCTTATTTTAAACATATTTATGACAAAATGGAACTAATCCAGTCAAATTCATTTCAACATCTAACAACTCCCAATTATAATTTTAACCAGAAATCAAGGAACAGAAGATGAGAAACAAAAGGAACTTTGCGTTGAGTACAGAGGATGTGCATTTTTCTTCACTTTTAGATTAATTAGGCTTGACAATGCACTTTTCTCATGTGCCCACGAACGTGGGCTTTTAATTTATAAGTTTTACCACACAGTTCACATGAAAAAGGCCGGTCATCTGAATGGACAGAATAGTGATATATGAGATTGCATCTAACACTGAATCTTTTGTGGCATATACCACACTCGTGGGGTTTCAGCTTTAAGTGAACACTCCTTATGTGTACATGTAAATAACCACCCTCAGTAAACTGTTTTCGACAGAGATGACAAGAAAATCTCTTCACAGAGCCATGGGTATAAGAATGATTAGTCAATGTCCGCTTGGTTACAAACTTCTTCCCACATATTTGGCACTGGTGTGCATCTGCTCTTAATTGGCACGAGTTCACGTGTGCATTGTAAGAATCCCTAGTCACATACCCCTTCCCACACTTGGAGCATTTATATTTCTTATCTGCATTGTGGCACAACTGATGAAGTCCCAATTCTGCTTGAGATGAAAACCCAAGGAAGCAAACACCACATGTACGTCCCTTGCTCAATCCGTGAACGTCCTTCAAATGCAAAGCCATGATAGCTTTGGATGAGAAGTTAGCATTACACAAAGTGCAGATGTATTTACTTTTACTTGTGTGCACAGCACAGTGAGTTTTTAATTCACTTTCTGAAGGGAATACATTGTAACAAGTGAAACACTTGTGAACAACTATAGAAAGATGACACATTACCATATGCTCCCGTAGTTTATATTTTAATGTGAAAGACTTGCTGCAGTAATCACAAACCACAATGCCTCCATCTACACTCGCAACTTTCCCAAAAAATAATATCTGATCCATTACAGGACTAAGTGCATCTGGATCACGACTTTCAAGAGACTTTCCAAGCTTTGCCGAATCATTCTCAATTTCATCAGCATCTATTGAAGGATTATTAACACCGCAAATGTCTTTCTTAAGGGAATGAGATAATGAAGGATTAGATCCAATATGAGAAGTCGATACCCTAGATATCTTTCGAGTTTTAACAATCGGAAAACCCTTTGAATTATCAGAAGATACATTGCCATGACTGCGTGTACTCACATCTATTTCACTTACTATTCCCTGCTGTAAACATTTGGAATCCTCACTACTACCAGAATCAAATGAACCACGTACTGAATATGCTTTGGAATAATGAATTTTAGAGTCAATTTCAGAACTGGAATTGCAAGCCGGAATGTTTAACACGGTGTTACCCTCTGAACTAGTGGATTTCAAACTATTCAGCAAGCTCGTCAAACGTTCGAACCTCCTCGGTTTGCATTTGAAATCATGTCTCTCTATGTGCTTCACCAATCTTTTCTCACTCCGAAACTCTTTTAGGCAATTACCACAACACAATCGGTTCTTTAAATGGCTGAATTCACCCAAAAGCAACTTGA
The DNA here is from genome assembly GCA_963573305.1 of Pyrrhosoma nymphula. Lineage (NCBI taxonomy): Eukaryota > Metazoa > Arthropoda > Insecta > Odonata > Coenagrionidae > Pyrrhosoma > Pyrrhosoma nymphula. The sequence goes on along the minus strand of OY754340.1, from coordinate 62,806,645 downwards.
ATTCCATACTTGACTCAACTGACTCAGTTGCTTCACAGAATTTATCCTGACTCACTGAACTGTCATGTGTTTTCAAATGGATCTTCAGCTCCTCCTTATTAAGAAATTCTGCGTTGCACTCTGAACACCAACAATATTCCACTGGCTCTTCTGAGTCACTCCCTACCCAATCCATGACATTGTTTTCACTGCAGTCCATTTCAGATGTCCTCGACACATTAATGTAATTTGGAAGAGCAACAGATTGGGAGATGCATTCATTCTTCGGAGAGAACAGGAAGTCCAGTGATTCCCTCGGGATGTTGAACGACGTCGTATCCATCTAAAAGAACGAAATCAAATATCAAGTCTGTATCTACATGCTCCCTTGAGAGATACTGCTCAAGCTGGTGGCAGGGGGTAGTAGGATGACAACAAGCCATGGAGTTTGGAATGGAACAGGGGAAAGGAATTGGAAGGCTTGAAAGAAGAATAAAACAGATAATATGTTCATGGATCATCTTAATATTTCACTCTGCTTTTCTGTATTCAGTGATGGTGCATGAGAAGAAGGAATTATCATAAATATCTGCCCACAATGCATCAGTCTAATTCTGTGGCTTATGCCTAAATATAATTCAAATCAGGTTAAATATTGGGTAGCACATAGTTTTTACTGTACATAAATAACTTGCCATTAACGTGCGAGGGTAACAGTGTACGTGCTGATGATTCTACATCCATAATATCTCACAAATGCAAGGAAGGACTTATAAGAGGGACTCTGAATGTCTCAGATAGTGTTTGGAATTGGTGCTATGACAACAAAATTATATTAAATTGCAAAAACACTTAGGATATCACATTTAATAAGACTGTATTGCAAGTTGACTATAACCATAGTCTTAGCAATCGAAAAATTGCCTTTACCACTAAACAGGATGTGAGAATACTCAAGCGGAAAATCTATGTTCAAGATTGAATAGCGCCTGGTATGGAATTACATTCCTCAACAGCACAGTATCCTTAGATATCCTAAAACGGATGTACTTTGTCAATTTTGTCTCTCGAGCCTCAAAAGAGTACTGTTCAGGGGATCGTCTGATAGCCACATGCATATGGTTTTACGGAAAAAAAAAAAAAAAAAAGGCCATCAGGTGCATCGTCGGTGCAACATATAAGGCTCCAACCCTGGCGAAAATATAGCGTGAAGGGGGCATCAATGAAACTCCTATCGTAGAGTGAAGGAAGAGTTGACCAAGCCACAAGGGAGGGTGAACGGAGAGTCAGGGGAGCGTTAAGTGGAACACCGGAGAGTAAACGAAGCGTCGTCTTGGAGTGTTAACGGAGCGTAGACGGGGTACAAGTCTACTCCCGCCTCTATTTACATTTTAAAAATTGCCTAAAAATAGTTTTCATTGATGTAACGATGAAAAGAACACAATATATAAAAAAGTAAAACAAAAACTTACGAAAACAGAGTAAAAATATGTACCTTATCTTGGAATCAATCTCATAACCTTTCCACTCATATTCGTTCAACTCAACCACTGGGCTATCACCGCTTAATACGAGGGTGGGGTGAAAAGTTCTCGGCCTGGCAATGAAAGACTGTAATTTTTACGTCAAAAATGTATTCATATTTCTACGTAGTCCCCCTTCATGTCAATTCACCATGTCTAACGTTTTTCAAATGAGTAGATTCCGTGACGGAAGTGCGATTCTGGTAGGTCTGCAAAATAACCATCTGCGGCTGCCATAGCATCTTCATTGGACTCAAAACGTTTTCCAATCACAATTATTTTAAATGTGGGAGTAGGTGGAAGCCAGAGGGTGCCAAATTTGGTAAATAGGATGAATTTTCCAATAATTTGTACTTCAAACCCCCCAGTTTTCCCATTGCCAAAGCAACTATGTGGGCAAGTGCATTGTCCTGTTGAAAGATGATTTTCTTCTTTTGCAACCCAGGCCCCTTCCCACGTATTTTTTCATCCAGTTGGTCCAGAAGACTTGCGTAGAGGTCCAGAAGACTTGCCATTTATTGTTATACCATTAATTAATAAGAAGAATCCCTTTTGCATTCCAGAAAACACTGGCCATCACCTTTCCGGTGGATAAAATCAACTTCGCCTTATTTGGGGCAGGTCCGCCGGCTTCCATCCACTGTTTCGATGGCTATTTACTTTCTGGCGTGTAGTGGGGGACCTATGTCTCATTGACAGTAACAAAGTAGAGCATAAAATCAGTTCGATTCTTTTGAAAACGGTACCAAAATTGTTGAGAAATTTGTTTACGCACTTGCTTTCGGTCAGCATTTAACAAATGCGGCACTCAACATGCACGAAGCTTTTTCATATTTCATTCTTCATGAAAAATGTACGTTACTCTTTTCTCTGATATGCCTATGACTTCAGCTATTTCATACACCTTTAATCTTCGATCTTCCAATATCATATTGTGCACTTTCTCGATGTTTTCATTTGTGGTTACAGTTTTGGGACGTCCTTCACACGGTTCAACTACAAGAGAAGTTCGGCCACGTTCAAATTCTGCCACCTATTTCTTAACTGTCGAAAATGAAGGAGCAGACTCCTTATAAACTTTTACCAACTTTGTATGAATATCCGTTGGCGATAAACCTTCCAAAACGAATAGTTTTATGACAGCACGATACTCCAGTTTATCCATTTGAACGAAACACACACAACACGTCTACTTCGAAAAGTCGTGTCAACAATACTATGTGGCAGCTCAAGCTGAAATTTGAAATACATTGTTGGGAAACGTGTACGAACATAATAAAAAACAAAGTTTCATTGGTACTAACGCAATCACTGTGTAAGACCGAGAACTTTTCACCTTGCCCTCGTATATTTAAAGCGTTTCACAGGGTCTAAGTCTTATTACAAACCGTGACTTGTTTTTTTAATGGTTTTTAGATGCTTGGATTTCACGAGTTTTTGCTTTTCAATGACCAGTTAATATAATTTCCTATTAATAACTCATTCCTTGTTAATGCCGTTCCTTGTTAATGTCGATGATGTTCTACATTTAACTTGTCATGCATATTATTCCTCATGACCTTGCTCATCCTCCAAGCATTTTCTTCCACATCTGGAGAGATGTGAAGAGTAAAAATGAGTATAAATAAATTAATATAATATAAAATAAATTGCCATCAGGTTTGTTTACATTCATTTTGAAAGAATTTTAAATCAGAAAAAAATATTAGTTGATGTGAAAAAGTGACCTGGGTGTAGAATGATTACATCACATAATTTTTAACTTCTGCCTCTTCTTTAGACAAAATTAAGTTATGCCGGGTTCTTTCCAATTAATAATGCAAGCCGATGTGAGTCACCTCAGAGTGACTTTTCTGCTTACCAATTGTTCCGTGTCGTTGACGCATGTTGACTCATTAAGTGCTTGATAGAAGCCTTCAAGAGCTTTATTGACTCAATGCGACTCTCTGGAAGAGGATAGTTTCCTATTGTCATGGTACAAAGTAGAGTAGATTTCGGTCATTTGGGACACATTGGACCAGCAAACTTTGTTCCAATCAAACGGGTGCACCATTTATGCAAAATATAACGTAAATACATACATGTATGCATACTAATTTTAATTAAGAAAGGCCTAGTTTGGTTTCCCTGCACATAGGCATTTATTCATACATATATAAATCGAAAAATACATCGGCAATAGTAATAAAAATGCAGGCATTTTCCATAATTGACAACTCTTTTTCTCCAACTGAAAATATTTTCCCTCCTTCCTTATATCCTTTGTAAACCCGCTCAATGCAGCACGATTAAATATTCGTTTAATACAATCATAGTTTATGGCAATTTACGTTATATCAAAAAAGTGCATGACTCATAAGCATTTAATTAACTTAAAAATCTTTAAAATAATTATCCATGGGGGAATCTCTTTGATTGAACCTGCAGAATTCTTTTAACTCTGTGCGTTGTAAACCAAATGAAATTCAAAACTAAACCTCTTTTAAGGAACTTAATAATTAACAGTAATAAACATAAGAACACATAACTAATATATCATTTAAAACATTGGTGAATGAATTGCATTTGCCAGATACCCTCGATTTTGATGGAGTGAAACTAAGGAAAACATTAAAAGATTGTACGTCTCCTATATCGTGTTGAAAGTTATGTTGTTATATTTCACGGAAAAAGTAATAAGCAAACTGACTTAAAATGGCTAACAGGAGTCTTGGACTACAGAAGAATGAATTACTATTATTTTTATAAAGATGCATTGCATCTTGGTGGCCATTGCACAAAATTAATGTTCCAACCTTTAATTATTAATAATGAATCCACTGGTGAAGTTTGTATCTATAGTTGACACTCCTTTGAAAAGAAAACAAACCGATTACATTTTTATTATACTTCATTGTCCCATTTCAAACAATTGCGACTGCATTTCGACTCCTGTGCATGGATATCTGCTTTCCAATAAGCCACAGTGGAAGTCAACAAAAGTCGCCTGCAACCGACGCATGAGTCGCTAGGACTCACTTACTTGGAAAGCACCCATCATGTACTAATCTAACGTGGCTATTAACTTGCCTCTTCGACTTAAAATGTTTACCACAAAGTTCACATTTAAAAGGACGATCATCTGAATGGACAGTATAATGTTCAAAGAGATCACGCCTAACACTGAATTTCCTTCTGCAAATGCCACACTCATGTGGCTTCAGCTTCAAATGAACAGCCCTGATGTGAAATAATACTGAATTAGGTCGAGAAAATGTCTTTGGACACAGATGACATGCATATCTCTCGGCAGAGCCATGGGTATCAGAATGACGTCTTAACTCCCTTTTTTTCAGAAATCCCATTCCACATAATTCACATTTAAGTATAAATGTTCCCAATTGGCAACAACGAGTATGCAAATTGAACCAGTTTTTATCGATAAATGTTTTTCCATTGAGCATTGTTTGAGCATTTATGCTTCTTATCTGAAGAGTGGCACGACTGATGAATACCCAGATCTGCGCGAGACTGGAATCCTAGGAAGCAGACCCCACACACAATTCCCCTGCTTATGCTGTGCAATTCATTTAAATGCAAAACTACCTTTGCTCTTGATGAGAAGTTATCATCGCACAAGCTGCAAATATATTTATTCTCGCTAGAATGTTTGGCACTGTGTGTTCTAAATTCACTTTCCGAAAGGAAGACGCTGTGACAAATGAAACACTTGTGAAAAACTGCAGTGAGATGGCACATGACAATATGTTCCCTCAGCTTGGACTTGTATGTGTTTGGCTTGTTGCAGTAATCACAAATTACGTCACTATTCGTTGAATCTAAACACTTACCAAGCAATGCCACACCTTTCTCTATTCCACCACTATTTACAACAGAGTTATTATCACCAGGTACATGTTGCCCAAGAGAAGCAACTAAAGAAGAATGAGACTCAATATAAGAAGACACTTCTCTAGAAAACTTGTGTCCTTTCACTTTAGCTAAACATTCAGAATAACCTAATATTACCTCATCCCCCTTACACATGCTATCATCTCTTGTACTTTTATCTCTCTGGAGTAAACATCTATTACTCATACTATCACTAGCACCAAATGACACACTTTGTAAAGATGCTTTTGAACCATGTATTTGGAAGACCTTTTTATGACTAGAATTTTCAGACTGGTGGTTCCACAAGGCATTATCTTCTGGACCCATGGATTTTAAACTCTTCAGAAAATTGATTAAGCTCTCAAAACTCCGTGGTTTGCACTTGAAATCATATTTATTTATGTGATTCACCAATCTCTTTGTGTTCCTAAACTGTTTTTGACACCTTGCACAGCACAACTCATTCCTTAACAAACTGATTTCACCCGACATCAACTTAAATTCCATACTTGATTCAATCAAGTCAGTTGCTTTGCTCCGGTTATCTACACTCACAGTTTGTCTGTGTGTTTTCAAATGGATCCTCAGCTCCCTACAGGTAAGAAATTCTGCATTACACTCCGTACACCAACAGTACTCCACTGGTTCTTCTCCCTCAGAACCATCACTTTTTTTGCAGTCCACGACATCATTTTTGCTGCAGCTTGTACCAGACGTCCGGGACAAATCAATGCCGCTTGGAAGTTCAACAGATTGGGATGAGCATTCTTTCTCTGGTTTGGACAGGAAGTCGAGTGATCCCTTGGGGATGATGAATGATGTCATCTCCATCTATAAGGACGAATAAGGAAAATGTGAGGAATACATCTGCATGCTACCATGCAAAATAGAAGTACATAGCCTATTTATAGATTACAAGCAGGCTTTTGATTCTGTCAAAAGGAGTGCACTATATGACGTCATGAAAGAATTTCACATCCCCTCTAAATTAATAAACCTCATGAAAATGACACTAGACAATACTAAAAGCAAAGTTAAAGTGAATGGAGAACTATCATCTCAGTTTGAAGTCAAAAGAGGAGTCAAACAAGGAGATGCATTATCATCAATGTTATTCATATTGGCTTTGGAGAAAGCATTGAGACAGCTCTCAATAAATCCTGGAGGAACAATAATGAACTGACAAACTCAATGTGTTGCCTATGCTGATGACCTGGCTGTAGTCTCAAGAAACAAACACTCAATGGAAGAGATTTTTATTTCCATTGAAGCCGCATCAGAAACACTGGGATTAAAAATTAATGAAGATAAAACAAAATACTTGAAAATGGAAAGAAATCAAGAAAAAACTAGAGAACCTACAATAAAAATTAACAACAAACATTTTCAAAGAGTGGAAAGCTTCAGATATCTGGGATCCTTGCTAACAGCAAAAAATCAGATTTCCCTTGAAATTCAAGACAGGTTACACATAGGTAATAAATGCTATTATGCACTGCAGCCTATTTTCAGGTCAAGAAATATTTCAAGAAACACCAAAATAATCATAACAAGACAGTGCTAAGACCTGTTGTCCTCTATGCCTCTGAAACATGGACACTAACAGTTACACAAGAAGAAATAATCAGAAGATGGGAAAGAAAGATTCTCAGAAGAATATACGGTGCTGTGATAGATGCAGGAATATGGAGAATAAGAACAAATGCTGAAGTCTATGAACAATATGGTGAACCAGACATCATATCAGTTATAAAGCAAGGAAGAATTCGTTGGGCTGGCCATGTGCAACGAATGGAGGAAAGCAGGGCAGCCAAAAAGGTCTTCAATGGCACTCCAGGAGGGAGGAGAAGAAGAGGAAGACAACGAAAGTGGTGGCTATGATGTGGAGACAGACTTGAGAAAACTGGGAGCCAGGAGATGGAGGCGTGTTGCAGAAGATAAAGAAGAAGGGGGGCAGATAATTCTGAAGCCCTACATGGGCTGTAGCGCCAATAATGATTATGATGAAGAATACATCTGCATGCTACCATGCAGGCCACCTCCAATGTGCAAGGAGCATGCACTGAGACACCAGATATGAATTGAAGGGATGGAAGAGGGGAATGGAGTTGAGAAATGGATAGGATGGATAAAGTAAACTGTACGCTAACAGAGCATGTAACTCTGTTTTCCTTGGAGTTTTTAATGGTATATGGGAAGTAGGAATTACTTACTATACCTATCTGTGAGGCAGTGTATCTCTTTTATCCCCAGTAACAGAAATGACCATCAATGGAAATTTTATGGGGCCATGATCCAAGTAGATGGTGATTAGGAGGGTTGCAGGTTGCGTCATAATCCCCAATGCTTCCTTGAGCTCTGACTCTGTCTCATGACGGCCCTCCCAGCGTGAGACCACCCTTGCAGAATTGACCATACGCAGTATAATTTAAACGTTAACCACTGGGATACACAATAACAAATGGATATGTTCATTGTACTCCTGATGATTCATTCTGTGATTTGTTTTTGCACGGGAAAGGAGAGACTGCTGCAGAAATTCATCGGCAAATTGTCTCGGACTACGGAGAAAGTGTAATAAAAAGGCAAAGTTGTGTCGTGATTTTCACTTTAGGAAGATGTTACGAGCACGATGAAAGGAGAGGAAGGCCACCCGTGTATGTCAGTGAAGAAATTCTATACAAGATTGAAGAAAAGATTAGGGAAGACAGTCGTGTTTACCATTGATTAGCTTCACGAACAATGCTCGCAAGAAGTGACAGATTAACACACTTTGGGGCCAGTAGGCAGTGCAAGCAAAGGGGCCCACGTTAATAAACAAGTCACAGGAGAAGAAATGGGAAAACAATTATTCTGGGCCCATTGGCAACTGCCTACTTTGCATTATTGGTAATCCGGCTCTGCTTACAGGTGCCAAGAACAGATCTCCATGAAGCGATAACAGAAAGATCGAGCTTTTGGAAACTGTATACGCTAATTACCAAAAATTGGAAATGCTTATGCACTTGGAATAGCATCAGGCAATGTCATTGCCTGACCACGGCTGGGTGATACCGCAGCGTCATAAGCTCATACCATCTGTGTATTCCGATATCGTGATTGAATCTAAGAAACCTGGATATCCTCATGCTGTAGGATACTCTGGGCCAACGTTCATTGCTATCAGAAGTGGAAAACACTGTTCATCTACCGCCAATACGCACGCTAAGGACTTGACTGAAATGTTGCTAGAACTTAGTGGATTTCAGCCATTGGTGAGAACAGCAGAAGGTTTGATGAAGCCTATTGTAATTGTCAAAGTTGAAGGAGGACCGGATGAAAATCCACGATACCAGAAGGTTATATCTTTTGCTGCACATCACCTTAGGAAGTATGGCTTGGATGCACTATTTGTTGCAACAAATGCTCCAGGTCGGAGTACTTTCAACTGAATTAAGCATAGAAAGGCACCACTAAGTAGGGACCTCACTGGATTAATTTTACCACGTGGCCACTTTGGCTCCCACTTGGTAGACTACATTGCTCTTGGTGATCTAGAACTCCCAAATGATCCAGAAACAAAATGGTATTCAGAACATGTCCCCGGGAGTCATTACTTGCTACAAGTAGTCAAATGCAAAGATTCAAAATGTTGTTCTCCACCAAGAAGTGGTTTATTCAGAGTTCTTCCAGGGTGCTTCTTGCCTCCTCCTGTGCAAATGACGCAAACACCTCATGACTTAACCGTTAGCGAGGGGGGTGATTTCCTCAGCCTAAGTCTCCGTCTGGCATTGAAATTGGATGTGGTGGCTGCAAGGTTTTCACAATTTCCGTATGACTACTTCTGTCCACCTGTGAATCCCCCACCTCTACAATAGGACCTGTCAAACCTGTGGGCTTTACCATGCTAACGTAATAATTGAACACTCCCTTTGTAGTTTGTCTTCTCAAGTATTTTTCATAATTAATTACTCACCACAGTAATTTTTACAGAGTTGCAAAAATACCATCTATTGTGAAGGCATTTCCAACATACCGCATGAAAAAATGAGTCAAATTAGAGACTAATGTGGACATATTTATAATTATTTAAATACTTAGAATTTAAGTCAAATAAGTATATTTCAGTGGCAAATATATTATAATATTTCCTTCATACTTCTTAGAGAAGCAGAATTTTAAAAATTAAATTCAATTGTCGCCTCCATCTTGACTGGGGAAATATCTTACTCAAACTACCATAAGTTTTGTCTAATTAATAAAGCATCATTGTCCGCAGCACAGAGCAGACTACACAAAATATAAGTCATAAGATGTCATCATTGTTCTGTTGAAGCGATGAAAGTATTGTCTCTGATGCGACAAATACGCTCCTCGTGGATCATCCTTCCCTTGCGAGAAAATCTTCCCTCAAAATAAACGTTTCCCTACCAGTAGTACATATATTATAAATTTAAACAAATGAAATATATTTCAAATTAAGGCAGTAAGTGATTTTTAGTTTTTCAAATAACCTTTCCCATTCTCACCAGTTTGGCCCGTAAAACAACTTGACCACGATTTATTTAAATAAATGCTTCAAACCTGTGCCCCATAGGCTGGGCAAAATTAGGGAAACTTCTGCTTATATTTGGATGAATCAAAAATATTTCATACGAAGGTTTTAGCAGTAGTCTTAGAAAGTATTATAAATTCAAATGAATGCAATACATTTCATATCATGGGAGTTATAGTGATTTTACTGCATTAGTGATTTTATATTTTATCATTTTGAATCAGAATCCAACTCTCACCTCCAACATTATAAAAAAAATATTTTGAGCAGAAAATATCTGCAAATCCAGAGTAATATGTACTGCAGTTGAAGTGGGTTCAAGGAAGGAAGTCAATTAAGTCCATCCTAAGTTTTTCTCAGAAGAGATTTACATTTATTCATGATAATATTACAAAAATATATTTATGACAATATTCATTCCAAAGTCTAACAACCCTCAATTATAATTTTCACCAGAAGTCACGGAACAGGAGATGAGAGACAAACAGAACTTTGCGTTAAATACATATGATATGCATTTTTTTCCACTTTTAAAATAATTATGCTTTACAATGCACATTTCTCATGTGCCTACGAACGTGGGTATTTACCTTAAATGTTTTACCACACAGTTCACATGAAAATGGCCGGTCATCTGAATGGAAAGCATAGTGATACATGAGATTGCATCTAATGCTGAATCTTTTGTTGCAAATACTACACTCGTGTGGTTTCAGCTTCAAGTGAACACTCCTTATGTGTAAATGTAAATGACCACCCTCAGTAAACTGTTTTCGACAGAGATGACAAGAAAATCTCTTCACAGAGCCATGGGTATAAGAATGATTAGCCAATGTATGCTTGGTTACAAAGTTCTTTCCACATATTTGGCACTGGTGTGCATCTGCTCTCAATTGACACCATTTCACGTGTGCATTGTAAGAATCCCTTCTCACATATGCATTCCCACACTTGGAGCATTTAAATTTCTTATCGTCTGCGTGGTAAACCTGATGAAGTCCCAGTTCTGCTCGAGATGAAAATCCAAGGAAGCAAACACCACAAATACATCCCTTCTTACATCCGTGCACTTTCCTCAAATGAAAAGCCATGCTAGCTTTGGATGAGAAGTTATCATAACACAAAGTGCAGATGTATTTATTCTTGCTGGTATGCACAGTACAGTGAGTTCTCAATTCACTTTCTGAAGGGAAGACATTGTAACAAGTGAAACATTTGTGAACAACTATTGAGAGATGGCACATCACAATATGCTCCCTCAGTTTGTATTTTAATGTGAAAGACTTGTTGCAGTAATCACAAACAACAATTTCAGCATCAACACACATTACATTTCCATAAAACGATTTCTCATCCAATAAGGGGCTGAGTGCATCAGGATCACGACTTTCAAGAGATTTTCCAAGCATTTTCACATCCTTTTCAATTTCATTACCATCCATTGTAGGATTATTAACATCACAAATGTCTTGCTTCAGGGAATGAGATAATGAAAGATTAGATCCAACATGAGCAGCCAATACCCTAGATATCTTTCGAGTTTTAACAATTGGATAACCCTTTGAATTATCAGAAGATACGTTGCCATGACTGTGTGTACTCACATCTATTTCACTTACTATTCCCTGCTGAAAATATTTGGAATCCTCACTTCTACCAGAATCAAATGAACCACGTACTGAAGATGCCTTGGAATAATGAATTTTAGAGTCAATTGCAGAGCTGGAATTATAAGACGGAATGTTTAACAAGTGTTTACCCTCTGGACTAGTGGATTTCAAATTCTTCAGCAAGCTGGTCAAATGTTCGAACCTCCTCGGTTTGCATTTGAAATCATGTCTCTCTATGTGCTTCACCAATCTTTTCTCACTCCGAAACTCTCTTAGGCAATTAGCACAACACAATTGATTCTTTAAAAGGCTGAATTCACCCGAATGCAACTTGATTTCCATACTTGACTCAACTGACTCAGTTGCTTCACAGAAGTTATCCTGACTCACAGAACTGTCATGTGTTTTCAAATGGATCTTCAGCTCCTCCTTATTAAGAAATTCTGCATTGCACTGTGAACACCAACAATATTCCACCGGCTCTTCTACTATGCAATCCATGCCATTGTTTTCACTGCAGTCCATTACAGATGTCCTCGACACATTAATGTCATTTGGAAGAGCAACAGTTTGGGAGATGCATTCTTTCTTCGGTGAGAACAGGAAGTCGAGTGATTCTCTGGGGATGTTGAACGACGTCGTCTCCATCTACAAGATTATCCAATTAGAAAATCAAACATCCACATTTACTTTGAGAGACAGTAAAAGTGTAATAATTATTGGGGGAGATTTTAATCTGCCATCTATAAACTGGGATTCTTACACTGTAAAACAGAATTCAAGGAATGGGGAAATCAGCAAGATCTTACTCAATACACTTGCTAATCACTCACTTGCACAAGTAGTTGACAAGCCTACGAGAGGAAATAAAATATTAGACCTTTTTGCAGTAAGCCATCCTAAGTTGATAAAACAACTCAATATTATTGACGGCATAAGTGATCACAGAGTAATTTTTGCAACCTTAAAAATTGAAGTAGAGTCATCAGTAAAACCAAAACGCAATATTTATTTATTTGGTAAATGCAACTTCATAAAATTTGGCGAGATGCTTAATGATTCGTACACGGACTTCGTAGATAAAACAGAGGATAAAAGCACTGATGCATCATGGAAATATTTCTTAGAAATTCTACGCCAGGGAATCAACGAATATATTCCGCAAAAATTGAAATGTGATAGTTAAGAACCTCACTGGTATAACAACGATGTTAGGAGGGACCTTAAGAGACAGAGAAAACTGTACAACTTGTTCAAAAAGTCCATCATGTTAGGTGACAAATCGAAGGAACTAGTAGCAAAAGAAAGTTACCCGGTGAAACGCTCAAAAATCAAGAAATCAATGCGTACTGTACTGCAAAATTTCAAGAAAAAAGTACTTGGTGAATTACTCGAAGAAACTCCAAAATCATTTTGGTCATACGCGAGAGATCTTCAGGGAAAATCTTCAACCATAGATTCGTTATTTGATAAAGATGGCAAACTTGTCACCGAAAATATTGACAAAGCTAACATGTTACATTCCCACTTCAAAAGTGTATACACTACAGAGGATACTGCATTTAATTTTGACATTTCATTCACTGAGGAACCGATGAAAGGAATCACTATTCAACGCGATGGGATAACTAAACAGCTACAGTCGATAAAAATAGTAAATCTCCGGGTCTGGAGGGAATACCCACGCGTGTCCTCCAGGAATTAGTGCCACAGATCGCACCGTTCTTAGACATAATATTCAAGAGGTCATAGTCTAAAGGAAAGATACCAATAGACTGGAAAATTGCAAACGTTACACCGATATTCAAAAAGGGAAACAGACACGACCCAGGGAACTATCGACCAATTTCATTAACGTCGATTATAGGGAAGATACTCGAACATATCATCATTAGCAATATCATGACGTTCCTGGACAGTCGTAACTTCCTCCATGGCTGTCAGCACAGTTTTCAGAAAGGTAGATCATGTGAAACACAGCTCGTGCTCTTTCTTCATGACGTTCTCAAATCTGGTGAATCGAAAAGACAAGTGGACGCATTATTTCTAGATTTTAAGGAAGCTTTCGACACGGTACCTCACAACAAACTTTTATACAAATTACAGTCATGCGGGCTAAACGAAACTGTAGTAAACTGGATACGCGACTTTCTGAGTGATCGTTAACCAAAAGTAGTTCTTGACAGAATTAGCTCTGATGTAGTTAAAGTGACATCAGGTGTCCCACAAGGAAGCGTGATCGGCCCCCTTTTGTCCATTACATACATAAATGACCTATGCTCTCGAATTAGCAGTAAAATACGTTTATTTGCTGACGACGCTGTCATCTATCGCGAAATTAGTAGTCACTCTGCCTTTGAAATTCTGTCATCGGATTTAAACAACATTCATGTGTGGAGCCAAAAGTGGGGACTCAAACGTAATCTGAGCAAATGCATGGCAGTTAACATAAAGGCGACAGATGAAGTGAAGTATCTAGGAGTTACGATAACCTCGAACCTATTGTGGTGAACACATATAAGAATTATTTGTGGCAGTGCTATGAAGAAGATAGGATTCGTCAAGGGTATTGTGGGAAGATTTTCGGATGAAAAAGTAAAAGAGAGAGGTGCTCTTTCTCACTCCTCCGGCCACACCTTGAATATGCAGCGAGCACATGGGATCCGGTGTAGAAAGACTTAATCTGGGAACTTAATAAAATACAAAGGAAAGCTGCGAGATTCGTCAAAAACTGCTACGGGCGTACAGACAGCGTTGTTACACAGATGTTAAACGAATTAGGCTGGGAGCCACTAGAGACTAGGAGGCTGCGTGCTAGGCTTAGATTACTTGAGCAAATAAGAATAGATATCTTTAAGAGCGACAAGGAGAACATCATATTAGAACCCCACTATATTTCCAGGTCTGACAGAAACGATAAATTAAGAGATAGATATTTTGCCGAACGGATAGGTATGGGAATTCGTTTTTCCCCCAAACAATAAGGGACTTTAATAAATGCAAGTTGTAATTTCAATAGAGCGTTTCATTTTTATGCGTAAACGGCTGCTGTCCTAACAGGATGTAAACAGCTGGTGTCCTGGTGGCCACACCAGCCGTTGGTGTGGTGTGGTTTCGGGTTTCTCCCACGTTGATTCATGTTTATGGACAACCGTTTAGCTTGCAGATGAAAATTACCATAATTTTCATCTGAGGTAAATTACCACCGTAAATTACGGTAATTTTCGAAAATTACCGTAATTTTCCTGAATTTTCCAGTTTTTAAGCATTAAACATAAAATGTATGGTTAAATCAGAATGCCAATAGCATAAGGGAGAGGATGCAATGTTTAAACTATACCTAATGCAACATTAATCAATTAAAAATTTTCAAAATTGTAAAAAGAAATACGGCAGCAACACGCAATCTGGCTTTCTTTTGCCAAAGTATGAAAAAGTTTTAAGAAGAATATTCTACTAATTATTACTCACTTTTGTTATAATTTACGTAAAATTTTCCAAAAAGGAGTTGAACATTCCTAAATTTATAATTAAACACGTCAGATACGTGGATTTAGCTTAAAAGAACATGTTGAGAATTTATCTGTATGAAAAATTATCTCAAACATGGGTGAATTATATTGAAAATTATGGTAATTTTTAAGGGGCACGGTAATTTACGAAAATTACCATGGTAATTTTCAAAGTGGCCCATCTCTATATATTTCTATCATCTCTATTTATGGACAACCGTTTAGCTTGCATTCCAGCAAGTGTCGTCAGGTCCTAAATGAGCTGCAGAAGATTCTTTCTCCGTTATATATACCTAACGCTTTAGCTAGTCAGGCGCACGCTGATTGGCCAGAAGGACTTTTAAATTTACTGTTACAAAAGACGTATGAACATTGAAGTGAGAGGATAGCCGTCTACCCTGCTGAAATTCTCTGTTTTCTTGCAATTTCAATAGCATCTCTTATCAGCCAAGGGAAATATTTATTTTCTCTGGCGATGATCTTACAATTGTGAAAGTTTATGTCGTGGCCGGATTCTGACCAGGCGTACTCTGCAAAATTTTCGTCATTCTGCAGTTGCAGAGCACGCCTGGTCAGCACCCGGCCACGACATAAACTTTCACAATTGTAAGATCATCGCCAGAGAAAATAAATATTTCCCTTACAGAATGCAAACAAAACCCTTACATATTCCAAAAGTACAATAAGAGCAAGAGGTCAAAATCAATATACCATTCCAAGCGCACATAACCAAATAAACCACCAACTAAAGCCAAATGACAACTTAATGTTGTGTTTCCATGGCAAAAAATAACATAATTCTATACAGCTGTCGACTGCTTCCTAGAAGTCGACGCCTTTCCTAAATTGGTTTAAATAACGCGCCTAGAGTTTAAAATGAGGAAACTCAAACGAAAACGCATAATGTGCATCTAAAAATGTGCGAAAACTTGTCCGAAAAAAGGTACCGTGTAGCCACTTATTCATTGATATTGTCCATGTAAATGTACAAGAATCTGTACATGAAAACATTCACTCTAATGTACAGAAACTTGTACATTCTAATGTACAGTGTAACTGGGCCTTTTGATAGAGTTTGGAATTGCTGCTGTGACCTCAATATTCAATTGAATTGGAAGAAGATTAAAGCTACATATTACATTTAATCAGACACTATTGCAAGTTGACAACAACTTGAGTCTTGGCAATCGAAAAATTGCCTTTGCCACTTGCACAAAATGCCTAGGGTTAAATATGCTCACCAAACAGGAAGTTGGAATACTCGTGTGGAAAATCTATGTTCAATATTGAATAGCGCCTGGTATGGAATTAGATTCCTCAACAGCACAGTATCCTTAGATATCCTAAAACGTATGTACATTGTCAAATTTGTCTCTCGAGCCTCAAACTGAATATTGTGCTGGGGATCATTTGACAGCCACATGCATAAGGTTTTCCTAATTAAAAAGAGGACATCAGGTACATCTGCGGTGCAACATATAAGGCACCAAGAGACACAGAACATTGACATAGATAACAAGGAAACAGATACCCTTACATAATTAAAATAAAACCCTTACAAAAAGTCAACTACATTTAAATTATCTCTCATGAATTCATCCATATTTTAATAGCACTGGTGTAACAGCAGTTTCTTATGTTCAAACTAAAACATTTTTAGAGTGGATTTATTTTTTTAATTCATTTGAAAATTGTTGAAAATGAAGGAGGCAGAGTGACGTGGACCCATCTTGGATATTGCGTAAGATTGTCACCTCAAACGTACACCATCTCAAATATGAGTGAAATGATCATGCACAGAGGAGTTGGCAAGAAACAAAAGAGGATTCATTTTTTAGAAGAAACGCACAGTCAAAAAATATATAAACAAGGTAGAGTCATTAATTTAATATTTAAGAAAACAGTGGCTATCCTGGAGTTCTATTGGTACTGCTGCCATGGTTTTCAAATAACTTTTTTGCATGGGGAATGCCTTTTGCTGCAACATTAGTGTTACCACAAAATGTCTTGCACCATAAGAGAAATACCAATGGATATTGTCATAGTAAACCAGTTTCAAGGTCCCAACAGAGGTGCTAGGAACAAGTTAACGAATCATGAAAATTCCAATTACAATATTTTTGGTCAAATTCTCTTTGTGAAATTGCCAGTCAAGATTATCGTTCAATGTTAACCCAAAAAATTTAGTTTGCTGGATTGACTGGTTGGTATCAGTTCTGAGTAAATGCCTAGAAGGGAAAAGGGAATTAAAAAAACATGTCTAGTGTTTATTCAATTGTAAGTTATTGCGATTACATATAATCACCGCATTGACATTTGTAAAAACCAATATACATCTCTTTCAGCCTCTTTTGAAATCAAGTCTGGAGTAAGACAAGGAGGATGGTTTATCACCTCTACTTTGCAACTGTGCGTTAGAAAAGGTAGTCACAGAATGGAGGAATGCCATTGACACTAAAGGAATATCTTTAGGAAGGAACCCAAATAAAATTACTATAGATTGTCTGGCTTTTGCAGACGACATGGCATTGGTAACTGACTCGCTGGAAAATGCCCAAGAACAAATCAAAGAACTACAGATACAAGCAGCCAAAGTAGGTCTACAAATATCTTTTGAAAAATCGCAGTTAATGACAAACATTAGTAATGCCCCTCAAAATCTTAAAATCCATACAAACACAATATCCAAAACAAACTGCTTTAAATACCTAGGGGAATTGATAGCAAACAAAACAAAAGAAAATAAAGCAATAGAAACTCGAATACAGAAAATGGAAAGGGCATTTTGTATGACAAAATACATATATAATAAAAACCTTATCTTGGAACACTAAACTAAGACACTACCAAACAGTGGCTAGACCTGAAACGCTTTATGCAGCAGAAAAACTTAAACTAACAAGAATGGGGGATCTCGAAAAATTAGAAAAGGTTGAAAGGAGAATTTTGAGGAATATATTGGGATCTAAAAGTAACAGCAATGCAGAATACAAACTAAGACCAAACAGAGAACTATATCTAAAAGTTGAAAAATTAGTCGATCTAATGAGAAAAAAACGAATGCAGTTTTATGGTCACATATTTCGAATGAGTAACTCCAGACTAACCAAGAAGATCTTCAACCTACTAAACAGCTACAAATCCAAACCTACTTGGTTCATTGAAACTCAAAAAGATATGGAAAACTTCGGAATAAAGATTGAAACAATAGATGACCGAACTCTTTTTAGAGAAGTAATTCACACAGCAAAATTTCCAGAAAGAAAAAAATCGAGGGATGGAAGAAAATGGACGCAAGAACAAAAGGAAAGGCACTCTCAAAGGATGAAGGAAATATGGACAGAAAGAAAATTGAATCAAAAAAGGCATATCCAGGAGTGATTTATCGCACCCTCAAATGGGTTATTCAATAGAAGAACAATATACATCTCTTCAGTCTAAACGGCGAGGAATTCATTCATACGGAACAAGGAAGCAGATGAACATTCATGTCGTTCATCATAAAAGATCCACAGCGTATAAGAGCCTAAAGGATGTGGGAGTGAGGTTTTATAACACCTTAGGTGTCGTGCATAAACCAGTTAAAAACACAAAGCATACTGAGGTTGTCAATGAAGTGGTACTCTTAACCACTCCACTAGCAAGAAATTGACTTCTATTGAGCATGATACTGGAGTGGGTAACCCATTAATGCCTATTGGAAACCCCAGTTGCCAAATATTTTCCACGTTTTTAAAAATTCCATTCTCCCCCAATATTCGTCGTACACTCCCAATTCATTCCTTTCTATGCTCTCTACCCTTTCCTTTGTCGAGCACGTTCCGGGTTTTACCATGCCATAAAATCTAACGGTACCTATGGGGGAGAGTCTGTAATGGGTACACAGGTGGTCATTTTCGAGCTTGACATTGAAGTGTTCACTCGTGCTTCTCGTAATACATTCTGCATATTTCTGAATGCTGTTATGGTACGCGTATACGTACATATGTGTAATGCCACTTGGGAAAAATTTCACCTTTTGTATACTGTACCTACGATTTATATCCTGCCGAACTTTGCTGGCAGCTGAAGTTGCCACTGGGCATTCACCGTGTCTCTTGGCGGCTAGCATAATTTTCACCGGTGACATTTATTTTGTCACCACAAATTGAAATACAAGTACCGCAACGTCTTATGATGACTTTTAATGGGATAGTGACCTTGTCGGGTCGGTTTTAATTTTTTGTAATTAATGCACTGGGTATTCTCAGATGTGTTCCGTGAACGAGCTCATTGAATTATTGGAAAACTCTGACAAAGATTTGATGATCTGTTGATGAGACTCTGTTACTAGGAGAAATTTTAAAATCATCAAAATCGTTCATTATCCTATCTGAGATAAATTTGTTCCTAGCTTGGGAATCTAAAATGGCTTTATAAGTTTTATTTTTGACACAAATCGTTATGGCTGGGCGGGCACCATCTTGGTCAACCCCAATCTGTCCAATGGTATTCTTAGTATTCCAGTCTTTATTTGTTGTATTACTTGACACCCGGGGCTTAGTTGTTTTGTACCCAGGGACATCCTCCCCCAAGACAGAATGACCCCTTTTTAGTTTTCCGGGCAACGGTCTCGTACATGGTCAGGTTTTCCACACCCAAAACATTTCCTCTGAAGGCAAGTTTCTCATTGAGTAACATTTTCGTCTGGTGAAGTTTTAATCTTCTTATACTCCTCCTCTAGTTGCCTAATGACTTCCCTTAATTCGTCAAAGGTCTTCGGATTAGCCACTCTTGCCAAGGGTCTCATTTTATCATTGAGTAGCTCAATCATATAGGATAGAGCAGAACTACTGTCCTCTTGAGGATTCAATCTTTTAAAAAGTTGATATTTCTGGATCACAAACGCACCAGTTCTCATGCCCGTAGGCTGCGTTTCGGTTAAGAATTTCTGATTGACAGCAGCCTTTACGCCATCAGAATCAAATCTAATACATAACTCCTTTCCAAAATCGTCCCAATTCAGGCCCAGGCCCCTTATATTATTCCACCTGTCCCTTCAATTGTTGTGACACCAAATGCACATAAATATTCTCAGGCAGATTCATCCTTCTAAGTAAGGAAACAGAGTTTGTCAAAAACACTTTTGGGTCTTCTTCTAACCTACCGTGATACTCTGGTAGGCTTTCCCTAATCATCATGTTTAGCAATTCATTCTCTAATTGTGACAATCTTTTTGAGACATCTTGCATTAGCCCATCCAATTGCGATGTTTTTTTATCAATGTCGGTGTAAAGGCTAAGTTCATTACTTTCTAACTTGGCTACTCTTTCATTAATTTTGGTAATTCTTGCATCCAACCATTCAAATCTCGCATTGAATTTGTCATTAGTTCATCAACCTTGGATTTAATTTTTCCAGATAGTAATTCAGCTTCAGATTTAATATCTTCTTTTAATTCATATTTCATTTCTTCGAGTTGCAATTTATTTTCTTCGGATTGGGCCTTGATTTGTTCCGTTAATTTGTTAAACATAGCACTTACTTCTTGTCCTGCCTCAACTTCATTGATTTCGAAGTACTCAAGATCTTCTCCGCATTCAATAAGATCCTGCCGGAGCCGCATTTCCAAATCTCCTTTGGTTCCTGTCAACGGAAGTCCCCGCTGTGTTAGCGCCATCCTCAGCTGGGCGATCTTCATGTCCGCGATCTTCATCGTCCTTTGAGCGCGTATTCCTTGCGCAAGGTCCTGTCACGGTCGCCAATTTGTCGTATAGCAGCGATTGAATTAATTTTCAGACCACTACTTACAATTTATCATATTTCTTATCTTTATTTTCTTTCTCAGCTTTAGATAAAATGGCTCGAGAACTTCTCATTCCTTTCTCAATTCAACAATCTCAATCAACAACTCCCTGGCAACCTCGAGACTCAAAGGTATTGAGGGTTTTCTTAATCATTCAGACATACATCAAAATTAACACACTAGGTATTCTCAGATGTATTCCGTGAACGAGCTCATTGAATTGCTGGAAAACTCTGACAAAGATTTGGAGCACAAGGCAATTTAATTTACACCACCTTTGGAAGGGCCAGATGTCATCACCGATGAAGATTCTGATGTGTCAGATAGTGAGGTGACAGGCGACCCAACGCACCTTCCACGGGTGATTTTGGCTAATTAGGCCATCACGGAGGATTCTTACAGTCTAGAAGAAATGCACGATGGCACATATACTTCATTCGATGCACCCAAATGTCCGAAAAGAAGTAGGAAAACTGATCGTGCTGTCTATGAAGAGATTTCTCTGAAGCATAACCCAAAGAAGATACGTATTCATTTCCCTTCTCCCAGAGCTGGGGCCCATTGCAGAAAACTTTTTCGGTTAGTCCGTGAATAATGCTTTTGATTCCTTTTCCGTGTTCTTTAGCCCTGATATTTTCCATCTGTTTTCCATCTTGTATTTATGCAGGGTTGAAGGGTTTGCAGAATTAGGATGTCAGTCGAGAGGAGATGTACTGTGCTGTGGGTATTTAGATTTAGTCGGGTTGTCGTAGGTTACCCAATAAAATACTATGTTGGAGTAAAGAGAGTGATTGTGGAGTAGAAATCTTTAAAAACGACATGGCCAGGAATAGATTTGAAATTATTCTACACTTAGTTGAAACTAGAAAGGACCTACACTTAGCTGGCAATTCAAACCGCAATGTAATGCAATGTAAAATAGATGGGCCTGACCGGCTGTACAAAATTCACCCATATTTTGAAATTTTAAACAAAAGCTTCAAAGCAATACTTCCAGGAGACAGATGCTCTGTTGATGAGACAATGATACCTTATTACAGCAGGCATGGTTCATCCGTGGGAAGCCTATAAGGTTCGGATTCAAATTATGGACTACAGCTGATTCACTGGATATGATTTTCATGCAGAGCCTTATTCTGCATCTTACATACTCCTTCCGAAAATGAACCAATGTGGATGCGGATGTTGTTCTGGGTTTGGTTTACGTCATGTAACGAAGCTTTATTTTGAAATTTTATTCACTTTGAAAAGCTGCTTATATGTTCATAAGAAAAGGGCTTAGGAGGAACAGAAACTCTTTGAGAAAACAGGGTGAAAATTATCTATTAACTAACCGACAAAAAACTTTTCAACAAGAGGAAGAGTGGTGACTTTGAACATGTGTCGAATTGCTCATTACTCATAGAAAGATGGAATGGCAAAGCTGTGGTCACTGCAATGACTAATTGCACTTCTAAAATGGGGACAAAGGAGGTGAAGAGATATTTTTCCATTGAAAAAAGAGAATATCTCTTCCAATGCCAACCATTATCAGAGAATATAATATGAATATGGGTGGCGTGGACTTGCACGACCAACTTGTAAGGACCAAAAAGAGGTGGTGGGCATTTTTGCTTGGGGACTGGATGCATCGTGCACTCAGGGATGACTGTTATACCGAAAATTGGGACACTACAGGCAGTCCTCGACTTCATTGCTTAGTCGGCCAGTTGGCCGCAAGTTTGCGAGTTGTTGGAGAATGCAGGACTCTAGGAAACATATACAGGCAGTCCTCGACTTTCGTACACAATGCGTTCCTGAAAACGTGTACGAAAGTCGAACAATAGAGTCCCATACTAATTAGGGGTTACGTTCCCAGAGAGTTAAATATGCATAGTAAAACCTCATATCAATTGTAAGGAAATTTTATTTTTAATAGAAAAGTTTAAAAATATATTAATTACTATTAAAACAATACGTAATTACTTTTAAAACTACGTAGTCTTGATAAACGGTTCTGAAATAATATCCTTGTGTACTGACTGTGAGTAAACATACGCATTTCTAATTTTTCCCAATCAGAAATTAACATTTCACTGATAACGTCCACCATAACTACAAAGACACAAAACAAGAAGCATCACGACATTTAATTTTTGGACCCTTAAACTCGATGTAATTTAGTTTATTACAATTAATGAAGCAACAAAATTTCGCAATTTCCTAAAAAGGACAAAAAACAAACGAAAATAGAATGAAGTTTCCATTAAAAAATCGTGAATTTCGCATCCACTTCCCAGCATTTCATACATGGTCTATAATTTAATATTTCCCCTTAACTATTGAACACACAGTAGAACAGCTTCAGTTAAATGATAGTCCGATCGCAGCAAAAGATCCTCCCAGTTCAGCACGTCTAATAATTCTCAACTCTCTTTTCAGGAACATCATATTTACGTTTTCCACTCATTCTACTCGTACGATATTAATTGAATTCATTAAATAAAGAAGTTATACCTTGCTCTAAGTCAACACTGCCCACAGTCGCATATAATAGCGAGCGAGAACGCCAGATGTAACAATTGAATACCCGTGATGCGCCATGCTTCATCGCGGGAAATTCAATAATTCTATTCGACAAATGTCCGAAAGTTTGAATTTAGTGTCCGAAAGTCAAATAAAAGGTATCAATTAAGAGCGTACGAAAGTGCGAATTGTACGAAAGTCGAGTGTACGAAAGTCGAGGACCGCCTGTATATACCTCTACTACAGTTTCGGAGGGAAATAGTGACATATATTGGGGCATTATAGTGCCAAGGAAAGATGGTTTCATTCATGTGGTCCCATGGAAGACCTTTGCAGGACAAAACAGATCACATCATTGTTCGGGGAGAAACGAAGTATAGGATATGTAAGGTGTGTGGAAACCAAACAATATGTATACTATTGTCAAAAGTGCCAGAACACCCTTCATCCCAAGTGTTTTGAGGAATTTTAGTGTTGGCATTGACATTGGTCAATAAATTGTTAAAAAATGTAAAAACATATGTGATTTGAAGCATAATATAAATTACTCTAAATGAAAGTCAATACTTTACTATTTTCATTGATCATCCATTACTCATCCTGTTTTAAAACTTTAGATGCATAATTATCAATAATTCATGTATTATAGCATCATTTATCACAGTAAATGAAAAGACACGGCTACTGCCCATTGGAAACTTAAGTTGCCAGAAAAAAAACATTGTTCCACTTGCATAATATTTTTTAAACTACTTTTCCAGATATAAGGTACAATTGGAGAGAAAAATACTAAAATTTGGTGAAAATTGGCAAAAAAGATTTTCTCTGTGCATTAATGGGTTAAACACATGAATAATCCACACTGTGGTGTGTTCTATGCCCATGTCTATGGGCATTAATACCAAAATTGTTCTTGTTATCTACCAGCATATGTAAATGATGTACAGACAAGGAAGAGTTACAACTTTCAACTGATTGTAATGTGGTTTACAGAATTTCATCACTCGAACGTTTGCTAAATACCTAATAACCCTATTTGCATTATAAAAACTTTTATGAAGTCTGGTGATGACCCCCAGAAGATAAGTGTGACTGTAAAATATCATAATAGACCATTTTGAGCACTTCCAAGTTTGCAATGACTGCCAGATTTCTCAAAATATATCCACATTTTCACAATTTGGAACACAAGTTATTTTTATGGATTTCCCAACTGAGGGATTCATGAATTAACAGATGTAACAAGTTGGTGCTACTTACTTACTCATACTCAACATAAGTATGACAACTGGCAATTTACTATAAAATGTATTTATCGAACATACAGAATATTCCAGCTCAATCAGTTATCATCAGGTGCAGACATGTACCCCCGTACCCAATGCCAAAATGCTCTGCAGATTTATATATTTTGTGGAAAAAAGCTAATGTCATTGCATTGAGTAAATCTAACAGAGAAATGTGAGCATTATAACTCAGTAAATCAGCATTCAACCATGGCAATTAAAACGTTAAATTTATTTATATTCTTTCCACTTAGCCTCATTAATATCTTACATATAGTCAATACATTATTTACTGCAATGTCAACACAAAATGCATTCAGGTAAAGGTAAGATTGATTGTTACATTTTCTTAAAATGCGCATTCTTCCTCATTTCATAGGTATCACATTCAATTTCGTCAGTTTACTACGTTTTTCAAAAATAAATGTTAACCGTGCGAGACGAAAGCTCACCTTTACATGCATTCAATTTCGATTTAGTTACTTACCTGCTTGTCTTCGTGCATTCGCACCAAATAGTCGAGTGTACTCCACAGGCCGTATGTCATGTTTCCAAGCATCTTAATCGTCTTCACACAATCAATACAAATGAACTTTGACTGCTCATCGTCCGGAGAGGCCTGAATCGGAATACAGTAATTAACATTAAGACTCACTCAT
Source organism: Pyrrhosoma nymphula (assembly GCA_963573305.1). Lineage (NCBI taxonomy): Eukaryota > Metazoa > Arthropoda > Insecta > Odonata > Coenagrionidae > Pyrrhosoma > Pyrrhosoma nymphula. The sequence continues at coordinate 62,781,379 of OY754340.1, read as the reverse complement.
AAACACATACATGTGGAAATAGGATAAAGGATAAAGTATTTCTGAAGGATAAAGGACATACGCGAGGCAATTAATTATTATTACAAACACGTGCAACAACTTGACCACATAAGTAAGGCTGTGTTGGCCGCTGAAACAAGAACGTAGGCGAACAGTAATCCAAACACAAAACAAATAAGTGTCAAAATTTAGACTCCTGTGATATGAAAATGAATTTGAAGGAATAAGCATTCATTCGACATGAATGGAAAAGTCTCTGCCATGACATTCCAAATATGTTAATGTAATTAAGTTACCTCTTTCCATCGAAGTGACGCTTAGATTTTTGAAATGGTAACCAACTTACTTCGAATCCGTACAACTCGTTGAGTTTATCCGCCAAAATGCAGCCATCTCTAAATAACACCGTTTCAAAAATATCCACGAAGGAATCCTTTGCCTCGAAGCACATTCTACAAAATTCAAGGCGCAACACATGTTCTTTAACAAGAGTCATATTCAGAGGGAATTCTTAAGTGTTAATATAACAAACAAGTAAACAACCTCATTCACCAAAACATAAGTTGCATTTCTTCCTTCAATTGTTTTATCCGGCTCGGCAAGTTCATTTTCGCGTCTTTCAAAAGCGAGAAACATTTGGACACTTCACGAATTAATAACATATACTTGCATTACTAGGCACCTTGTACTTGGAGCCACTTGGTACGATATAGTATTTATTTGACCACACGATAAATATTTTACGATTGATTTTTACCGCAAGTAATCACGTAAAAACTCAGCTATTCTTCCACACTCATCTTGTACACATTCTAAATGCAAGTTGAAAATCGGGCAATGGACACAATTGTGCATCGAGTTTAGAGGTAAAATCTATTTTTAATTTGCCATAAAAAAACAAGCCTAACAGTCACATTGATCCAATTCCGACGAATTTATAGAGGAAACATTGTGGACTAAAAGCGACGATTTTTCCTAAAAGTTTCCATGTTTGTTTCTATATTTCTTCATCTGGTACATTGGTTTTCCCAGTAACTTCGTCATTTGGATTTCAGGAGGGGGGGCGACCGACGACATTCCCGAATAACCCCTGGAGTTAACATTCCAAACAACCTCATCCACCAAAACATACATTGCATTCCGTTCTTCATTTATTTTTCAGGCTCGCCAAGGCATTTTGGCGTCTTTTAAAAGCGAGAATTATTTGGACACTTCACGAATTAACAATATATACTCGGAATACTTAAGCACTTGCTACTTGGAGCCACTTGGTACGATATATTATATATTTGATCACACGATAAATGTTTTACCGCAATAATTTTTAATGCCGCAAGTAATCATGTAGAAACTCGGCTATTCTTCCACACTCATCTCGTACACATTTTAAATGCGAGATGAAAATCAGGAAATGAACACATTTGCGCCTAGGGTTTAAAGAGAAAAATTTATTTTTAATATTGCCAAAAACACATCAGAGAGAAGAAGTCAGGAGGTTTGAGGTCAAAATTGCTAATTTAATTATCGACATAAACGCAAAAAGGGTAAAAAGTCGCCATTTTAATTATATTTAATAACTTTTGAAAAGAATTAACTATACTGGTTCAAACCTTAATTTTGAATGTAAAATTCGTGATAGGCTCGTCGAGCTATCCCTATTATTTAAGAAAAGGTCCAAATCCGATAATAATTAACGGAGAGATGAACATGACTACCCAATTAAAGTTAGAAAATCATTAATCTTGCGCAATGGAACACTCACATTTATCGAACTCCAAACGCCCCCCTCACTTTTCACTGCTATTTAAGAACTAATTGACATGCATTTTTCTGGAGAAAGTTCTTTTTTAGATAGACAACACAAGCCTTCGTTAAAAATTGTTACATTTCAGCTCTGAATGTTAAACAACAAACCGGCAATGAATGTTTAAACAATTTCGGCCACATCGGATTTAGATGCACGTACGATCTTTAAAAATACACAGAAAAATGCCATATTTTAGAAATTGAAGGCGAAAAACGTGTGCGTTGTAAAGCTACGAAGCAAATCTAATTGTTTGCAAGTAAAAAACATACTCCTCTTTTAAACGATTTTGTTAATAAATAATCGACTTTTTTCAAATAAAATATAGTATAACTGTAAAAATATTTTCCGGGCATCGAATTGAACCTCTGTGTATCGTATATTTTGGAGATTTTAATTTATAAATAATGCTTCGCGTTATAAATATTTTAAATGACTTAATTTTAAACAAATACGCCGGTTTCATCCATATTTCCGAAGTATCTTAAGGATCATAAGTATCAGCTATAGATAAATATTTTGAACAAGTTTATTTTATTTTTTCAAAAGTATTAAACATTAAAAATATATTGATATATTATATGTATTAATTATATTAATATTAAAGTTATAAAATGTTTTAAAAATAATTATTTTTACCCCATTTTTTTAAATTAAATTAATAACTAACTATTCAGTTTTTTCCTCTGACCTCTCAAATTGAAAGTATTTTTTAATACACACCCACAATATTCCTAAAGTTAATTTGTGCCTAAATTTAATCCAGCCGATACAGGAACAAAAAACGATTTGTTGGCACCTCTAAGACAATTTGATGCAAACTAGACCAATTTAGAATTGGGCGGTTATCGATTCTCCGTCCCAAAAAACATCGCATTGTACTGATTTTGTTCTGATATTTTTGACTAAAATCAAAAAGTCCTTTATTGACTCGACTTTAAAAAATATTTCTGAATCTCTTTTGAACCTCCACGTGAGAAGATGACAGCAATGGCATTTACCGCGCTTTTCGTAGGACCAATATAATATAAGTTTTACGTGTGATTGTGCTACAGCCATAGTACTTACACCTGAAGGCTACGTTGGGTGACCCAGATGCAACAAATTCTTATCCTGATGGATATGCTGTGTTTCAACACAGTATTGTAAAGGCCGGCTACATACTTTTCCCAATTCGTAGGGCACAATGGGTAAGGCTCTAGATTAGAATTTGTAGAAATGCATGAACTACTCTCGTGTTGATTACATATATCTCAACATATAATCAGGAAGTTAAATATCTATATGATTCCTCTACTAGACCTCTTTGGTCAAATAAAAAACCACAATCATCAAATAAAGTAAACAATATTATACATAATTTGATATATGTTATAACAAATCTAATTTTTTTTTTTTTAAACCCCTGTTTTTTGTTTCTTCGTGAACGATGATTGTTATGCATCGTCTTATTTACTCTTTATTCTTATTTATTGTTGATAACAATTCATCTAAAGAGTAACAGCACAATCGGACACAGTGTGTACCGCAAGCCCACTCACACAGACCTGTATCTGAACCGAAATAGCCATCACCATCCCGCCCAGCGACGAGCAGTGCTTAATACACTATTCCACCGAGCCAGGGCCATTTCCGACAAGAATAGTTTACCAAGCGAACTGAGCCACCTGAGATCAACCTTCCGCCAAAACGGATACAATGGACGTGACATTCCACTGGCCCTTAAAAGGGCAAGCCATTAGCAACCATTAGCAAGAGGCTGCTTACCGTATGTGTCCTCAGTCTCAGGGAATATATCCAGGATACTGGCGAGGCACAAGTTTGAAGTGATCCACAAACCACCCGGAAAACTACTCGTTACAGGCAAAGACCAACTTGGTCTAAAGACGCCAGGCATCCGCCAGCCAGTCAAACAGTTTATAGCCAGGTTCCGTGTGACTGCGGAGAAGTCTACATTGGGGAGACTGGACGGACCATCGAAACCAGGCTGAAAGAACACCGGCGGCACCTTCGTCTAGGACAAATGGAGAAATCATCCATCGCAGAACACAGCATCTCCATGGACCATTCCATCAAATTCAAAGATGCAAGATTACTCGCCCGCTCCGGTGGCTCCTGGGAACGAGTAGTCAAAGAAGCCATCGAAATTGGGATGGAGAACCGAAACTTCAACATGGACCAAGGGTACTCACTCAGTAATGCCTGGAAACCTATACTAAAAAACGTGAAAGAAGCCAGAAAGAACAAACATCAAAGCGACCAATCAGGAGGCTCCAAAACCTTTCCCTCCACCACTGCCAATCATGTGCCATGAAACTCAAGCCTCTAGGATATATAAGTCGACAAACAAAGCAGCATTGACATCCTTTCATCAGCCCTGATGAAGATGACTGAGTCAGACATTGAAACGTCAGCCTACATGGAGACAATCACCCGGTTGGAAACTCGAGAAAGCTTCACCAATTCATCTTACTTTTGCTGATTTCCTTCAAATTAACTGTTTCCGTTGATTGTGGAGAGGACGTAACATATGAGTATGTCATTTACTTATCAGCCTTAGTACCTGCTTGGTACAGAGGCGTCTGCGGTGCTAAGACGAGTTTCCTTTATCCGGGTTTTTCCTCTGCTGATTAATTTTTATGGACAACAGTTTCACTTGCGTCATGAGTCAGTCAGCGTCGTCAGGTCAGGTGCTTGTTTTCAGATAAAACTTGATGAAGAGAGTAAAGAAAACACTGCATTCCTGATTCCTGGCAAGAGTCTTTTTCAATTCAAGCGGACGCCTCAAGGATTAAAAACTTGGGCTGCTACCTGCCAAAGATTTAATGATAAAGTTCTTGGTGAAGACTTGAAACCTCACGTATTCGTTTATTTAGATGATATTATTTATGCCTCTTCAAACGTCAATCACCTTCTTGAGATACTGCCCAAGGTGCTGGAGAGATTCTGGACCTGACTACGCTAGCTGTAACGCAAGCAAAACTATTGCCCATTAAAATGAATCAATGCAGGAAAAACCTGAATAATAGAAACATATAGTAACCTGCCTATTTATGAGTTGTTTGGTTTGATGATTATTCTTGTATTGTTTATTAAATGTCGTAATTGAATGGTGCATGAACTTCAACAATGAACCAGTGACATCATACCCCATACTCGGCAATTGCTTTCGGGTTTCTTTACATTCATTCTGAAACCAATTGAAATCAGAAATGAATATTAGGTGATGTGAAAAAGTGACCTGGGTGTAGAATGATTACATCACAAAATATTTAACTTATCCCTCTTTTTTTGACAAAAGAGGGATAAGTTAATTTGACAATTTGTCTATGTTCCAACCAGTTTTCCTGAAAGCCAGCTGGAATGCTCCATGAAGAACGTGAAGGCCGCATGATCCAGTGTCAATTATATCTGGGTCTTCATTAAACTTTTTCATTTCTTCCTTCAAAAGCCTGATGAAAGCCCAATTGACGTTGGGGCCATCCATAGATATCTGAAACAGCTTCTTTATCTCAATTCCATCTCCAAGGCTCTCTTTGAACCCCTGCAACTGGTCTGCTGCGGTTCTATGTCCGAGAAACGACGAGTTCCAGTATCTTGTGGATACCTCATTATTCCAAAACCTTACTGCAATATCCATTTGTTGCAGCTTGGAAATTCTATTCATTGATTCATCAAAGCATACCACTAAATGCTTCGAGAACAGCACGTCATCTGCAAGCTTGTGGTGAAAATATGGAGCGACGCCAAAGGATGCCAGATACGCCATCTTTGTATGGCTGAGTTGCATACTTTGGGCGATGTGGCTGTCCTCAAACATTTTGGCAAATACATTGCATACCCCTTCTTGAGCTCTAAAGCTTTCTTTAGTACTGATCACATGTATAACCCATAGTAGCTCGGCCGCCTAAACATCACTGTCAGGTAGGAAACCAAGGCCCAAGGTGGATGCAGCTTGAGAGGAGGACGTGGAGGTCGAGGATGCAGATGTGCTGGAATGGAGCTAAGATACAGTTGCTGAATCATTCGTAGCCATCGACAACTGGACGTCAGCACAACGAACATCTAACGCAGCACTGGTGACCAATGTTCCCTAAGAAACGCATTTCAGTTAATTAAGTTTTTCAATGCAATAGAATAGAATAAAGCATTGTAAATCAAAGAACTGCGGAACTGGCCGCGCAGTAACTTTAACGGAGTCACCCGCTAGTGGTCACATTGCATTGTGTGAAATTCACAGTGAAGAAATCATTTGCCTGGACTGGGATTCGAACCCAGACCCTCCGATTTCGCGCCGAGTGCTCTACCAGTTAAGCTACCCAGGCGTCATCTCTCACTGTGAATTTCATGGAGGTTTAAAGGAGCGAGATGTCTTCACAGGTACCGTGCATACAATGCCAAAGTACCCGTGTGTGAACGCTAAGCGCTACTGTACACGAGGTAAAGCCAAACTTTAAACACAAAGGTGTTTACTTTGACAAATTCAAAGAACTGCGGAACTGGCCGCGCAGTAACTTTAACGGAGTCACCCGCTAGTGGACACACAATTGTGTGAAGACATCTCGCTCCTTAAAGCCTCCATGAAATTCACAGTGAGAGACAGGCGGATTTAGCGGGAGGCTCGTGCCCCCCCCCCCCCCAGACGCTTAAATAATGGACAAGATTTTTAATACGGTCCTGTTATAATTATGTTCGTTTTGTTTTGTATACTACGGAGCCTCATTCATTTTAGCCTTAAGCACAAGTCAAGAAGACAGTGTAATCCTCACCTTCGTCTCCTTTAATGTTACCTTTGTATATTATTATTAAAGTTATTATATAAACAACATGCAGAAAAACATTTATAGTTTCTTAATATTTATATCTTTAATTTTATAATAATTGATTGGTTGGGCCCAATTTACAAGTACAACAACTTTTCCGATTTATATAATTACTTAACGACTCAAATGGTTGTTACAAATTTTCATTCTCAAGGGCTTGACCTTTAGCCTTGTAAATTAAACCCACAAGACGACAAATGTTTATAATGGCACTTATCGTGATCCTTTCGCTATCGCCGCAATTCCTTCCTTTCGGCTTCTTTCAGCTTTCCTTTCTTTCAGCTTTCCTTCCTTATACCTGCTCCTTTAACACTTCCCGTCACTTTTTGACAAACCCGCTGCTATTTCCACACTTTTATACCATGTATTTCTTCTTCTTTTCACCTTTTTACCAACCGAACTCTTATTCTGCTTCTAACCTCTCGCTCTCACACTTCGCGTCTCTTATTATTCTCCGCGCGTCATTAGTTACGATCTCTTTGTTTCCTAGTTTTGTGTCTTTTCGCCCTAACTACCTATTGTTACGCTATTTACTGCGCGATATGTTGCTATTTACTGCGCGATATGTTACAACAGATTTGCCGGTAATTGGTCATTCGCTAGTCAGCGCTCAAAAAAAAACATCGCCCAAGTGGGAAGCAGGGGCGGATTAAGGTCGTTGTTTTGGGGGGGGCGGTTCACTACCTTCCGCGACGCCTGAGGGGTATGCAATACCTATCAACGAAACGGGGGTCCGGGCGGAACTCCCTCGGAAAGTTAAAAGAAATGAAGCGCTTGGAACGTAGTTATGGTGTGGCTATATTATAAATTAGATGTGATAAATTATTGAGTAAATCTCTCCAATCAAATTTGAAAAACATTAGCAAACGATGTAAAGAATGCCATTCTTGTGAAGATGCAGGTCTCCCGGGTTTTACACCACATTCCAATTGTATTTAAACATTGTATATTGAGCTGGTGAAATAAAAACTTCCATTGGAGAACCACCTTAATGATTACCATCTTTTCTATTTTCCTGGGAATTACGGGGGGGCGGCCGCACCCCCCGCCCCCCCCCCTTAATCCGCCCCTGGTGGGAAGGAAGACATTGTGTCAAAAATGAACGTTAATGAAGTACTGGACATCTTCAGCAGGAAACATAATAGAAAACTGCCGTTATTATGTATGTAACTAAATAATATTTTCATATTAGTAATCTCTATATTAAAATAAAAAGTATATTTCGTACATTAATTGTTGTATGTTGTTTTTTAATCCCAAATATGAGAAGACCGTTTGCCCATCAGACCCTTGTGCCCCCCCCCCCAAAGAAAAATCCTGGATCTGCCCCTGGTGAGAGATGACGCCTGGGTATCTTAACTGGTAGAGCACTCGGTGCAAAATCGGGTTCGAATCCCAGTCCCAGATTATTTTTCACTGTGGATTTCATACAATTGTAAAGCATTGTAACACTGAAAACGGACCGTACCGCATAAAATCCAGCTACGAGAAAAATAAGTCGACAACGCTTTCAGTTTAGATTATTCACCATCAAATAACTAATTATAGCTTGCGATTTGCCCTTTCCTACCACTGTCCCCTTGAGGTCTGAGATACTGCGCTCGCTGCTGTACTATCGCCTGCTAAAGAAATGTCGCACCCGTATCGAGTTTCCCTAAATGTGCGCTGAAGGGCTATTATTTAACCCTTTGACTGCGCAAATAATCTGAAATATAGCTCTCGCCAAACGCAAACTTTTTTCCTAAATTTTTGCGTAATTTTAAAATTTGTCACTTTTTATTTTTTGTAGGAAAATTAGTTTTAAAACTTAAAATGAGTAATTATCGCCTGATTTTACTGTTTAATGCAGAATTTATGAAATAAAAAATTAATGAATTTCAAACTTTGTGGATAGGTTGTATAACATTGGTATCAGATGAACTTGGAGATATCACTGTGTCTTTTATGAGTCCTCATGGTCCAGCCAACGGATATAAGTGGCCACTTCAGAAGGATGAGTGCATTATACCACTTGGAAATATTCTTTTAAAGATAACACCACCTTCTCCCTGTGGCCGGTCAAGACGTTGGCACAAATTTGACAAGAACGAAGTGAAGGCAACTGAAGAAACATGTGCACAAAATTAATTTTTAAATTTGAGTAGTTCTTTTCTAATTTCATTATGGTATGTATAACAAGCGATCAAACTAAGTTATCAAGTTAATTATTTAATTGAGACAATTCATTTTAAAATGAGTTGCCTCAGAGCTATGTAGAGCAGAATGTAAGATATAATGAATGGCAAGTAAGTAAATCATAATAATAAATAACTAAAATAAAGTCATGAATTGTTAACTCTGTTAGGACTAATTCAGAGTTTCAGACTCCTTACTACTTTTTAAAATTGGAAATATCATGGGAACCAGGCAGAATGTGCCAACTTGGCTGACTAACTTATAAAATTCATAATTAATTATCAACAAATATACTGCCCACTCTTTTTCCATGGGCTTAATGCTCATCATTATTGGTATATTTTAGCCAATTTTCATAATTTTTAAAGCTGGGTTTTTTTAAATATAGCCTCTTTTGTTTATGCAAAAATGGCAGTTGCTCATACTTTGAAGGCATATTTCACGGAAATGCAACATTATCGGAGCTATTAAAAAATATCTTGTTACTAATATACCTAATTGATTCCTGTAAAACTGAATGTTTCTCTTTTACCATATTTCATAGCTGTAAAAAAATTGTTAAAGTTGGAACAATTTTCTGATTTTTAAACAATTGTGAAATTTATACTCCATTTCCCATTTAACTTCCAACTTTTTTCAAAGCATGGAATATAAAAACAAAGAAAGCACTGCAAAACAAAAAAATCTTCAACATCCTAGCTTCATTATTGGCTAAATCAGAGACAATTGAAAATTCACCGTTTTCCCTTTGCTTGTTAAAACGACCATTTTAGGTGATATATTTTTTTGAGAATAATCCATGACGGTCACCCTTCACATTTCATAATGCTCTGCATGATTTGAGATGGAAAGGATTTATTACTTTGCACAAAATGTCGAAACGAAGCTGAGATATCGGACCCTTATCCCATCGGAAACAAATCTTTCAAGTGACATAAATGACTTGGAATTGGGTTTGATGGACTTCAAGGTCTACAGACATGATAGAAACAACTTAACCAGTGCCAAATCCTCTGAGGTGGAGCTTTAGTAGCTGTGACAACTGAGTTGATATCGCATAGGTTGGAAGTGAACACTCTAGATATCGAGCAATTGTTTGTGCTTATTAAAGTTAAACAAGCTAAAGTTATAGTTGGTTGTGTATACATACCACCTAACTCACCTGCTACCTCATACATTGCTCACTGCAAGTGCTTGGAACGTATAGCCTATGTTCACCAAGGTGTAAAAATTCTTGTTTTTGGCGACTATAACCTACCGAACTTAACTTGGCCTATAGATGAAAATAGGAACTGTTTAATTCCTGTGCTCAACCCCTTGTTTGCCACAGAAGATAGAACTGTTCTCATAGAACCCACATTATAAAATTTATATTAATAGCATTGAAAAAGTGCAAAAGAAATTTTTAAGAATTGTAAATTATTATGCTGGATTTTCAACACATGATGTCCCATATGCAGAAACAATGCAGATATTGAATTTAAAGCCACTTCATGTTCGACGAAATTTTGCTGAATTGCTGACTTTATTAACTGTCCATCCCTACTTCAATTGATCCCATTTAATATTTGTTTCCGATTTAAGAAGAAGTGTATTTTATCATTGTCGAACTCTGTCTGACCTCATGTTATTTGAGCAATATTTTTTTGTTATAATATAATTCATATTCTAGTGGTCCTTTTCTCATGTAATACTTATTATTTTAAGAATATTTTATAAATTACTAAGAGTTATATTGAAAGAAATGTACATGTCTATTCTAAATTGGGTATATGCCCGTAATAAACAATTATTATTATTATATCCAAAAAGAAAAACAATTTTAAGCTCCATTTTTAATTATACCAATCGAAAATATGGCTTACGGTAAGTTCATGCTCTAAGTTTGTTAAAAAGCACCTTAGCGGATTTGCTACCAAAATAAAGAACCCTATGCATTAACATTGCATGTTGGTTTATCTGATAATTTTATTTTTCTTCATGTAATTACATGCATAAATCCCGTGTCTGAGATATATTAAGGCAGCGACAATGATTTGTAGTTGCCTCAATACCGGCTGGTGTGCGAAGCATAATGAGTGAGACTCATTAATCTTTTTCTACCACAATATACAATGAGTGAAACAATTAATTATCTTTATCCGTCAATTCAAGAGTTAATATCTCATATTGACACCTACTCACTACACCCCCTCAATGTCAGAGATAATGAGTTTTTGCTGCATGTGTCATTATACGCTAGAAGAACTTTGACGTCCATTCAATAGTTAGTTCTCAATAAAAAAAAAACATTTAGAACAAAGTACTTAATGGAAGAGAAATCCAAGATTCTGTAAGTAGAATTTATTATATAATGTCAATGAAGATATATTTTAAAGTTACCCTTCCTACATCTAAAATGCCCCATTGCTACTCGCGTGAACTTGGCCAAACCTTTCTCATTGATTATCCAGCATGTTTAGTTATAACTATAAAACATATAAATTTATTAAGGTGAAAGAAGATAAAGTATTTAGCAGCATAGGCTTGAAAAGTGGTGTTGAGGAGCAATAAACTGTCATAAGGCGAATGAGTCACGTTGTACGACTCCCTAAGATGGCCGTGAGAGAGGTAGGCGTAAAGTAGGATGCTCGCGCGGGGCGAGAAAAGTTACATAATCGCAAAAAGTGAGAATATGATACAAATGCAAGAATACTACCAAAAGTCGTAGTTCTCGCCCGGAGAAAAAGTTACATAAAATGGGTACTGCAGTCCGCCGCTACACGCTACTGCAACCCCCCACTCCTTCCACATACAGCTAGCTCGCTGATTTCGTCTCCCCACCAGCAGGGCTAATACGCAGCTCATCTCATCTGTTCCATCCGTTCCGTCTTGACCAGGGCCACGTGGTTTGGAATGCACAGCTTCCTTCATGCGCCAGAATCCACGCGGCCGTGGTGGAGACGGAACGCACAGAACAGATGAGGTGAGCTGCGTAATAGCCCTACAGCAGGACTGCAAGTGGTCCTACCAGTGAAAGCCCAGGGAAAGGAACTGGCCCTCCATACCCTGAATGTGTGAAATTCACATGCCTGTAGCTTAGTCCGGGGTAAGCTCTACCCTCAACTATCCAAACCAACCTTCGGGATGAATCACTGAGTGAGTGAGTGAGTACTAGGACTTAAGCACAATTTTTTTTCATTTCACTTGTCCTTGTGCTCCAAGTTGCACCAAGGATATTGGACATATGACTACAGCGTATTAGGAAAAACCACAGCACATTAGCGTAACATTTGCATCTACTGCATCACATAAAAATGATGACTTTAAATATGTATGGAATTTTCTATTGAACTTTCACGACTGAATATTTCATAGCGATTTGTCATTTTAGTATGGGAACTTATGCTCTGCATTTATACCTCTCAATGTATAAACATAATGATGTGACATGAAAAGGAGGTATATATTGTTAAATAGTAATAAATAATACTAGTAAACCAGAGTGGAACTTATGCATTTTCAACCATTCCTACTTCCCCAAAATGATGTATTCCTTATCAAATGAGATCATATATAAATTACACGATTAAAAGCAACATACATGTCCTGTCGGAAATAAATCTTTCTTCTTCATTGTTTATACACTAAGTCTCCATGGGGGTTTTCTAGTCTCATAATGTTTTACTTTAAAAGACATTTTATCTTTAAATAATAAACACACAATGTGTTTTAACGTAAACTGAGTATGTTAGGTCAAAAGACAGTAAAACATCCTATCTACTGATACCTTGTTCATCGCTATCGCCTTCAAAACAGTTGAGAAAAAGAGAATCCTAGTAGCTTTTCATTTGATTTCCAAGTGTTTCTTTCAGATGTTTCCAATTTACTGCAATTTACTCACCTTGAAGGACTAGTAGAACTCACACACTAGTGCAAGTGGACCTACCGGTTGGTTTTAATGGAAAAATGACTCATTTTTACCCAAATAATGACCAAAAATTGACCAAATACAGCCAAAACCTTACTTAAACCGGCCAAACATACTTGTGTATATGTTTCCTAGAGTCCTGCATTCTCCGCCAACTCGCAAACTGGTGGCCAACTGGCCGACTAAGCAATGAAAGTCTGTAAAATGCGTGGTTGTCTAGATCTTGTACTCGTGCGTCTTAAATTCGCGCATTGCAAGGGATTTTTAGGGTCCAGTTGGCCGCCAGTTGGGGGGTTGGCAGAGAATGCAGGGCTCTGATGTTTCCTGGTACATATCGTTCCTTTTGAAGATGGAAAGTAACTGAACGACATATTAAAAAATGTGTCAAATAAATCTTTATTCACATGAAAGTAATGCAAAATAAAAAAAATCTTACTTTCCAAAAAAAATAACTTGCACGTACTTCCTAACTAGAAACGTACGGTAACAAAATAGTAAAATAAAATATTTTCTTCGTTGAGTGATAAATATCATGTGATTACATTAGACACGTTTTCCAGACTAGAAGAACAAAGTCAAGGATACAGAGTCAAAAATAGCGACAAGTCACCCGTCATACAATGTTATTATCGCACCATCCAACAAAGGTGACTTTGATTTCGACCTTGACACTAACAAAAGAAAACAGCGAAGAATCCTTTTTTAGGATTTAGGAACATAGGATGACCCCGATTTTTTAAGCGGATAAAAGTGGCAAAAAACCTCGTCCTATATGCAAGTAAATACGGTATAATAATGACTTTTAGTGACTTTTTAGCATAATAATGACTTTTAAAGGCCAAGATCAGAAATAATGACCTATAATGGTAATAATGACCGACTTGCAGCCCTGTGTTTTCCCTGTTTTTTCCAGAAAGTGGGCACCCTCATCTACATAGGCGTAGCCACGGGTGTGGCACCTATGGCACGTGCCACACCTATTGTCCTGAAACCCAAAATTTTTTTTCTCAAAATTTCCCTCCCGCAATAAAATGATATCTCCGTTTTTCCCAATAGCCCTTTAAATAACCCAAATTGACAGGTTTATGAAGGCGTGAGTCTCTCGACGTGTCCAGTGTGAAGACAAAGATTATAGGGGAAACTTTTTTTTTCAAAACTTACATTTGTTCATTAAAAGTCACTTAAATAATTTGGATTGACAGGTTTACAAAGGCGAGAATTTCATGACATATCTATTGTCTAGACAACGATTATCGGGTAAACTTTTTTTGAAGTTTTGAAAATATAGAACTGCAGTGGGCATATACAAAATTTGTCAATTGACTCCAAAAATAAAAGCCTTCTTTCTCATTTTTTCAAAGTTAAACCCTAATCATGATTGGTCAAAATCGTACAAAAGCCTCCACCTCTTTTCTGAAAATACGGAAACCGATTTTCTTCCTGTCTTTAATCGAAATAGTCTCAACTTTGACCTCGCTGTGAACATTTCGTGAAAGTTTGCGTCCATTACCATACTGATGATGCCACAACTATTGCCTCAGTGCCACACCTATTGCTGGTGGCTGGCTACGCCTATGCTGATCTTACTTCTAGTTACTACATTATCTACTGCAATCAGGGACGGATTAAGGTCGTTGTTTTGGGGGGGGTTTGTTTGTTGCGTCATTTGGGTCGTTGTTTGCGGTTCACTACTTTCCGCGGCGCCTGGGGGGTATGCAATACCTCTCAACGAAACGGGGGTCCGGATGTAAAGAATGCCATTCTTGTGAAGATGCAGGTCTCCTGGGTTTTAGACCACATTCCAATTATATTTAAACATTGTATACTGAGCTGGTGAAATAAAAACTTCCATTGGAGAACCACCTTAATGATTACCATATTTTCAATTTTCCTTGGAATTAGGGGGGGGGGGGCCGCCCCCCCCCTTAATCCGCCCCTGACTGCAATGTCAACACAAAATGCATTCAATTTCGATTTAGGTACTTGCCTGCTTGTCTTCGTGCATTCGCACCAAATAATCTAGAGTACTCCACAGCCTACATTTCTTGTTTCCTAGCATCATAATTGACCTCACACAATCAATACAAATAAATTTTGACTGCTCATCGTCCGGAGAGGCCTAGAATCATAATATAGTAATTAACATTGAGACTCACTCATAATAAAGCACGCTTTGAAAAAGCTGTTTCTATTTCCCTATCGCTGTCCTGAACAGCCTCTTTTCAAAACATTAGGAATCTTAACCCTTCCATCTCTATTAATTTTAAACTGTGCAGTTTTCATTAGGTAGCACCCAGATATATTTCCAGCAAATAGCGACTTCCACCACTACAACACCAGACACAAAATGGACATCCATATCCTGGATTATAACCTGTTAAAAAGCCAAAAAGGCACCCATAATATGGCCTCCATCATGTATAACAGACTTCATCCGGATGTAAAAATTATATCCCCAATCACACAATTCAAAAACTCCATGAAGACTAATAAAAAAAGCATTTTATAGTCTAAGTTCATTTTTGGATGGTTCCTAATCTCATGAAAATACTACCACCATTTTCTTTTTTTCATATTCCTTGTATATACTTTGTTCTTGCTATTTGATATGTATGTTGCGTACTTTAATGCTCCTTGACAAGCTTAATGCATATGTGTAAGGCAAACAGTGCAAAATGTAAACTATTACATATTATAAGCGTTTCTGTAATGGTTTGTTTTTGTTAAATGCTTTGTGAGGGTTCCTATTTCCTCTGTACCTAAGACAGTGTACTGCCTCTAGTAGTACCAACAGAACAATAAATCCATTAAATACATCCACATAGTAAATAGGATGTATGTATTTCTGAATCTCATTCACCAGTTGAGGGAATGGACATGAGGGGGACAATAAATGATGAAATCAAACTTAAATCAATAGCCATCAGCCTAGATCGAACGTTCAGCAAATTGATACCTATTATACACATGACCACGAAAGTAAGGCTATGCTCGCCGCTGAAAATAGTTACGTAAGGAAGAATTTAAATACCTTAGTTAATACCACTTGTAAGATTTATTGTGAAGACCTGGGTTTCGACACTTTGTGTCATCATTAGGTCTTACTGCATTGAAGATGTGTCGAAATTATACTTGTAGAAAGTGTGGAAATGGCATTACTACTAGAAGATGACACGAAGTGTCGAAACCCGGGTCCTGACAATAAATCTTACAAGTGGAATTGACTAGGGTATTTTAATTCCTCCGTAATTACTTCCGCAACGTTAGGCCAACAACAGTTTCCAGTAACGTAGGCGGACAGTATTCCAAACACTAAACAAATAATTCCCAACATTTAGAGTTGTAATATGGAAATGAACTTGAAGGAAGAAGCATTCATTTGAATCAAATGGAAAATTCCAAATGTGTTAATGAAATTAATCTCTTTCCACCGAAGTGGAGATTAGGTTTTTGAAATGGTAACCAACTTACTTCGAACCCGTACAATTCGTTGAGTTTATTCGCCAAAATGCAGCCATCTCTAAATACCACCGTTTCAAAAATATCCACAAATGAATTCTTTGCCTCGAAGCACACTCGACAAAATTCAAGTCGCGACACATGCTGTTCATGAAGAGTCATATTTAGAGGGAATTCTTAAGTTACCATTCTACAGTGTGCTCAACAATCAAATCAACCTCCATCACCAAAACAAACATTGGATTCCGTTCTTCATTTGTTTATCCGGCAACCCGCTATACGTTCATTTTGGCGTCTTTCAAAAGCGAGAATCGTTTGGACACTTCACGAATTAATAAAATATACTCGGAATACTAAGCACCTGCTACTTGGAGCCACTTGGTACTTAATAATATTTATTTGACACACGATAAACATTTTTCGACTGTATTTTACCGCAATAAACACGTAAAAACTCGGCTATTCTTCCACACTCATCTCGCACACATTCTGAAGACGAGTTGAAATTCGCGCAATGGACACATTTTTGCCTGGAGTTTAGAGTTAAAAATCGATTTTTAACTATGCCATAAAAAACAAATCCTAATGGTCACATTGATCCAATTCAGACTAATTTATATAGAGAACATTTCAGTCAGGAGGTTAGAGGTCAAAATTTATAATATAATTATCGATATAAATTCAAAAAGGGTAAAAAGTTGTTATTTTAAATATATTTAATCACTTTTGAAAAGAATTAACAAGACTGGTTCAAACTTTAATTTTGAATGTAAACTTAAGTATTTAGCTCGTCGAGGAACCCCTATTATTTAAGAAAAGGTCCAAATCCGATCATAATTAACGGAGATAGGAAAATCATTAATCCTGCGCGATGTTATACATTACACCCACCTCATTTACCGATCTCCAAACGCACTCCTCACTTTGCATTGCTATTTTAGAACTTTGGCAAACATTTTTCCGGAGAAACTATTTTTAGATAGAAAACACAAGTCTTCATTTTATTGCATGTTAAATTTAAGCTCCAAATTTTTAAAAAGAAACCGACAGTGAATTTTAAAATAATTTCGGCCATATCGGATTTAGAAGCACGTGCGGCCTTTAAACAATACTCAGAAGAATGCTAATGCTTTTAGAACATGAAGACGCAACACGTGTGCGTTGAAAAAACAACGAAGCAAGTGTAATGGTTTATTAGTAAAAAACATTCCCCACTTTTAAACAGCTTTAAAATAAATTAAATAATAAAAAATCGATTTTTTCAAATAGAATATCATAGTAAAACTCTAAAAATATGTTTCGCGATTCGGATTGGACCTCTATGTATCGTAGATTTTTGATAATTTTTAAATTAAGCTTTGAGATACAAACATTTTGAAAGACTTTTAAACAAATACGCCGATTTCATGCGTATTTCGGAAGTATGTTAAAAGTCAGCTTTGGTGAAAGTTTGAAAAGTTTTTAAAATTTTTTTTCAAAAGTTATAAAATATTTTTAAAATAACTATTTTTTACCCCATTTTTGCAATTTAATCGATAGCTCAATGTGCAATTTTGACCAACGACCTCTCAAATTGTAAGTGTTTTTTTAATACCCACAATATTCCTGAAGTTAATTCGTACCAAGATTTAATTCGGCCGATACAGGAACAAAAATCGATTTTTTGGCAATTGTAGGACCCTATCTGAAGCTAACTAGACCACTTTAGAAGTGGACGGACCTCGGATATCGATTCTCCGACCCAAAAAATATAGCCACTTGTATTGATATTGTTCTGGTATTGTTGACAAAAATCAAAAAGTGTTTAATTGACTGGATTCTTAAAAAATATTTCTTAACTTCTTTTGAACCTCGACGTTAGAAGATGACAGGAAGTGCCTTTCGTATGACCAATATAATATAAGAGATACGTGTGATTGTGCTACGGCCAAAGTACATACACCTCCAGGCTACGTTGTGCGAGCTGGATGCAAGAAATTCTCATCCTGATGGATATGCTGTGTTTCAACACAGTCATGTCGATGCCGGCTGCATACGTTTCCCAATTCGCAGGGCATATGTGAAACTCTAGTATCAGCAGAAATACATGAACTACTCTCGAATTGAATACATATTACTCGACTTATAATCAGGAAATTAAATATCTATATGTTTCCTCTCCTAGACCTCTTTGGTCAAATCAAAAATCACCATCACAAAATAAAGTAAAGTTATTATAATTTGATATATGTAATAACTGAACTAAATTTTATTTTTATTTTTTTGAAAGTACCTACATTTTTTGTTTCCTCGTGCTTGATGATTGTTATGAATCAGCTTATTTATTCTTTGTTTTTATTTATTTTTAATCGTTATCTTGCTGTTGGTGTCATAAGGCTATTAAATATTCGAAAACTAATTTCAATATTGGGAAAAGTGCAACTTAAACAATCATGTTTTAATTGCAAATATAATTTTGGAATTAATAACGCTTCTTTTAGATTTTTTTTTAGTTTCACCAAGGTAATGTAAGAATTCTGATATTCAATTCAATTAGTTTCAAGTAAGTTAGGGTAAGAAATGTGTTGGTCATATGTTTTGGCAATTTTTTCACACATATTTTTTTATCTGATCATAGTCCATTTCTCGAAATACTGTGAAAAAAATTGAAAGTATTGTTTAGAGTTTTGTACTTTGCGGACTCTCTTATATTTAAATTGAAACAGAGAGATTCGATCACTGGGTAAAAAATATTAATTACCAAATGTTCTTCTTCATAAAACTGTGCATCAATTCTTGGAACCTCAAAGCGAGTTAACCTTTGCTTTGAAAAGCTTCTTTTTCGATTTCTTTATGTAGTCACTGGTTTGCATATGTTGGTAAAATCTTTGGGTTTCTCTTAAATAATGTTAAAGTTTTCTTTCAAACTCGACAAAAATGTATTCCTAGAGACTTTAAGAGGCTGAATTCGATGTATAAATCTAAATTTTCCTTTTTTGAATTCTTTGCTTGCATCTTTGATCCAGAGAGTAATAGGTCTTGCCATAATTCTGTCTTAAGGTGGCTCTATACCGGGGCTAAGAAGCTTGTTTCAGACGTTTCCCTCTAACCCAGTAACGGCTCTGCCGTGACAGCTAGAGACTTGCAATTTTTTTCTTGTGTAGATGAAGAGTCATTTGTTGTTTGAAGCGGAGTAAGCTTATCATGAAGTGATTGTGTTTTTTTATAAAAAATAGCAACTTTGAACTTCTTCATATTTTCCGGTTCTACCGCGTAGGTTGCTGTGGTGATGACAACAGTTTTGCTGGCACTACTGCCAGCATCTTCAGGTCGAAGATGCCGGTTCACAATTTTGGTCCTCATTATATGGCGCTTCTTTCCCGCCAATTCTCGCTGCTGCCCTCCCATTGGTTCGTTTCAGAACTCTCCTCCAAGTGTAGTCCAGGTGGTATCCCTCGTCTCTGTTAAAATTGTCAGTCCGGGCTATCTCAATAGATTCTCTAATTAATCTTGGATAATATCTGCCCTCTCTCACTATCACCTTGGCTTCGTCTAATTTTATGTCGTGTCCCGGGGTCCAGGCTTGCTCAGATATGGCAGGCAGCTGAAATTGTCGATTTTTTGTGGCTCTTCGGTGCTCCTGTATCCGTACCTTCAGTGAACGGCATGTCTCGCCGATGTACGATTTCCCGCAGGAACAAGGCACCTGGTAGACTACTTCGTGTAGGTTATGGTGGATTCTGTCCTTGGCCGAGGGTAGTATGTCACCGATTTTTGTAGCACAGTTGAACCTTGTGGTGACGCCGTGCTTCTTCAATGCTCTGGAAATCCTTTCTGTGGTTCCTGCGATGTAAGGGATGATAGCCCATGCTTATTGTCATGCTTATTAAAACATAACTGTTGTCATCAACACAGCAACCTACGCTGTAGAACCCGAAAATATGAAGAAGTTCATCATAAACCACCGCGAAAACCTTCGTTATTAATAGCAACTTTGGTTTTTACGAATTTTTTTGTAATATTCCGGGGCACCTTGCGAAGGCTAGATTCCAAAATGAGGATTTTCAGCCCACTTTAATCAAAGACTCGTCTTTCATATACGAAAAAAATTGACAACCATTGATGCTGTTTTCGTATTAAGGCTATAGCATTGTTAAATGTTCAAGCATGCATTGACAATGGAGTAGACCTTTTCCATCCCCACTCCCAAGGATAATCGTTCCCCACTCCATTTTTGTCAACGCCGCCTTCTTCAGTTTCCCGTTGGGCTCCTACCACCACTACACAGTAGGCGATCGTTAACTTGAGTTGGCTTAGAAAAGTGAAGACCCACCTTCAAAAGGTATTTTCAACTTTTTTCCTTTGCTTTAAAATTGATTTAGCATCAATATCAGTGTCATTTGTTCTTCAGATATGTCTGAGTGGGTATGGGGGCTGGGAAGGGTCATTAGGGTGATAATGTTGCACCAGGCTCTCCAAGGACGGGGAAAGTTTGGAGTTCTCTAAGAGGGAGAACTGCAACAGTGTTACAGAGAGAGAGCAAATATGGGTATTAGATTAGATTGTTGTTGGGGGGGCCTTCGTCAGGAGCCCGGGCACTTAGACCTTTCTTGGTCCATTGTGCCAACCCCATGCCTGTCTGCCACTTGCAGACAGGGGACAAGAGCACCTCGGTAGAGGTATGGAGGATTGGGCTCCCCCTGCCTCACCCCAGTACCAAGTATGGAGGATGTCCTCCCTCCAACCGGCCCGGTTTGGCCTGGCCTGGCCTCTCAGGCCTGCCGGTATAGGTATGGAGGGAGTATCATCTCTCCATCCATGCCTGGTCGAGGCATGGAGGAGGGTCACCCATCCAACCACTGTCCGGGCCCAACGTTGCTTAACTTCGGTGTTCTGATGGGAACCGGTGTTTCAACGTGGCTAGGCCCTTGCCCAAATATGGGTATTACTATATATACACACTGTCTGAAGTATACGAGAAGTGTCAAAGTTCAGCTGAACTCTCTGAAGATCTAGAGCTTAAGTATTTTTCGAGTCTAAAAATCAAGTTTGTTACTTTTTGACTAGGGTTTATACCTCGTGGTCCCTTAATACCCTGAGGGTATTAAGGAGCCACGGTCGGCCCAGTCCTAAAGACGGCACTGCCAAGGTCACCAGAGTGGAAGGATAACTCCTATGTAAGCGGGATTACAGCTATGAAGAAGCCACAGTTTGTGTATTGTAGGCACGACGTATTGATTGTTGTTCACTCACATTGTCGTGCTTGCCGAAATAAATAGCCTCTCCTGGAAAAGTTGCGCTTGTTTATTATTTCAACCTTAACACAAAATCAAAATATGGAGACATTGAAGAATGGCAGAGTCGTTGTCACAAGGCCGCAGCACTCGGAGTGGAATACACTGAACGCGAGAAAATTGTCGAAGAATAAGGTTTATAAACCTTATCCTTCGACATTTTTTTTGCATACACAGGTTTACAGATTTATTTTTTCACGTTAACAAAGGTCCTTCAGGGTCATTCCACCAGAAATCAACCAGAGGTCGTTGCCGACACACTTTTTAATTTTTTTAAAATGTTTTGTAGATGGATGTACGTGAAACTATGGATCAAACTACATGTAGCACCATTTCTGTGAAATTTCAAAAAGCTGTCACACCTAAACGGCTTCGAGTATCAACTCCACATTTGATGTCAGTGTAGGTAATGACGATAAGTTAGTTCCCTATGAATATTACATTTTTAGTAGGCCCCCCTTTGAGCAACGTGATCTTGAAAATGCCAAATTTGCAATTTCCACTCATTTTGGATTTGTTTTGGGGGGTAATGAGGACTCACGGTCAATACAAAATATTTTATTTTATGAAACATATGTACCTAGGGTATTAATCCCAAAAGGATCTGTCTTTATATCTTATCCCCATTTAGAATGTTTGGCCTTCAAAAAAAAATAATAAAATGGAATTCGATGCGGGAAAATCATCCTTTATGCCGGAATATTTATTTTAATTTATTTGTTCTTGCATATTTCAATAGATCAATATTTTTTTAAAAGTATTAATAGAACCATGGTTGATGTAACTTTAAAAGCATGCAAATAGTAGCAATAAGGACAAACATCAAAAAGTTATGTTTTCACTCTACCGGCACGTGAGATAATTCCCGTATTTCGGATATAGTTGAATTTGACACGAGAACTTATTTGTAATCTACTTACAAGCACTTATCCATGTGCAAAATTTAAAAATGAGTCAGCAACCACTTTTATTAAAATTAGTTGATTTCTGGTGGAAATACCCTTTATAGCGTTATTCCGAGTCTTTACTCAACCCACCTCGTAGATCTTGATTTTGGCCGTGGATCACATATGCAAAATAAAAACTCAAATTAAATCCATGGAACACAAAACTTTAATTCTTAAAGCTCTTTCAACATCAAAAGAAACATACTTTCAAAATGATTTCTCAACACATGAGAATTTTATTCGCAACAAAATCCATTACTCACTTAAAATATACACATATGTATAAATTTGTACATATAAATATTATAAACATTATACTTCAATTCATTACTCACTCGACTCCATATCACATAGAATCATAATATAATAATGCT
The DNA here is from genome assembly GCA_963573305.1 of Pyrrhosoma nymphula. Taxonomy (NCBI): domain Eukaryota; kingdom Metazoa; phylum Arthropoda; class Insecta; order Odonata; family Coenagrionidae; genus Pyrrhosoma; species Pyrrhosoma nymphula. The sequence continues at coordinate 62,758,614 of OY754340.1, read as the reverse complement.
TGTCAATAAGTATAGCTATATTTATATTTAAACGTAATAATTTATACATACATATATCCTTGTATATATAAAGTAACAAATTAATTGAAATAACCTCTTTTATTCGCAAAACATGTAGAAAATATATTGTACATAAAAAAATCCTTTTAGCGACCGTTTACAGAATGCCAACCTTGTGGACGTCATGATGTTTAAGATGAATTCAAAAATTCCTTTATAATTAGAAAAGCTATAAAGTCAATCATAATTATGATTACCACACACAGTTGCTGTATTTTTAGGGAGTTATCTGAATATCAGTTTAGGCAGTTTGCGCGAGATATCAATTTCACCTACAGTTAGATAAATATGTCTTCACCTGAAGAGAAAACTCATCTTTCCAATAATATCAAAATATTAACCCGTTTCAGAAATACTTTTCGATTTGCTTAAAAAGATAAGCTGTTTTTTAAATGAGAAATAGATTACATCTCTGTGCGCTTCAGAGAGAGAATATTGAAAAAAATTATTAAGTTCGAACGGCTAGATTTCGTCAAAAAACTAACAGTGCATAGTTTGTATGTATTCTTAACTATTTAAAAAATATATAATCAATCACAAGCTGCAGTCATTTTTACATAAAACTGTTGTCTATATTTATTAATTTATTCAGACAACAGTATTCAGACGGAATTTTTGACTAATACAATGTAGGTGACTTGTTATGCAAACAAGCATGGACAATACCATCCAGAATTTCACGACACCCATCTCCACAACATAGGACACTACATAAATTTCACACCCAAATCCTGATGATTATCAAATAAGTACAGCCAAGAAAAAGGTCGATATAAAATATTCTTACCACTTCTTTCAAATATATAATTTACTCCAAGACCAGCAATGTTGGGAGTTTTTTGGAAAATAGGATGAATATTTTATCTCTTTTGCTTCTGTACAGAGAGTAAAATGGCTATATATTTAAAAACTAATTAATACCATATACATGAAAGGCACGGTGATACTTAATCATAAGCCAACAATGAATATATTCATAGAGTTTTGAATGGTGCGATGAGATAGTGGTAAGAACTGGGATTAATTATCATTGAGCTTTTGGGAAGAATTTGCTATTTCGCATCAAAAATGACGTAAACCAAACTGATTCAAGCAGACAAATCTCAGTTTAATGGAAGTCACTGCTTTGTGGAGCTGCTGATCTTGCAAAATGGCAATTGCAATGATTTTAGCTGTCACAATCCAAGGAGAAATTCTGTTTAATTCTCTGCGATCTGTCTCCTCCATTGCTACAAACATACCCAAGGGGATAATGAAATAATATCTCCTTGCTTTGTGAAACAGAATGGTGAATTGATGAACCAAACACCTAATTTGCAATCGCCAATTACTGTAGTGAGTTACGTGGCAGAGGTAAAAGAGAAACTTTGTGTACTCCTCAGTAAAGTACAAGGCTTTCTTTCACCTAGTAATGGAGTACCACAAAGTAACGCCTGAGAACATTCTCAGTCTATTTGAGGTAGGAAAGGGTTATTTCTGTGAACTGTTAAATTTGTTTTCATGGACGGGCAAGATATTACTTCGATGCCACCGAAGAAATTCTTCCAAAAAGCTCGAGATAACATACTTCCATGTTTTCAGCAATGGCTGGCCCATCTGTCAACACGCACTCTTTGGTAGGACACATAGCTTGCCTTGTTAACGTTAATCTCTCATTGTAACATTGAGAATAATACATTATATTCATGATTATAAAAACACACTTGGTTGTTAATGCTAAACTTAATTAAAACCGAGATAAACTTGACACAGGTTGCGACGGCAAAGCATCATCATTAAGCCTATCCTTCTACAGATTCAGGCATACACATCTTTAGGCCATGCTCCAAAAAACTTGTATTATTTCTTCTAGTGTTTTTTAAAAAGTTTTTATGAAATAACTTAGTTTATTTCTACAATCACTTATAGTAGATCCATAAAATTACACATAATAGATTTCACACACCTCTCACATAACAAGATAAATGAATACTGACATTACATTATCCAGTGGATATAAAAAAATAACCCGTTTAGCAGTGAATAAGATGGCGTAACACAACTGAACTTAACAAGGGTGAGGTCCGCATGTTCTACAACACACAATACAACAGAGATTCGCCAATAAGTGTATTCTGTACACCAAAAAGTGTCTATCAGGAGGATTCTGCATACAACTCATGGAGTCCCGAGAAAGGATGCAATTTGAAGCATTTTTTTCGTCACCAATGGACATCGGTACGCAATTCCTTGCTTAAATGAAGCCATTGCAATGCAATTGCTTTATACTACCTATTTTACAGTTTGCCTTGATAATTCCTGAAAAACTGTGATCCATGCCATTAGAAAGGATGTGAAACTTGTCTCTGTGATGCCGTAGAAATGTAATTTTCTTTCAGTGTGCTCAGTTAAGATGGTTTCACTAATACATATTAGAAATCATGAAGAACCCTGAAAACTTCAGCAGGGAGGATAGGGTTTTCACTGGCCACGACTCGTAAAAGGCAGTTCCTCACCCAGAGCAATCACTTCACTTCATCAAGGAGTTTTATGAATTTGGCCTCATTTATAAGAAAAACTCTCATCTTTCCAATGATATCAAAATATCAACCCCTTGCTGAACTACTTTTCGAACAATTTGCCTGAAAATATAAGCTGTTTTATAAATATGGGATAGATTATGGCTGTGCGCTCCAGAGGGAGAATATTGAAGGAAATAGCAATTAATAACACCTAGATTTCGTCAAAAAACTAACGGTGTATAGATTGCATGTTTTCTAAACTAGGTATTTATAAAAAATAGTCTATAACACACCACCGTAATTTTTACAGAATCGCAAAAAAACCTGCTCTTTTGAAGGGTTTTCAGCCGTACGGCGGGAAAAAATGAGTCAAGTTAGAGACTTGTGTAGATTTATTTATTTAATTACTGAGTATTTTGGTCGTATATAACTATATCTCTACGCCATTAATATTACAGTATTTATTTCATACTTCTTACAGACGCTGTAATAAAAATAATAAAATTTGAATATGGTCTCCATTATGATTAGGGAACTATCTCGCTCCAACCACCTTAAGTAACGTGCCACAGTGCCGGTGCCACTGGCCTGCCTACAAACAGACCTAAAGACACCTCCTTTATAGAAAATCTGATGTTCTGCGACCGCCTAAACCCTGAAAACTTCAGCAGGGAGGATTGGGTATTCAATGGCCACGACTTGGAAATGGGAGTTCTTCGCCCGGAACAATCAAAACCCAGGACTAAGTAACGTTTACGGTGCCACTAGCCTGCCTACAAACAGACCTTAACACACCTCCAGTCAAGAAACTGCAGTCCCTTGAAACGCTGACACAAACAGCTGTAATGGAAGATGGCATTCAACATAGTTTCACCATTTATGCCACATGCTAGTTTACGTTCTGTTACATTTAGTTTATTTTCTGGATACTCATCCCATTTGGTAGCTTATTTTTTAACATATCAGCTCTCTTCCTGGAGTTGTCGTCAGGTGAAGAGGAATGAAAATTCCTAACAATACCTGACGACCGATGCCTCCAGGAAGAAAGGCGAAACGTTGTAAAAATAAAAAAGGAACCAAACACGATGTAAGGATCCCGAAAATAATAAAAAGTGAATAATGATTATGATTTAAACCATGTTGTGTTCCAATGCTATTCTTGGAGACAATATACATGAGAAAGTTAAAATTCTCTGATACTGTCCTCTGATTTTGATTATGATTGAAAATTCTAATATTTCCTCTAAGGATAGAAGTTTTCTCCAGGGATGTGGTTCAAAAAGGCATTTTACGTTTCGTGCCATACCTGGGAGGCACCCGAACTTGAGAGTCTGAGGGTTTGTCGTTGAAGGAAACTCAACTCTTTACCACGGGTGGTTTATGGCACCAACTGACCAGTCAACACTATAGTTTATAACTTCTTAAAGTTAAACATAAATTGCACAATTATATTCATCTTTGTGTTGCACTATTCACGTTGATGAAAATGGTTTTTTTAAACACAGCTATACGATAGATATTATCCAATTTACGTGAATTAGTAAACCAAGCCAGTTTAATCTACACAAAATTACTAAAGCATGTAAATTAGTTAATATCTATCGTATGGCTGTGTTTAAAAAAACCATTTTCATCAGCGTGATTAGTGTGCGATTTATGTTTAACTTTAAGAAGTTATAAACTATAGTGTGACTGGTCAGTTGGTGCTATGATCACACCCGCGGTGAAGGGTTCAGTCTCCTTCAACGCCGAGGTTCGGAATCCAAGTTCGGGTACCTCCCAGGTACGGCACGAAACATAAAATGCCTTTTCGGGTCAAATCCCTGGTTTACATGCCATTTTTGCCAAAACCTTTCAACAAGAAGCGAATTCTTTAATGGAAATTTAATGGTGATACACAATTGAGGCACCAATCCTTCCTAGGTTGCGAGATCTTGGGGATTAACAAAATTAACTGATAAAATTGAGAAACTCAAGTAAATAGGCGGAATGATTCAAATAAACTGGGCTGGACGAAGAAACAAACAAAGGAAGGATGAGAAAAATGAAGATAGCATACCAACTGACAAAGAAATACCCATGACGAGAAAAGTGTCTCCCCAAAAAACCAAACTTAGGACACCACAAAACAGCAATCAAGTCAGAAATTCTCTATGCCGCTGAATGCATGTTTTAATATGAGATTAATTTCAAATTTAAATCATAAGCTGGAAATGATTGATCCGATTTCAAATGCAAGACGATTTATGGTCGAACAGAAAGATTAGCTTTCCAATTCTAGGTAAAATTTGCATAAAAATTTATCTAGAATTTAATTTATTTTAAAATCAAAAAAGAGTGATTCTTCAAATTACATCCCTTAAAACGTAGAGAAGTTAACCTGTGACTGATAATGTTAGAAAGGATGTGAAACTTGTCTCTGTGATGCCGTAGAAATGTAATTTTCTTTCAGTGGGGTCAGTTTCACTAAGACATATTAGAAATCATGAAGAACCCTGAAAACTTCAGCAGGGAATATTGGGTATTTGCTGGCCACGACTCATAAAAGGCAGTTCTTCACCCGGAACAATCGAAACCCAGGACCAAGTAACATTTTCGGTGCCACTGGCCTGCCTGCAAACAGACCTTAAGACACCTCCTGTCTGAAAAATCTGATGTTCTGCGACCACTGATTGGTGGAGTTGTCGATCCAGTGGAAGGAGCCCACCCACAACATTGACTTCAAAAATACCAAATTATTGATAAAAGAAGGACGCTATTTACTTAGAATAATATGGGAAGTGATAGAAATAGTGAAAATGCCAAATAACATCAATCGAGAGGACGGCTACACTCTCGCCAATGCGTGGAAACGAGTCTTCAGCCGAATGGACAAATCAGGACACACGTCTGACCAAAGGCGCCCAAACAGAGTCAGAATAGACTATACGGACCAAACGCTGCATCCACCTTCAGCAGGCCTGAAGAAGCCAGCTGAAACACTGACAAAACATTGTCCCAAGAAAAATGGATACATGCGGAAGATAAACGGGAAACCAAGTCTCCACATATATTAGTTTCTTGGAGTTATGGATTCTCCTCCATTTTACTCTGAATTTTTTCAAGGAATAGGGATTATTATCATTTTAAATAGAAGAGGAAATATATGTGTGAAGAATGCAATTTCGAGGAGTAAATTCTTACTGATTTCATGTGTGTTAAAGATCGAAAACGGCATTAGAGCAATTAGAGCATCAGATGTTAAATTCGGGGAAACAAAGATGGCAGATGGGCAAACCCCCCCTGGGGTCATAGCTTCCAGCATTGGCCACCATGGCGACCACCCTCACTCCAATATACCTCAATGTGCGATCCGTTGCCCACCAGAACAAAAAAGTGCTTCTTCAAATTGCATCCCTTAATACGTACAAAGTCAATTACTCACACTTCCTCTAGAAATTCCTCCAGCGTTACTCCATTCAGACCTATAACTGTTTTTATATCAAGAGTATAAGAGTATTAAGATTTCTATCTCTAAGAGGATTGTCTTAAAAGCGCTTGAATAACGTGAGAATAGCTACACTTTGCTTTGAAAATAATGAATCTTGTTTGCGACAAGGGGATATGCTCTATGCTAGTCTGCAAATGGATTAATCATAGATGCCTTAGACTTTGAACTTTCAGGAATACGTACATTCAAATGACAGACACAAAATCCATAATAACAATAGACTCCATGAGGTACAGGATGAGTATTGTTACCATTCACGATTGTTTTTAGTAATCACGCAAAAGATGGTGGTTATCGTACGTATACAACTATGTATAAAGTTAAAACAAAGAGCTAAAATATGAATTCATGTGAAAGATTATTTTAATTTGATAGCACACGTATGACATATCATAGCACAAAGCAGTCATTTTATTAGCATAGCAGTTAATCTGTGTGTTATCATATTTTATTAACTAACGGTTATTCTTAGACACTTGACGTCGTTAACTAGGGCTTTGTACAAAGAGCCTAGTCATGAATTTACGCATGATTTATCTTTGGATGATTCAAAATATTTTTTCTACATTGTCATCAAATGACATTTGGTTATTCCATCATATAAATTGTGTAACGGAGACAGCTACCTTCACTAAATACGATGAATTCATATTTTAAGTACTTCAGCACGTTTTGACATAAAAATAGCCACCTATGGAGATACCAGATGAATCAGTTTCAGAACTGCTCCAGGTTGGTAGAAAATTTCCCAAAAGGACTGTCTGAAAATTAATTGTTGAGACAGATGAACGGCAGTCCCGCCCCTAGGGTAGTGCGACAGGTGCCGCTGCACCGGGTCCCAAGTCTATGAGGCACGGTCTTGGCTTTCTCAATTGGCGCGGTGAACCCCCCATTTCCCAGAATTGCCTACTACCTAGTACCTACGTAAATTTCTTTAAATCATTAGCCATTTTCTACGTAAATTTCCTTCTTACCATGAAATATGCAATATGAAAGATGCTACAATATTAAAAAGGGAATGCAAAGTTAAGGTGGCCCTGACTTTCATTTGCACAGAGCCAAACTCAATCCCTTGGGACGGCCCTGATAAACAGTTGCCATGTTCGATGACATCACTGAACCCATACTCTGACCCGAAAGACGCACTGTGATTGATTTTTCAGCTTTAAATTTTGAAGTTAATCGGATGGCTACCTTCCAAAAATAGCAACTAGTAAATTTTTCCATCCTAAAATACCAGAAATAGATGAGGAGAGAGTTTAGCTCACAGCTCAGTTTGGCTTGCAGCCTCAATGCTCAGGATAGATGGGTTACAGCAATGCAACGCAGCTTAAAGCAATGCAAACTCGGATGCATGAAAACGTAGCTTCACTATCGGCCCTTAAGATATCCATTGCTGATTTTTGAATGCATATTCGAGTAAAAACAGTGCTTCCTACGGGACAGGAAATATTGAACTTTAAAGCTGCTCGACACTGCTCTTCTAAAGCTGCTCTTATGACACTGTTCTTTACAAACGTTTATTTAGAATTGTACTTCTGGAATGGTTAATTATAAATCTTCTTCCTGAACAGTTCTTTAAAACTGTTCTTCTGGAACGGTTCTTTAGCACTGTTTAGTTGAACAATGGTACGTAATTACTTCAGTAAAAGGGTACTGTGGTTGAGGAAAAGCCAATGCTACTGATATTCCAAAATTAGATTCATGGTAATGGTGGAGTTCCTGAGGCAAGGCGAATGATTGAATGTTGCCGAGATTGGAGGAATGATGGAAAACTTATGAGGAAGAAATAGTTAATACTGTCCATTGGTAGTATACAATATGATGTAGAAGTCATATATATTTTATATGTATATGCAATATCAATAGCATAGCGATTTACAGTGCTCACTGCCCACTGACATAACAACCGAAGCCAAAATGTCGGCATGCCAACTTCAGCTCACAACGTCAAACTATATCCTTCTGAAGAGTTTCACAGCAAACTTGACATTGTAAATATTGCCACAGAAAATCTATATTATTTCTCTTTCGACAAGGATCTCTTGACCCTACGGCCACGGCCCTGAAATGCTACAACAAACTTCCTGAAAATATAAAACCATAGAGAAATTCGACCAATTTAAAAAAAGAGTAAATTTGTTATTGATGAAGGAGTGTCACTACGATGTAGATGAATTCCTATGCAATTGATTCTTGTGATATTTATTCTTATGAGCAACACTGGGCTTTTGGTTGTAAAATATTATTGTGCTATGTATTCGTAAATGTATTAGTATCTGCTTTATATTTTACTTGTCTTATACTTGTATTTTACTAGTCTCAGGACCAATAAAAATTATTATTATTATTACGTCGCTGCAAATCGCACTCATTGGGAATCGACCAAATGTCTATCGACTTTTTTAATAAGGCTGGAGATGTCTTGGTACCCATCATCTTTGAAATCTTCAATCACTCCTTATCCGGATCTGTCTATCAATCAGTATGGAAGTCAGCACTAGAACTACCGATTAAAAAAATCGAGAAATCCCACTTCACCATCCGATTATCGCCCCATTTCTCTACTTTGCACATTGTCCAACGTTCTGGAGAAACTTGTTCACCAGCACTTGTACCAATTGTTTATGTTTGATACTATGTTGGTTTTTTAAGCTCACCACAATAGAGTATTTGCACACTTTTGGGAAGTGACATCTAAAAAATCTATCGATACTTCAGACACTAAATTTTCATGCTGACGCTCGAGAGGCTTTTCGTTAATTTTTTATTATTAGCTAATAAAATCTAATAAATTATTATTGCGCCGAAACACTGGTCCGCCATGTTTTGTAGGCTCTGTCGTCATCTCCCATAGTTTATTTGGAGATTGTGTGACTGTGTAGTCTTATCGTGCAGACGAAACTTTAGCTATTAATTAGCAAATATCGAAATAACTTGGAAAAGGCAAATACTATTACACTCTCAACGCACAGCTAGGCTATTTCGCTTCTGCTAATATGGGACATGACGTCACACTACGAAGAACCAATGGTTGGGCGTTTAGACCTAGGCAATTTCGATGCTAAAACAATGCATATTAAAAGCAATTTATTAAATTAATTAGTTGGAATTATACCTTGGTATTTCATACGTGGCATTTCGAAACCAAACACTACTCGCTAAAATAAATTTCAACAAAATACCTCACGCAAATACTCTATTGTAATTGTAATATTGGTTCTCTTAGGGGTATTGTACCTAGAACTAATAAATATTTATTTATTTATTGTAAATATTGCCACAAAAATAATTATTATGTATTTCCCTTTCGACAAGGACGTTAGTATTGCAAAAATAATGAAAAATTGTCCATGGCCCTAACTTCAGTACCAAGTACTGGTTAGCACACATGGTCTCGTGAGTGGGCAATTAAGTTGGGTTTACGGATAGTCGCTGGTTGCAGTCCACTGCAGACAACTTTTAAGCTCGAATTATACGTGTTAACTTGTAACGGCAGAGTCTGCTCAGATGGATTGAAAAACATACAGGCAGTTGCACCAACACTTGGCAATAATAATATCAATAGTTAAGAGATTCATAAAATTATGGAACTCATTCATAAATTGTACTCGCAAGAACGATAACTTTTTTAGAGTGAATTTGAGACATACCATAATGTTAATTAACTACTCTTGTTAGCTACTCGGATGAATAGTTTTAGTCTTAATCTCATCTCAAGCAGTTGGATGCACAGAGATTGCAAGATTGCTGGCTCGGAACTAGAACAGGGGCTATTTTCTTGTCTTTCCTTCAGGCGTTTGAGCTGTGATTCTCGCAAGTACCCATATTACGTGATGCAGTTTACTCAATGCATCAAACATTAGACTATGGCATTTCTCTTATTAATATAAATGCCATATTCACGAAAAACTGTTTATGATTAGGAATTACTGTATTTCCCGGCCTACAGGATACATTTACGAGGATCTGGGTTCACATCCCGGTTGAGGTGAAGAATTTTTTCCTGAGTGAAATTTTGTACCACCGGTATTATTCACACTGAAATCCCAATGCATATCGTTTGATCAAAAAATATGTAGAATTTTCTTTTCTCTCTCATAAAATCTTCATTTATTCGTCAATATTAATCTAGTCCCACTCAAAGTAGTCGTCATCAAGTAGATTACATTTGTGAGAGCACTTTTTCTAGTCTTCAAAGCACTTCCGGAAGCAACTTTCGGTATCGCCCCATTCTCCTTCAGCGACTCTATTGTCGTCTCCTCCATGTTGGCAAAACAAGCTTCTTTTCATGTTTTTTTTTTAATCTTAGGGAATAGGAAGAAGTCTCATGAGGCCCAGGTTGACAAATATGGAGGATGAGGCATCATTACCAGGTTCTTTTTTGCCAAAAACTCTCGAACAAGCAGTGATGTGCGGGGAGGTGCAATACCTCAGTGCTATTGCCATTAGCAGTTTCACCACAAATCCATGGCTTTTCTTCGGATGACTTCGTGTAAAGCGCGTAGAGTATCATGAGATAGTTCTCCTTATTAACCATTAGATCTGGTGGCATGACTTCATAGTACACCATGCCGTTGAAATTGTAGCAAACAGAAGAGCCTAAACATTCGATCAAACTTGACGAGCTTTGCGCACCACTTGTAAAACTTATTTAATGCAAAGACGACTCACCAAAAGAAACATGTAGCATTCTTAATATGGCGATGCACATGATTTTGTCTAAATAGCAAAATTTAATTTAAGTTATTTATTCCATTTATTACATATGTAAAAACGTTCCGAGCACACCAAAACATGAGTAACTTTTTCGATAGCCGACAACAAAGTAAAGAACCAATATGGCCACCAATGTCAACGTACGTCAGGGACAAGTGTATCAACACATCAACAAAAAAGTATGACAGTTGGACTTATACAACCTGCAAAATCGGAAAATTCCACTTATTCTTTGATCAAACCTCGTATTTTATTAGCTAGACACCCTGCTCCTGGTTCCAATCGAACAAAACATGTCCACGAGAATAGAAAACCTTCTCCTAAGAGGTAGATGGACAAATGTATTGGTACACTGTTCACGCCATACTCGATATACATTTCTTCCTGTGGTTTGACCTATGTATAAATCACCACAGCGGGCGACAGGAGTGCCAACCATCCCCACTATCGCAGGCATGTCCTCCTCTTTCAACTAATGCTACTTTCATAACCATGGTTTAATGCTATTAGATAAATTATCCTAGTTTTCACCATTTGGCGCTCGAAAAATTGAGCAATGAATGAAAATTGTGTTTGTAAAGTTCACATCAGAGATTTAAAATAATTGCAAGCTTTGCTATAAAAAATGGACCACTTTCAACAGAGCAGTACTCGGTAATGGGGAATGGTATGAAAAGCAAGTAACATAAGCATGAAGCAATTGTCCTTCACATTTGAATTAAGTGATTTCTCGAGGAAGTAGGTGTCATAAGATTCTTGTAATCATGGTAACGGAAGATGATGCCATATGCCATCGCTGAGAAATAAGACCATTGTCAACGGAGCAGTATGCAATGATGAGGAATGATTGAACAACCAATTCATGCAATGGTCCTTCACCGTTGAAATGAGTTATTCCTTGAGAATGTAGGTTTGATCGATTTAGTGTAATCACGATAACCGTGCCGGGTGCCACACTCCTTCCTTGGCAGAGAATGCCTTATATTTGCAGTGCTGTCATCCTGCCAGTTCCACACAGTCCCATCTCGTCATTGTCTCTAGTACACCACATCCTTTGCTTTAAAATCTCGTTGCATTTTTTTTAAATTTACAAAAGAGCATATTTCGAGAATTATCAACTTCCCCTGAAGGTCTTTTCCTTAATTTGTCTAAGCAACGAGGCCCTCGGATAGACGGAGTGATAGGAACGAAGCAGTGACAGTCGGAGTAACTGAAGCACCGAAATCTACATCCGCCTGAAAAAAGCACCACGAAGTGAAATATCACTGGGTTGTGCAAGGATGTACCGTATGGTACAAATGAATTGAGCACTCCAGCTGCATTGACATGCCGACAGACTGTGTGCACATGGAGACGCGAAAGAAAATGATATCGGAGAAAAAAAAGAAAAACCTGAAGATATCAATACGCAATTGAATTCACAACTCGAGCAGCACCTGTCACGCTCCAAACACTTAATGCGGAGGTGCCGTGGGTGCTTCGTATGGTGCACCAGGTGTCGGTGCCGGGGGGTAGCCACCAGCTGGAAGTGGCGGTAGGTTGAAACCAATGGTGCCGGACTGTGGAGGTTGCTCTGATGATGTCGGTGGAAGGTATCCAGGGTTACTGGCTGGCTGCTGCTGCATCGGAGGGTATCCAGATGGTGCTTGGCCAGGGTACTGTCCACCTGTGAAAATATTACACGGGATCAGTGTCACCCCAAGCTACAGGCAGTACCCGAGTTACGTAACACATGTGTTCTAACACTCCATGTGGAAGCAGAAATTTACTAAAGGTAATTTGAGCGAAAAATCACTTCATCTAGAATTTTATGAATTTGGCCTCGTTTTAAAGAAAAAACTAACATCTTTCCAATGATATCAAAACATAATCACCTCCTCCAGAACTACTTTTTGAGCAATTTGCATCAAAATATAAACTGTTTTACATGGGATTAGTCACCACAGTAATGTTGACAGAATCGCAAAAAAACTATAAATATCTACTAGGAGAAGTTTATATCTATCGTTGAGACTCCTTTCAAAAGAAAACTGATGGATTAACTGCACAACACGAGTGCCATCCTTAAACGTTCATCTCTCAAATTTAAATGCGTAGTTAATTAATTAATGTTGGTATTAATTGATTGCCTCTAAGAATGGGTCTATGGGCAACATTTCAGAGGGGTTATTCTGTAATTCCACTCCCGGAATACCTCTTTCGGAAGCGCACCAACTCAAATGACCGATTCATTTGATCTATTCCACTCTCCAAGAACTCATTTGAAGCCCAATTTGACGACCGAAAGAACTGGAAATGAACCATTCTCGGCAGAAATGAATGAGTCGATGGTCTCACCGTCTGGTGGGTATGGTTTACAACTCCAGTTTCAGTAAAATTCACCACGTAAGGAGCGATCCGTGACGTTCATGTTCCATGAGGTGAAATTACAGAATAACTCCTACAGAGCTCTACGTCATCGGGAAGTAGATTAAATTTCGATAACAAGATTTTAAGAACTCATACATGTCAAACTCAAAAAATAACCTTTTAAAAAGTAACGATTATAGGTGTGAGTGACTCGAATGTAATTGCTCATGGTAAACGAATTACTTGTAACCAATTACTTCCCATCACTGAAATTGCTTCAGTGACGGATGATGTACATATATGAACAAAGCATAAGTTCCTCCTGTGAAGAAGAGACGTGAGATATTCCCATGTGGTTATTCGTATAATACGAATGAGTGTTTGTCTAGGGATATGAACATATATTACAGTACAGGCAGTCTCCGAAATACGTAATAGATGCATTCCAACACTAGCTGCTTAAGCCGAAATTAACCTAAGTCGAAATTTACGTAAGTCAAAAAAATAAGGAGTCAAAAATTACTCCGTAACTGAGTCCGTGCTCTCAAGATTATGGTTAATTCGGAGAAATACAGGGAAGGCCAGCTCTTACTAACATTACGGCACATGCGCTCCTTGAAGGTAGGCAACCATTCTTCCAATTCCGTAACTTTCGTAATTCCCGTCTTTTTTTTTGTAAGGTTGCCACTTACGTAAGTACGCCTATATGTAAGTCGAGGCTTACGTAACTCGGGGACTGTTTGTACAGTAAATTGTTTACCTCCCAAATTTATCACACGGTAGTGAAACTTGTGAATATCAGGAGAAGCATTGGTGCAGGTTAAATGCAGTGTTCATTAGAGAAGTGCTTGCGATAAAAATGTACGATGGATAATGTTGATGGGAATGATTGGGTCATGAAAGAATACGTGGAATGGAAACTTTATTAAATTGTACCGAGATGTTTTGGTTTAGAATTTACAAGAAAAAAAAATATCATTAACGATTGTTAATGTTAAAAATTTATGTAAAGTAAATGGGATTGTAAATTTCCAAAAAAGCAACTATATTAAAGTTTATTATTTCGCGATTAGTTTCGACGTACTGAGTCATTAGCAATTGATATCACGTGAAAATGACGTAGTACATCGAAACCAGTCATGAAATTAACTTATTGCTAGTGGAAAACTGAAAAATCTGTTTTTTTTACATTCATCATGGACAGGGGTCGGCAACCTGCGGCTCGCGAGCCGCATGCGGCTCTTTTGATGTCAAGATGCGGCTCTCCAGTTCCATGCGCAAATATTGACAATTATAATATTTTATTTTCAAAACTCATTAAACTATTATACTGCAAAAAAAACTTTAAACATGATAAAAACACTCAACAGAGAACAGTGAGAATAGGTGGAGTAGAGTATACGGACAGCTGACATTTTTGACATACGGACGAATTACTTCAGCATTACTATAAATAAAATGAAGGTTGGATTCGCTGAGAGATTTTAGCAATCCAAAACAAACGCAAGTACTCTGGCGTTCATAATAAATCCTCTCAACACAAATACAAACGAGGTCAACATTGAGCCATTTGGAATTGATGCTGCTTCGCTTCATGTGCAATTGCTGGATTTTAAAACCAAACATTTGTGGAGTGGTAAGTTCACAGAACTCAAGAGCAAGTTAGAAGACTTGGAGGTCCAGAAAAGCATCCACGTTATGCTGCAAAAGTGGACAGTTCTAAAAGAAATGCCACGAGTTGAGGCACTCATATTTGACGCATGGAATAGTCTTCCAGAATGCTACAGTGAGATGAAGAAGTTGGCATTTGGAGTGCTGACGATCTCCGGGTCAACATATTCGTGCGAGCAAGCGTTCTCTTGCATGAATATAATAAAAAGTAAAGTAAGAAGCCAACTAACAAATAAAAATCTAGACGCGTGCTTGAAACTGAAAACAACAAGTTCTGAGCCAGATTTAACCAAACTTTCAAAAGGCATGCAAGGCCAATGCTCCCATTGATGTAACTATTGTAAATATTATTCAATAACTATAGTTATATTATTTGATTACTAATTTTTTTTTCTTGCAGAGCTAGCTAAAATACTTTATTATGTTTTGTGCGAAACATTTGTATGTTTTTATATGAATAAATATTATTTCATATTTAAAGCTATTATTTAAATCAAAAAACAAATTTATATACCTAATCCTAATCGATTGCCATAATATTGAAATAAAAATGTTAGTGGCTCTTTAAAAACTGGGAAATTTTGTAAATTGTAACTTTTGGCTCTTCCGTCTCAAAAGGTTGCCGACCCCTGATCATGGAACATTTCCACCACTTCAGCCCTGAATTGTTACTTTATATTCGATTACATGTCATTCAATTTATATGCTGGCTCCTTATAGAAAAGGCGTCTCCCATATTTGATATGAATAACAAAAGCATACCTTTCTCCGCTATTTTTTTCGCAAATGGAAATTGAAATTACATTATGTTAAAAGCAAGAATGGGTGATGACATGAGAAAACGGATAACTTTTCTTAGAAATAATTTTTCCCTGGCGAATAATGCATGTGAAATTTTCTCGGGTTACATACCGGGTCAATTCTTCCATTTCATCCGAAGTTTCTATGGGCGTCTGGACCATCATCATCATTTAGCATAAAACCAACAAACATAGAATCCATCTAAATGAATGAATTAACCCCTCCGCTATTGATAACTGCATTGAAATGGTGCAGATTTGTCATCCCATGTGAATGAGCCCTGAGTATATAAATGGTATAGCTTTCTCTACACAAGAGAACGAATGCTGTGTTAATGCAGCTCTGTGGCCGAGCGAGATGCAAGCAAGACAATAGGGACCCAATGGTGACAATAGGGACCAAACTCTGTTGGACGCCTACGGACTGCTTTCCTTGGCCCGAGGGCTGGGATTATCCCTGTACCCTTTCTCTCAGAGACAGCCCAACTGTCACCATGCATTTGTGTTCAACTACTTGCAGATGTTTACTCGCAGACCCCACTTACCGACAGGGGCAACAGCACTCGGATGAAAAGGAGGATTACCTCTCCGAATTCAAGGCAAACCCAAATATGCTTAACTTTGGTAACTGATCAGGAAGCGTTGTATCCACCGTGGCAGGCCATTACTCTGGACGAAAAGCATATATCAGTGCAATTCCTTACCACAAGAGTGATCTGTACAGAGGAGTAGAATGCAATGCTCATCGTACTCACGACAGGGAAAGCATTTCCCATCGCAAGGCTCCGGTGCAAAATGGTTAAGGGTGGTAGGGAACTTTACCCCTTTTCCCAACTATTGGCGGTTGTACATCACAGAGCGAATAGCCAATGAAAGGCGTTTCCCCTTTTAACCTCAGTTTCTGGGCTCCCGGGCAGCCGAACAGTGCTGTCAGTTCTGCACGAATAAATTCACACTTTGGGTAAAATGAGTCGTGTTAACCACTAATTTAGTGCCTTTACCGACACCGTCTAACTCTCACGCAGTAAATTTGGCAACACAGACGACACAAGACCAAAGTGAACCTCGCGGCAGTTGGGGAGAGACTGAGTTCCCCCAACCAATGAATTACAAGCCACTCTTCTGTGATTGGCTAGAAAAGTGAAATATACACCAGTGAATTCAAGGCCAGCCGCCATGAGTGGGGAAAAGGGTATAGAGGGCAGACTTGAATAACAGATTTAGTATTCTGAAGCTGGCACGCAAGGTTCGCAACCTTGGGAACCCTCTGTAGGCCAATGCAGAGACTGTTCAATTGCACCGAGTCGGCTTATAGGACATGGACTCTTCCCTTGTAAATGGCCTTTTGATCAACTGCCACCATGTTTTGCAGCAACTATTTTTCACCCCACCATGTTTCCCTGCCACTACTGCCTGCCTGGCTTCCCCCTCACCTGGGTTCTGTGGCTGGCCTGGATATCCTCCTTGTGGTGGCGGCATCCCTGGGTATCCGGGTGGCTGTTGTCCCGGTTGCTGCGTGTATCCCGGCGGGGGAGGTTGCTGTAGCGGGACCATCGGGTAGTACCCCGGCTGTCCACCAGGTGGGGGTGCCGCATTAGGAGTGGGCTGCGTCGGACAATACGTATTCGGCTGCGGTTGATTCGAGGGTTCTGCAAATTATGAGATCAAGGAAGAGAAGCAACGGAACATTACACTTCGTCACTGATATTTTATTCCGCAATTGAAAGTTCATGTTACACAAGAAATACCGGATAGATGTGGCTCTTTTCAAGAATAGTTTTTTCACAATGCTTATCACTCTAATTTAAATGTTTACGTGATCTTTTCAAAGTATTCGGATTCTATTTTTAAAAACTTCTTATTGTGTTTTGCCAGTCTTAGAACACACTCTGCAGGCCATGTTTTTAATCAGCTCCTTGAGAATCGGAAAAATATGTTAATTCATAAAAGTTATACAGAAGTGAGTATCTATGTATATAAAAGTTATAAGTGAGTATCTATCGGATGATTTTCATTAACTTGATGTATATTTGTTCACACTTTTCCTTTGTTCTTGCCAAGTTACATCTGAATAATAATACCTTTATTATCCAAAGATCATGTGTACAAATAAATTACAATGATATAGGATTCGTCAGACAAGAAAATAAATGAATATACACCCAATGTCAGAACAAAAGTAGTAAAGTGAAGGCCGACAATGGATATATGTACATCATGTACAGTGTAACATAATTCACTAATAATTATATATCTATCTTTTTAACTTTCAAAGAATTCGTTCACACTATAACATGACAAATCTGTTAAGTGGGTCTTCAGTCTCAAGCTGAAAGTATTTGTGTTTTCTACATCCTTAATTTTCTTAGGTAGACGATTGTAAAGGCTTGCGCCCATTACCCAAGGACCATTCAATGTAAGTGAGCGCGAGTGGTGATCAACATGTATGTCCTATTTTTTTATAGTGTCATAAACATGAATATCCTGATTTTTTACCACTTGGTCCATGTTTAGTTTCATTTCCAACAAGGTGAGGTGCCTCATATTACGGTGATATAGATGGAGTGATATTTTCCTCTTCTTGTAAGAGAAAAAGAGACAAATATCAGACTATTTTTTTTTTCAAAATTTAAGCAGCAGCAGCAGCTTGGGTTAAATAAAGTTTCATTAATAACGCAAAAACCTTTCAATGACTGAAATTCTCCGTGAATAGCTAATATTTACATATTTGAGACTTGATGCATCTTTGAGAATTCTAATGTTTCTCTGGATTACGCATGCTGTACCACATTCCATGGAAAACGGCTTATTCCTTCGCAAATATCTCGAAATGTTGTGCAATAAGTAGTTGATACAAGGGCGATCCAGAAAGTAGCAGACGTTTTGAAATAAAAAATAAACAAAGTGAAAATAACAATTTTTACTACATACATTTTGAAGGTAAACTCTTAGGCTATTTTTATACATAATCGCCATTTAAATTAAGGCATTTATCATAACGCGGTTCAAGCTTTTCAATACCCTCTCTGTAGAAATCTGCCGCCTGGGAGTTCAACCACTGGTTTACACCAGCATGCAGTTCAGCGTCAGTGTCAAATTGTTGCGTAGTGAGCCACGGCTTCATCGCTGGGAACAGGTGGTAGTTGCTCGGCGCCAAATCCGGGCTGTACGGCGGATGATTGAAAACTTCCCATCCAAAACCATCCAAGAGCTTTTTGGTTTGATTGGCCGTGTGTGGACGAGCGTTGTCATGGAGAAACAAAACTTTCTTGCTGAGTTTTCCTCGACGCTTGTTTTGGATCGCACGTCTAAATTTTCTGAGTGTTTCGCAATACCTCTCTAAATCAAGGTAGATGAGCTCTACGGCCTCTATAGATTAAACAGATAAAATATTTCTCCAATGGCCGTAAAATATATGCCGCATATATATGCAATATATTGGTCGAAATACGCATATACGAATTTCACCCTCGTTCCCTGTTTGTTGTTTTTCTTTTTGAGAACGCTCTTTTTGAGCTGTTCTCCCAGAAATCTGGGGCCCTGCTGTGTGTGTGAGTGAGTGTTTTGTGTGATTGCGTGTGTGGTTGTGTTAATAACTTGGCACCCTTAGTAGAGTCACTACAGCTCTCCGAAGGATCCCAGGTTATAACCCAGGAATCCTTAGCTAGGTCTCATTAGCCTACAAAGGATTCCAATTGGGTTGTGTGTGTGTGTCTGTGGTAGTCCCTGGCGAGGAAATTATTTTCCCGTAAACTACCACAGGAGGGTATTCTGGTGGAGAGGCTGTGGTTGGTCCCTGTTGTGGAACCTCATTCCCGCAAACCAACACAGTAAGTATTTAATTTTTTTTTTTTTTTACGAGTGGTGCATATATTTTACGGCCATTGGAGAAATATTTTATCTGTTTAATACCTCTCTAAGTTGATTGTTTGGCTCATTATTCCTTGGCCGTACACATCACAAATCTGGCGATAAATTTCAATTGGTTTGTGATTTTTCGCAAAAAAAACCTTATCACAGCTCGCACTTCGCAACTGGCGGGATTTTCAATTGCAGCGCTCATTTTAACACTCCACT
Source organism: Pyrrhosoma nymphula (assembly GCA_963573305.1). Lineage (NCBI taxonomy): Eukaryota > Metazoa > Arthropoda > Insecta > Odonata > Coenagrionidae > Pyrrhosoma > Pyrrhosoma nymphula. The sequence goes on along the minus strand of OY754340.1, from coordinate 62,738,947 downwards.
GTATACAAAGTACGATAGGCAAGATGCGAAAGCTGCAACAGCTGATTGCGTACTGAGTGTAGGAACACTCTGACGCCAAGACGGCGGCGCTAGTTCCGCCCACTGCCGCGCCATGCCAAAACGTCTGCTACTTTCTGGATCGCCCTCGTATATTGGTGTAATTAGAAAGCCATATTTTTCTATATGATGACTGATGAGGCAAAATGCATTGGACTATATGTGTGAGGATATCTCGCTTGTCAATTAACATAATTCTACATGGACGCCTATTATGTTTGTGGAAAATGTTTGTATCGTCTGAGGTTATCGAAGGACTCTATTATCTATTTTGATTTTGGTGCAATATATAAATATGTCCTTGCGATGTGTTGTAGAGCTAGCTAAACATTTTAAACATCACCTGTCTTCTCTAGTGGATTTCTTTTATAACATGAACTTTTGAATGCAGAATTTGTTGTTAGTGCAAAACCCTATGGTCCTCATTTACAGAGAAATAGAATGGGCAATGCTTATTAAAGCGCCACTTGCAATACATACCTGCATCTTTGTCTTCTTCGACGGTCACAGGGGTCTGGTTCTTCTGAGCTCTCTTCCGACGGCAACAGTAGTAGTAACAGCAACCGCATCCACCACAGAGGACCAGGAACGAGAGCAGCCCACCTATCGTACCACCCGTTTCGGCACCACCGTATGAACTATATGGACTGTACCATAGTATGTGGGCTGGTGAGAGAAGGAGTAAAGGTCAGTGAACTTGTTACATTAGCGTTGGGGCATTTTAAAAGACAATATTAGCAGCTACCCACATATCATGCAAGCCATTCCAGCCAGGATTTTGGCTGGATGCATCCAGCTGTATTTGGAATGCTTGATTCAAGCATGATTTTGGTTTGATTTAAGGTGCATTGTCCCTGGAGCGACTCTTGCGATAGTAGCTGAGCGATAGTAGCTGAGGGACAGTAGCTCAGCACTGGTAAGCGTTGTTTCAAATGGGACCATTGTCCTTGACGCGACTGCGACTGGTGCGGCTAGCGGTTGTAGTTGGCGACAGTAGCGAGTCTGGTCTGAGGGCAAGCTCAGTCGTAGTCGCGGAGCAACCCAAAGGTATTCCAAAGGTATTTCAAAAACAACTTCTTCTGCCTCGAACTCATGGTACCACTTCACTCGCAAGTCTGCAAACAAATGAACCAGAATCGCTCTAGAGCAATCGCTTCAGCGGCAATGACGTGGTTAGCTACTATCGCTGAGCTACTGTCGCTCAGCTACTATCACTCAGCTACTATCGCAAGAGTCGCTCCAGGGACAATGCACCTTTAGGGGCTTGATTTCAGCTGGAATTAGCTAGCCAATTCCAGCTGGATTTCGGCTTGATTTACCGGCTTGATTTCAGCTGGAATTAGCTATCTTGTTCCCAGCTGGATTTCAGCTTGATTTAGGGGCTTGATTTCAGATGGAATTTGCAAACTTGATTGTATCAAGTTTTACATATATCTTAATTTCTGTTGGATGTTGGAAGCATGATTCCCACTCGATTTTGAATTAAATATATGTCTCACAAAATTCAAGCTGGAATTTTAGGCTTAATTCCTGCTAAAAGCACCAAGTTTTATTCCTGCTGGCTTATGGCTTTTGTTTGTATGCATGGTAAAAATATAGCAAGCACTCTTTTTCCACTTTTACAAAATTATTGCTTGTCAGTAATTGCGTGCATTAACTCTGATTTTTGAACAAAATAGCCTCATTCCCAGATCACTCTAATTAGAGCTGTTGGGTTTAGGGGTAAAGTATTGGGCTGCCAGACTGAGGCGCTCATCTGCTACTGGTTCAAATCCAACTATTGCCGTATTTTTTTTAAATACGCCAGCTGGAATCCAGCACATCATCCAGCTTGATTCCAGGCTTGAATCAAGCTTGAATCCAGGCTTTCAAACAGTTGGAATCCTTTTTGAATGGTGTAAAGAGTCCAGCTGGATTCTAGCTTTCCTGCTTGATTGGTCCAGCTGGATCTTGGATTGCACACTGGATTTTGCTAGTTAGATTCCAGCCAGAATCCAGCTTACCTTGATATGAGGGTATGAATCAGGCTCGCCATAACCTGTTTGGTTAATCTGAAAATGCGTCTCACCTGAAATTTCAGTCAAATCAAAATGTGGTCAGTCAAATGGAGAGAAAACGAAGGTGATCACGGTCGGGAAAGAAGAAACAGTTGAACATCTCAATGGAAGGGTTAAGTTTGAAAACAATCAAAAGGTGTAAATATGGAATAAACTTGGATTTGAAGAAAATGCTAGTGAAATGCTTTGTGTGGAACGTTTCTGTGCACTATCATTTGATCTTTGAGATTGGCTGACGTGAACCTTTCCAAGGTTTGACCCTGTGCAATATAATTTTCAAAGTCTCGTTTAATGTTTGGCCATTGCATAACTAGTTGAGCTCGAGTATATCATGCAAAAGCTAAAACATCATTGGTCTTAACTTGAAGGGGTACAATCAATTCTTTACAATGGAACACAAGACCATCATATAATTGTACATATTGTGTCATTATCTTTCAAATATCTTGAAGTCATCACATAAAATTGAGCTATGAACAGACCTACCCATTTTGCAATATTGTAAAACCATTTTCAGAGCGTTGTCATATGCTGTTTCTTTTCTCAAACTACACTCATCCATTCGCCTCCCACTCTTTCATTGGTTTCCAGCAACGCCTAAAATGTGTACAGGTTCTGAGAGGCAGGGCTCACTGTGACTGTCAATTAATTTCTCTGGAAGCACTGCACTTGAAAGTCATATTTGAAAGCATTACTTTCCTTCTTTGCAATTGACGCAATCCTACATTGGCAGTGTTTTCGCTCATAATTGATAGCATTGGTTTGTGGTCAGTCATATATTTCACTGGTAAAAGTAGTGGTGAAAATAAGATGTTCCAAATAAAATATTTAGGAATTCTTCTTCGACCAGAAAAGAGTTCTTTTGAGCTTCAGTTTAGCTGCATGATACATAGGCTACTGGCTTACCATCACAATACATCTTCTAGCTGACCATAAATTACTTTTAAAATAAATATTGAACAGCAACGAATGAAACATCTTAAATTAATATAGGCTTGTTTGTTGGCCTAAGGAACATAGAAATTGCCTCACAACGTGAAAAGTTAAACCAGGATCGCCATAACCTGATTGGTTAACCTGAAAATGTGTCTCACCTGAAATTTTGGCGTTCTTGGCATTGGTGCAGTTGGTCTCGTCAATGCAGTCACCGAAGGGACAGTTGACAAAGCCGTCATTGACCAGTGAATTGTGGATGCACAGTCCATAGCCACAGTGGAAGAGGGTGTCGGGAACTCTTCGGCCATCGCACTCTGGCGTAAGAATCAAACAAATGAAGGCAATAAGGCAAAGAAAGTTAAGAAACTATGGGAAATTAATGAAAAAAAGTCTCAACATTGAATCAAAAGAAATGGATTATAACACACGGTGAATTGTTTTCCCCAATTATTCATCGCTCTAGATTGATGTTTCGGCTGGAAAGTTCTTTTCATCTTCTGGAAGATGTAATTGAAGTGATTTCAAGTATTCATTGACCCATGAACATGTGGCCGAAACTCATTAATTACGGAGACATGTAAACAAAAACAATATGTCAGATGCATTCTGCAGTCACCACAAAAACGCCGAATATTGATGACCTACACTGGATCATCAGATTTGAAACTTGTCACAGAGTTGCATAAGATATGTATCGTTCCGTTACTGCCATTGGCAATGCTAATGCTATCTTATCTTTAAGATGGCTGTAGAATATTCATCAAAATTTCATCCTTCAAATACAAATTATTTACAATAACATTTTAATTCTCAGCAAATCCATAAAATGGTAAATGAGCAAACTTTTTCATGTGACTGTCTAAGGCTCTTGAGTGGTGTTCCACAGGTCTTTTCTTTGACTAACCAGCTCTTTCCCGTGCCTCAATGGCTCTTTCGACTGTTGATCCGTATCTTTGGTCTCTCAAACCATTTCCTTTACCTCTGCCTTTCATTAGTACCATCCCACGTGTCGTGAGTAACGTGAAATGGAGCCACCATCGCTTCCACTAGCCTCGGGTGATCGTGAGAGAATTATTAAGAGAACAAGGATTATTAAGATTATTAAAAGAGTCATTGAAAATGTGAGATTACAAAATAACCCCCGCATTAGCTCTCAGTTAAATGAAGTTGTTATACCTGATTTTTGTGGTTGTTTATTTTTTAATATTCGTATGCCTACTCTAAGGATTGAATAGGAGTCGACCTATTCTATTCAGGGCCATCTTAGGACACGCCAGGGCCCCAGGGCACACAAACATTTGGGACCCCGTTGGAAAGTAAAAAAAAGGGAATGAAAAGAAAAATATTTTTCCGTATGATTATATATATTTTATGCTTATGACGCAGTTAATCGGTTTCACCAAATAGCAAATAATAAGTATTTATTATTGATAAAATGTTCACTGTTCACCCTCAGGAAAAAATTGAAAATCTGATGGTAATTTTAGCAGGTATCTATCTACTTTAAAACCGAAAAATAATTGAGCTCCTTTTTCTTTGTCTAAGCATATATCATATCGGCATTTTGGGGCCCCAGTGAGGTCGGGAGCCCTGGACACGGGCCCCGTGTACCCTTATGGTAAAGACGGTATTGATTCTACTACCTTGTTTAATTAGTAGTAGCATACCTATCCAGACAGCAGTGACTTCTGCTTGGTATATTCGCAACATTGGTATAATTTCGGCTCAAGCTACCTTATGAGTGTTGTGGAATCACCCCGTGCCGCACACCCTAGTGGTGGCTTGCACGGTACTTCATAGATGTAGATGAAGACATCCACATTAGAAAGTCACTCGGATCACACCTTGGTACACGGTGTAGACGATCTTCAGCTTGGCGGGCTCCTCGTTGATCCTAAGCGGCCGGTTTGAGATGAACAGTTGCATCTTCAGCTTTCCTTTCGGATCCACCTCCGCCACCTCCGTCACGATTGACTCATACCGGTTGATGTGTTTCGAGTCGATGTGGACGGACGAGTAGACGTCCGCCCTCACGGGAGTCGGTGGCGGGGGAGTTGGTGGCAGGGGCATGGCAAACGGTTGGGGCAACGTGTCGTTCTCGCCCGCGAGCAGACCGAACATGACGTCGCCACAGATCCGAGGCCCTCTCTGATCCTCATCTGTGCCTCTCTTGACTATCTGCAAAGGAGAAAAAGGTGCTGTGAGCATCCAGTTCATAGGTGGAAGATGAACTTTATTGAAATATTTCCGTCTAATACATGTGGCAGCATCTTAGACTCGATCTGGTTGAGTTCAGACAATCTCCTCTTATCAGGCTTGAATTGATTCTTATCAGACTTGATCAAGATGGTATAATAATATTTTCTTATGACGGAGGAGTTAAAGGGACTTTTTTTATAAATACATATTAACTCCCATCACACTGATTAACGGGCACAATGACAGCAAAGAATAACCAAACACACTACCCGTTACTGCTCCTCAGACGAAGAGTGGAAGGACTCGTGACGGAGCCAAATAGGAAATACATTGTGCTGCTACGGGTACGTATTATGGGTGGCCTAGACTAGGGCTGGGCAGTTTACAATATATTGGTTCCAATATAAACATTTTTAAATATTGGGATTCCAAAATCACAATTTTGGAATGACCAATACCAATATCCTCGGTATTGGTATTAGTAAGTACTCGGTGAATTACTCGAAGAAAATCAAAAAATCTTTTTGGTCATATGCGAGAGAGCTTCAGGAAAAATCTTCAACCATAGACTCGTTATTTGATAAATATGGCAAACTTGTTACCGAAAATATTGAAAAAGCGAACACGTTAAATTCCCACTTCGAAAGTGTATACCCTACATGTGGCAGCCCTGACCCACTCATACCTCTTCACCGAAGAGACCACCTCGCTGTGATGAGAGCCCACCGAGTGTTAGACACATATTGACAGATAGTCCAAGGTACCAGGCTCTGCCCAAAAGGAATGACATTAGGGGCGGCCAAGAACAAGTTCTCAGCAATAACCCTAGTACTCTCGGTCACATAGTCGACTTCTTAAAATATATTAACAACTTTAAGTCCATTTAAAATTTACTATTTTAATTTGAATAATAATAATAATATATTATATTTGTCCGACGATTTGTTGTTACAAATATAGGCTTTTTCCCCCATTTTTTCCCTGTTAACTCCAGCTTCCATAATCACTACACTCGCTCTAGAAATGACATACATAGCCAACAATATTCCTACAGTCTATGTCTGAAAGGCCCATATCACTCCATTTCCACAGTTTACAACAAGATTCCAATTGAAATTCGCTCCATTTCCTCAACATCATGCTTCAGATCCAAATTTAAAAAATTGTTAATTCATAAAAGTTATTATAGCTTAAGGGAGTATCTATCTGATGATTTTCATTAATGTATGTATTTTTGTTCTCACACTCATTTATGTTTGGTTTCATTTATTTATTTATTGGCAACCTCTGTATACTTGCCAAACTACTTGTAAATACTGTGCTGTAATATTTTGACGAAACTCATGGATGTTAAATCCCGATGATGTTAATAAATTATTATTATTATTAGGACACGTCAAGATAATACACTACATAATGCAAATAATACAATACAATTGCAAAACGTTAAAAAAGAAGAAATTCAGCAATAGAGTAAAATAAATTACTCAATAGGAATTCTCGGAGCTTACATTTGAAGAGGACCATAGTCTTTGCACTTTTAATTTCGCGAGGAAGCTTATTGTAAAGCAAAAGGCCCATATGCTGCCAGGGGGCGTAACCAGAGTTTTTAGTCCTTTCGTGTGTTTGATGGAGGTCTGTAGAGCTCCTTGTATAATAACAATGATAGCTATTATTAGTGGCATAATTTGAAAGATTTTTTTTAGCACAAACAATTGCATGATATATATATTATTGCTCCTCTGAAATTTAAAGTTTAATTGTTAGTGAATAAATATTAATTTTCATTTTACATTCAATCATTGCAGTTCCACAAATGACATGGTACGCATCCACGTGAACGTGTACAAAGTTATATACTTACTTGTTCCAACAAATTTAATTGACATGAATTTGGTTGCACGTGGTGCAAAATGACCTTGGCTGTCGACGCACACAATAAACATAATTCTACTTGTACGAAGAGTGGTTGCCTCCTCGTCACATGGTGACACTAAAAAGCTCCACTCTAGTAATGGGATTTTTTCTTACCAATTACTTGTGGCCTAAGACATTGTGTTTTCTGAGTGATTTGAGTGATTGTAGTCCTTCACGCAGTAGGCGAGCACAGAGCGAGCGAGTAAGTAGTTTGAAGCAGTGATTGTAATTTCTGTAACTCTATTTCTTGTTCAATAGTGAACATGATATAGGTAAAAAAGAGATGGTAATAGTTTCCCAGGTTATGTATAAAACTTTTGCTATGACCTTTTTCCGGAGAAACATATTTTATTGAAGCAAAGCCTGTATCGTGGGGGAGAGCAAGATATTAGATTCCAGCACAAATAAATATCACGTAATGATAACACTATTTATTTTCCCACTTCATGTTTATTCCAAGTGAAGGAATTTAACTTTTCATTCATGGCGTGGAATTGCATACTTTCAGATGTCATTACTCGAGTGCGGCTCCTTGGAAATTTTAAGTGAGTACATCGTTGCTAATTAAAAAGTAATAATCCGCTCATTGTTTACGGCCTTGAGAAAGACCCAGGACCAATCAAAGCCCATCCTATTCACGATAGTATCCTTGTATTTTCAAAATCTAAACATATTAGGTCCGTCAGAATGTGTAGTCTCTTTTCGGCTGAACAAGAATCCCGAAATTAGCTTCGAAAGTCTCCCAAGAGCATTGATTGAAAATCAAGCAAATAGGCTGCAAATGTATTTAAAAAATTTTTGCTACTGCCGTAAATGTATGGGAGTGGGCAATTTACAGTAATTTCGTAAAATATTTGAAAGAAAAAAATACCGCAACCCAGTTTCGAAACCCCAGTCACCTAATGATGATAATCGGCTCAGCACCTCAACGCACTGGGCTACGACCTCTGTTGAGAGAGGCGTTAACTATAAAGGATTTATACGGAGGAATGATTCTTTAATAGCGTTTTTCTCTCGAACCCGGGCCTATGTGAAAGAAAGCCGTGACACTTTTCCCGCATTCTCCCTAAAGTTTCAGAAAATAATTGCCTCGTTTGGATCCCGAACATCACTTACGCGATGTCTCCTTGTTAATGAAGAGAAAAATATGTCAAGAATTTGAGAGGAGTCAAAATTCAATTCATTTGAATTTTGAGGACAGAGTGTGTTTAAGTCATCTGAAGTGTTAGAAAATATTGAGTTATAATTGGTTATTTTCTTATGTGAAATATATTTCTTTAGTATTTGTAATAATTTGTGTGTTGATTAAGGAAGCTATCGACTGTCTATAATCGATTGTCATTGCATCAGCTGATGTGCCATGCGGACACGGTAGTTACGACGAGTTCGGCTGGCAATGACGTGCTTTATTTTGTTGTCTACCAGTGTACATGTTAAGTTGCAAATAAACGTTAAGTTATTATTACGACTTTTCGTTTGTTCTTCCATATAACATTCAACATGAAGAACAATAATTGGGAAAATGCTGAAACAATAAACATTTTGTCATTCCCTGAAAAAGTAAGCCTCCATTCCTTGCTCTAATATTTAAACAAATTTGAAGGAAAAAATAATCCTTCTATCACTTTTAACGACATTATTGAAGAATTGAGGTTTAATATCTTTCTTCCAAATTTTCCACGATTTTCAAATCACCTTAAGTACTTTAAGATTTTACTGAGAAAATTCAATTTAGAAAACTTACTTAAAATGGTTGTAGAAAAAGTCTTCCGAGGGTTGAATTACTAAAATTTTGTCGCTCCTAAATAATTGAATACCTATTTCTTCATTCCATTATTATTTACAAATATTTAGGCTTCTGGACATTGAAATTCTGGACATTTCTGGCTGAAACATTGATAAAAGTACTGTTTTATCGATTTAACACTTTCAACGCAGCAGCATTTTTTTCGAGTTTTGCCGGTGACTGAAATTAAATGGCCTTTAAAAAGGCAAAGGGAGCTTGGACGACAATTGTCCTCTGCAGTCACCGGATAGCACTCGGTGGACGACAATTGTCGTCAGTCAGCATTCAACGTGTTAAACAAGTAATCATACGAATTAATTATCAATTATTCGAACCTCTATTGTTAATAATAATAATTAGTTTAATTTTTCAACAGTATTCAGAAAACATACAGACCTCGTCAGGAAAAATTTCCAGGGTACATAAATTTACAAGAAAAAGTACACATAATCACAGTTTATCAGCTGCATGTTAAAATGCAATAACACAAGTAATAAGCGTGAAGAACTCACCAACAGAATACAAAGCATGTAAGGCTAACCATGAGTTAATCACAATCTTGAATTTAGTCAAGCTAGTCATTCTGGCTGAAATTGCGTTAGATGATTATAGAGCCTGATGCTTAAATTATGCAGATAATATTGAGTTTTAGTTAACCTGCATTGGTTTAGGGACAAGAGGTTATTATTTCTGTAATTGTAAGTTGCACATCTTGTAGGGAAGGGATCAAGATTTTCTTTCACATCAATCAAAACTTTGTACATATACATACTATAAACAGCTAAAATTTTCATTTTATGAACAGAGAGCGATAGTGTTACCGAGATGGGGATTTGGCAAGTATTCTAATTCTAAAGCCTTTTTTTGAAAAAGAAATACAGATTTTATGTTTCAATAGCGTCAGAATATTCCCTCAATTACAGGTATTGAACACTTTATGTATAGAAAAAAAATGTGTTGTACTTTCTGTGTTATTGAATAACAGACACGCACAAGGGCTGGGCGGCACTCAAAAAAAGACCAATATTTTTTTATTAGAATTAAAAAGCAATAATGCTACTGGTGGTACAAACGAAAAAAATTATGGGTATACTGGTATTTATGTAATTGATTAAATATTTTAATAAATTACAAATTAACGTATGTTTCACCCTAATATCCAGTATTTCGGCAAATTAGCATATCAATCCAAAAAGATACACAGAAATTTCCATCCATCGGTATTTTTAATGAACATTCATCGCGAATCAAAAATCTAAAGACCTTTCCCAGCGTATAGTGATGTAGGGATTATTTTGGGTATCCGACCAGGTCAAGCTCCCCATTTCTGCTAACGTTTCGATTTTTACCTATTATGTATTATATTATCTTATATATTATATTATATTATCTTATATAGTATATTATAATTTTTATATTATATTTTTAATATTATATTATGCTATGTTATGTTATGCTATGTTATGCTATATTATATTATATTATATTTTTTATACTATGTTATATTATATTTAATTTACCTAGCACAAATGACCACCCCACCATGTTAACACCACACACACTGCAATACTTACTCCGCCCGTTGTTGTCTCGGCAGCCCTCTTCGTAATTCTGATCTTGAACTTGTCCTTCTTCTCCTTGTTCTTCAAACCCTTGATTGGTTTGCGTATCGACTGAAAGAAACAGGAAACAAGACAGAATGAGTATCGTCATCATCTCATCTATACAGACTGCGCTGCAAAAGCCATCACCAGTGGATTGTGGCAGGCATTTGCAGCCAACAAGGGGCAGTAGGGGCTATTCCTCCCCACCCCTTCCCCAAAAAACCCGGCATATTTCTTTGTCTTAGACTTTAAATTAAAAGCCTAGATTACATAGATTAGATTAAAGTTTGCGGCAGGACCCTTAACCCTTTGCAGTCCAATTTTTTTTTTTTAAGTCAAGTAGTCTGGTCCAAATTAATTTTTAGGAAAAAAGAAATAATTGACAGGATTGACTGTTGTCCTTAAAAATTTTCTTATTTTATTGTTAAAAGTAAAAATCCACTGGTCTATAATATTATGCATGTTCAATCAAAGAGGGTTTTTTTTTTTTTTTTTTTTTTTAAACTTCAACATTTTACGAGCTCTACTCGACGTTGGACCTAATGCTAGCGCTAGGCCTGTCGAGCCAGCCTCGACGTTGTAACCTCACCCGGTCACATTTATTTTCCTATAAAAAAAACTTCGATAAACAACCGCAACTACCGAAACACTTAAACCTTACCTCCTTGATGAAGGGATTAATGCTTAACATTAGATAACATATTAAATAAAACACTTTGCTCAATCAATTAAATAGTATAATACTTTCTTTTAATAAAAATATTTGACTTGGTTATGACAGAATCTGTATTTAGAGCCTTTTATAAGTATTGGATCCAATTTACAATGTTACTCTTTTAAGCTCCAATTTTTTTTTTACATTTTACTTTATTTTAGATAGCAATACTTTTATAAATGGAGGTAATTGTTCTTTTTATGACTTTGTTATTCTTATAGTTAGACTTATCGGACGCTGGGGCTTCTCGTCTCTCTTACACGGCTGCGGATATGCTTTCACCGTCTTCCTCGTTTTCAGAATTCTGGACTGTACGGTTTCTATCTTGGGTTTCTTTCCCGATTCCTTCCTGGCCTCTTTATGAATCTCTGGTTTCTCTTTCGTCACCTCTATGTCGCTTCGTATCCGCTCCCTGCTGTTTTTATTCTCCGACTTTCGAACTTTTTCCCCACTTCGCATCCTTAAGATCTTTACTCCCCCAATTATCTCTGCTGACTCTCCACTGTTAACTCTTCACCCTCGCTTCACTAGTTACGATCCTTTGTTGCCTTGTTTGTTTACTTGCGCCCTAACTATGCATTCTTACGTTATTTATTTATTTACTGGTCGTTATGTTATAACGTTGGACCGCAATGGGTTAAAAATGGAGACCTGAGGCACTTAGACCTGTCGGTCCATGAACTTCTACCCATGTTTGTTTACTTTTTCCTTGTTTGGTTTCCCATGGATACGAGAATAACAACGCGATGAGCGGAACATCTCATTGGTTGTTGCAATTAAACGGTATTATGGAAATAGAACCCGTCCTATTCCATTTAAATGTTTTACAATACTAGGTTTTATAAAATGGTTTTATCGTTAACAAGCTCATTTTTATAAAATTAGTTGATAATATAAAACGTTTTACTGATTTACCATCCTGAAATTTTGAAGCAACGTAGTGCAGTCGGATTAGTTGGGAATGCATTTGATTTTGCAAAGTATTGATACCCGAGGCCAGGCGGATGGAATAAAATAAGAATGGTTGTAGTAATTGATGATATCTCTAAAATAAATTACTGAACTCCCTGCTTCCGGATATTATTTTGTCCACGTTAATTAAAAAATAACTCCACAAAAATACAATCTCACTTAGTAACATTGACTACTGACCACATGTGCAATGCTCAGCCCATATATATACGTGTACACTATGTTTACATCTATAGCAAACTCGAATTCACCAGAAGATAAAACAAATGAAATACGAAAACACAAAAAAAACAAAAAATCAAGAAATGCTCAATTAATAAAAATGTTTCAACAGTTAAATCCATGAATATTGATAAAAAAATTTTAACAGCATCTTTGGCTAACAAGATTTTTCATTTTATCAACCGTTTATTGCAATTTATTATATTTCAGTGTATTATAATTTATTATTATTTATCAATTTAACTGCTGTATTAAATACATCCTTCACCATATGCAACAATTTCTCTAATTTTCTCATCATTCCAATATAGTAGTGGAATTAAATATTGTCGGAGTGAAATGGCTGCAGCGGCAACTACATAGGACAGACAATTTTACCATGAGCAACAAGCATTTGGTTGTTTGGTGTCTTGTTGTTGTTTGTTTGGCAACCTTTTTTAAACATTTAGCTTATTCATTGATTCATCATCTAATTATAAAAGACACCTCTGTTAGAATTGAATCCTCTTTCTTTAATTTCCATGGGGGCAAGGAATGTAGGAAGCCATGCTTCGCAGACAATTAAAGGGGTTGTCTAATTCATATTGGCTCAGATATCTGGTTGTAATCGTTGTGGGTTATGGAGCCCTCAGGCAGAGGAAGCAAAGGACTGCCGAGAAGACCATGGGGCTAGAAGTCAAGGAAAACATGCTTCGCTGACAATTAAATGGATTGTCTTTTATATTGTCTCAGATACCAGGATGTATTATACGTAGGTTTGGGAACCCTAAGGCAGAGAGAGAAAAGGATGACCGAGAAGAACATTAAGGGCAAGGTATGTAGGAAGACATGCATCGCAGACAAAGGGGTTGTCTAATTCATATTGGCTCAGATACCTGGATGTAGTCGACGCAGGCGTCGCCATAGTTGCGGAAGTTCATCTTCTGGACGACTGCAACGAGTCCATGGCGGAATCCACCCCTCGACTCCACCTGGAATTCGCACTGCTTGGGGTTTGTGGCGCCCGTATACATCTCGTGTCTCGAATCTGGACTCATCTCGAGTATCACGGGACGACTGTACGTCGCATCAACCTCCCTCTTGCTGTAGCGGTTGCAGATTCGGTCGCTCAGGATGTCATCTGAAAAGGGTGAATTCAGAAGAAGAAGAATGTTAAGAAAGTGGAGGAACAAGCATGAAATGTATGTCGGCTATTATCAGCCAATATGGCCGAGGGGGGAGAGTTATAGGCATAGCGGAACTTGGTGGCAGTCAAAATCGAAGAGTCTCATGTCAGTGAAGGGGAGTGGCACGTCGATGTGGAGGCAGAGGTACCACAGGGCTCTTACTTGGACCACTTGATGAACCCTCGGTCTCTTTATCCAACCTCTCTTACATGCCTTCCTCTCCCGAATTGCATGCTTCTCACAAGCGAGTGCCACCAAGTTTCGCTACACACACTAGACACACGTTTTCACCTTAAGTCTTAAGTTCTTAACTCGGCGTCTTCTTCCATACTGTAGTATTTTCATTAACTCGCCTAGAATCTTCAGTAAGTTTGGTCAGTTGGGTGGGCACAGTTTCTACCTCCTTCAAGTAAATTTATTCGTCTTTGATCAATAATATCTTCTTGAACAAGTCTATTCTACCTCTAATAGTAATGAAGAGACTTTGTGACTTCCACAGTTTATTTAACACAGAACAACCGGTGTCGGCTGTTAAGGCATCTTCAGGTACATTTTTAAAACATGGAAAAGACAAGTTTATATATACACTATGGGAAGTTGCTACGGGAGGGGGTGTGGGTTTAGGGGGTGGGGTTGTTGGAGCAGGGTATGTGTTGTAACTGGGAGATAGGGTGGAGGGAGGGGTTTAATCACTCGTGTTGTGGGGGTTTTGGGAGGGTGATGAGTAGTAAGGGGTATGGGTAAGGGAAGGTAAATGAACTAAGGTCGATGAGGAGGCAGGGGTACCACAGGGTTCTTGCTTGGACCTCTTGATGAGCCCTCAGTCTCTTTATCCAACCTCTCTCTCACATGCCTTACTCTCCCCAACGTCAAGCTTCTCACAAGCGAGTGCCACCAAGTTTCGCTTCACCTATTGTAACGGTCACGTCTGAAGTTGCTTAAGCCCGTTTCACACGACACTTGATCCAGCACAAGGTCTAGTATACTTGCTAGTATGCTAGCTTTCCAGTATCGTGTGAACAGAACCAGTATACCGGCTAGCAAGCATGCTAGCTAGTATACCCGCTGAGCTACTGGATTTCGTACTTGATGCGGTACTAGTTATTGCTACTAGACCCAGTAGGACCCAGTGGCCATCTACCAATCACATTCACGTTAAAGACGCTGTGCGATCTTCCCTTTTTTGAATTAGTATGGAATCATATGGAATAACTGCTTAATAGCAAGCACAAGGTCGATGATCGTGTGAAACCTTCTAGTACGGTTTCTAGTATTCTGGGTTTCGTCCTCAATATCAAGTACCAGCTAGCATACTAGGTCTTGTGCTGGATCAAGTGTCGTGTGAAACGGGCTTTAGGCTCGCCTTGGTCGCCTGGGTGACTCTCCAAGGTCACATGGAGAGGAACTTCCGTTCATTGGGCGGGACTCCCATGTCAGGACAAGACTCCCCCTCCTCTGAAATTATGATGACGTAGAGAATTGCATTTTATTAGACTTTTTAATTCCAGAAAGTCACGCTGGAGTATATTTTTAAAAAACGTCATTCGATGGGAACTCTACGTTATGCATGACATAAAAAAACCCATTGTGAATCCACGAAGTCTTAATGCGACTCAAGTAAAGTTTTACTTTTCGCAGTTTCATCAACACAGTGGCGGATACATATGGGGGGCGCGCCGCCAGTCAGCCCGCACGCTATTCGTTCGTGTCTTTCGTCAGTCGACTCTGAGTCGAGTTATTGAGTAGATGTACTTTCTTATGTAGCACGCGTCCGTGTCATCGTATTTTATACGTTTCTGTCTGGCACATAGATAGCTAACCTACGAGAAAAGTCGCGGCCATTGTAGTGATCTCAATACGTTATTCTGTCTGGCATTTGTTCAAGAAAAGTCGCGAATATTCTACTGTTAGTATTTGTTCACACTCCTCAAAAGTCTGGAAGCAAACATTCTGGCACCGAATGTTCTCGAAACAACCGAGCTACATATATAAGGAAAGCAGAATCGCTGCCAGGCAGTCAGTTTGAAAGCTACAGATAACTTGCGCCCCCCCCCCCTTGAGTTTTTTCTGTATCCGCCACTGCATCAACACCATTAAATTAAGTTCCCAAAACTATTAACACAGTACCAAATGCGTACTACATAAAATCATTTTTCACGTTTCAAATACATCAAAATTTCTCATAATGATAGGCAATGCTTTCATTCTACTTACGTCCCGCATTAGTGATCAGTGCTCCGAACTGCACGAACGAAACGGTCTCGTGGCGCGTATGCATTCGTACCTAGGCCTGGGCGATATATCGATATATCATAAAATATCTCGATATTTTAAAAAATCGCCAATCCGATTTTGAGTTTTTAAAATTGACGATATATCGTTGCTCGATAAATATCGTCTTATCGTTCCCCGATATTTTATCGGGGCACGATAAGATATCGAGGCACGATAAATATCGCGATAAAATATCATGATATCACCTCCCGATAAAATATCACGATACGCGCTCCGATAAAATTTCACGATAAATATCACGATAAAAGATCGTGATATATTGCTCTCCTTGCTGAGTTTGTTTCGGTATATTTAGATCAGTGGGTAATATATACACTAATGTACAAACAGTTGTTTTCAGTTCCTTCCAAAATTTGAACAAGACGTCACCTATAAACTATCGGACCACTGAAATTGAAAGAGGGAGAGAAGACTGCTGAGAATTTGAATTAACAGAATAGTAAGTTTTCAAACGTGCTTTCTCCAACTTAAGCGAAGGCTAACCCAACGGCTGTGTTCTTCCGACACGATTAACCGGCGCAATATCACGATAATTCATCGGGCGCGTTTACGCGATATTCGAACGAGCGAAATATCACCATCTTGAACTGGGACATTGATCGTGATAATATATTGTGATATTTTATCGGGGCTCGATATCGTGATATTTTATCGGGACACGATATCATGACATTTCATCGGGCGATATTTATCGCGATATTTATTGTGCTCCGATAAAATATCGGGACACGATAAGACGATATTTATCGTCACGATATGAGTTATCGATATCGCCACCTGACGATATGCTAAAATTATCGTATCCCGATATTGAATTATAAATATCGCCCAGGCCTATTCGTACCCCGTGATCGCACGCACCATTATTTGCTATCGTAAGAGTGTCTTGACCTCTAGACATCTTTTGTATGTCACGGAAGGCTTTCTGAGTGATTTACGTATCACTCACCCACTCACTCATTAAATTCTTGCGGGTGTGAGTGAATTTCTTCTTGGCGGAGGTTGGCTGTAAGAAAGAAGCGAAGGAGAAAAGACGAGAAGGTAACGGACATCAAGTCAAACGAAACGAAAGGGGTAGGCGAGAGAACAGACTAGGGGTGCGGTCCAGAGGTCGCTCCAAACGCTCCGGAGCGTTCGTAGCGAGGTTCCAAGCGGTCCGTGAGTCGCTCCCAGTCACTCCGGAGCGCTACGGTTTATCCCATGACGTCAAGGAAAACGTCATCATATTCGCTCCCGCCTCGCTCCAGACGCTCCCGGTAGAAACCAGGGGCGATCGGAGCGATTCATGGTTTAATGGCGGGATTTCAAAGATGACAGGTCGGAACATTATTCGTGGATGCATACAAGGTTAAGTCCACTCAATATAATTGGTGCTTTGACTATTTTAAATAGTCATCAGCTAACCAGAATATTAGATATTTCTGAATCTTGTTAATTGGAATAAATTTTACATTAATATGAGGTTGAGAAACGTCTCCAAATGTTAGAACAAGACAATTTCCTCCAATGGCCGTTGGAGTAAAATATGTCTAGTGTTCTTTATTTATACATTTGAATAATTATTTATTTTTTTAATATTTGTATATATATTATATTTGTCGTGCAATAAATTTATGAACGCAATTGCGAATGTGAGTGCGAACTTAAGTGAATTGTTAATTATATCTTTTTATTTACACGGCCGTTGGAGTAAAACATTTTTCGTGTTCTGAAATTTCAATACAGTGAGAATAGGTTTTCGTGCGTATACAAACACCGTAGGATACTTCATGAAGAGACCGTGTGAAAGTCGAACTATTCCAGACCAATAATATTCCTTGAATCTTTTGACATGGATATAATTCTGAGCTTTTTCTCAAGTATTATGAGCCAAAGTTTCGGGTCGATTGTTTATCATTATAGGTATACGGTTATGAAATCTTATTGCAGAAAACCATCACATTATCAGAAAACTTCGGGAAAGTTAAGTAAGAGTGCATGGTTTTCATTTAAAATTAATTTAAAAGTAATGTAGGCGCAGGTTGCTAATAGATAGCCAAATATATGACTTCCATTTGAAAAACTTGAGTGCCAATGGTCCATTGAAAGCAGTGCCTCCCCGATTTGATCTCCAAGTTAACATAAAAATAGTAGCCATCATCTCTGTCATCACTCAAAAATTGCCAGAAATCCGACCTGATGATTAACTGATTAATTAATCATCTTGGGAAACGAGAGTTTGTCTGAAAGCAGGTATATTCCAATGCAAATAGCAGACGATTCCTTCTTTCCGAACAACAACAAACGGCGGCCATGACACTTTGCCACAAACGCTCCGAAACCGGTCCACTGGCAGAAAGTTGGGAGCGTTCTGTAGCGACTGGTAGCGACCGTGGACCGCTGTTCGGAAGCGTTTGGAGCGTGGGCGATTGTAGCACTCCGTAGCGTTCTCTGGACCGCACCCTAGGCTTGGGCAAAAAATATCGATATATCAAAAATTCGATACATTTTTTAAAATCTATCGATAATAGAGTTTTTGCGTAAGTGAGGTATTTTGTTGAAATTTATTGTAGCGAGTAGTGTTTGGTTTCGAAATTCCACGTACGAAATACCAAGGTATAATTCCTACTAATTAATTTGATAAATAGCTTTTAATATGCATTGTTTTAGCATCGAAATTTCGAAGGTCTAAACGTAGTGTGACGTCATCTCCCATATTAGCAGAAGAGAAATAGCCTAGCTGTGCGTTGAGAGTGAAATAGCATTTGCATTTTCGAAGTTATTTCGATAATTGAAATAAAACTTTGGAGCTCATCATAAAAGTTGGATTCTCAAAGGAAAGTTCCAATGATCTTCCGGGTGTGGACGCGTTAATGATCGGAGATTTCTTGAGCAACATTGCATTATGGCACGAAACAATACTCTTTGTAGCTCTTCTTTTTCGCAGTAATTATTAATTGATATCATCAGGCATCGACATAGTAATTTTTTGAACTATTTATTCTGTAAAAAAGGATATTTACCACACAAGGCAGTAAATACAACACAGAACGAATGTAAACAAACCCGGCAGCGATTGTGGGCGATTACTTCACAGCAGATTCAATATGGCCGCGGTCCGTTTGTGCGCAAGGTTCGAAATGTGATTTTAAATCGTTTATTGTTTGAAAGGAAAGTTACGACAGTAAAATTTTTGATTTATGGTTTTTACGCACCAAAGAAAAATTTAACATAGTTTCCAAAAATTGTGCAAATACTCTAATCGTCGATATTCTTCATGTCGATATATCAAAAATTGATTTTTTTTCTGAGTTTCAAATTCGATATATTTGTTTAGCACGTCGCCGTTGTAAAGTTGTTTCTCCAGCTGCGGTGTCTAGTGCTATAACGAAAATAAGTGATGATATTCGCTTAGAACATAGGCGAATGGAACAACGTTCTCCAGATGTGCGATCTGCACAAACAGAACGAGAAAACGCTGATAGAAGTTCAATTTGGTCCAGACATGAACACCTATTATCTCTTAGCACTACTACGCAAGAGGTTCCTCGCTCTGGCTCTGTCCCTAATGAGCTGAAGCAGTATCTGGACCAACCACTACTGGAGAGGAAATCAGATCCAATAAAGTTTTGGGTGAACTCCCGACACTTCACACCGATTCTTTCGGAAATCGCGCTGAAGTACTTAATATGCCAAGCCTCATCTGTTCCATCCGAAAGAGTGGCTTCTGCAGTTAACTTGTTGGACAACGTGAGTAGATTAACAGGGGGAACATGTAAAACAGAGAGTTCTTCTGATGTCAATATCAGACAAATACTGGTTTTATTGATTAAAATTGATCGTAAAAAATAAAAAAATAAAAGATTCTTTTATTACTTTCTACAAGTCCATAATTTTCCAAATTTTACTTCAACATTTTTTTTATATTTTGGTGAAACTTTAAGGAACCACTTGTTTTGGCAAAATTATCGAAAAATCAAAATATCGATTATTTTGGCTTGATAACTATCGATACAGGTTTTAAATATTGATACGATATTTATCGATATATTTTTTTTACTTGCCCATCCCTAGGCGAGAGAACAGACTCCTCCGAATTCCCCCCCCCCCCCCACCTTCCTCTTACTTCCCCAGGGATTACCCCTCCCGGCCAGATAGGTCGGCAGACTGGCCAGAGGTATTCGGAGAGGAGAGCCCGAAGCGAGAATGCGAGTTTATTTGAGGCGATGAGTGTAGAACCATGTAGAACGGTAGAACTCACGTCGACAGAGGACACGACGGACACGGCCTCTGGCTGCCGGAGCTCATGGTTTTAGCGTCAGTTGTGTTTGAGGCCTGCGAGTGAGAAGGAATGTGTCCATCTCGCTTATTAAGGTGGTCTACCATCCACCGTAAAATGACTTTAATGTCATTTTATTCATATTCTATCATATACTTGTAGAAAAAGTTGTCCTCTATCTGATATGACAACAAAATAATACATTTCCACGCAATTTTATTATATTATAATTGAACAATTGAAATTACAAATGGGTGATCAAATGGGGGAATGAGATAAACACGGGGAATAAAATAGTATTTTTCCATAAAATACGAATGCCATTTTCGTGGAAAACTGTCTCTGAGAAGGAAATACTCCTGATAAATTGAATAATAATAAAATATAGGCATCTTAACACCTTATTTTTTTAGTTATTGAAGAATTAATGCCGTAATTAAGTCAAAATGCGGTAATTCCTAGGAAATGACGCTGCAGTCGGCTCCTTCCCAGACAGCACACATGCTACTGTATATGTTAAATATACATATATGTAGTGTATAACATGTGTATACAGTAGAAGGTACACGTATACCGTATACGTATAAACACCTTCTACTCCCCATCTACCAAATGTATATAATGTAGCAAATGTCCTCCTACCATGCATATACAGCATACGTATACAGTATACAAGATGTATACCCACACAGCACAAATATATCCATTGGACATACAATGGTGTACATCCATGACATCCATTGGATATCCATAGATGTCTAATGTATATCTAATGGATATCCAAATGTCCTCTTTCTAGACATACCATGGATATAAATTAGACATCCAATAGATATCCATCTAGTAGATATTGGATACCAGATGGACATCACTGGATGCCCAGTGAAAAAAAAGATCTGGCCAACATTCATTTTCAATGTGCTACTGAGCAACCGCATTATGTAGCACGCTTATAAAATTAGCACTTTTAACATTAAAACTAACGTTATCCTACCTGTATCACACAATTATAGACATTACGACTTAACGCTCCCAATCTCGCAACTATTTCTAAATTAACGGAATGGAGAAAGACGTATATATGTAGTCTCTTCCGTGGATAAATGTGACTTCGAGAACTATAATCATTAAATGATAATTCTGTGATATTTTGACGAAATACCATAAAATCTTGATAAAAGTTATTTGCCATTAATTAATGCCAGATAACTGTTATTCTATATTGCCACATAGTATGCATATAAACGCAATATTACTGCTAATAAACAAGATTTTTCCAATTCCCGCACGTTAGCTTCAGCATCGTAGCTAGGGGCTGGCCTGGCGGGCGGCTGCCAGGGGCGCACTTTGCAGACCCACAGCCTACAGGCCATAAATCGAGTTAATATTACTATAATTAATAATATTAATATTATTAATAAATCGAGGTTACAGCACGTTTCTTTTCCTGTATACAGTATACACTTTGTATACTAAATGCTTATGTATACCTTTTGTATACTGTTTACGTATACGCTTCTGTATACTGTTTATGTATACTTAGCATCTAAAACAAGTATACAGATTCTCAAGGAAACAGTATACATGTGGTATACTTTCAGTATATATATACGGTTACCGGTGTGCTGTCTGGGTTATGGCTGGAAAAAAGTGCTCATTTTAAAATACATTCGTGGAATAATCTGCACTTTTTTGTACTTAAATTTTGCGTTTCTATATAGGTAACGCATTGCATCAGTGAAAGCAGGAATTTTTGGACAAAATATCAAAAATGTGGAATTTAGTATTAGTTTAATTTAATATTAATTTGAGATTAAAGTCAATTAATAATTAAAGTCGATTAATAATTAAATTAAATATTTAATTATTAATCGACTAACCATTTAACGCATTACTCTACACTAATTATAATGGTAGTTATAAAATCGCCAACACTCTGGGATTCCTCATTAATCCGCTTCACACATTTGGGTTGTCTATAATTCCATTTAAATTTAATTTAATATTATTTATTTTAATATTAATTAGTTTTGACTTACACAGTCGCGGCGGAACTTCCTTAAGTAAATAAGTACCTCGGAATTGTTTCACTGGAAATATGATCTTTCAGTCTTATGGCACTGGAAATTTATTTTTTTTTGTGATTGGTATTGAGACCTTATTTACTATTATTGTATTTTGCCTATGTCTTGTTATTGCAAATGTATATGTTAAATAAAATTTGCATTGTTATTTTTTTAAGTCTGTGCTCAGGTCTAAGTAATTACGCCCGCGTTCATTGGTCCTGATAATCGCGTAATCCTTTTCGGTCTCTCCCCAACGTAAGTGTTGCTTAAAGGAGGACAACCTTGGTTGCCTGGCGCCCAATTAAATAAAATTCCTATGAGGTCAGCACCCACACCAGATTGGAGATTGAAGCCTGCCGAGAGCTGCCGGAGCATTTTAAACTAGTAGGCAATCTTCAGGGATCATAGGCCCTAGGATTGCGTCATACTATACATACCACGGCCATCTTTAATCCATACCATCCCGATTGAAAGTTTTCAATTTCAAAAAACTCAATTGAAATTTAATTTAGTATATTTTTTTACATATTATAATTTTTGTACTTTTTAGTATTTATGATAATTTTTCAACGGTGCTTTCGAAATTTAAATAATTAGCATTTCTTCTCACTATAAGTGATAACTTCTACTAGCGCAATCTATTGGCAAAAGACTTTTTTCCATATGAAATATAAAAAAACCATTTCTTTTTTAGTATATTGACTTGGTATTTAGCGAATTAAAAGACTGATTCATGTATTGTAATTATCGAGAGTTAGTAAGTGTGCAGAATTTCATCTCGATTGAACATTTGGGAAGTGGGAATTAGATTTCGATTACAACATTCGATCCAGACAAATCAACAAAGAAACAGGTTGAATTTAAAAATAAGCGTGCTTGAATACGTAAATTCCTAATTAATGACATAATATCTTTTTTTTAGGCCATGCCAAAATAAATCATATTAGTTGTGAATACGCAGCACATGAAAATAAAAAAGAGAACTTATAACACACTTTAGCAGCATTAGCAATAAGTAAGAAAAGATGGATGCACACGAGCAAAGAAATTTGAAGTTGAAGAAAGAAATGTAATGAAAGGAGATAGGTAACCACGTCGATAAAGATCTAGAGGATATATTTTATTCTCTTCTAATTGTAATCTTACCTTAAGGTGGCTGGAGCGGTAATCGTGAGTCGTTGGAGGCACATTCTAATAACTTTTCAAGTAAGTCGAAAAAAATATTCTTGGACCACAATTCACTCAAGTACACCTGTTTATACGTTGAAAATCGCCAACCATGCAGTAATGTATATGATGCAAGAGTTGTGTTTCGAATTTTCCCCAAAATTAAAGCATTGTTTTGACTTGGATTTTCGGCGCGAAATTCGAAATTTACGAGAAAATCATATCTAAATATGCTTTTCTTCCTCGGCATGATACCTTGATATTTGTTAGCAGCTATTAAAATAATATGAAACTTATTATTTCGCATTTAGGAGAAAATCTGTACATAAGTAATCGAATAGTTTCAAAGTATATGCCGTTTGCCATAAGAGTACTTGTTAAAATATCATAGAATTGCCAGGAAACCAAATCGGTAGCATGCAGATGTTTTCACTTTTGTCGATAGATAATACTAATAAGGACACGTTTGCAAAGTTTCACGCAAATCTGTACATGAACAAAAATCGCTCCAGCCACCTTAACCCTTAAGTAGTGGCGGATACATATGGGGGGCCGCCCACGCCAGTCAGCCCTCACGCTATTCGTTCGTGTCTTTCGTCAGTCGACTCTGAGTCGAGTTATCGAGTAGTTGTACTTTCTTACGTAGCACGCGCGCGCGTCCGCGTCATCGTATTTTATACGTTTCTGTCTGGCACAGATATAGCTAACCTACGAGAAAATTCGCGGCCATTCTAGTGATCTCGATACGTTATTCTGTCTGGCATTTGTTCGAGAAAAGTCGCGAATATTCTACTGTTTGTATTTGTTCACACTCCTTAAAAGTCTGGAAGCGAACATTCTGGCACCGAATGTTCTCGAAACAACCGAGCTACATATATAAGGGAAGCAGAGTCGCTGCCAGGCGGTCAGTTTGAAAGCTACAATCGTCGCGATAACTTGAGTTTTTTCTGTATCCGCCACTGCCCTTAAGGTGGCTGGAGCGGTAATCGTGAGTCGTTGAAGGCACATTCTAATCACTTTTCAAGCAATTCGAAAAAAAATATTTTTGGACCACATTTCACTCAAGTACACCTGTTTATACATTGGAAATCGCCAACCATGCAGTAATGTATATGATGCAAGAGTTGTATTTCAAATTTTCGCCTTAATTAAAGAATTGTTTTGACTTGGATTTTCGGTGCGAAATTCGAAATTTACGAGAAATTCATATCTAAATACGCTTTTCTTACTCGGCATGATACCTTGATATTTTTTAGCAGCTATTAAAATAATATGGAACTTATTATTTCGCATTTAGGAGAAAATCTGTACATAAGTAATCGAATAGTTTCAAAGTATATGCCGTTTGCCACAAGAGTACTTGTTAAAATATCATAGAATTGCCAGGAAACCAAATCGGTAGCATGCAGATGTTTTCACGTTTATTCATAGATATTACTAATAAGGACACGTACGCAAAGTTTCACGCAAATCTGTACATGAACAAAAATCGCTCCAGCCACCTTAAGTGACCTTACGTTAACTTTTAGGGTCTTTGAAGACACCAGAAGTTTAAAAAACGCCATATTTTATCTCATACAACCATTTTCGAAGCTAAGAGAGATTTTCTTAAGCTTGCGTGGTAAAACATTAATTAATCTAACTGCTAGTATTGATATAAATTGGATTTACTGCTAATTTTCTTGGAAATCTATGTTTTGAAATTGGATTAGAACTTTTCCCTAGCCACTATTCCGTCACATAATCAGTGAAAAATTGGCTCCGTATAAAGCTACCAACTGAATTCTCAAGATCATGATGGAGGGAAAACCTCCAAACGTTATTACACACAGAAGTGACCTCTGAAACAATTGCCTTATTAACTCTTGAATAGGCTCGTGGGGTCTATGCAGACCGCAATTGTTACAACAAAACGCTGTTTTTTGTATATCATGCAACACTGTGATAGGATAGGGCATCATACTCAAGCAACTAAGAAACAGGTGAAGTAAAAATAAGTAAAAAACTATCCGATTTCGATTTAATAAATATAATCAGTATTTACGTAAAACCGTTTTTGTTGAGGCTGAATGGTGAAAACTGGATTGATCTGCTTATACCCATACCAGCATTGAACGATATAGCGACGAAAACAAATAAAAAATAAATAAAATAAATAAATAAAAAAACTCCTAAGTCTGTCTAAAAATTCCTAGGACGTCTACTATACTAGGGCATACACCGAGGTTGTATTCCGATGTCGGCCCAACATCGGCATAAGTCGGCTGTAGCTTGGCCCGAAATGCTGTAAACCGATGTCGACCCGATGTCATATACTTCGGCCGACTTTGCCGACATGAAATTATCTACCTACACAAAGGTGGAAATTTCTTATAAGAGCTCACAGACTTCTTATGAAAATTCTATCAGTCTTCAGATTTCTTATAAGATGTCTTATGAGAAGTCTTATAAGAATTCTATAAGTCTTGTAAGAATTCTATAAGTCTTATAAGAATTCTATAAGTCTTATAAGAATTCTATAAATCTTGTAAGAATTCTATAAGTCTTGTAAGAATTCTATAAGTCTTATAAGAATTCTATAAGTCTTATAAGAATTTCTATTCGTCTTATAAAGATTCTATAAGTCTTATAAGAATTATATAAGTCTTATGAGAAGTCTATAAGTCTTATGAGAATTCTATAAGTCTTATAAGAATTCTATAAGTCTTATAAGAATTCTATTAGTCTTGTAAGAATTCTATAAGTCTTGTAAGAATTCTATAAGTCTTATGAGAAGTCTATAAGTCTTATGAGAATTCTATAAGTCTTATAAGAATTCTATAAATCTTGTAAGAATTCTATAAGTCTTGTAAGAATTCTATAAGTCTTATGAGAATTCTATAAGTCTTATAAGAATTCTATAAGTCTTATAAGAATTTCTATTCGTCTTATAAGGATTCTATAAGTCTTATAAGAATTCTATAATTCTTATAAGAATTCTATAAGTCTTATAAGAATTCTATAAGTCTTATAAGAATTCTATAAATCTTGTAAGAATTCTATAAGTCTTGTAAGAATTATATAAGTCTTATGAGAATTCTATAAGTCTTATAAGAATTCTATAAGTCTTATAAGAATTTCTATTCGTCTTATAAGGATTCTATAAGTCTTATAAGAATTCTATAATTCTTATAAGGATTCTATAAGTCTTATAAGAATTCTATAAGTCTTATAAGAATTTCTATAAGACTTATAAGAAATTTCCAATAGGGCTTTTCCTCAAGTGCGGTACCCACGCCTTTCCAATTTACGAAAGTAAAAGTGGCCGCACGCGATGGAATTGACGTGTATAAATATATATACTTACGTGCGTGAGAGTTGAATCACTACCGGGAACCGGGTTAGCGTGATTTCTTTGTCGGGAGCCCATGGGATTGTCAATTTTTCGATATTCCTAAAAATAAACGCAAAACTATTCCTAGAAGGTAGGAAAAACTCTACTTCATGACAAACAGTACGATTTAAGGATGTTGGAAAAGTGTAATTCGTTGTACAGGCCTCGAAAGTGCAGGCTATACCAGAGAGTTACCCTTTTTTTCGCTAACATAATACCACACGTCTGTTAATGTGCTCGGTTTGCTATCATACTGGAAAATTGTTTATTTTATCATTTAAACATACCAATAATTATACAATACCATTCATCTAATTACATTTATATTTCATTTAACAATTTTAATTACGTATTTAATACGAGTATGCAAAAATTCAGGAGAACTATTATTTCAAGTGAGCTACAAAAAAAGCACCACCGGGCACCAATGCCGCATCATATACACCATGATGGCTGATGACTCTGTAACATTTTACAATAATAAAATCTTGCATCTGGGTGCACCTTTTTATTTGACGGGCATTTCATTGCATTGCCGTCCATAAGACGCTCAGTGGAGACAGACGTCGGTAGCATGCGTAACATTCCACGCCTTTTCTCTCAGAGAATGACACCGTATTTTTAGGGCATACTAGGCCACAAAGTTAGGGCATAGTAGGCCACACTAGGCCACCGTATTTTTAGGGCATAGTAGGCCACATCTTAAGACACGACGAACAGTGGTCCGAAATCGGAAATAGCCGGACAAAAGTCCAAAATGGCTTCTTTTGAGATAGAGGCTTGAAACTTTGCGAAAATACCTACTCATAAATGATTACCGATTATAGATTTATAAGCCGTTTTACATAAATACGACCCGTTGCTGAGATACAGTAGCCCAAACATGACCAATTTTTCAAAAACACGCGCGATCTCGTTTTTCTTCGAAAATCTTTGAATTTAAGCAGGTGGTGTTGCGTTTGTATGATTTTTATGGAATAAAAAACGCAATATTCCTTTGACCTGGTGCTTTGCCTATATTTTCCATGAATTTTGAAGATTCTGGCTCTCATCTGTTTGGTTTTGCAACGCAAAATGGCGTACCCGTTTTTCACTTGAAATTTGGCATAAATAAGACATTATCTTTCGTTTACGAAATATATAACTCGGGAAATTTACATCACAGTGTAAAGTAGAGTTTTATTGAGAATACTAAGCAAAAACAATGGAAAAAGGTTTGCGACGAAGGAAATGAGAGCGATTTTTCGATCGCGCGTCAAGCCTGAGCTACACGAACCGGCTCGGTAACTGCGGTCGATTTTTCAAGTTTTTTGAAATTTTATTCTTGAAAATCGTCATTTAAAGCACGACAGGTAGTCAGTGTTGACCTAAAACCCTATACTGATGATATATTACTAGGATAATAGATCAATCGACTAACCATTTAACGCATTACTCTACACTAATTATAATGGTAGTTATAAAATCGCCAACACTATGGCATTCCTCATTAATCCGCTTCACAAATTTGTGTTGTCTATAATTCCAATTGTCAGCTTATTCAAATTATTTGCCGAACTAGAATCAAACGACAAAGTTCCTCCCAAATAAACGAAAGAATAACCTCACAAATATAATTAATATAATCGAAACGAATTATATGTTCCAATGCGAATGGTAACAATCGAAAAATTAATTTGTCGGGAGATGAGGCTATACGCTAATCTTTATCTATTGATTCTACGATTATCTAAAATTTATAAAAGCAATAATTTTTACGAGACTTAAATTAATGAACAAAAAAATATGTAATCATTTACTGTATCACCACAGACAATGTAAAACCATAGGAGCAGCATATTAAGAAAATCTTAATTTCAGCTAAGCATATCCTCATTCATTTCATCATCACTATCTCCAAAATCTTGTGATGTTATTCATTAGTTTACTTGGGAGGAACCTTGACGTATGGTGTTATATAGTCCGACCAAATAATTAACCAAAGAAATTCACTGAAGTTAGTTTTGCATCCGTTAATGCATAATTTTAACGATCTAAAGTCAACTATTTTAAAAAAAAGTAACGGTTAAGTTAAATATTTGAACACATTTTTAACGATTAATTAAAATCGTTAATGTTTTTAATCGTTAAATCCCAAATGTGGTCATATCACATCCTTAAGGTGGTTTTGAGCGAGAGATTAAATAAATAAAGCTATATAAGTCTCTAACTTGACTCATTTTTTCCCGCCGTACGGCTGAAAACCCTTCAAAACAGAAGGTTTTTAAATTGCGATTCTGTCAAAGTTACTGTGGTGAGTAATGGATTATTTTTTAATAAATAGTTGAGAAAACATGCAATCTATACACCGTTAAGGAATTCTTCTCGGGCTTCTCTGATAATTGGCTTCATATTGAAACAGGAAAGTTGCCCGGGGGAGCCGCCTGAAAAACCATTGGCCAAAGCTTTTATCCCTTATGATTCAACCATATCGGGCAAGATCCACCGCATTCTACGACGGTATACCATCCAAACTATCCACCTACCACCATTTAAGGTAGTTTGAGCGAAAAATCACTTCACCTAGAATTCGATGAATTTGGCCTCAATTCAAAAGAAAAAAAACTCTCATCTTTCCAATGATATATTAAAATATATCAACCCGTTGCCGAACTACTTTTGGAGCAATTTGTAAAAAAATACAAACTGTTTTATACATGGGATAGATTATGGCTGAGCGCTCCAGAGTAGGAGAATATATTGAAGGAAATAGGAACTTCTAGCACCTAGAGTTCGTCAAAAAACTAACGGTGTGTAGATTATATATTTTCTTAACTATTTATTAAAAATAATCTATTACTCACCACAGTAATTCTTAAAGAATCGCGAAAAAAACTGTTGTTTTGAAGGGTTTTAAGCCGTACGGCGGGAAAAAAATGAGAATCAAGTTAGAGACTTATGTAGCTTTATTTATTTAATTATTAAGAATTTTGGTCTTATATAACTATATATATACGCCATTAAAATTACAGTATTTATTTCATACTTGATACAGACGCTGAAATCAAAGAATAAAATTTGAATATGGTCTCCATTATGACTAGGGATCTATCTCGCTCAAATCACCTTAAATTAAGGCACCAACTGGTGAAGGCGAAGGGTCCTATCGGCCTGAAGACACCAGAAGTTTACCAGATTCCATGCAAGTGCGGAAAGATATACGTGGGGGAGACAGGCCGAACGGTTGAGACGAGGCTGAGAGAGCATGTATTGTTGAAATACCGTCTGCAGGACGAATGTTAAAAATATGAACTCAATCATTTCTGGCGCAACTTTGTGGAAGTACATTTGCAGGTAATGACAAGGCCAACTTGGATTTAATCCTCATAGTATTTTATTGATACAACTAGTTTCAACGCTACGGAGTCTTCATCAGGTACCTTCTGGTACATCAGGTACCAATAAAAAAACTCTATGGATTTGAACATAGTAGGTCTTCTCATTATTTGGTTAAAAATATGATTAACCGGCATGTAATGACAACAAACTGTTTGCAACGTAAGCAATTTCCCGTAGGTTATGAAGTAATTCTTTTTTAAGTGACAACACTTAATAACATCCCCCTACATTGTTTTCTTTGATAATCACGACATTCTATGTTGTGTAAGCGAATTGCAGTAAAAATATATTGACGTAGCACTTAACATTTTAATTAAATATAGTGTAATCCAAAACTGTTTTCCTATAGACTCGAGAGAACTTTTGCCTCTGAGATGTTGGCTACTTTGCATTCACGATTCATAGAAAAACATATATTTCTAGAATTATTTTCGACGAGCAATAACGCTTTTATTAACGATGAAACGGGCTTGAGAATTGCAACATTGAAAAGATTTAAGTGTGATCTTTAGATACTTTGAATCGAAGGTGGATTTTATACAAGTTTAAGTTCTTATTTTACTATTTAAGTTTTCCCCGGTGAATATAATATTCAGGTATTGCTCTCGGGCTCTGTACCCGCTGGTAATTGGCTTCATATTGGCCGACGTTATATATCGGAAAATGACTAGTTTTCCATTTCAATGCACGGTTGAGACGAGGCTGAGAGAGCACCGAAGGCATTTTAGATTAGCGCAACCAGAGAAGTCGTCAGTGGCGGAGCATCAATCAAGATCATGCCATTCGATGGGGAGATGTGAAAATTCTTTGCCGCTCACAACGCTACTGGGACCGCATAACCAAGGAAGCCACCGAAATCCGCATAAATCCTAAAAATTTCAATCGGGATACTGGCTTTAATCTGAGCAATACTTGGGCACCTATAAAAATCATCATCATCATATATATTATTTCTCGAGGGCTTTTTTTTGTCGGTACGCCATAACTTCCTTAATACTTCAATTTTCATAAATGAGGCATCATTTTAAAGCTTTTCTTAACCGCTACACCGGAAAAATATACAAATTACTCACATTTCAGTTGTTTTTCGAAAAATTACAATTAAAAAAAAACGTTTTTTTGAAATCTCACCCTCGACCTATCGATCCTCTATCGAGAATAACGAGATATATCGAAATGAAACCGATTTCCATTTTATGTATCTATTATCTCATTCCGCATTTAATTTCGACTTAAAATATTGATTTAAGGTATTCGATATGCTGATTTTTATAAAATGAATTAAATTAATCAAAACTTGAATTTAGATTTACTTCCCCAAACCGCTCGCAGTCATTTGTTTTTACTTAGTCCATGACGACCAACTTCCTTCGTCTCTGCTCTCTACGATAAACAAACCCGGCGATCAAATCAGATTATTCACTTTAAAGAAATCTACACAAGTTCAACTCAACAGTAAGTACCGTATGGATTCTGTAGCCTTTCTATTTGTTTATTTATGACATATATCCTACATTTTGACGTACCTAACAACCATTCCATGTGTATTTAAGTATTCCGTCTTTTTAAACACACATCTATTCCTTACTTCAACCAACACCTACATCAATGACGCACTAACTACACGGTACTTACTATACGGTGTGCTCTTCAATTAAGTGGGATTTGAGGAGGATACAGTGCGAATGCTTCGCACGGGTCGACTAGTTGCATGAAAAACATAAGGAAAGAACAGATGAGATTTCAAATGAACATCAGCCAATCAGACTACACCTGAACTTTTTATGTTTATGGTATTCAGGTTTCTGGTTCTGCGATTAAATTATTTAATATTCCGGAAGAAAGACTATGGTATCACTCTGCCGTGGCTATGAGCACACTACGTTAGAGGAAGGTGACGCCATTGACACCTCGAGACGGCAAGAGTACTACACAAAGAAACGATAAATTAAGAGAGATATTTTGCCGAACGGATAGGTACAATGGGAATTCGTTTTTCCCCCGAACAATAAGGGACTATAATAAATGCTAGGCGTAATTTCATTAGAGCGTTTCCTTTTTATATATAAACGGCTGGTGTCCTAACACCCCCCTGCCACACGCCTATTCAGGCGCCTTGCGGGGTAGTATGTAGATGTAGATGAAAGAAAGCAGTTACTATCCACGGCTCATAAGGGAGGCGATTGAAATAGAAAAAGACCAAATAACATCAATAGAGAGGATAGTTACAAACTCCCTTATACCTGGGGGGTTATTTTGTAATCTCACCTTTTTAGTGACTCTTAGTGGAAAGGCGGGAGATCCGTTTCCCTCTCTTAATGATCGGCTCACGAACGGTTCGTGAATTGTCAAAGCTTCAATTACCTTATATCAAATGAAAGATGCCGAGACTAGCGAATACCCAGATTTCTCAACATCTTACGGAAGATATCTTACACACTGTACATACCACGAAAATCTAAATACAGTCAAAACTACAAGCGACATGTAAGCGATCACTCAATATTTAAAAACAATTAAGTGCATCTAATTAGTGTTCGATTCACAAGCACGGGAAATATCTACCAAGAACGTAGATTTTAAGGCAATATTTGTTAAAATGATGGTATAAATAACTGAATTCCATTCTCCATACACTGGCGTATTGACACACGAAAACAAAGGTATCAGCAACATTGTTTGGGAAATATTGATACGAAATATATACACTGAAAATTCAAGCAAATAATAACGTAAGCATTTCAAACGAAGCATACCTTCAAATGCCCAATATATTGGAGTTGAAAATGCTGAAGTTCTTCACGTTTAGCAAATTACAACAATACGATTTAAAATTGTTTGTATCTTTCGCGACCTTGTTTATTTTCCAACTCAAGCTTCGAGTGGAAACAATGGTGGCTCCATGTCACGTTCTTTATGACAGGTGAGATGGAACTAATGGCAGGCGGAGATAATGAAACGGATCAAGAGTCGAAAGATACGGGTCAGAGCGGATGAATCGTCTAAAAGACCAGTACATGACCGGCAGTTCACCGATTGAGATCCGAAGATGGTCACGCCGCCTGGGTGAGGGAGTTGAACTAAGAAAAAGTGAGATTTTATGACGTATTCTCACTAAAGTGAGATTACAAAATAACCCCCCAGGAAGAGACTTATTCGAAATTAAGTTTTTTGCTTCTCAAAATCATCAACTGCTGCAATTGTTTATTTACTTTTTGAAAAAAGACCATTGTTGTTCTTAAAAACCCGACGAAGCCGGCAGCATAGCACGGCGAAACTGTTGCATAATATTAAATAATTTAATCGCAGAACCAGAAACCTGAATACCAGACGACACCTGAGCTTCATTGTTAGACTCGTCAAACGGTCAATTCAGTTCAGTGAATAATCCTATACAGAGAGTAACACGCCTTGAGAATAGGATGACCAACTCTCCCGTATTTCCCGGGATTTCCCGTGTTTGACCCTATTTTTTCTCGATCTCCCGGCTCCCGTATTTTCTGTCTCTTTGGGTTAATTTCTCCCGTATTTTTTCTTCAAGTAAAATCATTCAGTTTCAAATCTTTTAATTTTAGCGCACGCGGTCGAAATTCGTTTAAACGTTCGAGAGCAGACGCCATTGATTCTTTATCGAGTTTTTTCTATCGATTATCTCGTTTATAAATGACCGACCAATCAGTTTAAATCTCCTTGTCTGTAAAACGAAGTCAGAAATATTTTGTGAATATTTTTTCTATATTTTCTGTATTTTTTGTGAAATTTTGCCATGTTTTAAATCTCCCTTATTTTTGGTCTAGAATATTGAAATTATAAATTTTCTTCAAAAAATAGTCGTTCACCCTACTTGAGAATGGAAAACAAGTAGTCTTCCGAAACGTCGGCCAATATGAAGCCAATTACTTGGTGCAGAGCCCGAGAACAAACCTAAATATTATTCACCGGGAAAAACTTAAATCGTAAATTATACACCGTTAGTTTTTTGTCAAAATCTAGGAGCTAGAAGTTCCTAATTATTTAAAAATATTTTCCCTCTGGAGCGGGCAGCCATAATCTATCCCACATTTATAAAACAGTTTATATTTTGATGCAAATTGCTCAAAAAGTGGTTCTGGAGGAGGTGATTACGTTTTGATATCATTGGAAAGATGTTAGTTTTTTCTTTAAAACGAGGCCAAATTCATCAAATTCTAGTTGAAGTGATTTTTCGCCCAAACTACGTTAATTATATATTTCTGCTTACACAACAAGAGTTGGAGTGTGTTACTCCTACTATCCTTCAGGAAATAATAGCAAACTAGAAAATCAAACTCCCGACCTATCCCCCTTGCAATCTTCCCTGAACTCTCCCCCACCCCCCAAAGCTGAGAAGCTTAAATTTCAATAAGAAATCCACGACAGGCTACTCACGGGATATTTTTAACATTTTGCTTAATATTAAATTGAGGAAATTTTGCAGTAAACTGAATGCAAATGGGGCCGTAAATTATACCTTTCATACCTTCAAATCCACCGTAATCTCCAAAGCAACGGACTTAGCTCAGGGGTGATACTTATTATTATTACTTACACAGCAAGTGTTGGAATGCATATTTTACATTATTCGGGAACTGCCCGACATAAGGTGGTTTTTAGCGAGAGATAGTTCCCTAGTTATAATGGAGACCCAACTAAAAGTTTAAATATTCATTTTAGCGTCTGTAAGATGCACAACCAAAAATCCCATTTAAAACAGTTTATATTTTGATGCAAATTGCTCAAAAAGTAGTTCTGGAGGAGGTGATTATGTTTTGATATATCATTGGAAAGATGAGAGTTGTTTCTTTAAAATGAGACCAAATTCGTCAAATTCTAGGCGAAGTGATTTTTCGCTCAAACTACCTTACGGTGGTTTGAGCGAGATAGTTCCCTGCTAGTCATAATGGAAACCATATTAAAGTTTTATTTTTTAATTTCAGCGTCTGTAAGAAGCATGAAATAAATATTGCAGTATTAATGGCGCATAAGTATAATTGTAAATGACAATAATTCTCAGGTATTAAACAAATAAAGCCAAATATGTCTCTAACTTGACTCATTTTTTCCCGCCTATACGGCTGAAAACCCTTCAAAACAGCAGGTATATTTATTTGCGATACTGTAAAAAAAACTTCGGTGAGTGACAGATTAATTTTTAAAAATAGTTGAGAAAACATGAAAACTATGCACCGTTAGTTTTTTGACAAAATATTGGTATTAGAAGTTCCTAATATTTTAAATCTTCTCTCTCTGGAGCGCAAGGCCATAATCTATATCCCATGTATAAAACATCTTATATATTTAATAGGCAAATTGCTCGAAAAGTTGTTCGGCAAGGGATTGATATATTTTGATATATTATTGGAAAGATGAGAGTTTTTTATTTAAAATGAGGCCCAATTCATCAAATTCAAGGTGAAGTGATTATTCGCTCAAAACCACCCCTTAAGGTAATTAAAGGAGTTGGTGGTGGGTAATTTCAAGGAAGAATATTCTGGTGTAATTAAGGTTTTTAAGGCGAGAGATAGTTCCCTAGTCATAATGGAGATCATGTTCAAAATTTACTTTTATATTTCAGTGTCTGTAAGAAGTATGAAATAAATATTGTAATATATTAATGGCGCAGATATATAGTTATCTATATATGCCCAAAATTCTCAGTATTTAAATAAATAAAACTACATAAGTCTCTATCTTGACTCATTTTTTCCCGCCGTACGGCTGAAAACCCTTCAAAATAGCAGGTTTTTAAATTGCGATTCTGAAAAAAATTACTGAGTTGAGTAATAGATTATTTTTTATAAATAGTTGAGAAAACATGCAATCTACACACCGTTAGTTTTTTGACGAAATCAAGGTGTTATAAATCCTATTTCTTTTCAATATATTCTCCTACTCTGGAGCGCGCAGCCGTAATCTATCCCATGTAGGTACAGCAGCTTATATTTGGTGGCAAATTGCTCGTGGTTGATATATTTATTGATATATCATTGAAAAGATGAGAGTTTTTTATTTAAAATGAGGCCAAATTCATCAAATTCTAGGTGAAGTGATTTTTCGCTCAAATTCCCTTAAAAACTGCGTACGAATTTCCCATTTCGTCGTGGCCGAGACCTCAAAAACATAATATGCCGTCAAAAAAGGAAAGTGATATTAACCCCGTGGGCGATAGTGGCGGTGTTGGGAAACTTCTTCCCCAAATTATACGAACTCACGACGTGCGTGGCATTTGAGCGATGGATAGCGTGGCGAATGGAAGACCATGGGATCAAGGACCTTGGTAGCGTGATTTCTTCTGAAGGGAGCCGATCGATGCCATGGCAACGGCGCCAAAACGGCGGGAAACGCCTAGCCGCCTTCGTGACGCCCATCCGGTCTGCCCAACGGAACAGAACCTTCCCTTCCATATCAATACACGTACAACCCAGATGACTCGCGAAATTTGCGACTCCGAGTCCTTCAAGATAGTTTGAGCGATGTATTTCCCGAGTCATTGTGGAGAACTTATTAAATTGAATTTATTTATTTCAGCGGCTGTAAGAAGTATAAATTAAGCATTGTATTAATAATGTCGCGAAAATCTACTGTAATAATCACCTATATGTATATACATATATACGCGAAATCGGAAGGTCCGTGGTTCAATTCCCGGTCTAGACGAATTTTTTTCACTTGGAATCGGCCATCATTCCATCTTCACATCACCATTGTGTTGTACAATTGAATATGTTTCCTATCCTCTTTCTTTCACCACCTGTTTGAACGAAATATATATATATATATATATATATAAACTTTGTCACAAGTGTGACTAAAATGAGAACACATAAAAAACACACTCACACGGGTTGTAAATTTTTCGGTGGATCGCCGCCACCTTCTTCAGCGAAAGGTATAGGAAGAATCTATATATATATATATATATATATATATATATATATATATATATATTCATACATTCATAGGAAAATGGAAATGGATAGGTACAGACATGTGAAACTGAATCTTCATTTGCCTGCAGACTTTTTTTTTATTTGCAAAATTATATTACAAATAGTGGTATTCTATCAGTGGGAAACGTACCAATAGCAAGAACAATGCACTTTAAGTCGATAAGCTAATTCATTTCATTCATTCAAGTATTCTACCGGCTGATTGGTAGGTTCTTGGACAGTCCCCATTCTGCATCCCAACCTCGTAGACATTGTCTCGCTTTCCCTCCTAAGGATGGCCCTGCTATTAGATCCCTCTTCAATTCTTCATATCTTCTGCCTCCTCTTATTTCGTCCAGAATTCGTATCCTCTTCCTATCCTCTTCCTTCTGCTTCCCCAGTGCTCTCCCCTCTATCACTCTCTTCAACATGCCCTCCCCTCTCAAAACCTCCTCCATTCATCTCTTCTGCCTTCTACTCACCTCTGCCACAAGCTTCCTCTCCTCTTCGACCATATCCAATACCTCCTCGTTCGCCTTTCTCGCAATCCAGCTAACCTTCTCCATCCTTCTCAAAACCCACATCTCAAACGCCTCAAGTCTACGCACATCCTCCCTTCGCAATGACCAAGTTTCCGACCCATATAGCGTTACGCTCCATGTTAAAGTTTTCACCAGCCTCTTCTTTACGTCTCTTCTAAAACCCCCATCATCTTCGAAAATGCTTCTTTAGCTAGCGCAATTCTGCATCTGATGTCCTTACCGCTAAACCCATTCTCCTCCAAAATACTACCCAGATACGTAAACTGCTCGACCTGCTCTATCTTCTGCCCTCCCACCCTTACATTCAGCCCCGCCTTCTTACTTTCAGGAAATCTCATCACTTTCGTTTTCTTGTGATTGATCTTCATCCCATACTTTTCGCACTGCACCTCTAATGCATTCACCAT
Source organism: Pyrrhosoma nymphula (assembly GCA_963573305.1). NCBI lineage: Eukaryota > Metazoa > Arthropoda > Insecta > Odonata > Coenagrionidae > Pyrrhosoma > Pyrrhosoma nymphula. The sequence continues at coordinate 62,700,883 of OY754340.1, read as the reverse complement.
TGACTGTAACCCTTTGGCCCACTGACTAACCAATGCTTGATCTCCATAATAAACACCAAAACACGTGCTCTACATCAAAATACCAATTCAAGAAAATGGACTATAGACTTTCAGTGATAATCCCCTGGTTTTTCGTTGTAAAATATGGTAATCCCCCAGGTCAAAAAAAACAATGAAATCAAGTGGTGATGGTATGAGAAACGCCAACGTTTTTTAACGAAAATTTTCCATAAAGTAGTGGGACGGTATGTGTAAAAAGCTGCTCATTGCATAGATTTGGAGAATGCCTGTGTGTTTAAAAATTAAAAAGTTTAGAAAAGTACAAAACTTAATTATAATGAATATTTGAAATTGGTTGTCGTCAAGCGAAAAAAACAAGTTAAGAGGAAACGACTTTGGTCCAAGGAATGGTATAAAATGAGTAATGAACGATTACTCAAACGTTCTGCGCGATACGGAACCAGAACGTCATTAGCTGAATGGACCAAGCGAGTTTTAATGTTGCTTCACCTTGTAATGCTTGATCAAAATTGTCCTAGACGGTCCAGCACACTATTCAACCGCCATTGAGACATTCAAACTTTCCATCAATCTCCGTCCAGCGCTTGGCTCAAGCGTCAAACGGGTTCCTAGACGACCAATCATGATTGATTCAATCGATTGACTCCAGCTTTTGAACAAAATGATAGACCTCCTTCAGGCTGTTGATCTGATCAAAGAAGAACCTTCCCAGATTTTGCTTAAGAACAGTATTAAAAAAGAGGATTTATTTACCAGTGTGAATATGGAAAAAAGGTCACAACCAGTTCCTGATAATTAAAAAAATGTAATCCGAACGGTAGGTAAATTCAGACTGCAAAATGCACAGATGTAAATAATTTATTGCCTTCCTAGTGTAGGCTTCCGCGGGTTGATGAGTATGAAGATACATTTCTTCCGGGTATTACACCGCGTAGGTCCATTGTTCAGGGACGACAGTTTCGCTGGCGTTGCAGTCGGCTTCTTCAGGTCGGTGAAGACGTCAGGACTTCAAGATTGATTAAGAGATTCTGATACTGTTAATTTATGAATTCTACGAGATGCTACTTCATGCAAAGAACAACATAAAATAATGCCGGACATATCAAGCGGTGTGAAGTGTTAGTAATGATGTTGTGTTATTAAACACAAGTGAAGAGAATTCTACTCTAATGCCTATTGAGGGTGGGAGTTTCACATGATTGATCTATCGCAACTATTATGATCCCTTATTGTAAGTGGGAAAAATAAAATTTTGAATCTATCGGTACATACATGATGCAAGAGTTATATTTCAAATTTTCCCCTTAATTAAAGCATTGTTTTTACTTGGATTTTCTGCGCGAAATTCGAAATTTACGAGAAATTAATATCTAAATACGCTTTTCTCACTCGGCATGATACCTTGATATTTGTTAGCAGCTATATTATAATAATATGGAACTTATTATTTCGAATTTAGGATAAAATCTGTACATAAGTAATCGAATTGTTTCAAAATATATGCCGTGTGCCATAAGAGTACTCATTAAAATATCATAGAATTTCCAGGAAACTAAATCGGTAGCATGCAGGTTTTTTCACTTTTATCGATAGATATTACTAATAAGGACACGTATGCAAAGTATCACGCAAATCTGTACATGAACAAAAATCGCTCCAGGCACCTTAAATATTCTTTTAAAAAATAATGCATTTAAGGGAAGAAAGGGAAGTGGGACACTTGGGGCATCTTGAGATTCCTCCAAAAATAAAAAATTAAGCGGGGGACTAATGAAAGAGACTTGAGAGACACTTGTCGAGGCATGTCTAAGATGACGTATCATTTAAGACGTTCATCTTAGAGTGTTCTGCTCCAGATGTGTCCGAAGGTCGTGCTTTTTTTTCTTGGAAGGCAGAATAGCAGAAAGGGAAGGAGGCAGCCCGCCAGAAGTCACACACCCACAGCCAGAAAAACTCAAGTTTAGAACTTCGGAATAACTTCGACAAAATTACAACACATTCATTCCTAAGGTGACCATCCGTCCTCCTTTAGGGAGGACAGTCCTTCTTTTGTAAGTTCTGTCCTCCCTCGAAATTTGTCCTCCTACACATGTCCTCCTTTACGATATTTGAAGACTAATCTTTAAATCTCTGTATTCGATCGATGCCAAGCCGATCCGTTGCACGTGATGTGACGTATATGTACTTTGATATGACGATATTCGTCAAGGCTCGGTATGTACAGTCGATACGCAATCAACTTTCAACTGCTGCATTAGTTCCAGGGCAGCACAATGTAAATTGAACAAGAACAAATAAATGTTCATATATGATATATGATTATGTTTGAAATGGCTGAAGATTTCCACCCATCTTTTATCAATTTCAACATGTTGAAATGAACAGGTTGAATGGAAAAATCAACATGTTGAAAATGATCAAATATGGGTGGAAATCTTCAGCCATTTCAAACATAATCATATATCATATATGAACATTTATTTGTTCTTGTTCAATTTACGTTGTGGTGCCTTGGAACTAATGCAGCAGTTGAAGTAGTTATTTTCAATTGCTAATGATTTTTGGGCAAGTGAAAAATCGAAATTGAATGTTGACACTCTAGCTGTAGCTCTCGCCGTAAAATTAAATATGAAAGATAATTTTTGTTCAGATATTTCCTATTTACTCATTTCGGACAAAATTCCGAAATGTTCGACGAAATTTTACAAATAAACAAAAACAAACGCTGTTAATTTTTAAATGGAATTTTTATTATATTATTATTAAACTTAAATTTCATGTAATTTTCGAACTCTTGAGTTTATTATAAAATACAGTGTTTTATCGAGTGTTTTTATTTGTTGATTTTCGAAAAAATGTTTCAATTATATTTATATTTTATTTCTTATAATTTCAATAAGAGCGCATTTCACGACAAAAATATTATCGAACTCAAAAAAATATTATATGATTTTTATTAGATTTGCATTTCATCTATTTTGATATACACATGTGAATTGGCAACTACACATTCATAAATAGAATTATTATTTTTACTTATTTTTAGCTACACCTTATATTTTAATCATAATAATTTGGGTAGGATTAGGTTTAAACCTAATCCTACCCAAATTATTATGATTAAAATATAAGGTGTAGCTAAAAATAAGTAAAAATAAAAATTGTATTTATATGTCGTAATTTTTCTGGTATTTAACTTTGTTTTGTAGGCATTAAAATGCGCTATCTGTTAGTTTTCTTTCGAAGTACCCCCGATTAAAAAAAGAAGGTTCTACGATGTCTAAAATGCCGAAATGTTGCAAATTTTACAGTCCACTCCCACATAGCACAGAATATCTACAAGATATCTACAAAGTCACTTCCATGTCTACACCTAATATCTTGAAAATGTCTTTTAAAAAATCTTGTAAACATTTTCTAGACACTTGGTAGATATTTGAATGTCCCCTATTTTAATATCCTCCAGTCATCATCCTTAGATATTTTGTAGACATTGTGAAATGTCTTCTAGATATATCTACAGTGCAGATTTTAAGCAGTGAATAGATTTCACCGTTGTAAACGGAGTGCCAGGTTACAACCACCTTGCTTATGCGATGTCAATATTATGGTTTTGTAACGCGTTCAAAACAATATTTGCGGTCTCATGTTCTTACTAGGCATCCCGTACGGGACTTTGGTTTTCCAAGGCACGGCGCGTAATTTTTTCAAGTCCAATGAAGGTCTTATAAAGACAAAAAATAATTGACGCAGAATAATATTCATTCGAGTCAGGAGGCCACAAAATGAATTTAATGCAATATTTGCAGACGTATATATTTCTACATGGCAGTTTCTGCATAGTTGATTTCGATTATCAAGATATTTAGTAAAATTTTTTTAAACATCTTAAATATCGAAGACTCTGAAGATCTCGTGTGGATATCTTGTAGATATTCTGTGCTATGTGGGCTCCGATATGAAGATTCCTTTTCGATACCCGTACCCCCCCCCCCCCCCCACCTTACCTCGAACTCCAAAAAGTAGTGTCCTGTCACTTTAACCAGTTCTAATGTCGTTGGTCTCTCATATAAAGTTTTGAAATAAATAGAATATTATAGGTTGAATCATTGTTTAAAATTTGTGTAAATTTCAGCCCTTAATGTTTATTAACAACGGCGCCGTGACTTTTTTTAAATAATAGTAGATATCTCGGCTTCTATTGGTTGTATATGGTTCTTTTTTCTCAATAAATTCGTGTTTCTAACCAGCTTTTCAATATTTTTTATTAAAAAATTCTAAAACTGAAAATAACAAAGATATTCTATTTGTTTACAAGCAAAAAAGTTACTTTTTTAATGCAAAATGTAACGACGTACCTTATTTGCAAAATTTCGACCATTCATTTTCACACCATATTAAATATGCTCTTAAAATTCAAAACGCGAGTTGCAAAACCTTTTTTTAATGAAAAACTGGCAACTGTACGTAAGCGGTCAAATCTGGCGGTTCTTGCCTCATGCGGAATAAACAAATAAGATTTTGCAAAAACTATTGAACCTACAGCTCCCATCTTTTGTACATGTTTAAGCTTTGTAAAACTCGTGTTATAAGGATAGATTGATTGGTATAAAATGAAGATTTATTAAAATTATAACAATAACAAAATAGGTAATTTTTCATGTTTTTTGCAATAACGTTTTTGTTTGTCGACCGATTTTAATTTAACAAGTCTTTAATTGCAGGAATGTTAAATACACGCAAATCTCATAAGCTTCATTTTTCTCCAGTTATTCCAATATTTTGGAAATACTACTTTTTCGATTTTATTGTTTAAATAAAACAATAATCACGCGGAAAATAGTTTTTGAATCTTGAGATGAGAGGCCTTTTGTATCATCGCCCACAACACATTCACGCAATTAAATCACGCAACGCTACTAAGAATCCTTTTGTTTTCAAATTACATATACATATATGCACTGGGCCGATATGCCTCCCGTAAACTGGTTTAAAGTACTCGGCGCGAAATCGAGAGATACGGGTTCGAATCCCCATCAAGGCGAATGATTTTTCCTCTGGGGAATATCTTCCTGATATTTGCACCATCAAATACAATTAAAGAGACCGAGTAAGCACATCATATGCATTAACAACAATACCAATCTGCAATCAATCCCGTCTCGTATTTCAAAATTGTTTCCGCAACCAAATCTTTCCGTTATAAAACCTATCCCTAACTAGATTTACGTATACTTTGACAAACGGAAGATTTTAATCTGTGATACAACATAACACGAACGTGAAGCAATCGTCAGCGATGAAAATATTCGTGAATACACCCATCAACGTCACTCACTCTCTGATGTCTGGGGGCCGACCATTAATATCCCAAACTAATTTGGCAACCTTGAGTCCAAAACCGAATTCGAAGGACGAAAAATAGACTCCGGGAAGGAATGCGGAGGCCATTCAACAGGGATGTAAATGAATTTCTACTCAGTTTTGTACTCACATGACATATATGTTGGTAAGGATTGTCCATAGCAATAGTCCGACAGTTGAATCAGGATTATAAACAGCCAAAGATAAACAGTCCCGCGCCAAGGCGATCGACACAAACTCGATTTCCTCATCTTGTCCTTCACCGGAACGACACACAATATCTTATTTCTATCGGACACTTTACTCATAACTTTATGTATCCATGTAATCCTCCTGTAAACACAACAGAACGACCTTGGCAAACGTAATTCACTTTCTCCTCTGCCTACGACAGATAACACGTACTACTACACAACCAAAGCACACCAAAAGATACAATGACCCCCTATACCACGCTATACTTAGTTCCTCTCTTCGCATCACAGATGGCGTTACTTACTCTTTTCGAGCGTCATCTGTTTACAAGTGAATCGGGCGGTAGTCCAAATGAATTTCACGCGTTAACTTCACTGTTTTATTATGTGAAAACTAGTTTCCCATTGTGCAAATCATGTTTTTACTTCATTACGGAATTATATATGTATTAAAAAGACATAACTATCACAGTAATTACATCAGAGTAATTTTTTCCGATGTATTTAATTGGAATTTACTGTCCGCTTTTCTAGTTCACTGTTTTTTTAATTATAAAGTTGCGTTATTTTGTTTTTTTATCATGACTACCCAGACTCAGACTACAGTTCCATGGTAATAAAGTAGTACCATGGCCATACTTAGATTCAGCTTTGGATTAAGGTTTGGAGAACGAACAAGTTTTGTTCATTTTTTCAAATGTTTATATATACAACATATGTTTACAATAGCTATTTTTATCCCTTTTTGGTATCATACCGATAGTAAAATAAGCAATTTCAACCTAAAATATCCTGCTTTCCAAGTGATAAATGAACTGTGAAAACCAAAGTACCAGATCAAGGGAAAAACAAATATGGAAACTTTTAGGAAAAATCGTCGTTTTTAGTCCATATCTCCTTTATAAATTCGTCGGAATCGGATTAATGTGACGCTGTTAGGTTTGTTGTTGATGGTAAAATTAAAGATAGATTTTTATCTCTAAATTACAGTCACAAATATTTGTATCCATTACGCGATTTTGAACTCATTTGCGAATGGGTGTGCCGAAGAGTAGCCGAGTTTTTACGCGATTACTTGTAATAAAAATAAGTCTTAAAATATTTATCGTGTTCTCGAATAAATATTATATCTTACCAAGTGGCTCCAAGTAGCTGCTGCACAGTATTCCAAGTATATATTATTATATCGTAAGTGTACAAAAGATTCTCGCTTTTGAAAGACGTCAAAATGAACGAGCCGAGCGAGCCGGCTAAACAAACGAAGAACGGAATGCAACGTTTGTTTTGGTGTAGGAGGCTGTTTGGATTGTTGAGCTCTCGAATAATATCTTAAGATTCCGTCTAAATATGACTCTTCTTGAACAACATGTGTCGCGCCTTGAATTTTGTAGAAATTGCTACGAGGTAAAGAATTCCTTCGTGGATATTTTTGAAACGGTGGTATTTAGAGATGGCTGCATTTTGGCGGATAAACTCAACGAGTTATACGGATTTGAAGTAAGTCGGTTACCATTTCAAAAACCTAAGCGCCACTTAGATGGAAAGAGAATAATTACATTAACACATTTGGAGTTTTATGGCAGGGAATTTTCCATTCGTATCGAATGAATGCTAGTTCCATCAAGTTCATTTCCATATTACAGGAGTCTAAATGTTGAGAATCACTTGTGTTTGGAATACCGTCCGCCTACGTTACTGGAAAGGGTTGCCGTCCTAACTTTGTGGAAGTTATCCATTACGGGAGAATTAAAATACATCATAGTTAATTCCACTTGTAAGATTTATTGTCACGACCTGGGTTTCGGCACTTTATGTCATCTTCCGGTAGTAATGTCATATCCACACTTTCTACAAGTGTAATTTCGACACATATTCAATGCAGTAAGACCTGAAGATGACGCAAAGTGTCGAAACCAGGGTCGTGACAATAAATCTTACAAGTTGAATCGACTAAGGTATTTTAATTATTCCGTACGAAACTAGTTTCAGCGGCCAACGTCGCCATACTTATGTAATCATGAGTATAATAGGCATCAATTTGCTGAACGTTCGATCTATGATATTGGTTGAAGTTTCAAGTGATTTCATCATTTGTTGTCTCGCGTATGTCCTTTATCCTTCAACTGGCGAATGAGATTCAAAAATACTTCCTATTTCCACATGTCTGTTATCTGTTGATGGGTGCCTTAAATTGGCTTTTTGATAGGTTTTAATCCAGGATATGGATGTCCATTTGGTGTTCTAGTGGTGGAAGTCGCTATTTGCTGGAAACATATCTGGGTGCTGCATAATGAAAACTACACAGTTTAAAATGAATAGAGATGGAAGGGTTAAGATTCCTATTGTTTTGAAAAGAGGCTGCCCAAGACAGCCACAGGGAACTTGACACATAGCTTTTTCAAAGCGTGCTTTATTATGAGTGAGTCTCAATGTTAATTACTGCATTCCAATTCCAGGCCTCTCCGGACGATGATCAGTCAAAGTTCATTTGTATTGATTGTGTGAAGACGATTATGATGCTCGGAAACATGACGTACAGCCTGTGGAGTACTTTGGATTATTTGGTGCGAATGCACGAAGACATGCAGGCAAGTGACTAAATTGAAATTGAATGCATTTTGTGTTGACACTGCAGTAGATAATGTAGTAACTATATGTAAGATATTAATGAGGCGGAGCGAAATGAAAATAAATTGTTATAAAGTGTTTATTGCCATGGGTGAATGCTTCTATACTTACTTATTGTTAGTTATGATGCTCACACTACTATGCTAGAGTGTACTCAAAGCAATGAGATTTGCTTTGTTTCACAAAATATATAAATCTGCAGAGCATTTTGGCATTATGTACGGGGGTACATGTCTGCACCTGATGGCAACTAATTGAGCTGGAATATTCTGTATGTTCGATAAATACATTTTATAGTAAATTGCCAGTTGTCATACTTATGTTGAGTATGAGTAAGTAAGTAGCACCAACTTATATTCTGTATGTTCATTTTATAAAAAATTGCCAGTTGTTCTGTATTGAGTATGACTTCCTTTCATTGCATCCAGCAGAATTTCGTAACTTAGACTGAGATTATTAGGGCCGAGCATCAACTGTCGCAGGTGGGGATTTCTATATACAAAAGAAAGGACATAAGTTATGATGGTCGGGTATTTCCATACCCAAAAGAACGGACGTCAGTTATTTAGCTGTCGCGAGGGGTGGGATAGTGACCTCCGCCAAAGTATTTGGGAAGGGTAATCCCTCACCCTTCAGGTCCCAACTCAGTGGGCGCCCCAAGACCTTTACCTGCTCGACCATTAGCGGCCATTCTTTCAGCTTGTTCTTGACGTCACCAATTTCATGCACATTGGTTTTCCTAAGTAAATATTTGTTAGATTTTCCGTAATATTAAACATTGAAATGAATTCCTAGTATTCAACTAAGCATTGGCAAATTTTAAGTTAAATTCTAGCTCTAAAACGAACGGAGTTGTCTTCTGTTTCCTTTGAATCTCTTGTGTACATCGTTTCTTCTCCATAATTCTATCCTAAATATTTAATAACTTGAATTAATGTAAAAATTTGAGGCTAATAGAATTGGCTTCTACACATTGGAAATTCACATTGAAAAATGGACCAAAGCAAAGTAATTTTTCAGTTTTTATTTTCATGACTTGGAGCAACAGTAAATATAGCTCATGTGTACGTAATACCTTTTCTCGTGTGGTTCCCACAAAAACTCCAAAGCCCGAATGAAAAAGAAGGATGAGAAATATGATTTTGCAGTTTCATCTGAGAAAATTTAATGATGAAATTATTTGCCTAGATTAATATACTAAAATCAATAATATTTCTGCAAGTAATTCATTCAACATTTTAAAATGAACAGGCAAGCACTAGGAATTCATTTCAGACATCCATGCTATCATGTTTGCAACGAGTGATTGTTTTAAAAAACCACTGTGCATGCAATAAATGGACAGAAACAACATGATGTGTAAGGGAAAATGCTAAGGTGTCGAGACAAGGTGCTGAGGGAAGGGACGGGAGTCCCGTTGAGAAGGAATAGGACTAACACTAAGCCAGAGAGGATATTCATTTCAAAATGCTTCCATATGGAGTTTAACTAAGGCTCTCTTGAAGCTCTGGATACTAAAGATATTTTTGTGAAAAGTTCATTGGTGAGAAAGGGTTAAGTCTTCCAATTCCTTTCCCCTGTTCCATTCTACATTCCTTGGCTTTTTGTCATCCTACTACCCCCTGCCACCAGCTTGAGCTGTAGCTCTCAAGAGAGCATGTAGATACAGACTTGATATTTGATTTCGTTCTTTTAGATGGAGACGACGTCATTCAACATCCAGAGGGATTCACTCGACTTCCTGTTCTCGCCGAAGAAAGAATGCATCTCCCAATCTGTTGCTCTTCCAAATGACATTGATGTGTCGAGGACATATGAAATGGAATGCAGTGAAAACAATGACATGGATTGCGAAGGGAGTGACTTAGAAGAGCCGGTGGAATATTGTTGGTGTTCAAAGTGCAATGCAGAATTTCTTAATAAGGAGGAACTGAGGATCCATTTGAAAACACACAACAGTTCTGTGAGTCAGGATAACTTCTGTGAAGAAACTGAGTCAGTTGAGTCAAGTATGGAATTCAAGTTGCTTTCAGGCGAATTCAGCCATTTAAAGAATCGATTGTGTTGTGGTAAATGCCTAAAAGAGTTTCGGAGTGAGAAAAGATTGGTGAAGCACATAGAAAGACATGATTTCAAATGCAAACCGAGGAGGTTCGAACGTTTGATTAGCTTGCTGAAGAGTTTGAAATCCACTAATCCAGAGGGTAACACCTTGTTAAACATTCTGTCTTATAATTCCAGTTCTGAAATTGACTCTAAAAATCATTATTCTAAAGAATCTTCAGTATGTGGTTCATTTGATTCTGGTAGTAGTGAGGATTCCAAATGTTTTCAGCAGGGAATAGTAAGTGAAATAGATGTGAGTACACGCAGTCAAGGCAAAGCAACTACTAACTACTCAAAGGGTTTTCCGATTGTTAAAACTCGAAAGATTTCTAGGGTGTCGAATTCTTATATTGGATCTAGTCCTTCATCATCTCATTCCCTGAAGCAAGACATTTGTGATGTTAATAATCCTACAATAGATGGTAATGAAATTAAGAATGTTTCGGCAAATCTTGGAAAGTCTCTTGAAAGTCGTGATCCAGATGCACTTAGCCCCGTAATGGATCGGAAATTATTTTTTGGGAAAGTTGCGAGTGTAGATGGAGGCATTGTGGTTTGTGATTACTGCAACAAGTCTTACGTATTAAAATCTAAACTACGGGAGCATATGGTAATGTGTCATCTCTCAATAGTTGTTCACAAGTGTTTCACTTGTTACAATATCTTCTCTTCAGAAAGTGAATTGAGAACTCACTGTGCTGTGCATACAAGTAAAAGTAAATACATCTGCACTTTGTGTAATGATAACTTCTCATCCAGACAAAGCATGACTTTGCATTTGAAGGAAGTTCACGGATGTAAGAAGGGATGTACATGTGGTGTTTGCTTCCTTGGATTTTCATCTCGAGCCGAACTGGGACTTCATCAGGATTGCCACTCAGAGGATAAGAAATATAAATGCTCCAAATGTGGTAGGTCATATATGAATAAATATTTTTACAATTCACATGTGAAATTATGTCATTTGAGAAGGGAAGCACACCAATGCCAAATATGTGGAAAGAAGTTTGTAACTAAGCAGACATTGGCTAATCATTCTTATACCCATGGCTCTGTGAAGAGATTCTCCTGTCATCTCTGTCAAAAGCAGTTTACTCAGAGTGGTCGGCTGCTTGTACACATAAGGAGTGTTCACTTGAAGCTGAAACCATATGAGTGTGGCATTTGCAAAAAGAAATTCTGTATTAGAGCCAGTCTCATGCATCACTATGCTGTCCATTCAGATGACCGGCCTTTTTCATGTGAACTGTGTGGTAAAACATTTAAGTTAAATATCAACGTTCGTAGGCACATGCGAAGAGTGCATTGTAAAGCCTAATTATTCTAAAAGTGAAGAAAAAATGCACATCCTCTGTATTCAACGCAAAGTTCCTTTTGTTTCTCTTCTGTTCCTTGATTTCTGGTGAAAATTATAATTGTGTGTTCCTAGACGTTGGAATGAACTTGGCTGGCTTTATTCTTATTTATCTTAAAAATATTTTTGAAATATGATCATGAATAAATGTAAATCTCTTCTGAGAAAAACTTAGAATGGACTTAATTGCAGTACATACTACTCTGGATTTGCGGATGTTTTCTGTTCAATAAATATTCTTTCTTGTTGGAGGTAAGAGTTGGATTCTGATTCTAAATGATGAAATATAAAATCACTTGTGCAGAAAAATCATTATAACTCCCGTAATATGAAATATATTGCATTTGTTTGAATTTATTATATGTACTTTCTAAGACTTCTACCAAAACCTTTGTTTGAAAGATTTTTTAATAAAAGGTACCATTAATAATAATAATTTTTATTTGTGCAAGGATCATTATACATGATATAGGACACGTCAGTTATACACATAAAAACATTTAAACTGTATTATACAGTCACAAGTCCTCATCTATGAGGTATTCGTTGACTGAGTAGTACAATTTTTTCAGTAGCATTTCTTTAATTTTACAGTTAAAAATAACAATTTTTTCAATGTCTTTGTATTTTGTTGGGAGTTTATTATAGAGGTGAATCCCCATAGCTATCTAGGACCATGGGAAGTATTACTCGTCCTTAAAAATGGAATATGTAAGTTATTCCTCAGTCCTGTCGAATAATTATGTTCATTTGAGTTCTTTTCAAATTCAGCAATATTAGTCTGTACATACATTAAAACATTATGTATATAAATGCAAGGTAAAGGCAGTAATCCCAATGCCTTGAAGATAGGTCGACATGGAGCAATGATAGGAGCATTTACAATTAGTCAAACAGTTTTCTTCTGCAGTTTAAATATCACAGTAGCACGGGAGGGAGAACCCCAAAACAAAATACCGTTTACCATGCGAGAGTAAAACTCTCCAAAATACAGAGAAAGCAGAACATCGATAGAAACAGTATTTCTTATAAATCTAATCATATAACATTTTGTACTTAGCTTACTAGCTAATTCACAAATATGAGGTTCCCAGGTCATATAAGAGTCGAGATGAAGTCTAAGAAATTTAGCCTGGGTGACCTGGAGAACATTGCTCTGGTTGATATTCACATGTAGATTAATATTCACATTATTTCGAGGGGTGGAAAAAATAGGGTTTATTGGACGAAATAAATCACAACTTCAGTAGTAGGAACATAGTATCAGCTTTGTTCATATGTTGTAGATCTTCCACATATTATCTAAAGCTTTTGTCTCGAATACAATTGACCCTTACTGCAATAATTGGGCAAAATTAGGGGAGTCTATTGAAAGAAAAGAACTTTCAGTCCATCCTAGAGGCACACGTAGATTTTGAAGAATTTTTTGAAGAAATCTTGGTCAAGTTTGATAATGAGTCAAATCGGACCTAGGGGGATCGGAAATGTGGAAGTTTTTTTGAAAAACTGCAAAAATCACAATAACTCCCTTTGCATGAAATGTATTGCATTCGTTTGAATTTATTATACTTCCTAAGACTTTAAAACAAAAACTTTAAAATCTACGTGTGCCTCTCGGCTGGGCATAAAGGTATTTTTTGGAGACTAGAGGACTCGCTCACATTACCAATCCAAGTGTTTTTTGAAGTCTAAACTTCTTTTGGCCCATTGGGCACTTTTGGCATGGGGAAAATGAGAAAACTCGCTTCACGTACTGTCAGATTCTTCTTTCTGGGGCCCCGCTTAGCTTGCCGAATGTAACCTCATGAGAACACCACTTCATTAACAGAATAAGATGGCGTAGTGGTTAGAATATGCGTCCCACGTACCGAAGATCCCAATTTCTATTCCTGGTGGTAGAGATTTTTTATGAGAATTTTTTTTGGGAACAATTCTTAACAATTTCTTTCAGATTTTGTTCTGATCTTGTTTCGTTTATGTTTCCCTAATCAGGATAAAACTATTATTAGCTCTTCCAAAGATGTGACAACTGTGACTTAACCATTTTAATGCCAGCGGGCCGATATATCGGCCCACGTTGGATGTGCGAAAACTGCCACGGGCCGATTTATCGGCCCAAATTGAAATACCTGAATATAATGGCCTTCCTTTATAACCCTGAAGAGAGCCTTGGCATTCTTCGCTCATCCTACCCGAAATGGGCTGGCAGTAAAAGGGTTAAGCTGCAGATATTCCATTTATTCCTTTAGTTTCTAGATATTTTACTATCTTCAGAAGAAGGCTAGAGAATTGTCCAGCAGAAGCATCACCTCTTAAGTGAACTCTCATAGTTTTAAATGGGGAAAGTATTCGTACGTGAAGTAACAAAATAAGATTCTTTGATTCATGCTTTAACTTTGTTTGCATGAGTTACTCTCATTGTGACAAGCAGAATCTGACGCAAGTCTCAAGCCAATAACTTAGTAAGTCCACTCATCAGCTTATTGGAATTTCTGAGAACCCTCAGAGTGTTTTTTTCAGCTTCAAAGCCAGCTTTGTGGGCCAATGTACTCTCATCGCAGACCCTTGGCTTGCAATCTCGTAGTACTTGATGCACATTAGTTTGCTTTTAAACAAAACAAAGCAAAGTTTCCACAGGTTGGAGGTTAATGGGCAATTTAAATGCAGAGTGTCTTTCCTCTTTACATGATACATAGTGGCAACAATTCCTGAGGATATAGCAGCCAAACCAATGCCGTGAGTACTACTGCCCTTTGCCAGGAGAAGTTTACTGTGAAAAGTTTTTGCAGTGACACCAGGGGCATCTAAGAAATATACTAGGACTTGTCCAGGATCAATACTGTCTAATACCTCTAATAGGTATGTATCTAGTTGTTTGCCTGTAAGAAAAAATTCATCTGATGATACGTTTTCTGTTAGGACACTGGCATAGTAATTAGATTCCCTAGAATGTTCAAGGTTTGCAAAAGCTCCTTTCTAGATTTTCAGGCTGAGGTAAGTCTGTTACATACTTTGTTTGTTGGCCGGAGAGAACAACCTTGCATTTTTCTACCAACTTGCCACACGATATATCTTCTGGAAGACTGTCTTTGTATTATTTTCGCAAAGACAACATTTATTCGCCCAAAGACACAATGGATGGGAGGGCTGACAAAACATCTACATCATTGTAAATTGCTCACACGTATTTTGAAAGGACATCGACCCAAAGCTGCTTCCTTCCTTGATTCACCTATCATTGGTCAGTGCCTATTGCCTAGTGCCAGCGTTGTTAAATTTTGTTTTCAATACCAGTTATTTTGGCATAATTTCAATGGTAGGTAGTATAGATGTGGTCCTGGTCGTTCTTCAACTCTGCAATGCAAAGAGAGGTTAGGGTGAAAGTTATCTCTCCAAAGTTGTCAATTTAACTCTTAAATTAGTCACTTAACTTTGAATGCTGAAGCTATGAATATCAATTTTTAAAATGATTTATTAGCTTCACCTGTATGTTTGTTTGTAACCGACTCCTTTGGACTCGATTTTGACCCACTTTGAACGATCAGATTTCCTTTAAACTTTGTAGACTCATCAAGGACTGATGACAATACAATAATTTGATAAGATTTTCTCAATATTCTAATCAGAATCGCCACAGTTAATAATTTTCTTCAATTGAATGATCCTTTGCATGAGAATTAGACGGATAGAGTAAGCGCCATCAGTGTGTTGATCGGATGGTGTAGTAGTTAGCGTAGTCAACTCTCACCGAGGGGGGACAGAGTTTGCGGCTCAATTTAGGACTATTTTTTTGTTGTCTTTAATTTGATCGTTTCACGGCCAGTTATTATTTAATTTTAATTGCTGCAAGCTTAGATGGGAGAAGAATTTTTTATTGTCGTATTCGCTTTTCGTATTTGCTAAATTTGTTTGTCTGTTCGTTTGTAACCGACTCCTTAACACTCAACTCCGAAATAATTCTTAACGGTTTCAATCCGAAACTAAAAAACAATCTTTAATGATAACTCAAACTAAAAAGTGAAAAATAAATATAGTTAAAAAAACTAAAAACACGCTTTAATGATAGCTCAAGCTAAAAAGTGAAATATAATTCTTAATATAGAAATAGAAAAATAAATGAAAAATATTAATATTATTGTGAAAAAAGCGTGGGGTGCTCGATATATCAATTCTTGGAAATATTCAATCGGTACGATTAGTAGAAAAATGGTACTAAAATATGGCTCAAAGCATTATCTTTTCCCGCATTCTCCATTCAGGTAAACAATTACAAAAGGCATTACAAATTAACTAAACAACGGAGCACCCCACGCTTTTTTCACGATAGTATTAATATTTTTCATTAATTTTTTTATTTCTATATTAAGAATTATTTTTCACTTTTTAGTTTGAGTTATCATTAAAGCGTGATTTAAGTTTTTTTCACAAAATTTATTTTTTAATCTACAAAATTGCATTTAAATGGATATTCATTATATTTAATGTTTTGAATACCAGTTATTTTGGCATAATTTCAATGCTAGTACAGATGTGGTCCTGGTCATTCTTCAACTCTGCAATGCAAAGAGAGGTTAGGGTGAAAGTTATCTCTCCAAAGTTATTAATATAACTCTCAAATTAGTCACTTAACTTTCAATGCTGAAGGTATGAATATCAATTTTTAATCTACGAAATCGCATCTAAACAGATATTCACGCCTGATTGCCAAGGAAATTTCTATTGTTGAAACACTGCATTCTTTAATCCGTTCAATTACCAAAATTTCCTTCCGATATCTTGAATGAAAGTCATTTTGAAACAATGAATATGATCCCGTGATCCACCTGTCATTGCATATTAGCTGCGGTGTCAAAATGTTGATTGAATACGAGTACTTTTAGTATAATTTCAATGCTATAATAATGTACGCTTGGTGCTGGTCGTTCTTCAACTCTGCCATGCATAAAGAGGTTTGGGTGAAAATTATCACTCCAAATTCATTACTTCAACTCTCAAATTAGAATAGAATAACTTTTACTTAGAACCTGGGATCCCATGTCCCCTGGGTTCAGTTGGATACATAACACATATGAATTAAATTGCAAAAATACAAATACATTCAAAAATATATATAAAGGCCTCGAAGGGCATCTAAACAAATGTAGAATACAAAAATATAAACAAAAAAAAACACATCAAACGACAATATATCAGTTTAAACAGGTGTAAAAGTTGACAACTAAATTAAGTGAAACATTTCTTTCAAATCGAATAATAAAAAGTAAAATACATGTTTCTCAAAATAAGACTCGACTCAATGACAGATCATTACTTAAATTATACAAATCAGTTTCTAACAGAAAAATGTAACATATTATGAGAAAGACCGAGTGTGGTTGCGAAGGTAGTGGAATAATTTTGTCTGGAACAAGTTCACCGATGATGTTTGACGAATACCATATGTTGGGAGAGCATTCCATAGTCTGTTTCTACCGAGAAGGAGTTGTGGAGTAGAGTTGATCTATGGGTTGGGATGTTAAGTGCATCAGGAGGGGTGCGCAGGTTTCTGTTTCAAACCTCGGAAGTGTATGTAAAGAGTTCAGTTAAATAGTAAGGTTGTTTAAACTTGAGGGTTTTGAAAATGAGGGAACCTAAAAAGTATTTCCTGTGGTTCCCTGTTGTAAGGAAATTTGATAAAGGATACATAATAATAAGGTGCGGTCGGTGATCATACGCGGCTCTGCGATCCTGCTAGCGAGAAGAAATAATAACTTGTGGAATTCATATGGAACAACGAAAAGAAACGAAAAACTTGACAAATGAAGCCTTTCTATCAGGATGGGAAGAATGTTATAAAGAACTTTTTTAAATTACGTAAAATTAACTCCTCTTTCCATTGCTGTTAATTATTTATCGCTGGAATTGTTATTAAGCGAGATATAAGCTATTGTTTGATAAAAAGTCAAAATTTTATAAGATCCACCCATATTTTGTGACATTTATTGAGGTAGGTGGGGGGAGGGGGGTGGGAGGGTTTAATACACCAAATCACAGTCGAATATTATCATTAATAAGGCCGCTATTAATAAACAAAAAGGATTTCACAACTATTTTTTAGGATAAAGCCATATTTTGTAGGATTTTATGATGTGGAATTAGGAAGGGAGGCGGGTGGGTTAAGTACACCAAAACACAGTCGAATATTGTTGTTAATAGGGCCGCTAAAGAGGATTTAGCGACTGTTCCAGCTCGATTGGAATCCCTCTACTATGGTCGAATTTTGGAATCAGATAAATGAATTGAAGACAAGCATTCAGCTACCTTTGCAGTTTCAGTCACTTAACCTGAATTTTGAATGCTACAGGCGTGAATATTCACTTAAAAACTACGAAATCACATTTACACGGATATTCAAGCCTGGTTGGCAAGGAAATTTCTATTGTTGAAAAGGAAGAAAAATTGATTAATTTGGAGCTTAATACACAATTTTTTCCAATAAAAAATGACGTGCATCAGAAAATTGAATAAAAGAATGTATCTTTGACATTCTTTTAACCATTCAATGACAAAAATTTCCATCCAATATCTTGAGTGCAAGTAATTTGAAACAGCAAAGAAAGAAACACCTGCACCACCAAATTCAATGCATTTCTTATGGGAGTAAAAGTTAACAATTATGTGGTAAATCCTACCCCAAAAAATGGTTTTCGTGAAAATCTTTTCTTATTGTGTCTCTGCACCATGATCCCACATAGCACACTGCATCCAAAAGGCACCTAAAAGGTGCCTTTTTAAGGCAAAGGCACTGCATTCATAAGGCACTCATCAGGCGCCTATAAGGCACCTTTACCGTCTAGCTTAAATGCACCTTTTAGGCGCATATTCAACGTGCCTTAAAAAGCCACCACACAGGCAACTTCTAGGCACATGGAAAAATTACTTCCTATGCTTACAGTTTAAAATCCAGGAGTGAATTTCTCAGCGCATCTCCAGCTGCACAAAATGCAAAACTAAGTTTGAGTATTTTTCTGGGGCTAATTTCTACAAAGTATACATCTCAATACTGCATTTGAAAATAAATTTCCGGAATTTCAGGCCTGAAAAGAATTAAATCCTCTAGCTACCAGGTCCAGGTCTCAATTTACCCCTCTTGAGGTCTTACCATGAGTCTAATCTCTGGGCAATGTTACTAAACAGTGAATTGACCATTAGATCAAACTATTACAACACTAGGGCAGCAAAATATGATAAATATGCTAATGAAAGGCAAGAGTTTTCTAAGTAACAATTTAAATTTATTGCATAACAGGTTTTTTTGGACGCTGATTCCTTAACCATTTCCCAATGGCAGATACTGTTTCTTTTTCCACTGCATTGTAGGATATATCAGAAAAATATCTCTGGCATGCACCTGGTGGAAAACATGAAATTGCCATAATGAATGCACAGTTTATCTTATAGCAATCAAACAGCATCTTCCAGCTGCGTAATTTGCTGCTTTCGGCAAAAAATATGATACATGCCTCGTGAAGGCCTTTTGAAGGCTCCTCCAAAAGGCTTAAGGCACTAATGCCTAATGATGGCACCTCAAAGGCGCCGGTTAGGCACATTTTGGAGGCAGTGTGCTACGTGGGATGGGGGAAAGAGACCATCACAAAACGTCACGTTTTGTAGCGGGAGTATGGTTCGATGGCTGAATGAATCAGTCAATCCGGATATTCCGTTTGTGGATGTGAATCACATCTGTTTATGTTGTGAATGCGTATTCCACCACACGTCATGAATAAATGATAAGGTGACCAACTTTTTTACAGTGAAAAGGAGGACAGAAATTATGTTTTTTACAATGAAAAGGAGGACGCAAATAAAAAAAATACAAATATCGTAAATGAAAGAAACATTTCATTCATTGCAACAATAATGCACTACATATAATATAATTAATGCATAATAAAAACATTTGTGACCGTTTATATTGTGATTATGCTTAGATACATATTAATTATTATTTCAATGAGTACTTTTTCATTGTGTGAATATTTTTAATCAATGTACCCATTATATTCTAACAATATTTTGGAAATATTTTTGAACAAAAATTATCTTTCATATTGAATTTTGTGGCAAGAGCTACAGCTAAAGTATCAACATTCAATTTCAATTTTTCACTGGCCCAAAAACTCAATAGCAATTGAAAAAAAACTCCTTCAACTGCTGCATTAGTTCCAGGGCAGCACATCGTTAATTGAACAAGAAGAAATACATGTTCACATGAAATATGATTATGTTTGAAATAGCTGAATATTTCCTCCCATCTTTTATCAATTTCAAAATGTTGATATTCCCATTCTACCTGTTCATTTCAACATGTTGATTGCATCTCGCCGCACTGTACCCACCGAACCTTGACGAATCGTCATATCAAGTACATATACGTCACATCACGTGTCACGGCTTGGCATCGATCAAATACAGAGATTTACAGATTAGTCTTCAAATATCGAAAAGGAGGACATGTAGGAGGACACATTTCAAGGGAGGACAGAACTTACAAAAGAAGGACTGTCCTCCCTAAAGGAGGACGGATGGTCACCTTATAAATGACTCATGTTAGAGACGTAAGGTAGAACCCCTACTACAAGGACCAACGATAACATGCCCTGATATTTTCATATATTATAGAGGAAATATCCCTTAGTCAATCTGAAAAAAAGTAATTGGAGGTAATCGGCTATTTAGCACTGATAACAGGATTTGAAAATAGTCATTTTCAGCCTCAAATTACATTGCTCTTATGGCGGCGGAATGGTGTGGTCCCTCACTTCAACATTTTATTCCTCGAGATTTTTCTCGACAAGGCTACCTCAAAAACGACCATGTGGTGATTGAATAATCAACGGATACAATGCAATTCTTTCAGGTTACCTTATTGGCCACTTAATGCAGATATTTATGACTGAAAAGCGATGACGAATCTTACTTTCATTCCGTAGTTGCCATATTGAAACAGACTTGGCAACTATGTCCAAGGAGTAAACAAAAACATTGGAGTGAGACTATGAAAACAAACAAAGGTGCCGGACCGGAGAGAAACTATGATATGTTGGCCAGCTAAAGAGTGTTGTCGAGTTCATCGTCTGCAATTATATAGAATATATTTGTTTTAATTACGTTTACATTAAAAAAGCAAAAGCACTAACTAGTTCCATTGTTTTAATTCATCCCTATTTTTTTTAATTATGCAGCTTTACTGCAGTTCCAGAGAATGTTTTTAAATTCCTCTGAGACATGGCGTCAATATAAAAGCCATTATTCATATGACAGGATTACTTCATTTTGAAGAAAACTCATGTACTGTACAGCCATGTTGATTGATATAAAATTATTACCAATTATTATCAATCAAATTTTGAGCCATTTTATCTTGTTGCTGTCGAGTTTATCTATGTAATGAAAGCAGTACTTCGAAGCGCAGGTTCTACCTTAAATGGATTATATTTTTATTTAACGACTGAGAATTGTTGTCATGTATGACTATATTTTTGCACCATTAAACAGCAATAAAACTAAGGTAATGAGAATAGCGAAGACAGAAGGGTCCTTAACAATATATGACTGGAGGAAGAAAAATTAAAACAAGTAATCTCTTTCAAGTACCTGGGAAGTATAGTTACACAGAGTGGCAACTGTACTAAAGAAATTAAAAGCAGAATTGGGCAAGGAAAAGTAGCATTTAGCAAGATTAAGGAACTGGTGACAGCAAGGAACATGAAGAAGGATATTTCGAAAAGATTTGCAAAATGCTTTATATGGAGCATTGTGTTGTATGGATGCGAAACGTTGAAATGTTGTTGGACGTTGAAGAAGAGAGAAGAAAAGTACTTTGAGAAAGCTTTGAAATGTGGCTATGGCGATGAATGGAGAAGATTGGAAGGAAAGATATAAGATCACGAATGTAGAAGTGCTAAGGAGGATTGGAGAAGAAAGAAGTATACTGAGAGAAATTAAAAAGAGAAAGGCAAAATGGATTGGACATATTTTAAGGAATAACAGCCTACAGAAATTAATAATAGAAGGGAAGAGAGGAAGGAGGTGGCACGGAATTCTGAGGGGGATATAAAAGGAGTTATGCAGAGATGAAGAGAGAGGCCCAGGAAAGAATGCTGTGGAGACAACGCTACCGTTGAAACCTGTCTGCGGACAGATGCACCAATGATGATGATGATGAATATTACAATATTTACTTCGTACAGAAGCTGAAATTAAAAGATACAATTCGTATATGGTCTCCATATTATGACTAGGGAAAAAGATCTTGCTCAAATTGCTTTCACCACTTGAATCTCAGTATAAAAATGCTATACCTTCCACTCCCCTGTAAATGTAGGCTACAGAAAAAAAAGGCAGATGACGTGAGGTTATACCTAATAACATACTCATTCGTATTATCATATCCACAATCAAAGGAAACATTTAATTTTAAGGAAACTAACGAAAGCAAGAGAGTTATTAACAATAAATAAGAACAGAGAATGAATAAGACGATGCATTGCAATCATCAATAACGAGAAAACGAAAGAAAGTGCTTTCAAAAATATAAAAAAATTTAGTTTAGTTATAACACATCAAATTTTTATAAATTTAACTTTATTTTGTGATGGTGATTTTTGATTTTACCAAAGAGGTCTAGGAGTGGAATCAAATAGATATTTAATTTCCTGATTATATGTCGAGTAATATGTATTCAATTCGAGAGTAGTTCATGTATTTCTGCTGATACTAGAGTTTCATCAATGCCCTACGATTTAGGAAAGGTATGCAGCCGGTATTGACATGACTGTGTTGAAACACAGCATATCCATCAGGATGAGAATTTGTTGCAACCGGGTCACTCAACCTAGCCTGAGGGTGTATGTACTTTGGCCGTAGCACAATCACACATTACACTTATATTTTATTGGTCCAACGAAAGGCACTTGCTGTCATCTTATATCGTCGAGGTTCAATAGGAGTTAAGAAATTATTTTTATAGTCCAGTCTATTAAGCACGTTTTTGTCAACAATACAGTACATTGCTATGTTTTTGGGTCGGAGAATCGATATCCGAGACCCGCCCACTTCTATATTGGTCCAGTTAGCAACAAATTGGGTCCTAAAACTGCCATAAAATCGACTTTTGTTCCTGTATCGGCCGTATTAAATCTGGGCACAAATTTACTTCAGGATTATTGTAGGTATTAATAAAAACCTATAATTTGAGAGGTCGTTGGTCAAAATTGCACATTTAATTATCAATACAATTGCAAAAAAGGGTAAAATTGGCTATTTAAAAGATATTTAATAAGTTTTGAAAGAATTAAGAAAATCTCTTCAGACCGTCTGCAAAGCTGGCATTTATGACTTTTGATATACCTACTTCCAAAATGTGGACAAAAACGCCTTATTTGTTTAAAGTTATTCTAATTGTTTATACTGCAATGTTTAATTTAAAAATTAATTCTCCTAAATCTACGATACATGGAGGTCCAATCCAAAGTGCGTAAGATATTTTGGAGTTATAATATTCTATTTGAAATAAAGTCTATTTTTATTACAAACAAAATCGTTTAAGCCATCAATGCTGACCTGTTGACCTGACATTTATTCCCACGCTGATGGGTTTTTTTCGTTTATTTATATAAAACGAAAACACAACCAGCAAAAAGCGAAACTCACCCACGTGTGCCTAGAGCAAGACTAAGACGCTGAAGGAAGTTGCAAGTGTCAGTGCCGACGCTTGGGAACTAGGGAAATTCGAGAAAAGTAAGGGACCGATGCCTTGAATTCAAGGCATCCGCATTGAATGGGTTAAAATTGGAGTATGTTTTTTACTTATAAACAGTCTATGCTTTTTAACGCACATGCATTGCGTCTTCATATTCTACAAGATGCCATTCTTCTGAGTTTTTTAAAAGTCCGCACGTGCATCTAAATTTGATATCGCCTAAATTGTTTAAAAATTTATCGTCGGTTTGTTTATTGACATTTGAGAATGAAATTTTATGTACATATAAATGAAGATTTGTGTTTTCTATTTAAAAAATCTTTCTCCAGAAAAATAATTGTCAAGGTTCATAAATATAGCAATGCCAAAGGGAGGGTGTGCATTTTGGAGTTCGGTAAATGTGGTGGGGGTAATTGATTGGTCCGTCGGGCGGGATAAATGATTTGCTTACTTCAAATGTGTAGACGTGTTAGTATCTCCGTTAAATATGATCAGATTTGGACCATTTCTTTTTAAACAGGGGTAGCTCGACGAGCTAATCAAGAATTTTGCCTTCAAAATTACTAGAAAGACCATCCAAGGGCCCAAATCGCTAAGTTATTTTTTTCTTAATAACATTTATTCTCCAAAAACTTTGTTTTGCGTAAATCCGATTCCATATTATTCATCATCAAACTTTATAATGTGATTCAGCTTTGGAGAAAGTTTGAAACAGTTCTGTTATTTTTTTCAAAAGTTATATTATTATGTACTATATATTTTTTAATAAATTAAATATGTTTAAAATAGCCATTATTTTACCCCTTTTTGCAATTATATCGATAATTAAACAAGTAATTTTAAACCTTTAACCTCCTGATTTCCGAGTGAGGAAGAAACTGTGAAAAACAATGAATCAGATGAAGAAGAAACTTCTTAAGGAAATAAATATGGAAACTTGTTCGTTTTTAGTCCAGAATTTTCTCTCTATAAATTCTTCAAAAATGGATCAAATGTGAACGGTAAGTTTGTTTTTTATGGCAAATTTGAAAATAGATTTTTCTCTCTTCATTCTAGGCAAAAAGGTGTCCCTTGCGTGATCTTAAACCTGCATTTAGGATGTTTCGAGATAAGTGTGGTAGAATAGCTGAGATTCTACATGATTACTTACAATAAAAATCAGTCGTAAAATATATCTCGTGTGCTGAAATAAATATTACATCGTAATAAGTGGCTCCAAGTAGTAGGTTCATAGTAATTCGAGTATATTCTTTTAATTTGTGAATTGTCCAAATGATTCTCGCTTTTGAAAGACGCCAAAATGAGCGTGGTAATTTACCTCAGATGAAAATTATGGTATTTTCCCCGTCTCTAGCCGGTTCCATGGTAGTATTCGTACTGCCATGTTATCCTTAAGGAGGTTCCACCGCGACTGTGTGAGTCAAAACAAATACTAAATTCCACATTTTTTATAATTTGTCCAAAAAATCCTGCTTTCGCTGATGAAATGCGTTACCTATATAGAAACCTAAAAGTAAGGCAGAAAACATTTCCATTGAAATAATTACTTCCTTAAAACTGATTTTTAACTGTTACACAGCACTCTCAACTCGATCTTTGACCTGACCCTGACCTTATTTACCTTCATCAAATTAGGAATAACTTAGATGCTGAAAACATGCACGGTGTTCTGTTAAGCACTATAGGTAGCAGATAAGTGGTCTAGCTTAAGCATTAGAAAGCACATAAAATAACTAGCTTACTCTACATATTTACAGACCTAGTTAACAAAGTCTCATTGGTAGCTGTTATTCGCATCTTATCACTCGCAGGAAAAAGGTTTCACTCCGAATGAGCGAATCAGAACAAATACTAAATTCCACATTTTTCTTATATTTTGTCCAAAAAATCCTGCTTTCACAGATGGAATATGTTACCTATAGAAACCTAAAAGTAAGGTACAAAATTTTCAGATATTATTCCACGAATGTATTTTAAATGAGCACTTAATAGCCGAGATTCTACTTAATTACTTGCGGTAAAAATCAGTCGTAAAATATATCTCGTGTACTGAAATAAATATTATATCGTACCAAGTGGCTACAAGTAGTAGGTTCATCGTAATTCGAGTATATTTTATTAATTCGTGAATTGTCCAAATGATTCTCGCTTTTGAAAGACGCCAAAATGAACGAGCCGAGCCGGCTAAACAAATGAAGAACAGAATTCAACGTGTGTTTTGGTAAACTTTGTAAACAACTTGTTGAGCTCTCGAAAGATATATTAAGATTCTATCTAAATGACTCGTGTTAAAGAACATGTGTCGCGACTTGAATCTTGTAGAATGTGCTACGAGGTAAAGAATTCATTTGTGGATATTTTTGAAACGGTAGTATTTAGAGATGGCTGCATTTTGGCGGATAAACTCAACGAGTTGTACGGATTCGAAGTAAGTTGGTTTCCATTTAAAAACCTAAGCGCCACTTCGATGGAAAGAGATTACTTAATTACATTAAAACTTTTGTAATTTTCCATTCGAGTCAAATCAATGCTTGTTCCTTCAAGTTCATTCCATATTAAAGGTGTCTTAATTTTGAGAAGAAATTGTTCTGTGTTTGGAATACTGTCCAACTACGTTACTGGAAAATGTTGTTGGCCTAACTTTGTGGAAGTCATTACGGAGGAATTAAAATACCTTGGTCAATTCCACTTGTAAGATTTATTGTCATAACCCGGGTTCGTCTCTTCTTGTCATCTTCTGGTAGTAATGTCATTTCCACACTTTCGACAAGTATAATTTCGACACATCTTCAATGCAGTAAGACAAGATGACGCAAAGTGTCGAAACCAGGGTCGTGACAATAAATCTTACAAGTGGAATTAAGTAAGGTATTTAAATTCATCCTTACGTAACTATTTTCAGCGGCGAGCATGGCCTTACTTGTGTGGTCATGTTTATAATATGTATCAATTTGCTGAATGTTCGATCTAGGCTGATAGCTAAAGATTTAAGTTTGATTTTATCATTTATTTTCTCCCTCATGTCCATTCCCTCAACTGGTGAATGAGATTCAGAAATATATGCATCCTATTTTCATGTGGATGTGTTTAATAGATTTATTGTTTTGTTGGTACTGCTAGAGACATGTGGATATACTTTTTATATCCGGAGGAAGTCTGTTATATGATGGAGGCCATATTATGGGTGCCTTTTTGGCTTTTTGTCAGGTTATGATCCAGGATATGGATGTCCATTTTGTGTCTGGTGTTGTAGTGGTGGAAGTCGCTATTTGCTGGAAACATATCTGGGTGCTGCCTAATGAAAACTGCACAGTTTAAAATGAATAGAGATGGAAGGGTTAAGATTCCTAATGTTTTGAATAGAGGCTCTCAAGGACAGCGATAGGGAACTAGAAACATAACTTTTTCAAAGCGTGCTTTTTTATGAGTGAGTCTCAATGTTAATTACTGTATTCCGATTCCAGGCCTCTCCGGACGATGATCAGTCAAAGTTCATTTGTATTGATTGTGTGAGGTCAATTATGATGCTCGGAAACATGACGTACGGCCTGTGGAGTACTTTGGATTATTTGGTGCGAATGCACGAAGACAAGCAGGCAAGTGACTAAATCGACATTGAATGCATTTTGTGTTGACACTGCAGTAGATAGAGTAGTAACTATATGTAAGATATTAATGAGGCGGAGCGAAATAAAAATAAATTGTTAAAAAGTGTTTATTGCCATGGGTGAATGCTTCTATACTTATTGTTAGTTATAATGCTCACAATTCTCTGTGAGATTTACTCAATGCAATGAGATTTGCTTTGTTTCACAAAATATATAAATCTGCAGAGCATTTGGCATTAAGTACGGGGGTACATGTCTGCACCTGATGGCAACTAATTGAGCTGGAATATTCTGTATGTTCAATAAATACATTTTATAGTAAATTGCCAGTTGTCATACATATGTTGAGTATGAGTAAGTAAGTAGCACCAACTTATATTCTGTATGTTCATTTTATAAAAAATTGCCAGTTGTTCTGTATTGAGTATGACTTCCTTTCATTACATCCAGCAGAATTTTATAACTTAGACTGAGTTTATTAGGGCCGAGCATCAGCTGTCGCAGGTGGGGATTTCTATATACAAATGAAAGGACATAAGTTATGATGGTCAGGTATTTCCATACCCAAAAGAACAGACGTCAGTTATATAGCTGTCAAGAGGGGTGGGATAGTAACCTCCGCCAAAGTATTTGGGAAGGGTATTCCCTCACCCTTCGAGTCCCAACTCAGTGGGCGCCCCAAGACCTTTACCTGCTCGACTATTAGCGGCCATTCTTTCAGCTTGTTTCTGCCGTCACCAATTGCATGCGCAATGATTTTTCTAAATTATTATTTGATGGATTTTCCATAATATAAAGCATTGAAATGAATTCCTTGTATTGTATTAAACATTGGCAAATTTTTAGTGAAATTCTAGCTCTAATCCGAACGGAGTTGTCTTCTGTTTCCGTTGAATCTCTTGTTTACATCGTTTCTTCTCCAAAATTCTGTCTTAAAAATTTAATAACTTGATTTAATGTAATAATTTGAGGCTAATAGAACTGCCTTCTACTCATTGGAAATTCATATTAAAAAATAGACACAACCAAAGTACTTTTTCAGTTCTTATTTTCATGACTTGGAGCGAATGTAAATATAGCTCGTGTGTCCATATGTGTGACACGTGGTAGAGAAAACTTTCATTTGGCTAATCAGCCGCTAAACATAAGCAGGAAAGGTCCTCATCAATCAGCCTCAATGATCTACAGTAAGATTCCTACTTCAATTAAATGTTTAGCAAGCCAAAATGTCTTTAAATATAAATTAAAAGAACTGCTTATTTATAAATGCTACTACAGCGTAGATGAATTTTTGAGTGATAAATTTTTGAAGTCTGTATATTACTTCTTGTTTCTTCTTTTGTATGTATTTTTATATGTAATTTTTTTGTATGTAATTTTTTGTATGACTAAGTCTTATGTTGTACTTGTATAACCGACAGGATATTAAAGATTATTATTATTATTACCTTTTCTTGTATGGCTCCCATAAAAACTCCAAAGCCCGAATGAAAACGAAGGATGAGAAATATGATTTTGCAGTTTCATCTGAGAAAATTTAATGATGAAATTATTTGCCTAGATTAATATCCTAAAATCAATAATATTTCTGCAAGTAATTCGTTCAAAATTTTAAAATAACGGGCAAACACTAGGAATTCATTTCAGACATCCATGCTATCATGTTTGCAACGAGTGATTGTTTAAAAAAACCACTGGGCATGCAATGAATGGACAGCAACCACATGCTGTGAAAGGGAAAATGCTAAGGTGTCGAGACCAGGTGCTGAGGGAATGGACGGGTGTCCCGTTGAGAAGGAATAGGACTAACACTAAGCCGGAGAGGATATTCCTTTCAAAATGCTTCCATTTGGAGTTGAACTGAGGCTCTCTTGAAGCTCTAGATACAAAAGATATTTTTGTGAAATGTTCATTGGTGAGAAAGGGTTAAGTATTCCAATTCCTTTCCCCTGTTCCATTCCACACTGCGTGGCATTTTGTCATTCTACTATCCCCTGTCACTAGCTTGAGCAGTCCCTCTTAACAGAGCATCTAGATGTTGACTTGATATTTGATTTCATTCTTGTAGATGGAGACGACGTCATTCAACATCCCCAGGGATTCACTCGACTTCCTGTTCTCGCCGAAGAAAGAATGCATCTCCCAATCTGTTGCTCTTCCAAATGACATTAATGTGTCGAGGACATCTGAAATGGACTGCAGTGAAAACAATGGCATGGATTGCGAAGGGATTGACGTAGACGAGCCTGTGGAATATTGTTGGTGTTCAAAGTGCAATGCAGAATTTCTTAATAAGGAGGAGCTGAGGATCCATTTGAAAACACACGACAGTTCAGTGAGTCAGGATAACTTCTGTGAAGCAACAGAGTCAGTTGAGTCAAGTATGGAATTCAAGTTGCTTTCAGGTGAATTCAGCCATTTAAAGAATAGATTGTGTTGTGGTAAATGCCTAAAAGAGTTCCGGAGTGAGAAAAGATTGGTGAAGCACATAGAGAGACATGATTTCAAATGCAAACCGAGGAGGTTTGAACGTTTGATTAGCTTGCTGAATAGTTTGAAATCCACTAGTCCAGAGGGTAACACCTTGTTAAACATTCCGTCTCATAATTCCAGTTCTGCAATTTACTCTAAAATTCATTATTCCAAAGCATCTTCAGTATGTGGTTCAATTGATTCTGGTAGAAGTAAGGATTCCAAATGTTTTCAGCTGGTAAATGAACGTAAAATAGATGTAAGTACACGCAGTCACGGCAAAGCAACTACTGAATACTCAAAGGGTTTTCAGATTGTTAAAACTCGAAATATTTCCAGGGTATCAACTTCTCATGTTGGATCTAATCCTTCATTATCTCATTCCCTTCAGCAAGACATTTGTGGTGTTAATAATCCTACAATAGATGCTGATGAAATTGAGAATGATTCGGCAAAGCTTGGAAAGTCTCTTGAAAGTCGTGATCCAGATGCACTTAGTCCTGTAATGGATCAGAACTTATTTTTTGGGAAAGTTGCGAGTGTAGATGGAGGCATTGTGGTTTGTGATTACTGCAACAAGTCTTACGTATTGAAATCTAAACTACGGGAGCATATGGTAATGTGTCATCTCTCAATAGTTGTTCACAAGTGTTCCACTTGTTACAATGTCTTCCCTTCAGAAAGTGAATTGAGAACTCACTGTGCTGTGCATACCAGCAAGAATAAATACATCTGCACTTTGTGTAATGCTAACTTCTCATCCAAAGCAAGCATGGCTTTGCATTTGAAGGAAGTTCACAGATGTAAGAAGGGATGTATTTGTGGCGTTTGCTTCCTTGGGTTTTCATCTCGACCAGAACTGGGGCTTCATCAGAATTGCCACTCAGACGATAAGAAATTTAAATGCTCCAAGTGTGGTAAGGGATATGTGGGCAGGGCTTCCTATAATTCACACGTGAACTCTTGTCAATTGAGAACAGATGCACACCAGTGCCAAATATGTGGAAAGAATTTCGTTCGAAAGGGCGACTTGGTTGTGCATTCTTATATCCATGGGTCTGTCAAGAGATTCCAGTGCCATCTCTGTCAAAAAAGGTTTACTCAGAATAGTCGGCTGTACGTACACATAAGGAGTGTTCACTTGAAGCTGAAACCATACGAGTGTGGCATTTGCAAAAAGAAATTCTGTATTAGAGCCAGTCTCATGCATCACTATGCTGTCCATTCAGATGACCGGCCTTTTTCATGTGAACTGTGTGGTAAAACATTTAAGTTAAATATCAACCTTCGTTGGCACATGAGAAAAGTGCATTGTCAAGCCTAATTATTCTAAATGTGAGGACAAAAATGCACATCCTCTGTATTCAATGCAAAGTTCCTTTTGTTTTTCATCTTCTGTTCCTTGATTTCAGGTGAAAATTATAATTATGTGTTCTTAGACGTTGGAATGAACTTGGCTGGCTTTATTCTAATTTATCTTAAAAATATTTTTAAAATATGATCATGAATAAATGTAAATCTCTTCTGAGAAAAACTTAGAATGGACTTAATTGCATTCCTTCCTTGAACACATTTCAATTGCAGTACATATTACTGTGGATTTGCAGATGTTTTCTGCACAAAATATTCTTTCTTGTTGGAGGAGAGAGTTGGATTCTGATTCTAAATGATAAAATATAAAATCACTAAAGAAGAAAAATCATTATAACCCCCGTAAGATGAAATATATTGCATTTGTTTGAAAGATTTTTTAATAAAAGGTACCATTAATAATAATAATAATTTTTATAGGTGCAAGGATCATTATACATGATATAGGATACGTCAGTTATTCACATAAAAAACATTCAAACTCTGCACAATCATAAGTCCTGATCTATGAGGTATTCGTTGACTGAGTATTACAATTTTTTCAGTAGCATTTCTTTAATTTTACACTTAAAAATAACAATTTTTTCAATGTCTTTGTATTTTGTTGGGAGTTTATTATAGAGGCGAATCCCCATAGCTCTAGGACCATGGGAAGTATTACTCGTCCTTACCAATGGAATATGTAAGTTATTCCTCTTTCTTGTCGAATAATAATGTTAATTTGAGTTCTTTTCAAATTCAGCAATATTAGTCTGTACATACATTAAAACATAATATATATAAATACAAGGTAAAGGCAGTAATCCCAATGCCTTGAAGATAGGTCGACATGGAGCAATGATAGGAGCATTTACAATTAGTCTAACAGCTTTCTTTTGTAGTTTAAATATCACAGTAGCACGGGAGGGAGAACCCCAAAACAAAATACCGTTTACCATGCGAGAGTAAAACTCTCCAAAATACAGAGAAAGCAGAACATTGATAGAAACAGTATATCTTGTAAATCTAATCATATAACATTTTGTACTAAGCTTACTAGCTAATTCACAAATATGACGTTCCCAGGTCATATAAGAGTCGAGATGAAGTCTAAGAAATTTAGCCTGGGTGACCTGGAGAACATTGCTCTGGTTGATATTCACATGTAGATTAATATTCACATTATTTTGAGGGGTGGAAAAAATAGGGTTTATTGGACAAAATAAATCACAACTTCAGTAGTAGGAACATAGTATCAGCTTTGTTCATATGTTGTAGATCTTCCACATATTATCTAAAGCTTTTGTCTCATACAATTGACCCTTACTGCAATAATTGGGCAAAATTAGGGGAGTCTATTGAAGGAAAAGAACTTTCAGCCCATCCTTGAGGCACACGTAGATTTTGAAGAATTTTTTGAAGAAATATTGGTCAAGTTTGATAATGAGTCAAATCGGACCAAGGGGGCTCGGAAATGTGTAAGTTTTTTTGAAAAACTGAAAAAATCACAATAACTCCCTTTATATGAAATGTATTGCATTCGTTTGCATTTATTATACTTCCTAAGACTTTAAAACAAAAACTTTAAAATCTACGTGTGTCTCTCGGCTGGGCATAAAGGTATTTGTTGGAGACTAGAGGGCTCACTCACTCAACCAAAACCGTGTGTTTTTTGAAGTGTAAACTTCTTTTGGCCCATTGGGCACTTTTGGCATGGGGAAAATGAGCAAACTTGCTTCATGTACTGTCAGATTTTTCTTTCTGGGGCCCCGCTTAGCATGCCGAATGTAACCTCATGACAACACCACTTCATTAACACAATAAGATGGCGTAGTGGTTAGAATCTGCGTCCCACGTACTGAAGATCCCAATTTCTATTCCTGGTGGTAAAGATTTAATTATGAGAATTTTTTTTGGGAACAACTCTTAAAAAATTCTTTCAGATTTTGTTCTGATCTTGTTTCGTTTATGTTTCCCTAATCAGGATAAAACTATTATTAGCTCTTCCAAAGATGTGACAACTGTGACTTGAGCTGCAGATATTCCAATTTTTCCTTCAGTTACTGGATAATTTCCTATCTTCAGAAGAAGGCTAGAGAATTGTCCAGCAGAAGCATCACCTCTTGAGTGAACTCTTATATTTTTTAATGGGGAAAGTATTTGTACGTGAAGTAACAAAATAAGATTTTTTGATTCATGCTTTAACACTAGAAGGACCAGACCCGTCATTTTGATGGGCAACCTCTACTTACTTAATCATATTGCCTACAATTTTTTTTCTGTCGTCTTAATTTTTTCTGACTTTTATTTATTTTGTATGGTATGTATTCTGTTAAAATAAAATTGAATTTTTTCACATATAAATGGAGTTATACCACCTGTCTACCTGAAAAGACCAACTCCCGTCAAAATGACAGGTTAGGCATTTCTATTTTATTTGTAACGGTAACGCGTGTTTTATTAAGGAAATCACTATTACGTCTGGCCATTTTGATGTTTTAGTTAGCATATTTATGCATTTAACATTCTTTATTACATTTTGAATGGAAATAAGCAGCATATATGCCATATCGAGTGACGTGTGGTAGGTCAGGGCAGGGGAAGCAGGAGCGACGTCATCAGAGAACGTAACCGCTACCACGAGAAAAAGGACATTTTTTACTTGGGAAAACCATAAATGAGTAAACTCTGTAATCCCTTACTGTTGGGGGATCCCTAGTCTCCCTTGGGCGGAAGGGATAAAAGGGTTATGGAAGGAGCAGGGCACAGAAGATCGGTGCCCTAGGCTAGCCCAGGGTACCGTTACCACCTGGAGAAGAAGATTCCCCATTTGGAAAAACCCAAAGAGTGGGACATGTGTACAATCCCTTGTACTACGGCAATTCCTTGTGTCGTGTGAGCAGCAGGGATGAAAGGGTTAGGAAAAGAAAAGGCCGAGAAGGATTATGTCGTGCGTGGGTGGCCTTACAGCGCATATATGAGTGTGGCTTCAGTATCTTTCGCGAGGCTTACAGGAGCAGTGCTTCTTCCTCGAAATTATTTGTAAAAAATTACTCAGTTTTATTGATAAATAAAGAAAAAGATTATATTTATTAAGTTATCAATTAATGTGAACATAAACAAAGAAATATTTAAAATAATTACTACCCGTCAAATTGAGGTGCAATGGTCCTTCTAGGTAGCCATACAACCCCAGTCCTTCTAGTGTTAACTTTGTTTGCATGAGTTAGTCTCATTGTGACAAGCAGAATCTGACGCAAGTCTCCAGCCAATAACATAGTAAGTCCACCCATCAGCTTATTGAAATTTCTGAGAACATTCAGAGTGTTTTTTTCAGCCTCAAAGTAAGTTTTGCGGGCCCCTGTACTCTCATCGCAGACCCTTGGCTTGCAATCTCGTAGTACTTGATGCATAATAGTTTGCTTTGAAACAAAACAAAGCAAAGTTTCCACATGTTGGAGGTTAATGGGCAACTTAAATGCAGAGTGAGCAGTCTTTCCTCTTTACATAATACATAGTGGCCACAATTCCTGAGGATATAGCAGCCAAACCAATGCCGTGAGTACTACTGCCCTTTGCCAGGATAAGTTTTTTCAGTGCCCCCCGGGGCATCTAAGAAATATACTAGGACTTGTCCAGGATCAATACTGTCAAATACCTCTTTTAGGTATGTATCTAGTCGTTTGCCTGTAAGAGAAACTTCATCTGATGATACGTTTTCTGTTAGGACACTGGCATAGTAATAAGATTCCCTAGAATGTTCAAGGTTTGCAAAAGCTCCTTCAAGATTTTCAGGCTGAGGTAAGTCTGTTACATACTTTGTTTGTTGGCCGGAGAGAACAACCTTGCATTTTTCTACCAACTTGCCACACGATATATCTACTGGAAGACAGTCTTTGTATTATTTTCGCAAAGACAACATTTATTCGCCCAAAGACACAATGGATGGGAGAGCTGACAAAACATCAACATCACTGTAAATTGCTCTTACGTATTTTGGAAGGAGATCGACCCAAAGCTGCCTCCTTCCTTGATTCACCTATCATTCCTCAGTACCTATTGCCCAGTGCCAGCGTTGTTAAATTTTGTTTTCAATACCAGTTATTTTAGCATAATTTCAATGCTAGTATTCATGTTGTCCTGGTCGTTCTTCAACTCTGCAATGCAAAGAGAGGTTAGGGTGAAAGTTATCTCTCCAAAGTTATTAATTAAACTCTCAAATTAGTCACTTAACTTTGAAAGCTGAAGGTATGAATATCGAATTTTTAATCTACGAAATCGCATCTAAACTGATATTCACGCCTGATTGCCAAGTAAATTTCTATTGTTGAAACACTGCATTCTTTAATCCGTCCAATTACCAAAATTTCCTTCCAATTTCTTGAATGAAAGTCATTTTGAAACAATGAATACGATCCTGTGATCCACCTGTCATTGCATATTAACTGCGGTGTCAAAATGTTGATTGAATACGAGTACTTTAAGTATAATTTCAATGCTATAATAATGTTCGCTTGGTGCTGGTCGTTCTTCAACTCTGCCATGCTTAAAGGGTTTTGGGTGAGAATTATCACTCCAAATTCATTACTTCAACTCTCAAATTAGAATAGATTAGAATAACTTTTATTTAGAATCCCATGTCCCCTGGGTTCAGGTGGATACATAACACATATGAATTAAATTGCAGAAATACAAATACATTCAAAAATAAATATAAAGGCCTCGAAGGGCATCTAAACAAATGTAGAATACAAAAATATAAACAAAAAAAACACATTAAACGACAATATATCAGTTGAAAACAGGTGTAAAAGTTAACAACTAAATGAACCCTTAAGTAGGCGCGTGGGGTATTTAAAGACCCCATGGGTGTAGCAAACGCAATACATATTTTATAACAAAAATATCTTTCGAAGTTGACCTTTTCAGGAAGAACTAATAGGAAAAAATTAACGGTACGTATGTCGAATTATCCAACATTCAGTATCTATCGTAAAATATAGCAATGTATAATAAACAAATTTGGCGAAGTTATAAACAATTCCGCATGGGGTATTGACTGACCCCACGCGCCCACTTACGTCACAAAGTGAGGTGCGCCTACTTAAGTGAAACATTCCTTTCAAATCGAATAATAGTAAGTAAAATACATGTTTCACAAAATAAGACTCGACTCAATGACAGATCATTACTTAAATTATACAAATCAGTTTCTAACAGAAAAATGTAACATATTATGAGAAAGACCGAGTGTGGTTGCGAAGGTAGTGGAATAATTTTGTCTGGAATAAGTTCACCGATGATGTTTGACGAATACCATATGTTGGGAGAGAATTCCATAGTCTGTTTCTACCGAGAAGGAGTTGTGGAGTAGAGTTGATCTATGGGATTGGATGTTAAGTGCATCAGGAGGGGTGCGCAGGTTTCTGTTTCAAACATCGGAAGTGTATGTAAAGAGTTCGGTTAAATAGGGAGGTTGTTTAAACTTGAGGATTTTGAAAATGAGGGAACTTAAAAAGTATTTCCTGCGGTTCCGTGTTGTAAGGAAATTTGATAAGGGATACATAATAATAAGGCGCGGTTGGTGATCATACGCGGATCTGCAAAGCCTGCTAGCGAGAAGAAATAATAACCTGTGGAATTCATATGGGACAACGAAAAGAAACGAAAAACTTGACAAATGAAGCCTTTCTATCAGGATGGGAAGAATGTTATAAAGAACTTTTTTAAATTACGTAAAATTAACTCCTCTTTCCATTGCTGTTAATTATTTATCGCTGGAATTGTTATTAAGCGAGATATAAGCTATTGTTTGATAAAAAGTCAAAATTTTATAAGATCCACCCATATTTTGTAACATTTATTGAGGTTGGTGGGGGGAGGGGGGTGGGAGGGTTTAATACACCAAAACACAGTCGAATATTATCATTAATAAGGCCGCTATTAATAAACAAAAAGGATTTAACAACTATTTTTTAGGATAAAGCCATATTTTGTAGGATTTTATGATGTGTAATTAGGGAGGGGAGCGGGTGGGTTAAGTACACCAAAACACAGTCGAATATTGTTGTTAATAGGGCCGCTAAAGAGGATTTAGCGACTGGTCCAGCTCGATTGGAATCCCTCTACTGTGGTCGAATTTTGGAATCAGATAAATGAATTGAAGACAAGCATTCAGCTACCTTACAGTTTCAGTCACTTAACCTGAATTTTGAATGCTACAGGCGTGAATATTCACTTAAAAACTACGAAATCACATTTACACGGATATTCACGCCTGGTTGGCAAGGAAATTTCTATTGTTGAAAAGGAAGAAAAATTGATTAATTTGAAATTTAACAACACTATTTTTACCAATAAAAAAACGACATGCATCAGAAAATTGAATAAAAGAATGTAATTTGACATTCTTTTATCCATTCAATGATACAAATTTCCATCCAATATCTTGAGTGCAAGTAATTTGAAACAGCAAAATAAGAGACACCTGCACCAAATTCAATGCTTTTTTATGGGAGTCAAAGTTAACAATATTGGGGTAAATCCTACCCCAAAAAAATGGTTTTTGTGAAAATCTTTTCTTTATGTGTCTCTGCAACATGATCCCACATAGCACACTGCATCCAAAAGGTGCCTTTTTAAGGCAAAGGCACTGTATTCATAAGGCACTCATCAGGCGCCTATAAGGCACCTTTACCGTCTAGCTTAAATGCACATTTTAGGTGCCTATTCAACGTGCCTTAAAAAGCCACCATACAGGCAACTTCTAGGCACATGGAAAAATTACTTCCCATGCTTACAGTTTAAAATCCAGGAGTGAATTTCTCAGTGCATCTCCAGCAGCACAAAATGCAAAACTAAGTTTGAGTATTTTTCTGGGGCTAATTTCTACAAAGTATACATCTCAAGACTGCAATTGAAAATAAATTTCCGGAATTTCAGGCCTGAAAAGATTTAAATCCTCAAGCTACCTCACTGATCCAGGTCTCAATTTACCCCTCTTGAGGTCTTACCATGAGTCTAATCTCTGGGCAATGTTACTAAACAGTGAATTGACCATTAGATCAAACTATTACAACACTAGGGCAGCAAAATATAATAAATAGGCTAATGAAAGGCAAGATTTTTCTAAGAAACAATTTAAATTTATTGCATGACAGGTTTTTTTGGACACTGATTCCTTAACCATTTCCCATCTTCCAGCTGCGTAATTTGCTGCTTTCAACAAAAAATATGATACATGCCTCGTGAAGGCCTTTTGAAGGCGCCTGCAAAAGGCTTAAGGCACTAATGCCTAATGATGGCACCTCAAAGGCGCCGGTTAGGCACATTTTGGAGGCAGTATGCTACGTGGGATGGGGGAAAGAGACCCTCACAAAACGTCACCATTTGTAGCAGGAGTATGGGTCGATGGGTGAATGAATCAGTCAATCCGGATATTCCGTTTGTGTGTGCGAATCCCATCAGTTTATGTTGTGAATGCATATTCCACCACACGTCATGAATAAATGACTCATGTTGGAGACATAAGGTAGAACCTCTACTACAAGGACCTTCGATAACATGCCCTGATATTTTCATATATTACAGAGAAATTATCCCTTAGTCGATTGTAAAAAAGTAATTGGAGGTAATCGGCCATTTAGCGCTGATAACAGGATTTGAAAATCATCATTTTCAGCCTCAAATTGCTCATATGGCGGAATGGTGTCGTCCCTCACTTCAACATTTAATTCCTCGAGATTTTTCTCGACTAGGCTACCTCAAAAACGACCATTTAGCGATTAAAAAATCAACAGATACAATGAATTTCTTTCAGGTTAAATTATCGGCCATTTAATGAAGATATTTATGATTGAAAAGCGATGAAGGGTCTTACTTTATTTTTGTAGTCGCCATATTGAAACAGACT
The DNA here is from genome assembly GCA_963573305.1 of Pyrrhosoma nymphula. NCBI lineage: Eukaryota > Metazoa > Arthropoda > Insecta > Odonata > Coenagrionidae > Pyrrhosoma > Pyrrhosoma nymphula. Next base: position 62,662,131 of record OY754340.1, on the reverse strand, counting down.
TGGCAACTATGTTCGAGGATTAACAAAAACATTGGAGTGAAAATATGCAAACAAACAAAGGTGCCGGACCGGAGTGAAACTATGATATGTTGACCAGCTATACAGTATTGTCGAGTTCATCGTCAGCAATTATATAGAATACATATATTTTAAATTACGTTTACATTAAAAGAGCAAAAGCACTCACTAGTTCTGTTGTTTTAATTCATCCCTATTTTTTTAAATAATGCAGCTTTACTGCAGTTCCAGAGAATGTTTTTTAATTCCTCTGAGACATGGCGTCAATATAAAAGCCATTCTTCACATGACAGGATTACTTGATTTTGAAGAAAACTCATGTACTGTACAGCCATGTTGATTGATATAAAATTATTACCAATTATTATTAATAAAATTTTGAGCCATTTTATCTTGTTGCTGTCGAGTTTATCTATGTAATGAAAGCAGTACTTCGAAGTGCAGGTTCTACTTTAAAAAGATTATTTTTCTATTTAATGACTGATAATTGTGGTCATGTATAACTATATTTTTGCACTATTAAACAGCAATAAAACTAAGGTAATAAGAATAGCGAAGACAGAAGGGCCCTTAACAATATATGGCTGGAGGAAGAAAAAATAAAACAAGTAATCTCTTTCAAGTACCTGGAAAGTATAGTTACACAGAGTGGCAACTGTACTAAAGAAATTAAAAGCAGAATTGGGCAAGGAAAAGTAGCATTTAGCAAGGTTAAGGAACTGGTGACAGCAAGGAACATCAAGAAGGATATTAAGAAAAGTTTTGCAAAATGCCTTATATGGAGCATTGTGTTGTATGGATGCGAAATGTAGATGTTGAAGAAGAGAGAAGAAAAGTACTTGGAAAGCTTAGAAATGTAGTTATGGCGACGAATGGAGAAGATTGGATGGAATCATATAAGATCACGAATGGAGAAGTGCTAAGGAGGATTGGAGAAGAAAGAAGTATACTGAGAGAAATTAAAAAGAGAAAGGCAAAATTGATTGGACATGTTTAAAGGAATAAAACAGCCTACAGAAATTAATAATAGAAGAGAAGAGAGAAAGGAGGAGTTACGGAATGCTGAGGGATATAAAAGGAGTTATGCAGAGATGAAGAATATAGTGGTCCAGGACAGGATGCTGTGGAAACAACGCTACCGTTGTAACCTGTCTGCGGACAGATGCACCAATGATGATGATGAATATTACAATATTTACTTCGTACAGAAGCTGAAATTAAAAAATACAATTCGTATATGGTCTCCATATTATGACTAGGGAAAAAGATCTTGCTCAAATTGCTTTCACGACTTGAATCTCACTATAAAAATGCTATACCTTCCACTCCCCTGTAAATGTAGGCTACAGAACAAAAGGCACATGACATGAGGTTACCTAATAACATACTCATGCATATCATCCTATCCAAAATCAAAGGAATCATTTAATTTTAAGGAAACTAACGAAAGCAAGATAGTTATTAACAATAAATAAGAACATACTATAAATAAGACGATGCATTGCAATCATCAAGCATGAGAAAACGAAAGAAAGTGCTTTCTAAAATATAAAAAAATTTAGTTTAGTTATAACATATCAAATCATAATAAATTTTACTTTATTTTGTGATGGTGATTTTTGATTTTACCAAAGAGGTCTAGGAGAGGAATCAAATAGATATTTAATTTCCTGATTATATGTCGAGTAATATGTATTCAATTCGAGAGTAGTTCATGTATTTCTGCTGATACTAGAGTTTCATCAATGCCCTACGATTTGGGAAAGATATGCAGCCGGCAGCGACATGATTGTGTTGAAGCACTACATACATATCAGGATGAGAATTTGTTGCATCCGGGTCACTCAACGTAGCCTGGAGGTGTATGTACTTTGGCCATAGCACAATCACACATTTCACTTATATTTTATTGGTCCAACGAAAGGCACTAGCTGTCATCTTATAACGTCGAGGTTCAGAAGGAGTGACGGCATTATTTTATTAGTCCTGTCAATTAAACACTTTGTCAAAAATATCAGCAAGTACATGGCTAATTTTTTTGGGCCAGAGAATCAATAACAGAGGCTTCCAATGTAGTCGTATTAGCAACAATTTGGGTCCTAAAACTGCCAAAAAATCTATTTTGTTCCTGTATTGGCCTGATTAAATTTTGGCACTAATTTAATACTGCAATGTTGTAGGTATTAACAATACCTACAATTTGAGAGGTCGAAGGTCAAAATTGCACATTTAGCAATCGTTTTAGTTGCAGAAATGGGGTAAAAATTGATATTTTTTTATATTTTTAACTATTGAAAAAATAAAAAAATAGTTTAAACTTTGTCCAAAGGTGACTCTTAATATACTTCTGAAATACGTATGAAATGGGCGTATTTGTTTAAAAGTAATTTAAAATGATTATATCGCTATATATATATATATATATATATATATATATATATATATATATATATATATATATATATATATATATATATATATATATATATATATATATATATTATTATTTTAAATATATATATATATATATATATATATATATATATATATATATATATTATTTTTTAAATATATATATATATATATATATATATATATATATATATATATATTTTAAAAAAATCTCTATTAACTACGATACACTGAGGTCCTATCTGAAGCATGTAACATGTTTCTAGAATTATATTTTATTGGTCCAACGAAAAGTGCGGTAAATGCATTTGCTGTCATCTTCTCACGTTGAGGTTCAATAGGAGTTAATAAATTATTTTTATAGTCTAGTCTTTTAAGCACGTTTTTGTCAAAAATACAGTACATTGCTATGATTTTGGGTCGGAGAATCGATATCCGAGGCCCACCCACTTCTATATTGGTCCAGTTAGCAACAAATTGGGTCCTAAAAATGCCATAAAATCGACTTTTGTTCCTGTATCGGCCGTATTAAATCTTGGCTCAAATTAACTTCAGGAATATTGTAGGTATTAATAAACACCTATAATTTGAGAGGTCGTTGGTCCAAATTGCACATTTAATTATCAATACAACTGCAAAAAAGGGTAAAATTGGCTATTTAAAAGATATTTAATAAGTTTTGAAAGAATTAAGAAAATCTCTTCAGACCGTCTGCAAAGCTGGCTCTTATGACTTTTGAATACCTACTTCCAAAATGTGGACAAAAACGCCTTATTTGTTTAAAGTTATTCTAATTGTTTATACTTCAAAGTTTAATTTAAAAATTAATTCTCCTAAATCTACGATACAAGGAGGTCAAATCCGAAGTGCGTAAGATGTTTTTGGAGTTATAATATTCTACTTGAAAAAAAGTCGATTTTTATTAAAAACAAAATAGTTTAAAAGTGGGGTATGTTTTTTACTTATAAACAGTCTATTATTTTTAACGCACATGTATTGCGTCTTCATATTCTACAAGATGCCATTCTTCTGAGTTTTTTAAAAGTCCGCACATGCATCTAAATTTCATATTGCCTAAATTGTTTAAAACTTTATCGTTGGCTTGTTTATTGACATTTGAGAATGAAATTTTATGTACACATGAATGAAGATTTGTGTTTTCTATCTAAAAAATCTTTCTCCAGAAAAATAATTGTCAAAGTTCTTAAATATAGCAATGCCAAAGGATAAATTTACCAAATTACCGAACTCCAAATGTTCATTTTGGAGTTCGGTAAATGTGGTGGGGGTAATTGATTGGTCCGTCGGGCGGGATAAATGATTTGCTGACTTCAAATCTGTAGACGTGTTAGTAATTCCGTTAAATATGATCAGATTTGGACCATTTCTTTTTAAAAAGGGGTAGCTCGACGAGCTTATCACGAATTTGGCCTTCAAAATTACTAAAAAGACCATCCAAGGTCCCAAATCGCTAAGTTATTTTTTTATTGATAAAATTTATTCTCCAAAAACTTTGTTTTGCGTAAATCCGATTCCATATTATTCATCATCAAACTTTATAATGTGATTCAGCTTTGGAGAAAGTTTGCACTAGTTCTGTTATTTTTTTCAAAAGTTATTATGTACTATATATTTTTTAATAAATTAAATATGTTGTAATAGCTATTTTTTACCCCTTTTTGCAATTATATCGATAATTTAACAAGTAATTTTAAACCTTTAACCTCCTGATTTCCAAGTGAGGAAGAAACTGTGAAAAACAATGAATCAGATGAAGAAGAAACTTCTTAAGGAAATAAATATGGAAACTTCTTCGTTTTTAGCCCAAAATTTTCCCTCTATAAATTCCTCAAAAATGGATCAAATGTGAAAGGTAAGCTTGTTTTTATGGAAAAATTGAAAATAGATTTTTCTCTCTTCATTCTAGGCAAAAAGGTGTCCCTTGCGTGATCTTCAACCTGCATTTAGGATGTTTCGAGATAAGTGTGGTAGAATAGCTGAGATTCTACACGATTACTTGCGGTAAAAATCAGTCGTAAAATATATCTCGAGTGCTGAAATAAATATTATATCGTATCAAGTGACTCCAAGTAGTAGGTTCATAGTAATTCGAGTATATCTTATTAATTTGTTAATTGTCCTAATGATTCTCGCTTTTGAAAGACGCAAAATGAGCGAGCCGAGCCGGCTAAACAAATGAAGAACAGAATTCAACGTGTGTTTTGGTAAAGTTTGTAAACAACTTGTTGAGCTCTCGAAAGATATATTAAGATTCTATCTAAATGACTCGTTTTAAAGAACATGTGTCGCGACTTGAATCTTGTAGAATGTGCTACGAGGTAAAGAATTCATTTGTGGATATTTTTGAAACGGTAGTATTTAGAGATGGCTGTATTTTGGCGGATAAACTCAACGAGTTGTACGGATTCGAAGTAAGTTGGTTACCATTTAAAAACCTAAGCGCCACTTCGATGGAAAGAGATAACTTAATTACATTAAAACATTTGTAATTTTCCATTCGAGTCAAATTAATGCTCGTTCCTTCAAGTTCATTCCATATTAAAGGTGTCTTAATTTTGAGAAGAAATTGTTCTGTGTTTGGAATACTGTCCAACTACGTTCCTGGAAAATGTTGTTGGCCTAACTTTGTGGAAGTCATTACGGAGGAATTAAAATACCTTAGTCAATTTCACTTGTAAGATTTATTGTCAGGACCCGGGTTTCGACACCTCGTGTCATCTTCTGGTAGTAATGTCATTTCCACACTTTCGACAAGTATAATTTCGACACATATTCAATGCAGTAAGACCTAATGATGACACAAGTGTCGAAACACAGGTCTTCACAAAAAATCTTACAAGTGGAATTAACTAAGGTATTTTAATTATTCCTTATGTAACTATTTTCAGCGGTGAGCATTGCTTTACTTAAGTGGCCATGTGTAAAATATGTATCAATTTGCTGAATGTTCGATCTAGGCTGATAGCTAAAGATTTAAGTTTGATTTTATCATTTATTTTCTCCCTCATGTCCATTCCCTCAACTGGTGAATGAGATTCAGAAATATATGCATCCTTTTTTCATGTGGATGTGTTTAATAGATTTATTGTTTTGTTGGTACTGCTAGAGACATGGGGATATACTTTTTATATCCGGAGGAAGTCTGTTATATATGATGGGTGCCTTTTTGGCTTTTTAACAGGTTATGATCCAGGATATGGATGTCCATTGTGTGTCTGGTGTTGGAAGTCGCTATTTGCTGGAAATATATCTGGGTGCTGCCTAATGAAAACTGCACAGTTTAAAATGAACAGAGATGGAAGGGTTAAGATTCCTAATGTTTTGAATAGAGGCTCTCAAGGACAGCGATAGGGAACTAGAAACATAACTTTTTCAAAGCGTGCTTTTTTATGAGTGAGTCTCAATGTTAATTACTGTATTCCGATTCCAGGCCTCTCCGGACGATGATCAGTCAAAGTTCATTTGTATTGATTGTGTGAGGTCAATTATGATGCTCGGAAACATGACGTACGGCCTGTGGAGTACTTTGGATTATTTGGTGCGAATGCACGAAGACAAGCAGGCAAGTGACTAAATCGAAATTGAATGCATTTTGTGTTGACACTGCAGTAGATAGAGTAGTAACTATATGTAAGATATTAATGAGGCGGAGCGAGATGAAAATAAATTGTTAAAAAGTGTTTATTGCCATGGGTGAATGCTTCTATACTTATTGTTAGTTATGATGCTCACACTACTATGCTGGGGTTTACTCAAAGGAATGAGATTTGCTTTTTTTCACAAATAATATCCATAAAAGCTGCATTTTGGCGTTAGGCGTACCTACAGGTGTACGTATCTGTACCTGATGACAACTGATTGGGGTATAATATTCTGTAGTTTCAATAAATACATTTCATAGAAAATAGCCAGTTGTCATGTATTGAGTATGACTTCCGTTTGTTGAATCCGGCAGTATTTCGTCACTTTGACTATATTAAAGATGGGAAAATTACCGAAATTTTCATCTGATGTAAATTACCACGTGGTAAACTACGGTAATCTTCGAAAATTACCATAATTTTTCAGTATTTTTTAGTTTTCAGCATTTAACAGCAAATGTATGGTTAAATAAGAAAGCCAATAGCAATAGGAAGGGAATAACGATGTTTAAACAATGCTTAATATAACATTAATCTATTAGAAATTTTTAAAATTGTAAAAAGAACTACAGAAGCAACACGCAATCTGGCTTTCTTTTGTCAAAGTATGAGAAATCTTCAAGAAGAATGTTCTAATACATTACTCTTATAATGTTATAAACTTATAATTGAAGTAAAACATTCCAAAAATGAGTAGTACATGCCTCAATTTATAATTAAACACGTAGGAAATGTGAACTTGGCTTAAAAGAACATGTTGGGAATTTATCTGTATAAAAAATTGTCTCAAATGTAGCTGAATTATCTATAAAATTACAGTAATTTAAAGGGGTGCGGTAATTTACGAAAAATACGGTGGTAATTTGTGGAAATTACCGAGGTAATTATCAGAGTGGCACATCTGTAGGTAGTCTTACCGCTCCGAGCTTCAGCTATAGCAGTTACACAAAAGAATGGACGTCAGCTAGGGAAGTCTGGTATTTCCATACGCTGAAGAACGGACGTCAGTTATATAGCAGTCACGAGTTGTCGGAAAGTGACTGCCGCCAAAGTATTTGGGAAGGGTATTCCCTCACCCTTCGAGTCCCAACTCAGTGGGCGCCCCAAGACCTTTACCTGGACAATTCTGCTCGTCCATTAGCAGCCATTCTTTCAGATTGTTTCTGCCGTCACCAATTGCATGCGCAATGGTTTTCTAAAAATTATTATTTGATGTATTTTCCAAAATATTAAGCATTGAAATGAAGTCCTTGTAATTTATTAAACATTTGCAAATTTTAAGTGAAATTCTAGTTCTAAAACGAATGGAGTTGTCTTCTGTTTCCTTTGAATTTCTTGTTTACATCGTTTCTTCTCCATAATTCTATCCTAAATATTTAATAACTTGATTTAATGTAATAATTTGAGGCTAATAGAACTGCCTTCTACTCATTGGAAATTCATATTAAAAAATAGACACAACCAAAGTACTTTTTCAGTTCTTATTTTCATGGCTTGGAGCGAATGTAAATATAGCTCGTGTGTACATATGTGTGACACATGGTAGAGAAAACGTTCATTTGGCTAAACATAAGCAGGAAAGGTCCTCATCAATCAGCCTCAATGATCTACAGTAAGATTCCTACTTCAATTAAATGTTTAGCAAGCCAAAATGTCTTTAAATATAAATTAAAAGAACTGCTTATTTATAAATGCTACTACAGCGTAGATGAATTTTTGAGTGATAAATTTTTGAAGTCTGTATATTACTGCTTGTTTCTTCTTTTGTATGTATTTTTATATGTAATTTTTTTGTATGTAATTTTTTGTATGACTATAAAGTCTTATGTTGTACTTGTATAACCGACAGGACATTAAAGATTATTGTTATTATTACCTTTTCTCGTGTGGCTCCCATAAAAACTCCAAAGCCTGAATTAAAAAGAAGGATGAGAAATATGATTTTGCAGTTTCATCTGAGGAAATTTAATGATGAAGTTATTTGCCTGGATTAATATCCTAAAATCATTTATGTTACTGCAGGTAATTCATTCAAAATTTTAAAATGAACGGGCAAGCACTAGGAATTCATTTCAGACATCCATGCTATCATGTTTGCAACGAGTGATTGTTTAAAAAAATCACTGTGCATGCAATAAATGGACAGAAACCACATGCTCTGAAAGGGAAAATGGTAAGGTGTCGAGACCAGGTGCCGAGGGAAGGGACTCGATTGCCACTGAGAAGAGAAGGAAGAGTTGAAACACTACGCTGGAGTATGGAGGCATTTTCTTTCGAAATGCCTCTGCGCACAGATGAACTGAGGGTCTCACCAAGCTCTGCATACTATTGATATTTTTGTGAAAAGTTCATTGGTGCGAAAGGGTTTAGGCCGTGTTCCATTCTACGTAGGGTGCACCCTAGGATGTGATTGTTTTTTTATTATTTCTCAGATTTTCAATTTCAACCTCTCAAAATATTCTATTGGGTAAAGAAAAGATATCCTAAAAAATTCAGCTCGAATAGTTAACGTATGGAAGTTACTCATGAGGCATAAATGCAGTGATGTTTAATTTTCCTGATTGGAGAAAAAAACATACAGTTGAGGACCTCAAATTCGTAATCCCAAAATTCGGAAAACCCAAAATCCGCATGAATTTGAAGCTAAATTTTCAAACTCCCTCCACATGTTTTTTCGTTCTACCGCCACCCAGCACCACTATCGCTTCCAGTCGTGGAACTATTGGAGACGATTCATGTTAGATTTACGTGATCTTACTGACGTAAATTTGCTTGTCAGGTGTTATACCTCAATTTAGACCTTTTAAGATGAATGAAATGCCTTAATCTTAATGAGGACCCAAAATACAGAAAACTCCAAAATCCAGAAATCACTCGGTCCCATGCTTTCCAGATTTGAGGTCCTGTACTGTAATTTCGAGGGGTAATGCGCCAAGTTACAGTCCTTTACGGCCAAAATTCACTCCATTTATACGTATGTGCAACCGTTTTCCACAAACACAATATTTTAGCGGGGGCTATTGCCGTGCGCCCCACACACAACACCGTGCCGGGTGCACGTTGGCCTCAGTCAACTGATTCCTCGTCCTGCACCCTTCATTCTCTACGCCCCCCTCTCGCCTCCCCGAGCTAGGGTCAAGGGAGCCATGTCCCGTGCGTGACAATTTTACAGACTGCTGGTGATATACTCAAAGTTACTATCCAAACAGCCTTTAGCTCAAATTGAAGCATGTGTATGTAATCATTTACTTCAAAAAATATTCTTGTGAGCGATGATTCAGTGGTACTGCACTCGGCGTGATCCTACCAGCCAATGGTCTGACACTACTCACATTACACCAATGGTTGAACACATTTCACCCAGAGCACTTTAGCGGTCAGACGCTAACTATCAGCACGACATGTATACGCTTTAATTGAATATCTGGCAGATTTAAGTAGAAAATTGCCTATTTATTTCTCAGGGGAAACTTAAAAAGGTAATTGTATAATCAGTTCTGCATCCTGAAAAATACTGGAATCAGATTGCAGCGCAATAATGCCGTACAGTTCTTCTCTTGGCGTTTTCGCAGTGTGTACTTTCTCGGCCATCTTCTTTGTTTACTTACGGTTGCGATGGCGATTTCTCGTGTGTACCCAGGCGTATTTTAAATGGACGCTGATTAACGTCTTACAACAAAGGAATAACTACTGCATTTTTTCACAAAAAATAAAAGATTTATGGCAAAAGCATACAATCTTTATATTTTTCACGCGTACGTATTTTCCATTTGCGCCTGAAACAATTGGCGCTAGTAGTATTCCATACGAGATATCGCAATTCCGTCAGACGCTTGCTACCAGCCATCTCATGGAACCCGATAGACTTTAATAGACATGCACTTTTAAGTATTTGTCGTAAAAGAAATAAGAAAACTGCTTGGCATTGAAAAGTCTCCCCTGGGGAATTAATACATCAGACATGAATGATTCACAGAAAAAGTTTCATTATAATAAACATTAATTTGATCGAAGATCATGTTACATTAGATATGTAGGAGATAAAAGGCACATCACAGAATTATAAATATAGACACAGTACATTACACATACACTCAGTGTATTACAATATGCATTCAGATATTTAAAACTTTGAGCTCAAATATTCTTTTACAGAATAAAATATTTTGGAGCGAAAAAACTTTAATATATTTTTTCTGAATACTTTAACCTTAGTTTCAGATTTAAGCTCAGATGGTAGATGGTTATAAATGATTAAGCCCATGGACATTGGTGGACATGCATGGCAGTGGTTGTCCTTACAAAATTTTGATGAAGGTTATATATTGTCACAAATTCATCATAACATGAGTACAACGTAATACGAAAACATATTATTGTCACAATTCCAGACAATATTACTATTTAATGGTGGACTTAATTGCGTCTTTGATAGTGAACAAGCCGAGAAGAATATGCTGGAAACATTTATAGCGTGCTCAGCATGATCGTTAACCACGCGCAAAGGCTTCATTTCATCTCGACTGCTTCCGCAATTGCTGTTTTTGGGTCATGTCACAGGATCCTCTACCGAAATATCTTGTGGAATACTAAGTACTGGAGAGAAAGACAGGCTACTGACCGTGACAAAATCTGCCTTCACTAACTTATTGCTTATTATAATGTTGGCAGTAAAGTAAAAGAATTGTAATTGACCAAAGCGCAATAACTTAAAAGAAGAGACTAACTTAGAAGATAAGGGTGCATAATAGTGAAATGGAAAACGACCTAAGTCTTCCAATTCCTTTCCCTGTTCCATTCCACACTTCATTGCTTGTTGTCATCTTACTAACCAATTCCAAACATGATCTAAGACATTCTGTTTCCTTCTGATAAGTCCTTCCCTGCATTTGTGAGATATTATGGAGGTAGAAACATCAGCACGTATACTGTTACCCTCACACGTTAATGGCAAGTTATTTATGTACAGTAAAAACTATGTGCTCCCCAATATTGAACCTGAATTGAATTATATTTAGGATAACTTTTTCAAAGTGCACTGCGTATTTTATTTACTAAATGTCTGCAACGGACAGAAGCGACATAATTAGAGTGATGCATTGTGGACAGATATTTATGATAATTCCTTCTTCTCATGCTCCATCATTGAATACAGAAAAGCAGAGTGAAAGATTAAGACGATCCATGAACATATTATTTGCTTCATTCTTCTTTCAAGCCTTTCAATTCCTTTCCCCTGTCCCATTCCACACTCCATGACTTTTTGTCATCCTACTATCCCCTGCCACCAGCTTGAGCAGTATCTCTCAAGGGAGCATCTGGATGTAGACTTGATATTTGATTTCGTTCTTTTAGATGGAGACGACGTCATTCAACATCCCCAGAGAATCACTCGACTTCCTGTTCTCACCGAAGAAAGAATGCATCTCCCAATCTGTTGCTCTTCCAAATGACATTGATGTGTCCAGGACATCTGAAATGGAATGCAGTGAAAACAATGGCATGGATTGCGAAGGGAGTGACATAGAAGAGCCAGTGGAATATTGTTGGTGTTTAAAGTGCAATGCAGAATTTCTTAATAAGGAAGAGCTGAGGATCCATGTGAAAACGCACGACAGTTCTGTGAGTCGCGATAACTTCTGTGAAGCAACTGAGTCAGTTGAGTCAAGTATGGAATTCAAGTTGCTTTCAGGTGAATTCAGCCTTTTAAAGAATCGATTGTGTTGTGCTAATTGCCTAAGAGAGTTTCGGAGTGAGAAAAGATTGGTGAAGCACATAGAGAGACATGATTTCAAATGCAAACCGAGGAGGTTCGAACGTTTGATTAGCTTGCTGAAGAGTTTGAAATCCACTAGTCCAGAGGGTAACACCTTGTTAAACATTCCGACTTGCAATTCCAGTTCTGAAATTGACTCTAAAATTCATTATTCCAAGGCATCTCCAGTAAGTGGTTCATTGGATTCTGGTAGTAGTGAGGATTCCAAATGTTTTCAGCTGGGAAATGAACGTAAAATAGATGTGAGTACACACAGTCACGGCAAAGCAACTACTGAATACTCAAAGGGTTTTCCAATTGTTAAAACTCGAAATATTTCTAGGGTATCAACTGCTCATGTCGGATCTAATCCTTCATTATCTCATTCCCTTAAGCAAGACATTTGTGATGTTAATAATCCTACAATAGATGCTGATGAAATTAAGAATGATTCGGCAAAGCTTGGAAAGTCTCTTGAAAGTCGTGTTCCAGATGCACTTAGTCCCGTAATGGATCAGAAATTATTTTTTAGGAAAGTAACGAGTGTTGATGGAGGCATTGTGATTTGCGATTATTGCAATAAGTCATACTCAATAAAATCTAAACTGAGGGAGCATATTGTGATGTGCCATCTCTCAATAGTTGTTTACAAATGTTTCACTTGTTACAGTGTATTCCCTTCAGAAAGTGAATTGAAAACTCACTGTGCTGTGCATACCAGCAAGAGTAAATACATCTGCACTTTGTGTAACGACAACTTCTCATCCAAACCAAGCATGGCTTTGCATTTGAAGGAATTTCACAGATGTAAGAAGGGATGTATTTGTGGCGTTTGCTTCCTTGGATTTTCATCTCAAGCGGAACTGGGGCTTCATCAGTTGTGCCACAAGGCAGATAAGAAATATAAATGCTCCAAGTGTGGTAAGTCATACATGAATAAACGTTATTACAATGCACATGTGAAATTGTGTCATTTGAGAAAAGATGCACACCAATGCCAAATATGTGGAAAGAACTTTGTAACCAAGCACACATTGGATAATCATTCTTATACCCATGGCTCTGTGAAGAGATATTCCTGTCATCTCTGTCCAAAACAGTTTACTGAGAATGGTCAGTTGCATTTACACGTCCGGAGTGTTCACTTCAAGCTGAAACCCCACGAGTGTGGGATTTGCAAGAAGAAATTCAGCATTAGAAGCAATCTCACGTATCACTATGCTGTGCATTCAGATCTTCGGCCTTTTTCTTGTGAACTGTGCGGTAAAACTTTCAAGTTAAAGTACCAAGTTCGTGTACACATGAGAGGAGTGCACGGTAAGACTTGATTATTTTGAAAGTTAATGGATATGATGGAAATTCCAATCATTTGACACGAGTATTCTATTTGTTTCCCAACCTTCTGCTCCTTGATATCTGGTTGAATTCATAATTGATGGTTGTTACATCTTAGTACAAACATGGATGACTTGATTCCATTTTATCTTGTACTTATTTTTTAAAATTTTATTTAATAAAAGAAACAAATTTGGGAGAAAAACTCCGAGTATCTCTTTATTGCCTTCCATAAGTCCACCCAGGGTGTCCGGCGACCTGGAAAACCTTGAAAACCGGGAAAACTCAGGGAAATATTTTGTTCTGGAAAACTCAGGGAATACTCAGGGAATTTTTGTATTTTTCCGAAAAACCCTGGGAAATGCATGGCAGCTGATTTCCATTAAGGCAGAGAGAGAGGTTTAACCTGCGCCTTTGCTTGCATTATACTCAGCGTAGCCTTGTGCTCCCTGTTCATTGAATACTCTTTTCATAGCTGTGTGCCCGCTCTCAGCCTGTGCTTCGTCATCCCACTCCACTCTCCCTATGCGCAGTCTAGGGGGCCGATTGCATAACAAGGCAAATTCCACACGGAATAATTCCCATGTAAAATGGCCGCTACGAATGGAATCGGAATCGATGCCGAAATCTGTCGCCGGAAACAGAATTTCACGCGGAAATCAATATTCTGTTCGAAGAGCTGTACGAATGGAATTTTTGGTGTTGCCAAATTTATGAGAAATCTAAACGTCTGAGCATGCGCAGTGGCATTTCCCGCATTATACGAAAACCATTCAGCCAGCAACCTAAATGGATAATTGGGTATTGCTATATATGTAATTGATAATCCTTTCCAAATAATCTCCACCCTCCTCGTTTTAATGTTTGCAGAAATGTTTTTGAAGGAGCGGAAATACATTTTGCGGTCACTGCATATGGAAATCACGGCTCTCGGGTTCGTAGTCGACAGGGCCACTGTACAGGGTCAATCCAACCTAATTAAAATTCGTGAATTGTCCAAAAAATACAATTTTTTTTTACATACTTGAATGCTTTTGGGCGTTAGATCCGTACCTATCACAAAGCAATTAATCCACAGTTTCCAAAATGTTCATGTAAAGTACAGTGAAGCCTTTGGGGAGAAGATGAAAGGTACCAAGGTCTCAAGAGAAAAAGAATAAGAAAGAGGTACATACTGCAAAAATTTCAGGAGCTGCAAACCAAAATAACGTAATTTCTTGAAAAGCCGAGAAATTTGTTGCTGAAATTGAATCGGAAATGCACTCATTGAAAAATGTCACACCAGTTTCTTTTATTTACATGTTCTTTATCAAACTAGTCTGAATCTACTTTATTGTGTTCAAATTGCACCTGACTCAGAATTTTGTTGTCAGTTAACCGTTTTTGTTTATTTGTTGGTTGAAATAAAACCTGTAATACTCCACATTCCTTGCATACTCTAATATATTTAACTCAAAGTAGAGACCGAAATTTCTCGTATTTTTCATGTTGGCAAAATTATGCCAATTTTATTAGAAATTAGTTAAAAATATGTTGGAAACAAAGTGCAACAAGATCCTGGAAAATGTAAAACATTTGCCTGGAAAACCTGGAAAACTCAGGGAAAAAAGAAATTGAGATTCACCGGACACCGTGCCACCTCTTCTGCATTATTACTGTGTATTTAGTATTTTTTTACAGCTCATTATATTCTAACTGGGAGAAACTCTTCCAAGAAAGAAGCATTCATCTTCACTGTGACTCTGAGGTGTCCTAATCCCCTACCGAGGCTAGTGCCGGTTCTAGAGATGGGCCACTTCGAAAATTACCTCGGTAATTTTTGTGAATTACCACGGTATTTTTTGTAATTTACCGCGCCCTTTGAAAATTACCCTAATTTTTCAGATAATTCACCAATAATGTTTGAGATAATTTTTCATGCATATAAATTCCCAACATGTTCTTTCAAGTCAAGTTCACATTTCCTACGTGTTTAATTATAAATTGAGGCATGTCAGACTCATTTTTGAAATATTTTAATTGAATTATGACATTATATAGCAATGTATTAGAATATTCTTTACTTAAAATAAAACATTATATATGAGTAATGCAGTAGAATATTCTTCTTACAAAATTTCTCATACTTTAGCAAAAGAAAGCCAGATTGCGTGTTGGTGCTGTAGTTCTTTGTGCAATTTAAAAAACTTCTAATAGATAAATGTTGTATTAGGTATGGTTTAAACATCATTATATTCCCTTCCTATTGCTATTGGCTTTCTTATTTAACCATACATTTGCTATCAAATGCTTAAAAATAAAAAATACTGGAAAATTATGTTAATTTTCGAAGATTACCGTAATTTACCACGTGGTAATTTACCTCAGATGAAAATTACCTTAATTTACCTCATCTCTAGCCGGTTCCATGTTAGTATTCGTACTGCCATGCTGGTATCCTTAAAATTCGTCATCTATGTGGTTGGGGGAGGTAGCTGGGTTCTAATTCAAAATGATGGCGTAGAAAATCTTGAATGCAGAATGTCTGGGACTTACGTCTTCTGCGTTGAAGATTTTTCTAGCTTTCAGAGAGCACATCTTTAAAAGAGCTCCATGAATGGATAAGAAATTAAATGTAATATGTGCTATGCAAACAATTAAATTGGCGAGAAATTATTTTCTACTTTATAATATTATATCAAATTATATTTTATCCACATGTAAATAATAATGCTGTTTAATAAATTAGTAAATGATGATTTATTAACAAGTTTCATACAAATCATCTACACACTACCCCGCAAGCTGCCTCAATAGGACACCAGCCGTTTGCATATAAAAAGGAAACGCTCTAATGAAATTACGCCTAACATTTATTAAAGTCCCTTATTGGTCGAGGGATAAACTAATTCCCATACCTATCCGTTCGGCAAAATATCTCTCCTGTCGCTTCTGTCGGTACCTGGAAGTATACTGGAGTTCTAATATGATGTTTTCCGTTTTGCTCTTAAAGATATCTATTCTCAATTACTCAAGCAATCTAAGCCTAGCGCGCAGCCTCCTAGTCTCTAGCGGCTCCCAGCCTAATTCGTTTAACATCTGTGTAATGCTGTCTGTACGCCTGTAGCAGTTTTTGACGAATCGTGCAGCTTTCCTTTGTATTTTATTAAGTTCCCAGATTAAGTCTTTCTGCTCCGGATCCCATATGCTCGCTGCATATATTCAAGGTGTGGCCGGACGAGTGCGTCCATTTATGCCAAATCTAGCTAATCATGGAAGCAGAATAAATATATTTTTTTAGGAAATGAGGGTCCTTTGGAAATTAATATTTTAGAACTACATATAATGGTTCCAGACATTTTTCACTGTAACTTATCATAGTGCTCATAAGACAGGGATATTGGTTGTAACCTCACCCGGTCACGTTTTAGTTTCCTATTAAAAGAACTTCAATAAACCTTCACCATTACCCAAACACTTAAAATCTTACCTCCTTGCTGAAGGGATTAATGGAAAACATTAGACAACATATTAATAAAAACTCTTTGCTCAATTAATTACATAGTATAATACTTTCTTTTAATGAAAAATATTTGATTAAGTTATAACAACATCAATATTTAGAGCTTTTTAAAAAATGTATTGGATCCAATTTACAATGTTACTCTCTTATGCTCCAATTATTATATCTCTACATTATTTTAGACAGCAGTCTTTTTATAAATGGAGGTTATTGTTTTTTTTATGGCATTATTATTCTTGTCTCTCTTATGTGGCTGCGGATATGATTTCGTGGTCTTCCTCCTTCCTTATTTTCAATATTCGTACGGTTTCTGTCTTGGGTTTCCTTCCTGGCCTCTTTATAAATCCCTGGTTTCTCTTTCATCACCTCTATGCCACTTTGTATCCGCTCCCTGCCATATTTATTCTCCGACTTTCGAACTTTTTCCCCACTTTGCGTCCTTTAGATCTTTCCTCCTCCACTTATATCCGCTGACTCTCCACTCTTAACCTTCCTTAAGCATCCCCCCGTTACTTATTGTTGTTTTTTTATTGTTTTTGCGTCGTCCTGAACTACCGATGTAAATATTGATTTATGCTTGGCGTCCCTAGTTATCTTATTGTTATGTGCAGTTTTATTATGATTTATGGCTATTAATTTGAATTATGATTTTAATTTCGGATTTTATTTATGGTAGGATTCTAGTTGGTTTCATGGTGGTTTAGTTTCCATCTCTTTTCGATGGACAGTTCTTGTTTCCTTTGTTCTTCTGCTTGCATTCGCTTGCTTTCTACCATCCTGATGCACATTATCTTCCTAAAGTTGTCTTAGTATTATTTTACCAAAGACACAATGGTTCAGATAGCTCATAAAACATCAACATCACTGTTAATAGCTCCTGTATTTAGGGAGGAGAGCGACCCAAAGCTGCTTCCTTCCTTGATCCACCTATAATTGCTCAGTAGCTATTGACCTGCAGTGTTAATATTTCTATTGAATACCAGTACTTAGAGTATAGATTTGTTAGACATGTGTAGATAAGGTTTTACCCATTGCCATATTTAGACCCTGACTCTCCCCTAGAAGGCCCAGGGTTCCTGAATTAGGGCTATCTTAACTTCACCTTGGGACAGAATCATCAATAGGACCTTCGAGGCAGCTTTGTTGGGTTGGAGGGCAGCTTGGAGCATGTGAATGCCCACCATCCCTGTGTTTCCTACAAACCTTTGTCCTCCCCCTCGGCCTTAAGGTACATTGTCATTGGAGCGACTCTTGCAATAGTAGCTAACCACGTCATTGCCGCTGAAGCGATTGTTCTAGAGCAATTCTGGTTCATTTGCTTTCTGACTTGCGAGTGAAGTGGTACCATGAGTTCGAGGCAGAAGAAGTTGTTTTTGAAATACCTTTGGAATACCTTTGGGTCGCTCCCCGACTGCGACAAAGCCTGCCCTCAGACCAGACTCGCTACTGTCGCCAACTACAACCTCTAGCCGCACCAGTTGTATAAAGGACAATGGTCCCATTTGAAACAACGCTTACCAGTGCTGAGCTGCTGTCGCTCAGCTACTATCGCTCAGCTACTATCGCAAGAGTCGCTCCAGGGACAATGCACCTATAGTCTCTTTGGAAGTCTTCTCACCAATCCCCATCTTGCCCAAGAAGATCACCTCGACCCTATGCAGGCCAATGTATCCCTCGAAATTAGGGCCAGCTATTTAATCTGATGATGGTTCTTCCACTCCTAGGACGAACCGTGTGTCGAGGGTGGTCTATTATCTCTCATAAGATCTCCACCACGAGTTGAGCTTTTTCAATCTCTCTCTGGGAGAGTCTTGGTGCCTGGCTTGCTGGCTACGGGGACCCACACCATTCGCCTTCTTCTCCTAATGAGGTTGTCTACCTGTACAGCCTGGAATTTGGTCCTTCCAATTGTTCCCAGCTGTCTCCCAATGCCAGGGGGTTTATTTTGTAATTTCACTTTAGTGAGAATACGTCATAAAATGTCACTTTTTCATAATTCAACTCCGCCAACCAGGCGGCGTGACCATCTTCGGATCTCAAGCGGTGAACTGCCGGTCATGTGCTGGTCTTTTAGACGATTCATCCGCTCTGATCCATATCTTTCGACTCTTGATCCATTTCATTATCTACGCCTGCCATTAGTTCCATCTCACCTGTCATAAAGAATGTTGCATGGAGCCACCATCGTTTCCACTTGAAGCTTGATTTGGAAAATAAACAAGGGCGCAAAAGATACAAACGATTTTAAATCGTATTGTTTTATTTTACTTAACGTGAAGAACTTCAGCATTTTCAACTCCAACATATTGGGCACGTGAAGGTATGCTTTGTTTGAAATGCTTATGTTATTATTAGCTTGAATTATCTGTGTATATATTTCATATCAATATTTCCCAAACGATGTTGCTGATACCTTTATTTTCGTGTGCCTATCCGCCAGTGTATAGAGAATGGAATTCAGTTATTTATACCATAATTTCATAATTTTAACAAATATTGCCTTAATATCTACGTTCTTGGTAAATATTTCCCGTGTTTTTGATTCAAGCACTAAATAGATGCACTTAAGTTTTTAAAATATTGAGTGTTCGCTTACATGTCGCTTGTAGTTTTCACTGTATTTAGATTTTCGTGGTGTGTACAGTGTAAGATATCTTCCGTAAGATGTTGAGCAATCTGGGTATTCGCTGGTCAAGGCATCTTTTATTTGATATAAGGTAATAATTGAAGCTTCGACAATTCACGAACGGTTTGTGAGACGATCATTAAGAGAGGGAAACGGATCTCCCGCCTTTCCACTAAGAGTCACTAAAAAGGTGTGATTACAAAATAACCCCCCAGGTGGCAGAGTAGTAATTCCTGCTGGCAACTTCCAGGGCACCAATTGAAAATGTGGTGCCTTCAAACATGGGAAGCTCCTGCCCCTCTAGGATATCATCCCAGATCTTCTGCGGTTGCCTCTCCAAGTTTGTGTGCCACTCCTCGTTCACCATCCCCTTTGCATAGCCTACTGTCATTATGGCCATCTTTTTGAGGTGTTTTGATGCCTCAGGGCATGAGGGCCTGGGCAAGGATTTGGCCCTCTTGACCTCCTTATCTGTAGCCTTGTATTTGATGCTGCCTTGTAGGTCTTAGCTGTCTCCTCCCCCTGCTTTGGGACCCTGCCGCTAACCTTGTCCTCAGCAGTATGACCTCTAGCAGAGGTGTCTGTCGACCACCCAGCTGCACTCACAGCTCTTTCTTTGCGTCTTCTCCTTCTGGCTGTACCGTTCAACTTGGCGTTTGTTGAGAGCCTCTTCATTTTAGAGGAGACACTCCCCAAGGTGATAACGGAGGCCCCCGAGTCAGATTAAATTCCTTTTGGAAAGTATGTCTGAGTAATGTCAACTAAAGTTATTTAAACCTAGGATTTATTAAAATACTACTGGGTAAATGTAATGAGAAAGTTAAAATGTGTTGTTTTTTTTCACTTGACAACCCTACCTGGATTATGGTACTCTTATTTGGAATCCTTATGGCGCAGGCTTACTATCGCAATTAGATCGTGTGCAGCAGAAGAGCAGCTAGACTTGTGAAGAGGTGATAAGGTAATATTCAGATGATCGACCTTTTAAATGTGAACTGTGTGGTAAATATTTTAAGACAAAGAAGGAAGTTAATACCCACATTAGATTAGTTCACGGTATGACTTAATTTAGTCAAAAAAGAGGGAGAAGTTAAATATTATGTGATGCAATCATTCTACACCCAGGTCACTTTTTCACATCACCTAATATTCTTTTCTGATTTCAAATGGTTTCAGAATGAATGTAAAGAAACCCGACAGCAATTGCCGAGTATGGGGTATGATGTCACATGGTCATTGTTGAAGTTTATTCACCATTCAACTGCGACATTAAATAAACAATACAAGAATAATCATCAAACCAAACAACTCATAAATAGGCAGGTTACTATAAGTTCCTTTTATTCAGGTTTTTCCAGCATTGATTCATTTTAATGGGCAATAGTTTTGCTTGCATTACAGCTAGCGTTGTCAGGTCCTGAATCTCTCCAGCACCTTGGGCAGTATTTCAAGATGATGATTGACGTTTGAAGAGGCATAAATAATATCATCTAAATAAACGAATGCATGAGGTTTCAAGTCTTCACCGAGAACTTTATAAATAAATCATTGCCCGTTACCAGCCCAAGTTTTTAATCCTTGAGGCGTCCTCTTGAATTGAAAAATACCCTTGCCAGGAATCAGGAATGCAGTGTTTTCTTTACTCTCTACATCAAGTTTTATCTGGAAACAAGCAATCTGACCTGGCCTGACGACGCAGACTGACACATAACACAAGTGAAACTGTTGTCCATATAAATGAATCAACGCAGGAAAAACACGGATAAAAGAAACTCATCTTAGCACCGAAGAAGCCTCCGTACCAAGCAGGTTACTGTGGCTGATAAGTAAATGACATACTCTAATGTAATGTCCTTTCCACAATCAACGGAAACAGTTAATTTGAAGGAAATCAGAAAAGTAAGATGAATTATTATTAACAATAAATAAGACGATGCATTACAATCATCAAGCACGAAGAAACAAAAAAAGGTGTTTTAAAAAAATGAAAATAAAATTTAGTTTTGTTATAACATATGTATATCAAATTATGTATAATATACTTTACTTTGTTGATTGTGGTTTTTGAATTGACCAAAGAGGTCTAGGAGAGGAATCATCTAGATATTTAATTTCCTGATTATATGTCGAGAAACATGTATTCAACTCTAGAGTAGTTCATGCATTTCTACAAATTCTAATCTAGTCTTACCCATTGTGCCCTATTAATTGGGAAATGTATGCAGCCGGCATTTACAAGACTGTCTTGAAACACAGCATATCCATCAGGATAAGAATTTGTTGGCAATCATCAGACAACGTAGGTGTATGTACGATATTGGAGGTGTATGTACGCTGGCTGTAGCACAATCACACGTAAAACTTATATTATATTGGTCCTACGAAAAGCGCGTTAAATGCCATTGCTGTTAACTTCTCACGTGGAGGTTCAAAAGAAATTAAGAAATATTTTTTAGAGTCGAGTCAATAAAGCACACTTTGATTTTTGTCAAAAATACCAGAACAAAATCAGTACAATGCGAAGTTTTTTGGGCCGGAGAATCGATAACCGAGCACTTCTAAGTTGGTATAGTTAGAACCAAAATGTCTTCAAGGTGCCAAAAAAATCTATTTTTGTTCCTGTATCGGCCGGATTAAATCTAGGCACAAATTAACTTAAGGAATATTGTGGGTGTGTATTAAAAATACTTACAATTTTAGAGGTCAGAGGTCAAAACTGCATAATTAGTTATTGATTTAATTTGAAAAAATGGGGTAAAAATAATTATTTTTTAAATATTTAATACTTAAAAAAAAAAACTTGTTCAAAATATTTCCTAAGCTGACACTTATGATCCTCAACATACTTCAGAAATATGGATGAAACCGGCGTATTTGTTTAAAATTAAGTCATTAAAAATATTTATAACGCGAAGCATTATTTAAAAATTAAAATCTCCGAAACTTACGATACACAGTGGTCCATTTGGAAGCCCGGAAGATGTTTTTAGAGTTATACTATGATATTATATTTGAAAAAAATTCGATTATTTATTAACAAAATCGTTTAAAAGAGGAGTATGTTTTTTACTTCTACCCAATTAGATTTGCTTCGTAGCTTTTCAACGCCTACGATTTTCGCATACATATTCCAGAATATAGCATTTTTCTGTGTATTTTTAAAGGCCGTACGTGCATCTAAATCCGATGTGGCCGAAATTGTTTAAACATTCATTGTCGGTTTGTTTTTTAACATTTGGAGCCGAAATATATCAATTTTAATCGAAGACTTGTGTTGTCTATCTAAAAAAGAAGTATATCCAGAAAAATTCATGTCAATTAGTTCTTAAATAGCAGTGAAAAGTGAGGCGGGCGTTTGGAGTTCGATAAAATGTGAAGGTGTTCCATTGCGCAAGGTTAATGATTTTTTAACTTCAATTGGGTATAGATATATGTTCACCTCTCCGTTAATTATAATCGGATTTGGACCTTTTCTTATATAATAGGCTTAGCTCGACGAGCATATCACAAAGTTTGCATTCAAAATTAAGGTTTGAACCAGTCTAGTTAATTCTTTATAAAAATTATTAAATATATTTAAAATGGCGACTTTTTACTCTTTTTTCGTTTATATCGATAATTAAATTAGCAATTTTGACCTCAAACCTCCTGACTTCTTCTCTCTGATGTTTTTTTGGCAATATTGAAAATAGATTTTTCCACCCAAGCCCTATGCGCAAATGTGTCCATTTCCGGATTTCCATGTCGCATTTACAATGTGTACGAGATGAGTGTGGAAGAATAGCCGAGTTTCTACATGATTACTTGCGGCATTATAAATTATTACGGTAAAATATTTGCCGTGTGCTCAAATAAATATATTGTATCTTACCGAATGGCTCCAAGTAGCAAGTGCTTAGTATTCCGGGTATATTTTGTTAATTCGTGAAGTGTCCAATAGATTCTCGCTTTTGAAAGACGCCAAAAGAACTTGCCGAGCCGGATAAAACAAATGAAGCAAGAAATGCAACTTATGTTTTGGTGGATGAGGTCAAGAATTGATGAGGTTGTTTGGAATCTTAACTCCAGTTAAATCTTAAGAATTCCCTCCAAATATGACTCTTGTTAAAGAACATGTGTCGCGCCTTGAATTTTGTAGAATGTGCTTCGAGGCAAAGGATTCCTTCGTGGATGCTTTTGAAACGGTGTTATTTAGAGATGGCTGCATTTTGGCGGATAAACTGAACGAGTTGTACGGATTCGAAGTAAGTTGGTTACCATTTCAAAAATCTAAGCGCCACTTCGATGGAAAGAGATTACTTAATTACATTAACATATTCGGAATGTCATGGCAGAGACTTTTCCATTCGTGTCGAATGAATGCTTATTCCTTCAAGTTCATTTTCATATTCAATAGTCTAAATTTGGAGAATTATTTGTTTTGCGTTTGGAATACTGTTCGCCTACGTTATTTGTTTCAGCGGCCAACACAGCCTTACTTATGTGGTCAAGTTGTTGCACATGTTTGATTTAATAATTTATTGTCTCGCGTATGTCCTTTATCCTTCATAAATACTTTCCTCCCACATGTATGTGTTTCTGAGTGAGTCTTAATGTTAATTACTGTATTCCGATTCAGGCCTCTCCGGACGATGAGCAGTCAAAGTTCATTTGTATTGATTGTGTGAAGACGATTAAGATGCTTGGAAACATGACATACGGCCTGTGGAGTACACTCGACTATTTGGTGCGAATGCACGAAGACAAGCAGGCAAGTAACTAAATCGAAATTGAATGCAGGTAAAGGTGAGCTTTCGTCTCGCACGGTTAACATTTATTTTTGAAGAACGTAGTAAACTGACGAAATTGAATGTGATACCTATGAAATGAGGAAGAATGTGTATTAAAAAAATGTAACAATGAAGCTTACCTTTACCTGAATGCATTTTGTGTTGATATTGCAGTAAATAATGTATTAACTATATGTAAGATATTAATGAGGCTAAGTGGAAAGAAAATAAAATACTTTTACGTTTTCATTGCCATGGTTGAATGCTGATGGCTGAATCTTCTTCTTCTTCTTTCTCAAATCCCCTTCTGCTGTTAGGCGTCGGGGTCCCTCAGCCACTTTCCATGTTCTTTCCTGTTTTGAGCGAGACACTTCACCTCATTCAGGCTCTTTCCTCGTGCCTGGCTGCTAATCTCTCCACATATTCTTCCCTTTCCATCCTTGGTCGTCCTCTTCCTCGCCTTCCCTCTGCTCTTGCCTCCATCACACCTCTCTCTCTTGGCTTCCTTTCCTCATTCATCCTAACCTCATGCCCGTACCATCTTAAAGTTTTTCTTTCCATTGACTCCACTATCGGGTCTTGCTGGAATTGCTTTCTCTGATTGTGGTGTTTCTCACTCGATCTCTTCTAGTGCGTCCTGCTGCTCGTCTTAGAAGATACCTCATTTCACAGCTTTGGAATCTGCTCCTATGTTTATCTTGTAGGGTTAAGCTCTCTCCGTTCCGTAAAATACCGGCTGGAAAATGGTTTTATATACTCTCATCTTTGTCTTTTCTGATATTTCCCTCTTTCCCACTGTTGATTTACTAATCTGATAGTATACCTGGTTTGCTTTATGTATTCGGTGGTTTACTTCGGTGTCCGGCCTTCCATCATTGGTAATTAGTGTCCCCAGGTATTCGAACTTGTCAACCTGTTCTAGTTCTTGCTCTTCCAATGATATGTTCAGCCTTTCCTGTACCTTATTTTTCGACACTACCATAACATTGCGTTTCCTCACATTCATTCTCATTCCATGGTCTCTAATTGCATTATCCCATTCTTCTACTGCTGTTTGCAAATCTCTCTTATTCTTGGAAATCAGTACAATGTCATCTGCATATACCAGTGACTGTACATAAACAGGCCTTAACCTATAGTTTCCTATCTTGCACCTTGGTGTTCTTCTTTTGCATTGTTTATGTATCTGGTCCATCAGAATGATGAATAGTAGAGGACCGAGGCTTTCTCCTTGTTTGACACCTTTCCTCATATCAAATTCTGCTGAGGTTTTTCCAGCTATTCTAGCCACTCCTTTCACATTTGTGTATAGGCTTTTGATTCTTTCGGTTACGTCTACGGATACCCCTAATTTTTTTAGTGCTTTCCATAGGTTGCACCTTGGCACTGTGTCGAAAGCTGCCTGTAAATCTAAAAAGGCTAGGCAGACTGATCCATTTCTGTTGATATATTTGTCCATCACTTGGCGCACTGTAAAAATGTGATCCTGGGTTTGGCGATTTTTCCTGAAAGCACATTGTTCCTCCTCTAGTTCTTTCTCAACCTCATTTCTGAGTCTTATTTCAAGAATTCTAGTATATACCTTCAAAGCGACGGAAGACAGACATATGGGCCTATAGGTGCTGCATTGGGTAGTATTTCCTTTCTTGTAGATTGGTGCTAAAATATTCAGTTCCCGATCCGTTGGGATCTTTTTCACTGTCCATGCTCTTCTGCATATCTCCCACATCCAATCAACCACTGAATTTCCTCCAAACTTAATCATTTCCGGCGCTTGCTGCTTTACCCAGTTTAATCTTTTTTATTTAAAAAAAAATAGTCAGATTGATATGCTGGGTGTTCCTCAAAAGAATTTGTGCAAACCACTGACGAAGCAGTTGAACCTATATTAACAATTCTAGCAATCTACATTTACTGTGTAGCTGTTCTGGTTAAAAATAATATTCAGCAATATAATTTCAACAGAGAGATTCATTCTCATAATGCCACTGGAAATGCAAACCTTATTCATGCAACTTATCACAAAAAACGAATTTCATCAAATAACCCAATGGTTATCGGTGCAAAAATATTTAATTCGTTACTGGACATTGTGAGGAATGCTGGGTCAGTGTAAGATACGATTGAATATCAATGGTATTTTTTAGACATTATTTTCTTCAAATACTAATGGAAAACCATTAAACAGCACCGAAGATAAAGAAGCAAGCAGATGATCTGGAGCCAGAAGCTTAAGAGCTATAGTGGATTAGCCTTCGACGGAACGCTTAAGCCAGAAAATTATCTTGCACATACGACTCAGCCGCACGGAGCTTTGCCGAGTCTGTCTGAGCTCTCGGAGCTTCTCGGCTTCTATCCTCCAGTCCGACGCGGCAGCAGTTCTTCCCCCATTATCATTTCAAGTCCTATCGGATTCGTTGCGGGATGAACAAGGAGCGAGACACGCATGGGATGCAGCGCAAAATGGATTCGCATTGGTCCCACGTCTATGGAACTAACGACCGTAGTTATATCTGGGTGACAGTTCCAAAACTACGTCAAAACGTATGATGCTTCTGAACATGGGTCTTAACCCTCTCTTACCTTACTCTCTTATTATATTTAGGATAACGTTTTCAAAGCGCACTTCATATTAAATTTACTGCATGTCTGCAGCTGACAGAATCGACAGAATTAGACTGATGCCCTGTGGGCAGATATTTATGATAATTCCTTCTTCTCATGCTCCATCATTATATACAGAAAAGCAGAGTGAAAGATTGAGACGATCCATGAACATATTATTTGTTTTATTCTTCTTTCAAGCCTTCCAATTCCTTTCCCTTGTTCCATTCCACACTCCATGGCTTGTTGTCATCCTACTACCCCCTGCCACCAGCTTGAGCAGTCGCTCTCAAGGGAGCCTCTAGATGTAGACTTGATATTTGATTTCGTTCTTTTAGAATGAAACCACGTCGTTCAACATCCCGAGGGATTCACTCGACTTCCTGTTCTTACCGAAGAAGGAATGCATATCCCAACCTGTTGTACTTCAAACTGACATTGATGTGTCGAGGACATCTGAAATGGAATGCAGTGAAAATAATGGCATGGATTGCGTAGGGAGTGAAGTAGAAGAGCCAGTGGAATATTGTTGGTGTTCAGAGTGCAATGCAGAATTTCTTAATAAGGAGGAGCTGAAGATCCATTTGAAAACACACGACAGTTCTGTGAGTCAGGATATATTCTGTGAAGCAACTGAGTCAGTTGAGTCAAGTATGGAATTCAAGTTGCTTTCAGGCGAATTCAGCCTTTTAAAGAATCGATTGTGTTGTGGTAAATGCCTAAAAGAGTTTCGGAGTGAGAAAAGATTGGTGAAGCACATAGAGAGACATGATTTCAAATGCAAACCGAGGAGGTTCGAACGTTTGATTAGCTTGTTGAATAGTTTGAAATCCACTAATCCAGAGGGTAACACCTTGTTAAACATTCCGTCTTATAATTCCAGTTCTGAAATTGACTATAAAATTCATTATTCCAAAGCAACTTCAGTATGTGGTTCAATTGATTCTGGTAGTAGTGAGGATTCCAAATGTTTTCAGCAGGGAATAGTAAGTGAAATATATGTGAGTACACACAGTCATGGCAATGTATCTTCTGATAATTCAAAGGGTTTTCCGATTGTTAAAACTCAAAAGATATCTAGGGTATCGACTGCTCATGTTGGATCTAATCCTTCATTAACTCATTCCCTTAAGCAAGACATTTGTGGTGTTAATAATCCTACAATAGATGGTAATGAAATTGAAAAGGATGTGACAATGCTTGGTAAGTCTCTTCAAAGTCGTGATCCAAATGCACTCAGCCCCGTATTGGATGAGAAATCGTTTTATGGAAATGTAATGTGTGTTGATGCTGGAATTGTTGTTTGTGATTACTGCAACAAGTCTTTCACATTAAAATATAAACTACGGGAGCATATGGTAATGTGTCATCTCTCTGTAGTTGTTCACAAGTGTTTCACTTGTTACAATGTCTTCCCTTCAGAAAGTGAATTGAAAACTCACTGTGCTGTGCATACCAGTAAGAGTAAATACATCTGCACGTTGTGTAATGATAACTTCTCATCCAGACAAAGCATGACTTTGCATTTGAGGGAAGTTCACGGATGTAAGAAGGGATGTACATGTGGTGTTTGCTTCCTTGGGTTTTCATCTCAAGTGGAACTGGGGCTTCATCAGTTATGCCACAAGGCAGATAAGAAATATAAATGCTCCAAGTGTGGTAAGTCATACATGAATAAATATTATTACAATTCACATGTGAAGATTTGTCATTTGAGAAGAGAAGCACACCAATGCCAAATATGTGGAAAGAAGTTCTCAACCAAACACAACATGGATGTGCACTCCTTTACCCATGGATCTGTGAAGAGATTCTCCTGTCATCTCTGTCAAAAGCAGTTTACTGGCTGCAGCAGGCTGCATGTACACATTAGGTGTGTTCACTTGAAGCTGAAACCACATGAGTGTGGTATTTGCCACAGAAGATTCAGTGTTAGAGAACATCTCTCACATCATTATGCTGTCCACTCCGACGATAGACCTTTTTCATGTGAACTGTGTGGTAAAACATTTAAGTTAAAATTCCAAGTTCATGAGCACATGAAAAAAGTGCATTGTAAAGCTTAATTATTCTAAAAGTGTGGAAAAAATGCAATTCCTCTGTATTCAACGCAAAGTTCCTTTTGTTTCTTTTCTTCTGTTACTTGATTTCTGGTGAAAATTATAATTGGGAGTTGTTAGATGTTGAAATGAAATTGGCTGGCTTAGTTCTATTTTGTCTAAAATGTATGTTTAAAATCAGATCATGAATAAACATAAAATCTCTTCCGAAAACTTTGGATGGACTTAATTGCATTCGTTTCTTAAGCCCACTTCAACTGCAGTATTACCTAATATACTGTCTAAGACTACTGCTAAAACCTTCGTATGACATATTTTTTGATTCATCCAAATATTAGCACAAGTTTATCTAATTTTGCCCAGCGTATAGGGCACAGGTTTGAAGCATTTATTTAAATAAATCGTGGTTAAGTTGTTTTACAGGCCTAACCGGAGGAAATGGGAAAGGTTTTTTGAAAAACTATAAATCACTTACTGCCTTAATTTGAAACATATTGCATTTTTAAGATGGCCGCCAGTGAGAGAACGCGCGTTTCTTCCGCTCCGCTGGTTTTTGCAATTTCAACAGTATTTTTGCTGATTATGGTGAATCTTTTATTCTGAGTTTGTGTGGTAACATCTAGTGAAGCTCCGTTATCAGTGGTGAAAGGATTTTCCCAGGATATTTATAGTTCAAGGAGATATGTATATTTTTTCCACCTTCGCTTCCTGTGGCCTGTCCCTCGGAAGCCTCCGTTACCCCGGCTCCCCATCTTCTCGGTCCCGGCAGTTCCTCGGTCCCTCCCGGGAAACCTCGACACCGTACCCTTGGACTGGAGTCTTAATCCTGCTCCTGGCTTTACTTTCGGGAGACATAAACATCAACCCCGGCCCTTCCTGTGGCCCACCAGTGAATATT
This sequence comes from Pyrrhosoma nymphula, assembly GCA_963573305.1. Taxonomy (NCBI): domain Eukaryota; kingdom Metazoa; phylum Arthropoda; class Insecta; order Odonata; family Coenagrionidae; genus Pyrrhosoma; species Pyrrhosoma nymphula. Next base: position 62,632,490 of record OY754340.1, on the reverse strand, counting down.
TATTACCAAAATGTAAGAAGCCTTAGGAACAAGCTGTCCTCTTGTGATACACATGGTCATGAGTTATCGTCATTAGACATCATTGCTCTCTCTCTGAGACATGGTTAACTCCGTCTGTAGGAGATGGTGAATTGTCCTTCTCCAGTTCCCACAGTGTTTACCGCCGTGATAGACCCTCAAGGGGGGGAGGAGTTCATCTTGCGATAAATTCAGTTCACCATTCAAAACGTCGAAGAGATCTGGAAACTGAATGTGAAATTGTGTGGAGTGAAGTGTCATTATTCTCCAATAAGAAATCTAAGACTAAGTCAAACAAAATATTTGTCGGTTGCTTCTATCGTCTTCCCGCCAGTGATCCAATTGTTCTGGAAAAGTGCTTTGACTCAGTGTTAAAGGCCATTAATCTTGGTTCAGTAATCCTAATTGGTGACTTTAATTTGTCTATTCGCTGGAACTCACCAACAAATGGCTCAGTGTTTAATTCCCACGATGAATACTTTATTAATCATTTCATCCATGCTCTCCGCTTATCACAATTCAATCTTCACGCCACCCGAGACTTGGCAACATTGGATTTTCTCATTTCCACTGTCCCCCCCATCACAATTACCCCAAGCCGAAATATTTTCGAATCTGACCACGAGTCCCTTGACGCAACGTTTCGTTTCCGAGGCACCCGGAAGCACCGTGGGATTCCATCAAGCCCTCGTAAACCGTTCCTTGCATGGTCGAAGGTTTCTTGGAAGGACGTCAACCGTTCACTTGAGCTCATCCCTTGGAGTGTCTTTGACGCTTTGTCTCCGGAAGAAGCAGTGGACTTTTTCTACGCCGTGATCGACAGTGCCATAAAAGACTTTGTTCCTCTCGTGACACCAAAGACAAAAAAAATACCCGTCGTGGTTCAAGCCCGACACCATCCACACCCTTGGGAACAAAAATCGAGCGTGGTACTTACACAAGGACTACCCCAACGAGAACACTCACCGCACATTCACGGATTTACGTCGCTTTTCAAAATCACTCATACGACGAGACTATAATGAGTATACATCGGGATTATCATCTTCCATAACTTCAGACCCTAAAAAATGTTGGTCCTTTGTCAATCAACGCCGTAATCGCCCCCGGATTCCTGATGCCGTATCATTTGATAATTCTTGAGCCGTTGGAACAGACAGACCAAATTTATTTCTTAAATATTTCTCCGAAAGTCTAGCACCCTCATCCAATCTCTCACTCACTGATGACCACTCCCTCTCTCCTATCAACAGCCATTGCCTGTCACACATTAAGACCGATCTGAGGGAAGTTTCACTGTGTATTTCTAAGATCCCTCTCCACCGCTCTCCTGGCCCTGATGGTCTCAGCCCTGTTTTTCTACGCAACTGTGTTTCCACTCTTTCGGTTCCTTTAACCCTCCTTTTAAATCGTTGCTTTTCCCTTGGCATATTTCCTTCCCAATGAAAAATAGCAAATGTTATTCCTATTCACAAATCAGGCCCAAAAAATGAAGTCTTTTACTACCGTCCCATTTCGTTACTTCCCGTTCTTTCCTCAATTTGTGAGAGGATCATTCTAAACTGCCTTTATTACTTTACCTCTCCCTTTCTCTCCTCCAATCAACACGGCTTCCTTCCGGGTTGATCTTGCCTAACAAATTTAGCAGTTTTTCAGCATCATGCTGTCGAATCAATAAATGTAAAATCTCAACTTGACGCCATCTTTCTTGATTTTTCTAAAGCCTTTGACACACTAAGCCACAAACTCCTTCTTCATAAACTCAGCCAGAGATTTAATATCCATGGCACCTTTCTCAGTCTATTGTCCAGTTTCCTCAGTGACAGAACCCAGCGAGTAATATTGTCTGGCTTCTCATCTACTTGGTCAAACGTTACCTCCGGAGTGCCCCAGGGTAGCGTGCTCGGACCATACCTCTTCAATATCTACATTGATGATCTCGCCGCGCTAGTCCTGTCTTCCCAAGCCTATACCCTACTCTATGCAGATGACTACAAAATATTTAGACAGATAAGCAATGTCTCCGATTCCTATCTCCTTCAGGATGCCTTATCTAAGACCTCAGAATGGTGCAGTCTCTGGCAGCTTAAATTAAATTATAAAAAATGCAGCGCCATGACAATATCTGTTAAGAAAAGCCCTATTAATTTCAACTACGCTATAAATTCAACATCTCTGAATTGTGTGTCCTCCATCAAAGATCTGGGAATTATCGTGGACCACAAACTTCATTTCGGTGAGCATATTCAAACAATTAAATCGAAAGCCATGTCTCTTTTAGGTCTTCTCTACCGCTTCACGGATATCACTTGTACACAAGCACTGCAGTCCTACTTCACATCCATTGTTCTTCCGGTACTCACTTTTTGCTCCCCTATATGGTCAATGTCAGCTGCCTCAAATCTTGCCACCCTAAATAGTGTTACGACTTTCTTCGGAAAAATTGTGAAATATAGAAACCCAAATCTCCACAATGCGTCCACGGACGCTGTATTATCTTCACTATCTATCAGCAGTCTCTCCCATTATAGACTTCAATCAGACATAAAACTAATTTACAACATCATTAATTCCTACGTAGACAGTCCCGATCTTATTTCTTCCATCAATATCAGAGAACCTTCTCGTCCTACCCGAACTAACTCACTACTCCACATGCCCACACACCCAGATTATCACTAATTAAACGTTCTCTTTTCTTCCGTCTCTCCTCCCTATTATAAATTCTCTCTTCCTACTGACATTGACCCCTTTTCTCTATCCCCTAAAAATTTCACTGACTTGGCCTCAACTCATATTTTAGGAAAAAAAACTATAAAATATAGTCAATAATCTGCAAATTGCTTTCATCTTGGCTTTGTTGTTTTTGTTATTGTTTGACTTTTAGTTGTTAACGTGTGTCTCTTTGTGATTTTTATAAGTGCACTTTAAATTGGCAACATTGCTGTATGTGTACCATTTTCTTTGAAATAAATATAAAAAAATAAATGCAGTGATGTTTAATTTTCCTGATTGGAGAAAATAAAATAATTTCAAGGGGTAATGCGCCAAGTTACAGCTCTTTAGGGCCAAAATCCACTCCATTTTTACGTATGTGCAACCGTTTTCCACAAATGCAATATTTTAGGGGGGCTACTGCCGTGCGCCCCACACACAACACCGTGCCGGGTGCACGTGGGCCTCATTCAGCTGATTCCTTGTCCTACACCCTTCATTCCCCACGCCCCCCTCTTGCCTCCCTGAGCTAGGGCCAAGGGAGCCATTTCCCGTGCATGACAATTTTACCGACTGCTGGTGATATACTCAAAGTTACTGTCCTAACAGCTGTTAGCTCAAATTGAAGCATGTGTATGTAATCATTTACTTCAAAAAATATTCTTGTGAGCGATGCTTCAGTGGTACTGCACTCTGCGTGATCCTACCAGCCTGATTTTGCGCTTTGGTGGTGGACTTACGCGAGTCTTTGATAATTTTTTTTATGTTGAGCAGCGTTGAGAAGTAAATGCTGGAAGCAAGAGCCTAGCCACGTTGAAACACCGGTTCCCATCAGAACACTGAAGTTAAGCAATGTTGGGCCCGGACGGTGGTTGGATGGGTGACCCTCCTCCATACCTCGACCAGGCATGGATGGAGAGATGATACTTCCTCCATACCTATACCGGCAGGCCGGAGGGGCCAGGCCAAACCGGGCCGGTTGGAGGGAGGACATCCTCTATACCTGGTACCGGGGTGAGGCAGGGGGAGGCCAATCCTCCATACTTCTACCGAGGTGCTCTTGTCCCTTGTCTTCAAGTGGCAGACAGGCATGGGGTTAGAACAATGGACCAAGAAAGGACAAAGTGCCTGGGCTCCTGACGAAGGCCCCCCCAACAACAATCTTATCTAATCTAAATGCTGGAAACATTCTTCTTTAGACAAAATGCTCTTGTTCAAAGCCTGTATTGACTTGAAAGCGCTCTTCTAATGATTTCCAGAAAAGTGGACAGGAATTGACGAACATAAAGTGCAAGCCTTTGCAGATGAGAAGATAGAAAAATTCCTCAGCAATGATGATTGATACGTAAAAAGGATTATTGTTTGTGCTCTCAATAAAAAAATAAAGAGGTAGTTATGAGCACTGAATATAACTATAAATTACCTTACACTGCCGTTTTAATACATGTTAAGGACATGATTTATTTCCCATCTCTACATTTACAGGCCATTCACCGAGAGATGATTATTTGGAGCTTTTGAACCTTGCAATCATTATACTTGACGGATGCTCCACCCTAGGCATAAAGTTTAGAGCTCCCAGAGCTTTCCATAGGGCTAGATGAATGGCCAATGCAATACATTCCTTAAAAATATGGATTTTTATGTATCAATAATAAGACCGATAAGTTACATTACATTGTAGTAGTTAAATTATCTATCTTCAGTCCGAAGAAGCCGTAAAACCTATGTGATTGGCTCCCATAACGTCCCAACATAACGGAATCCCATAACACACAAGACAGCTTCCGAGGAAGGATGTTTTAAAATGATAATTAATTAACTTACCAATAAATTAATCCCTGCCTCATCAAAGAAAACTAATGTACTTGCCAAGAAATAACAAGTTTCATATGAAACGTGTTAAACGCTCTTATACCATATGGCAACTTCCAACCATATATACCAGCACTTATACTTTCTTGCTAAATTTAAAGATAAAACTTTTTAGAATTTTTACATGGATAGGTAAACAATGCACAAATATTCATAACATATATTGTTTAACTAGCATTCATAATAAGAAGTATGTAACTCCTTCTCTGCTTCCATTCCGTGGCAAAAGCAGAAAAAACTCTTTATTATAGCTGTTACATCCCGGATCTAGCGTAGCTCAATGGTTTAGGGCACATATGGGAGCATGGTGGAACTCTTTCCTGCCCTACGCCCTTGCACTCGTCTCAATATTCGCCCTACGGAATGGAACAGCACTACGTGACGTCACGACAGAAAATTGACGATCGTAAAGAGTAGATAAGGGTGCATAATAGTGAAATGGAACACGGCCTAAGTCTTACAATTCATTTCCCTGTTCCATTACACACTTCATTGCTTGTTGTCACCTTACTAACCAATTCCAAACATGATCTAAGACATTCTGTTTGCTTGTGATAAGTCCTTCCTTGCATTTGTGAGATATTATGGAGGTAGAAACATCAGCACGTACACTGTTACCCTCACACGTTAATGGCAAGTTATTTATGTACAGTAAAAACTATATGCTCCCCAATATTGAACCTAAATTGAATTATATTTCGGATAATTTTTTCAAAGTGCACTGCGTATTTAATTTACTACATGTCTGCAACTGACAAAAGCGACAGAATTAGAGTGATGCACTGTGGACAGATATTTATGATAATTCCTTCTTCTCATGCACCATCATTGAATACAGAAAAGCAGAGTAAAAGATTAAGATGATCCATGAACATATTATTTGTTTTATTCTTCTTTCAAGCCTTCCAATTCCTTTCCCCTGTTCCATTCCACAATCCATGGCTTGTTGTCATCCTACTATCCCCTGCCACCAGATTGAGCAGTATCTCTCAAGGGAGCATCTGGATGTAGACTTGATATTTGATTTCGTTCTTTTAGATGGAGACGACGTCATTCAACATCCCCAGAGAATCACTCGACTTCCTGTTCTCGCCGAAGGAAGAATGCATCTCCCAAACTGCTGCTCTTCCGAATGACATTAATGTGTCCAGGACATCTGAAATGGAATGCAGTGAAAACAATGGTATGGATTGCGAAGGGAGTGAAGTAGACGAACCTGTGGAATATTGTTGGTGTTTAAAGTGCAATGCAGAATTTCTTAATAAGAAGGAGCTGAGGATCCATTTGAAAACACATGACAGTTCAGTGAGTCAGGATAACTTCTGTGAAGCAACTGAGTCAGTTGAGTCAAGTATGGAATTCAAGTTGCTTTCAGGTGAATTCAGCCATTTAAAGAATCGATTTTTTGTGGTAAATGCCTAAAAGAGTTTCGGAGTGAGAAAAGATTGGTGAAGCACATAGAGAGACATGATCTCAAGTGCAAACCGAGGAGGTTCGAACGTTTGATTAGCTTGTTGAATAGTTTGAAATCCACTAGTCCAGAGGGTAACACCTTGTTAAATATTCCGTCTTGCAATTCCAGTTCTGCAATTGACTCTAAAATTCATTATTCCAAAGCATCTTCAGTATGTGGTTCATTTGATTCTGGTAGAAGTGATGATTCCAAATGTTTTCAGCAGGGAATAGTTAGTGAAATAGATGTGAGTACACACAGTCATGGCAATGTATCTTCTGATAATTCAAAGGGTTTTCCGATTGTTAAAACTCAAAAGATATCTAGGGTATCTACTTCTCATGTTGGACCTAATCCTTCATTATCTCATCCCCTTAAGCAAGACATTTGTGATGTTAATAATCCTAAAGTAGATGGTGATGAAAATGAGAAGGATGTGGCAATGCTTGGAAAGTCTCTTGAAAGTGGTGATCATGATGTACTCATCCCCCTAATGGATCAGAAATTAATGTTTGGAAATGAAATGAATGTTGATGGTAGAAATGTGGTTTGTGATTACTGCAACAAGTCTTTCACATTAAAATATAAACTAAGGGAGCATATGGTAATGTGTCATCTTTCTATAGTTGTTCACAAGTGTCTCACTTGTTACAGTGTCTTCCCTTCAGAAAGTGAATTGAGAACTCACTGTGCTGTGCATACCAGCAAGAATAAATATATCTGCACTTTGTGTAATGACAACTTCTCGAGCATTGCCAAAATGGCTTTGCATTTGAGGGAAGTTCACGCATTCAGCAAGGGATGTATTTGTGGCGTTTGCTTCCTTGGGTTTTCATCTCGAGCAGAACTGGGACTTCATCAGGCTTGCCACTCAGATGATAAGAAATATAAATGCTCCAAGTGTGGGAAGGCATATGTGAGAAGGGATTCTTACAAAGCACATGTGAAATGGTGTCAATTGAAAATATATGCACACCAATGTCAAGTATGTGGAAAGAAGTTCGTAACCAAGCACACATTGGATGTTCATTCTTATACCCATGGCTCTGTGAAGAGATTCCAGTGCCATCTCTGTCCAAAACAGTTCACTGAGAATGGTCAGTTGCATTTACACGTCCGGAGTGTTCACTTGAAGCTGAGACCACACGAGTGTGGCATTTGCAAGAAGAAATTCAGCATTAGAAGCAATCTCACGTATCACTATGCTGTGCATTCAGATGTTCGGCCTTTTTCTTGTGAACTGTGCAGTAAAACTTTCAAGTTAAAGTACCAAGTTCGTGTACACATGAGAGGAGTGCACGGGAAGACTTGATTATTTTGAAAGTTAACGGATATGATGGAAATTCCAATCATTTGACACGAGTATCCTATTTGTTTCCCAACCTTCTGCTCCTCGATATCTGGTGGAATTCATAATTGATGGTTGTTACATCTTAGTACAAACATGGATGACTTGATTCCATTTTATCTTGTACTTATTTTTAAAAATTATTTTGAATAAAGGAAACAAATTTAGGAGAAAAACTCTTGAATATCTCTTTATTGCCTTCCATAAGTCCACCTCTGCTGCATTATTACTGTGTATTTAGTATTTTTTTACAGCTCATTACATTCTAACTGGGAGAAACTCTTCCAAGAAAGAAGCATTCATCTTCACTTTGACTCGGAGGTGTCCTAATCCCCTACCGTGGCTAGTGCCGGTTCTAGAGATGCGCCATTTAGAAAATTACCTAGGTAATTTTCGTAAATTATCGTGGTATTTTTCTTAATTTACCGTTCCCTTTGAAAATTACCGTAATTTTCTAGATAATTCACTTATGTTTGAGATAATTTTTCATACAGATAAATTCCCAACATGTTCTTTCAAGTCAAGTTCACATTTCCTACGTGTTTAATAATAAATTGAGGCATGTCAGACTCATTTTTGAAATATTTTAATTGAATTATGACATTATATAGCAATGTATTAGAATATTCTTTACTTAAAATAAAACATTATATATGAGTAATGCAGTAGAATATTCTTCTTACAAAATTTCTCATACTTTAGCAAAAGAAAGCCAGATTGCGTGTTGGTGCTGTAGTTCTTTGTGCAATTTAAAAAACTTCTAATAGATAAATGTTGTATTAGGTATGGTTTAAACATCATTATATTCCCTTCCTATTGCTATTGGCTTTCTTATTTAACCATACATTTGCTATCAAATGCTTAAAAATAAAAAATACTGGAAAATTACGGTAATATTCGAAGATTACCGTAATTTACCACATGGTAATTTACCTCAGATGAAAATTACCTTAATTTACCTCATCTCTAGCCGGTTCCATGTTAGTATTCGTACTGCCATGCTGGTATCCTTAAAATTCGTCATCTATGTGGTTGGAGGAGGGAGCTGGATTCAAATTCAAAATGATGGCGTAGAAAATCTTGAATGCAGAATGTGTGGGACTTGCGTCTTCTGTGTTGAAGATTTTTCTAGCTTTCAGAGAGCACATCTTTAAAAGAGCTCCATGAATGGAAAGAAATTAAATGTAATATGTGCTATGCAAACAATTAAATTGGCGAGAAATTATTTTCTACTTTATAATATTATATCAAATTATATTTTATCCACATGTAAATAATAATGCTGTTTAATAAATTAGTAAATGATGATTTATTAACAAGTTTCATGCTAATCACCTACACACTACCCCGCAAGCTGCCTCAATAGGCGTTAGGACACCAGCCGTTTGCATTTAAAAAGGACACGCTCTAATGAAATTACACCTAGCATTTATTAAAGTCCCTTATTGGTCGAGGGATAAACTAATTCCCATACCTATCCGTTCGGCAAAATATCTCTCCTGTCGCTTCTGTCAGTACCTGGAAGTATACTGGAGTTCTAATATGATGTTTTCCGTTTTGCTCTTAAAGATATCTATTCTCAATTGCTCAAGCAATCTAAGCCTAGCGCGCAGCCTCCTAGTCTCTAGCGGCTCCCAGCCTAATTCGTTTAACATCTGTGTAATGCTGTCTGTATGCCCGTAGCAGTTTTTAACGAATCGTGCAGCTTTCCTTTTTATTTTATTAAGTTCCCAGATTAAGTCTTTCTGCACCGGATCCCATATGCTCGCTGCATATTCAAGGTGTGGCCGGACGAGTGCGTCCAGTTATGCCAAATCTAGCTAATCATGGAAGCAGAATAAATATAATTTTTTAAGGAAATGAGAGCCCTTTGGAAATTAATATTTTAGAACTGGATCTAGTGGTTCCAGGCATTTTTCACTGTAACTTATCATATTTCTCATAAGATGGGGATATTGGTGGTTTAGTTTTCTCTTTTCAATGGAAAGTTCTTCTGCTTGCATTAGCTTGCTTTCTACCACCCTGATGCACATTATCTTCCAAAAGTTATCTTAGTATTATTTTTCCAAAGACACAATGGATCAGATAGCTGTCAAAACATCAACATCACTGTTAATAGCTCCTGTATTTAGGGAGGAGAGCGACCCAAAGCTGCTTCCTTCCTTGATCCACCTATAATTGCTCAGTAGCTATTGACCTGCAGTGTTAATATTTCTATTGAATACCAGTACTTAGAGTATAGATTTGTTAGACATGTGTAGATGAGGTTTTACCCATTGCCATATTTAGACCCTGACTCTCCCCTAGAAGGCCCAGGTTTCCTGAATTAGGGCTATCTTAACTTCACCTTGGGACAGAATCATCTATAGGACCATCACCAGGCAGCTTTGTTGGGTTGGAGGGTAGCTTGGAGCATGTGAATGCCCACCATCCCTATGTTTCCTACAAACCTTTGTCCTCCCCCTCGGCCTTAAGGTACATTGTCATTGGAGCGACTCTTGCGATAGTAGCTGAGCGACAGTAGCTCAGCGATAGTAGCCAACCACGTCATTGCCGCTGAAGCGATTGTTTTAGAGCGATTCTGGTTCAGACCAGACACGCTACTGTCGCCAACTACAACCGCTAGCCGCACCAGTCGCAGTCGCGTCAAGGACAATGGTCCCATTTGAAACAACGCTTACCAGTGCTGAGCTACTGTCCCTCAGCTACTATCGCTCAGCTACTATCGCAAGAGTCGCTCCAGGGACAATGCGCCTTTAGTCTCTTTGGGAGTCTTCTCACCAATCCCCTCGACCTCGACCCTATGCAGGCCAATGTATCCCTCGAAATTAGGGCCAGCTATTTAATCTGATGATGGTTCTTCCACTCCTAGGACGAACCGTGTGTCGAGAGTGGCCTATTATCTCTCATAAGATCTCCACCACGGGTTGAGCTTTTTCAATCTCTCTCTGGGAGAGTCTTGGTGCCTGGCTTATTAGATCTGGGGACCCACACCATTCGCCTTCTTTTCCTAATGAGGTTGTCTACCTGTACAGCCTGGAATTTGGTCCCCTCAATTGTTCCCAGCTGTCTCTCTATGGCCAGGTGGCAGAGTGGTAATACCCGCAGGCAACTTCCAGGGCACCAATTGAAAATGTGGTGCCTTCAAACATGGGAAGCTCCTGCCCCTCTGGGATATCAACCCAGATCTTCTGCGGTTGCCTCTCCAAGTTTGTGTGCCACTCTTTGTTCACCATCACCTTTGCGTAGCCTACTGGCATTATGGCCATCTTTTTGAGGTGTTTGGATGCCTCAGCGCATGAGGGCCTGGGCAAGGATTTGGCCCTCTTGACCTCCTTATCTGTAGCCTTGTATTTGATGCTGCCTTGTAGGTCTTAGCTGTCTCCTCCCCCTGCTTTGGGACCCTGCCACTAACCTTGTCCTCAGCAGTATGCCCTCTAGCAGAGGTGTCTGTCGACCACCCAGCTGCACTCACAGCTCTTTCTTTGCGTCTTCTCCTTCTGGCTGTACCGTTCAACTTGGCGTTTGTTGAGAGCCACTTCATTTTAGAGGAGACGCTCCCCAAGGTGATAACGGAGGCCCCCGAGTCAGATTAAATTCCTTTTGGAAAGTATGTCTGAGTAATGTCAACTTAAGTTATTTGAAACCTAGGATTTATTAAAATACTACTGGGTAAATGTAATGAGAAAGTTTAAATGTGTTGTTTTATTTTCACTCGACAACCATACCTGAAATATGGTACTCTTATTTGGAATCCTTATGGCGCAGGCTTTCTCTCTGAATTAGATAGTGTGCAGCAGAAGAGCAGCTAGACTTGTGAAGAGGTGATAAGGTAATATTCAGAGGATCGACCTTTTAAATGTGAACTGTGTGGTAAATATTTTAAGACAAAGAAGGAAGTTAATACCCACATTATATTAGTTCACGGTATGACTTAATTTAGTCAAAAAAGAGGGAGAAGTAAATTATTCTGTGATGCAATCATTCTACACCCAGGTCACTTTTTCACATCACCTTATATTTTTTTCTGATTTCAAATTGTTTCAGAATGAATGTAAAGAAACCCGACAGCAATTAGCCGAGTATGGGGTATGATGTCACATGGTCATTGTTGAAGTTTATTCACCATTCAATTGCGACATTAAATAAACAATACAAGAATAATCATCAAACCAAACAACTCATAAATAGGCAGGTTACTATAAGTTCCTTTTATTCAGGTTTTTCCAGCATTGATTCATTTTCATGGGCAATAGTTTTTCTTGCGTTACAGCTAGTGTAGTCAGGTCCAGAATCTCTCCAGCACCTTGGGCAGTATTTCAAAATGATGATTGACGTTTGAAGAGGCATAAATAATATCATCTAAATAAACGAATACGTGAGGTTTCAAGTCTTCACCAAGAACTTTATCATTAAATCTTTGCCAGGTAGCAGCCCAAGTTTTTAATCCTTGAGGCGTCATCTTGAATTGAAAAAGACATTTATCATGAATGCAGTGTTTTCTTTACTCTCTTCATCAAGTTTTATCTGGAAACAATCACCTGACCTGACATTGCTAACTTACCCATGACACAAGTGAAACTGTTTTCCATATAAATTAATCAGCAGAGGAAAAACCCGGATAAAGGAAACTTGTCATAGTACCACAGACGCCTCTGTACCAAGCAGGTTACAAAGGCTGATAAGTAAATGACATACTCAAATGTAATGACCTCTCCACAATCAATGGAAACAGCTAATTTGAATGAAATCAGAAAAATTAAGATGAATTATTATCAACAATAAATAAGAACAAAGAGTAAATAAGACGATGCATTACAATCATCAAGCACGAAGAAACAAAAAAAGGTGTTTTCAAAAAATGAAAATAAATGTTAGTTTTGTTATAACATATGTATATCAAATTATAATATAGTTTACTTTATTTGTTGATGGCGGTTTTTGATTTGACCAAAGAGGTCTAGGAGAGGAATAATATAGATATTTAATTTAATGTTGAGTTACATGTAACACACCCTCTGAATTTAAGTTAATTCACGATTCCTTTCTCCTCCTGCTGCCTCTTTCTCAGGAAGGCGATGTAGGCGGCGGCGGGGCGCAGACCCGCTAATTGATGGAAGGTGTGGGAGTGGTAGTGGGTGATCTCAAGGATAGCGAAAAGGGGAGGGGGGGGAGGTATGAAAAGATTCTCATACACGATCTTGTGAGTGGAAGATTTATTGCAGGTTAGGATTTTCACAGTATATTGGCAGCTCACGGAATAATAAACAAACAATGAAATTGGTAAAGGTTGCTTGACCCCGTCAACGGGAAGGTCTTTGTTCCGAGTGGGAATGTGCGGTAGTAAGAGCACTGGGGAGGGGGCAGTTAGGGGTCCTCTCCGAACAGCATCCACAGGCACCGTGGGTCCCTTCCCCGGAAACAGCGGGTGGTGTCCTACAACGGGTAAGGGGATGGAGGGGGGTCCACGGGACGTAGAGAGAGACGTGGACTCTCTCCGCTGCTCGGGCTGGGGGACGGACGATCGCCTTGGGGGGTGGTTGGCAGCTCCGGCGTCCTCACCGGGCTAAGCGACCCCTCAGTGGATGCCCACGGTGCCGAGTCGTCCGCCGCGTCGAGGGTGAGTCGGCTGCTGGTGGGAGGGGTAACTCCTCCGCTCCGCCTCTGTAGCACCCTCTGCCATCAGAAGGGTCGCCGTCGGCGGCGTGTCGGGGGCGAACTAGTTAGCGGCATAGCCGCGACCCCCGACGAAGTCTCGTCGTGCGTCCAGGCGAGGGTGTGGTATGATGGGTGGTTTGGAGCGAGAGGGGGTGAAAAAGGGAGGAGAGGGTGGACGATGGGTTTGTGGAGGCGTGAGGAGAAGAGGGATGAGTAGAAAGGGGTGTCGATGAAGTATATGGTCCCTCAGCGTTAAACAAGAGGGGTGGGGGGTTGGAGGGGGGGGGGGTTCCCTTAACCTTCGCTCGTTGACACCCTAATTACACTGCTTGCTCTTCTTCTCCGGCCAGACTGGCGGGTCGTGGGAGGGATGGCGTAGGGTGTGAAGGATGGCGGGGGGGGGGGGGTTGTCGCTGGCTCGTGGATGAGGGTGTAAGGTTAGGGAGAGGTGACGAAGATTTTTCAACACGGAGAGGGAATTCTTTCGGAAGGGACACAGTCGGACATTGTGGGAGGTTAGGACGGCGGGGGGAAGACGAGTGACCACCGGGAGGAAAGTGGGAGGGTCAGGATTCCACTAGGGACGGTCTAGGATGGAGACGGGAAAGTGCGAGGCGGAAGGAATATGTACTTTCCGATCGCGCACTTTTCGGCATTCAAACCAAGTGACATGTATCACATGTATTCAACTCGAGAGTAGTTCATGCATTTCTACAAATTCTAATCTAGTCTTACCCATTGTGCCCTACGAATTGGGAAATGTATGCAGCCGGTATTTACAAGACTGTGTTGAAACACAGCATATCCATCAGGATAAGAATTTGTTGTCAATCATCAGACAACGTAGCCTGGAGGTGTATGTACGCTGGCTGTAGCACAATCACACGTAATACTTATATTATATTGGTCCTACGAAAATCGCAGTAAATCCCATTGCTGTAATCTTCTCACGTGGAGGTTCAAAAGAAATAAAGTAATATTTTTTAGAGTCGAATCAGTTAAGGACTTTTTGATTTTTGTCACAAATACCAGAACAAAATCAGTACAATGCGATGTTTTTTGGGACGGAGAATCGATAACCGCCCACTTCTAAATTGGTCTAGTTTGCATCAAATTGTCTTTAAGGTGCCTACAAATAGATTTTTGTTCCTGTATCGGCCGGGATTAAATCTTGGTACAAATTAACTTAAGGAATATTGTGGGTGTGTATTAAAAATACTTACAATTTGAGAGGTCAAAACTGCATAGTTAGTTATTGATTTAAATTGTAAAAATAATTATATTTTTAAATATTTAATACTTTAAAAAAATAAACTTGTTCTAAATATTTATCTAAAGCTGACACTTATGATCCTTAACATACTTCCGAAATATGGATGAAACCGGCGTATTTGTTCAAAATTAAGTCATTCAATATATTTATAACGCGAAGCATTATTTAAAAATTAAAATCTCCAAAATATACGATACACAGTGGTCCAATTCGAAGCCCGGAAGATGTTTCTAGAGAGATAATATGATATTATATTTGAAAAAAAAGGGGTTTAAAAGAGGAGTATGTTTTTTACTTATAAATAATTAGATTTGCTTCATAGTTTTTCATCGCACACGTTTTTCGCCTTCATATTCTAAAATATAGCATTTTTCTGTGTATTTTTAAAGGCCGTACGTGCATCTTAATCCGATGTGGCCGAAATTGGTTAAACATTCATTGTCGGCTTGTTTTTTTTAACATTTGGAGTTTCTACATGATTACTTGCGGCATTATTAATTATTGCGGTAATATATTTATCGTGTGCTCAAATAAATATTATATCGTATCAAGTGGCTCCAAGTAGCAAGTGCTGAGTATTCCGAGTATATTTTGTTAATTCGTGAAGTGTCCAAATGATTCTCGCTTTTGAAAGACGCCAAAATGAACTTGGCGAGCCGGATAAAATAAATGAAGATCGGAATGCAACGTATGTTTTGGTGGATGAGGTTGTGCGGAATGTTAACTCCAGTTAACTCTTAAGAATTCATTCCAAATATGACTCTTGTTCAAGAACATGTGTCGCGCCTTGAATTTTGTAGAATGTGCTTCGTGGCAAAGGATTCCTTCGTGGATATTTTTGAAACGGTGTTATTTAGAGATGGCTGCATTTTGGCGGATAAACTCAACGAGTTGTACGGATTCGAAGTAAGTTGGTTACCATTTCAAAAATCTAAGCGCCACTTCGATGGAAAGAGATAAATTAATTACATTAACATATTTGGAATGTCATGGCAGAGACTTTTCCATTCGTGTCGAATGAATGCTTATTCCTTCAAGTTCATTTTCATATGACAGGAGTCTAAATTTTGACAGTTATTTGTTTTGTGTTTGGAATACTGTTCGCCTACGTTACTTGTTTCAGCGGCCAACACAGCCTTACTTATGTGGTTAAATTGTTGCACATGTATGATTTAATAATGTATTGTCTCGCGTATGTCCTTTATCCTTCAGAATTACTTTCTTTCCACATGTATGTGTTTATGAGTGAGTCTTTATGTTAATTACTGTATTCCTATTCCAGGCCTCTCCGAACGATGAGCAGTCAATGTTCATTTGTATTGATTGTGTGAAGACGATTAAGATGCTTGGAAACATGACATACGGCCTGTGGAGTACACTCGACTATTTAGTGCGAATGCACGAAGACAAGCAGGCAAGTAACTAAATTGAAATTGAATACATTTTGTGTTGACATTGCAACAGATAATGCAGTAATTGCTGATGTGTAAGATATGATGAAGATGTATTTTTATTGCCATGGGTGCTTCTATACTTACTTATGTAAGTTATGGTGCTCACATTTTTCTGTTAGATTTACTCAATGCAATGAGATTTGCTTTTTTCCACAAAATATATAAATCTGCAGAGTATTTTGGCATTGGGTACGGGGGTACTTGTCTGCACCTAATGACAACTGATTGAGCTGGAATATTCTGTATGTTCGATAAATACATTTTATAGTAAATTGACAGTTGTCATACTTATGTTGAGTATGAGTAAGTAAGTAGCACCAACTTGTTAGGTCTGGTAATTGATGAATCTCTCAGTTGGGAAATCCATATGAATAACTTGTGTTCCAAATTGTCAAAATGTGGATATATTTTGAGAAATCTGGCAGGCATTGCAAACTTGTAAGTGCTCAAAACGGTCTACTATGGTATTTTACAGTCACACTTATCTTCTGAGGGTCATCACCAGGCTTCCTAAAAGTTTTTATTATGTAAAAAGGGCTATTAGGTATTTAGCAAATGTTCAAGTGCGGAAATTCTGTAAACCACATTACAAGCAGCTGAAAGTTGCAACTCTTCCTTGTCTGTACATCATTTACTTATGCTGGTAGGTAACAAAAACAATTTTGGTATTAATGCCCGAAGACATGGGCATAGAACACGCCACAGTGTGGATATTCATATGTTTAACCCATTAATGCACAGATAAAATCTTTTTTGATAATTTTCACCAAATTTTAATATGTTCCTCTCCAATGGTACCAATTATATCTGGAAAAAATAATTTAAAAAATATTATGCAAGTGGAACAATGTTTTTTTTTGCTGGCAACTTAAGTTTCCAATGGGTGGTGTCCGTGTATTTTCATTTACTGTGATAAATGATGCTATAATACATGAATTATTGAAAATTATACATTTAAAGTTTTAAAACAGGATGAGTAATGGATGATCAATGAAAATAGCAAAGTATTGACTTTCATTCAGAGTATATTATATTTTGCTTTAAATCACATGTGTTTTTACATTTTTTAACAATTTATTGCCCAATGTCAACAATGAAATGCCTCGAAACAATTGGAATGAAGGGTCTTCTGGCACTTTTGACAAAAGTATATTGTTTGGTTTCCTCACACGTTACATCTCCTATACTTCGTTTCTCCATGAACAATGATGTGATCTGTTTTTTCCTGCGAAGGTCTTCCATGGCACCACATGAATGAAACCATCTTTCCTTGGTGCTATAATTCCCCAATATATGTCACTATTTCCCTCCGAAACTGTAGTACAGGTATATAGTGCCCCAATTTTTGGTATAACAGTCATCCCTGAGTGCACGATGCATCCAGTCCCCAAGCAAAAAAAGCCCACCACCTCTTTTTGGTCCTTACAAGTTGATCGTGCAAGTCCACGCCACCCATATTCATATTATATTCTCTGATAATGGTTGGCATTGGAAGAGATATATTCTCTTTTTTCAATGGAAAAATATCTCTTCACCTCCTTTGTCCCCATTTTAGAAGTGCAATTAGTCATTGCAGTGACCACAGCATTGCCATTCCATCTTTCTATGAGCAATGAGCAATTCGACACCTTGTTGAAAAGATTTTTGTCGGTTAGTTGATAGATACTTTTCATCCTGTTTTCTCAAAGAGTTCCTGTTCCTCCTAAGCCCTATTCTTATGAACATGTAAGCAGCTTTTCAGAATTGAAAAAAAATTCAAAATAAAGCTTCGTTACATGATGTAAACCAAACCCAGGACAACATCCGCATCCACATTGGTTCATTTTTGGAATGAGTTCATGTCTGATGCAGCATAAGGCTCTGCATGAAAAACATATCCAGAGAGATCAGCTGTAGTCCATAATTTGAATCCGAACCTTATGGGCTTCCCACGGATGAATTGTTTGGATCCGTGCCTGCCGTGATAAGGTGTCATTGTCTCATCAACAGAGCATCTGTCTCCTGGAAGTATTGCTTTGAAGCTTTTGTTTAAAATTTCAAAATATGGGTGAATTTTGAACAGCCAGTCGGACCCATCTATTTTATATTGCATTGCATTGCGGATTGCATTGTCAGCTAAGTGTAGGTCCTTTCTATTTTCTACTAAGTGTAGAATAATTTCAAATCTATTCCTGGCCATGTCGTTTTTACCGATTTCTACTCCACAATCACTCTCTTTACTCCAACATAGTATTTTATTGTGTAACGTATGACAACCCGAGTAAAGCTAAATACCCACAGCACAGTACATCTCCTCTTGACTGATATCCTTATTGTGCAAACCCTTCAACCCTGCATAGATACAAGAATGTTGTAGCAACAGATCGAATATATCAGGGCTAAAGATCACGGAAAAGGAATCAAAATCATTAATCATGGACTAACCGAAAAATTTTTCTGCAGTGGGCACCAGCACTGTGAGAAGAGAAGGGAAATGAATACGTATCTTCTTTGGGTTATGCTTCAGAGAAATCTCTTCAAACACAGCACAATCAGTTTTCCCACGTCTTTTCGGACATTTGGGTGCATCGAATGAAGTAGATGTGCCATCGTCCTTTTCTTCTAGACCGTAAGAATCCTCTGTGACGGCCTCATTAGCCAAAATCACCCGTGGAAGGTGTGTTGGGTCACCTGTTACCTCACTATCTGACACATCGTAATCTTCATTGGTGATGACATCTGGCCCTTCCAAAGGTGGTGTAAATAAAATTGCCTTGTGCTCCAAATCTTTGTCAGAGTTTTCCAGCAATTCAATGAGCTCATTCATGGAATACCTCTGAGAATACCTAGTGCGTTAATTTTGACGTATGTCTGAATGATTAAGAAAGCCCTCAATACCTTTGAGTCTCGAGGTTGCCAGGGAGTTGTTGATTGAGATTGTTGAATTGAGAAAGGAATGAGAAGTTCTCGAGCCATTTTATGTAAAGCTGAGAAAGAAAATAAAGATAAGAAATACGATAAATTGTAAGTAGTGGTCTGAAAATTAATTCAATCGCTGCTATACGACAAATTGGCGACCGTGACAGGACCTTGCGCAAGGAATACGCGCTCGAAGGACGATGAAGATCGCGGACATGAAGATCGCCCAGCTGAGGACGGCGCTAACACAGCGGGGACTTCCGTTGACAGGAACCAAAGGAGATTTGGAAATGCGGCTCCGGCAGGATCTTATTGAATGCGGAGAAGATCTTGAGTACTTCGAAATCAATGAAGTTGAGGCAGGACAAGAAGTAAGTGCTATGTTTAACAAATTAACGGAACAAATCAAGGCCCAATCCGAAAAAAATAAATTGCAACTCGAAGAAATGAAATATGAATTAAAAGAAGATATTAAATCTGAAGCTAAATTACTATCTGGAAAAATTAAATCCAAGGTTGATGAACTAATTAACAAATTCAATGCGAGATTTGAATGGTTGGATGCAAGAATTGCCAAAATTAATGAAAGAGTAGCCAAGTTAGAAAGTAATGAACTTAGCCTTTACACCGACATAGATAAAAAACATTGCAATTGGATGGGCTAATGCAAGATGTCTCAAAAAGATTGTCACTATTAGAGAATGAATTGCTAAACATGACGATTTCCAATGCGAATATTCAACCAGCTACTTCGATAGGGATGCCTGTTGACCCTAAAGTAATTAGGGAAAGCCTACCAGAGTATCACGGTAGGTTAGAAGAAGACCCAAAAGTGTTTTTGACAAACTCTGTTTCCTTACTTAGAAGGACGAATCTGCCTGAGAATATTTATGTGCATTTGGTGTCACAACAATTGAAGGGACAGGTGGAATGATATAAGGGGCCTGGGCCTGAATTGGGACGATTTTGGAAAGGAGTAATGTATTAGATTTGATTCTGATGGCGTAAAGGCTGCTGTCAATCAGAAATTCTTAACCGAAACGCAGCCTATGGGCATGAGAACTGGTGCGTTTGTGATCCAGAAATATCAACTTTTTAAAAGATTGAATCCTCAAGAGGATAGTAGTTCTGCTCTATCCTATATGATTGAGCTACTCAATGATAAAATGAGACCCTTGGCAAGAGTGGCTAATCCGAAGACCTTTGACGAATTAAGGGAAGTCATTAGGTAACTAGAGGAGGAGTATAAGAAGATTAAAACTTCACCAGACGAAAATGTTACTCATTGAGAAACGCCTTCAGAGGAAATGTTTTGGGTGTGGAAAACCTGGCCATGTACGAGACCGTTGCCCGGAAAACTAAAAAGGGGTCATTCTGTCTTGGGGGAGGATGTCCCTGGGTACAAAACAATTAAGCCCCGGGTGTCAAGTAATACAACAAATAAAGACTGGAATACTAAGAATACCATTGGACAGATTGGGGTTGACCAAGACGGTGCCCGCCCAGCCATAACGATTTGTGTCAAAAATAAAACTTATAAAGCCATTTTAGATTCCCAAGCTAGGAACACATTTATCTCAGATAGGATAATGAACGATTTTGATGATTTTAAAATTTCTCCTAGTAACAGAGTCTCATCAACAGAGCATCAAATCTTTGTCAGAGTTTTCCAATAATTCAATGAGCTCGTTCACGGAATACATCTGAGAATACCGAGTGCGTTAAATAGAAAAAATTAAAACCGACCCGACAAGGTCACTATCCCATTAAAAGTCATCATAAGACGTTGCGGTACTTGTATTTCAATTTGTGGTGACAAAATAAATGTCACCGGCGAAAATTACGCTAGCCGCCAAGAGACACGGCGAATGCCAAGTGGTAACTTCAGTTGCCAGGAAAGTTCTGCAGGGTATAAATCACAGGTACAGTACACGAAAGGTGAAATTTTTCCCAAGTGGCATTACACATATGTACGTATGCGCGTACCATAACAGCATTCAGAAATATGCAGAATGTATCACGAGAAGCACGAGTGAACATTTGAATGTCAAGCTCGAAAATGACCACCTGTGCACCCATTACAGACTCTCCCCCATAGGTACCGTTAGATTTTATGGCAGGGCAAAACCCCGAACGTGCTCGACAAAGGAAAGGGTAGAGAGCATAGAAAGGAAAGAATTGGGAGTGTACGACGAATATTGGGGGAGAATGGAATTTTTAAAAACGTGGAAAATTTTTGGCAACTGGATTTGCCAATGGGCATTAATGGGTTAACCACTCCGGTAGCATGTGCAATAGAAGTCCATTTCTTGCTAGTGGAGTGTTTAAGAGTACCACTTCATTGACATACTCAGTATGCTTAGTGTTTTTAACTGGTTTATGCACGACCCCCTAAGGTGTTATAATACCTCACTCCCACATCCTTTAGGCTCTTATACGCTATGGATCTTTTATGATGAACGACATGAATGTTCATCTGCTTCCTTGTTCCGTATAAATGAATTCCTCACCGTTTAGACTGAAGAGATGTATATTGGTTTTTACAAATGTCAATGCGGTGATTATATGTAATCGCAATAACTTACAATTGAATAAACACTAGACATGTTTTCTAAATTCCCTTTTCCCTTCTAGCCATTTACTAAGAACTGATACCAACCAACCAATCCAGCAGTCTAGCTCAACTAAATATTTGGGGTTAACATTGAATGATAATCTTGTCTGGCAATTTCACTTGGGGAATTTGACCAAAAATATTGTAATTGGAATTTTCATGATTCATAAACTTGCTCCTAGCACCTCTGTTGGGATCTTGAAACTGGTTTACGATGACATTATCCATTGGTATTTCTCTTATTGTGCAAGACATTTTGTGGTAACACTAATGTTGCAGCAAAAGGCATTCCCCATGCAAAAAAGGTCTTTGAAAACCATGGCAGCAGTATCAATAGAACTCCAGGATAGCCACTGTTTTCTTAAATATAAAATTAATGACTCTACCATGTTTATATATTTTTTGACGGTGCGTTTCTTCTAATAAATGAATCCTCTTTTGTTTCTTGCCAACTCCTCTGTGCATGATCATTTCACTCATATTTGAGATGGTGTACGTTTGAGGTGACAATCTTACGCAATATCCAAGATGGGTCCACGTCACTCTGCCTCCTTCATTTTCAACAATTTTCAAATTAATTTAAAAAATAAATCCACTGTAAAAATGTTTTAGTTTGAACATAAGAAACTGCTGTTACACCAGTGCTATTAAAATATGGATGAATTCGTGAGAGATAATTCGAATGTAATTGACTTTATGTAAGGGTTTTATTTTAATTATGTAAGGGTATCTGTTTCCTTGTTATCTATGACAATGTTCTGTGTCTATTGGAGGCTTATATGTTGCACCGGAGATGTACCTGATGGCCTCTTTTTAATTAGGAAAACTTTATGCATGTGGCTATCAGACGATCCCCAGAATAATATTCCATTTGAGGCTCAAGAGACAATGTTGGCAAAGGACATACGTTTTAGGATATCTAAGAATACCGTGCTCTTGAGGAATGTAATTCCATACCAGGCGCTATTGAATTTCGAACGTAGATTTTCCGCATGAGTATTCTCACATTCTGCTTGGTGGGCATATGTAACCCTAGGAATTTAGTGCAGGTGGCAAAGGAAATTTTTTTATTGCTAAGACTCAAGT
Source organism: Pyrrhosoma nymphula (assembly GCA_963573305.1). Lineage (NCBI taxonomy): Eukaryota > Metazoa > Arthropoda > Insecta > Odonata > Coenagrionidae > Pyrrhosoma > Pyrrhosoma nymphula. The sequence continues at coordinate 62,610,098 of OY754340.1, read as the reverse complement.
TGTTGTCAACTTGCAATACAGTCTTATTAAATGTGATATCCTTAGTCTGTTTGCAGTTTAATAGAATTTTGTTGTCGCAGCACCAATTCCAAACACGATCTAAGACATTCAGAGTCCCTCTTATGAGTCCTTCCTTGCATTTGTGAGATATTATGGAGGTAGAAACATCAGCACGTACAGTGTTACCCTCACACGTTAATGGCAAAGCCTGCGATCATTCTTCAATGGCAAGTTATTTATGTACAGTAAAAACTATGTGCTCCCCAATATTGAACCTGAATTGAATTATATTTAGGGTAATTTTTTCCAAAGTGCACTGTGTATTTAATTTACTAAATGTCTGCAACTGACAGAAGCAACAGAATTAGAGTGATGCAGTGTGGACAGATATTTATGATAATTCCTTCTTCTCATGCACCATCATTGAATACAGAAAAGCAGAGTGAAAGATAAAGATGATCCATGAACATATTATTTGTTTTATTCTTCTTTTAAGTCTTCCAATTCCTTTCCCCTGTTCCATTCCAAACTCCATGGCTTGTTGTCATCCTACTACCCCCTGCCACTAGCTTGAGCAGTATCTCTCAAGAGAGCATCTAGATGCAGACTTGATATTTGATTTCGTTCTTTTAGATGGAGACGACGTCATTCAACATCCCGAGGGAATCACTCGACTTCCTGTTCTTGACGAAGAAAGAATGCATCTCCCAAACTGTTGCTCTTCCGAATGACATTAATGTGTCGAGGACATCTGTAATGGAATGCACTAAAAACAATGGCATGGATTGTGAAGGGAGTGAAGTAGACGAGCCTGTGGAATATTGTTGGTGTTCAAAGTGCAATGCAGAATTTCTTAATAAGGAGGAGCTGAGGATCCATTTGAAAACACATGACAATTCTGTGAATCAGGATAATTTCTGTGAAGCAACTGAGTCAGTTGAGTCAAGTATGGAATTCAAGTTGCTTTCGGGTGAATTCAGCCTTTTAAAGAATCGATTGTGTTGTGGTAATTGCCTAAAAGAGTTTCGGAGTGAGAAAAGATTGGTGAAGCACATAGAGAGACATGATTTCAAATGCAAACCGAGGAGGTTCGAACGTTTGATTAGCTTGCTGAATAGTTTGAAATCCACTAGTCCAGAGGGTAACACCTTGTTAAACATTCCGTCTTATAATTCCAGTTCTGCAATTGACTCTAAAATTCATTATTCCAAAGCATCTTCAGTACGTGGTTCAATTGGTTCTGGTAGAAGTGAGGATTCCAAATGTTTTCAGCAGGGAATAGTAAGTGAAATAGATGTGAGTACACGCAGTCATGGCAATGTATCTTCTGATAATTCAAAGGGTTTTCCGATTGTTAAAACTCAAAAGATATCTAGGTTATCGACTTCTCATATTGGATCTAATCCTTCATTATCTCATCCCCTTAAGCAAGACATTTGTTATGTTAATAATCCTACAATAGATGGTAATGAAATTGAAAAGGATGTGACAATGCTTGGTAAGTCTCTTCAAAGTCGTAATCCTGATGCACTCAGCCCCGTATTGGATGAGAAATCGTTTTATGGAAATGTAATGTGTGTTGATGCTGAAATTGTTGTTTGTGATTACTGCAACAAGTCTTTCACATTAAAATATAAACTACGGGAGCATATGGTAATGTGTCATCTCTCTGTAGTTGTTCACAAGTGTTTGACGTGTTACAATGTCTTCCCTTCAGAAAGTGAATTGAAAACGCACTGTGCTGTGCATACCAGTAAGAGTAAATACATCTGCACTTTGTGTAACGACAACTTCTCATCCAAAGCTATCATGGCTTTGCATTTGAAGGACGTTCACGGATGTAAGAAGGCATGTACATGTGGTGTTTGCTTTCTTGGATTTTCATCTCGAGCAGAACTGGGACTTCATCAGTTGTGCCACTTACATGATAAGAAATATAAATGCTCCAAGTGTGGTAAGTCATATGTGAATAGGGCTTCCTATAATGCACACGTGAACTCTTGTCAATTGGGAACAGACGCACACCAGTGCCAAATATGTGGTAAGACGTGTGTGCGAAAGCACGACTTGCTTGTGCATTCTTATACCCATAGCTCTGTCAAGAGATTCCAGTGCCATCTCTGTCAAAAAAACTTTACTCAGAATAGTTGGCTGCATGTACACATTAGGAGTGTTCACTTGAAGCTGAAACCACATCAGTGTGATATTTGCAAAAAGAAATTCAGCATTAGATCCGGTCTCATGTTTCACTATGCTGTCCATTCAGATGACCGCCCTTTTTCATGTGAACTGTGTGGTAAAACATTTAAGTTAAATACCAGCGTTCGTAGGCACATGAGAAAAGTCCATTGTAAAGCGTAATTATTCAAAAAGTGAAGAAAAATGCACATCATCTGTACTCAATGCTAAGTTCCTTTTGTTTCTCATCTTCTGTTCCTGATTTCAGGCAAAAATTATAATTGGGAGTTGTTAGATGTTGAAATGAAATTGGCTGGCTTAGTTCCATTTTGTCATAAATATTTGTTTAAAATAAGATCATGAATAAACGTAAAATCTTTTCCGAGAAAAACTTTGGACTTAATTGCCTTCCTTCCTTGAACCCACTTCAACTGTAGTATTACTCTGGATTTGAGATGTTTTCTGCTCAAAATATTCTTTATTGTTGGAGGAGAGGGTTGGATTCTGATTCTAAATGATAGAATAAAAAATCACTAGAGCAGTAAAATCACTATAACTCTCATAATATCAAATGTATTGCATTAATTTGAATTTATAATACTACCTAAGACTACTGCTAAAACCTTCGTGTGAAATATTTTTTGATTCTTCCAATTATAAGCACAAGTTTCCCTAATTTTGCCCAGCCTATAGGGACACAGGTTTGAAGCATTTATTTAAAATCAATCATGGTCAAGTTGTTTTCCGGGCCAAACAGGTGGAAATGGGAAAGGTTTTTTGAAAAACTACAAATCACTTACTGCCTTAATTTGAAATATATTTCATTTGTTTAAATTTATAATATATGTACTACTTGAAGGGAAACGTTTATTTTGAGGGAAGATTTTCTCGCAAGGGAAGGATGTACAACAATGAGATTATTTGTCACATCAGAGACAATACTATCATCGCTTCAACAGAACAATGATGACACCTTATGACTTATATTTTGTGTAGTCTGCTCCGTGCTTGCGACAATGATGCTTTATTAATTAGACAGAACTCTTATGGTAGTTAGGAGTAAGATATTTCCCCAGTCATAATAGAGACTGCAATCGAATTTAATTTTTAAAATTCAGCTTCTCCAAGAAGTATGAAGGAAATATTATAATGTATGTGCCACAAAAATATAGTTGTTTGACTTGAATTCTAAGTAATTAAATAATTATTAATATGTCCACATAAGTCTCTAACTTGACTCATTTTTTCATGCGGTATGTTGAAAATGCCTTCACAATAGATGGTATTTTTGCAGCTCTGTAAAAAATTACTGTGGTGATTAATAAATTATGAAAAATAATTGTGAAGACAAACTACAAAGGGAGGGTTCAAGTATTACGTTAGGTCATTTATGACCCCCCCCCCCCTCGTAAGCAAAAATAAGCATTTGCCTAACCCCTCCCCTCCCTACTTGTTTACGTAAGATTTTTGTATATTTTATATTTGCTATATATAAAGAAAACCAAATATTTTATACTATTATTGAAGTAATTCTTTAGTAATGTCAATAAGTTTGGAAACAGTATACCAAATTCAGGAAAGGAACTTTATATGTTAAAAAAAATGAATTCAGCATTATCTGTATTTTTATATTTGTAAGCACTATGTTTATGTTTTTTATCTATAAAATGACGAATCCTATACCACCAAATCTTTGTATGGCCTTTGGAAAATGAAATAAATAATAATATGTAAATTATTTTTAGTATGCGTAACGCTATATGCTAAACTATAAACGCTATATACGCGTTCTGTATAGTATATTGCAATGAATAGTGCATCTAAGCCATACTTCCTAAGGTGATGTACAGCAAAAGATATAACCTTCTGGTATCGTGGATTTTCATCTGGTTCTCCGTCAACTGTGACAATTACAATAGGCTTAATCAAAACTTCTGCTGTTCTCTCCAATGGCTGAAACTCACTAAGTTCTAGCAACATTTCAAAGTCCTTAGGGTCCGTATTGGCGGTAGATGAACAGTGTCTTCCACTTCTGATAGCAATGAACGTTGGCCCAGAGTAGCCTACAGCATGAGGATTTCCAGGTTTGTTAGATTCAATCATGATACCAGCGTTCACAGATGGTATGAGCTTGTGATGCTGCACTATCACCCCGTCGTGGTCAGGCAATGAAACATGATATTCCACGAGTGTAAGGATGGACGTGTGTTTCTTTGCTGCTACAAGGCCAATAGGAACACGTCTCTTGTCGTCTTGAGATAGAAGGACTACTTGCGCTGACCCAAGAATTGAGGCTAGACGGATCTCCAGGTAACGGATTGATGCCGTTGCAAACTGGCTGTCTATATGACTGTGGTGGCGATCCTCCTGAGCGCATGAACGTTTGACTCGAATAGTTGACACGTGTCTTTGACCTTCCACAGTGGTCGAGCAATTGGGTAATAATCGGAGGTAGGTAGCATTATGGCTAATGCGGAATCTGACTTTTTATAACTCCTCCGTGAGTTCATCAAGGCTTTTGACACTTTGGATTGTTTCATTTCTCAGTCTGCAGCACTCCCAAAAATAGCGATATCAGAAATTGTTTTTAGTAAATAGGGTTTGTCTTTTTCAATGCTTGGATGTCCAACTGATTCTCGCAAGGATTTAGGCTAGACTCTAGACAATAAGGGACTTAAATAAATTCAAGGCGTAATTTCATTAGAGCGTTTCCTTTGTAAACGGCTGGTGTCCTAACACCCCCCGCCACTCGCCTATTGAGGCGGCTTGCGGGGAAGTATGTAGATGTAGATGAAGGATAATTTTGTTTTTATTTCAGGGCTTTCACTGCAAATTTCATCAAGCTTCATTCGTTTTTGGTCTCTGTGCTCTTTTTGGTGTTCTGTATTTTCTTTCTTCCTTTTCAAAGAAGTCGTTTCATGTTTTAGTTCTTATTGAATTTTTACGATTCGTTTCTCAATTTCACTGCATGGCATTGAGCTCCTTGCAGTGTACAACGCATTGAGATTTTTCTCTAGCGTCCTTCACACACGGGTGGCCTTCCTCTCCTTCCATCATGGTCTTCACATCTTCCTAAACTGTAAGTCACAACACCGCTTTGCCTTTGTATTACACTTTCTCCGTAGTCCGAGACAATTTGCCGATGAATTTCCGCAGCAGTCTCTCCTTTCTCGTGCAAAAACACAAATGACAGAATGAATCATCAGGTGTACAATGAACATATCCATTTGTTGTTGTATGTCCCAATGGTTAACGTTTAAATTATACTGCGTATGGTCAATTCTGCAAGGGTGGTCTCACGCTGGGAGGGCCGCCATGAGACAGCCTCATAGCTCAAGGAAGCATTGGGTATTATGACGCAACCTGCAACCCTCCTAATCACCATCTACTTGGATTATGGATCAATAAAATTTCCATTGACCGTCATTTCTGTTACTGGGCATAAAAGATATACACTTCCTTACAGATAGGTATAGTAAGTAATTCCTCCTTCCCATATACCATTAATTACTCCAAGGAAAACAGAGTTACACAATCCGTTAGCATACAGTTTACTTTATTCATCCTCTCCATTTCTCAACTCCATTCCCCTATTCCGACCCTTCAATTCATATCTGGTGTCTCTGTACATGCTCCTTGCACCCTTGAGGTGGCTTGCACGGTAGCATGCAGATGTAGTGTTCACATTTTCCTTATTTTGTCTTTATAGATGGAGATGACATCATTCTTCATCCCCAAGGGATCACTCGACTTCCTGTCCAAACCAGAGAAAGAATGCTCATCCCAATCTGTTGAACTTCCAAGCGGCATTGATTTGTCCCTGACATCTGGTACAAGCTGCAGCAAAAATGATGTCGTGGACTGCAAAAAAAGTGTTGACTCTGAAGGAGAAGAACCAGTGGAGTACTGTTGGTGTACTGAGTGCAATGCAGAATTTCTTACACGAAGGGAGCTGAGGATCCATTTGAAAACACACAGACCAACTGTAAGCAAAGATAACCGGAGCAAAGCAACTGACTTGATTGAATCGAGTATGGAATTTAAGTTGATGTCGGGTGAAATCAGTTTGTTAAGGAATGAGTTGTGCTGTGCAAGGTGTCAAAAACAGTTTAGGAACACAAAGAGATTGGTGAAGCACATAAAGAAATACGATTTCAAGTGCAAACCACGGAGTTTTGAGAGCTTAGTCAATTTGCTGAAGAGTTTAAAAACCATCGGTTCAGAGGATAATGCCTTGTGGAACCACCATCCTAAAAATTCTAGTCATGAAAAGGTCTCCAAAATTCATGGTTCAAAAGCATCTTTACAAAGTGCTTCATTTGGTGCTAGTGATAGTATGAGTAATAGATGTTTACTCCAGAGAGATAAAAGTACAAGAGATGATAGCATGTGTAAGGGGGATGAGGTAATATTAGGTTATTCTGAATGTTTAGCTAAAGTGAAAGGACACAAGTTTTCCAGAGAAGTGTCTTCTTATATTGAGTCTCATTCTTCATTACTTGATTCTCTTGGGCAACATGTACCTGGTGGTAATAACTCTGTTGTAGGTAGTGGTGAAGTAGAGAAAGGTGTGGCATTGCTTGGAAAGTGTTTAGATTCAACGAATAGTGACGTAATTTGTGATTACTGCAACAAGCCATACACATACAAGTCCAAGCTGAGGGAACATATTGTCATGTGCCATCTCTCTGCAGTTTTTCACAAGTGTTTCATTTGTCACAGCGTCTTCCTTTCGGAAAGTGAATTTAGAACACACAGTGCCAAACATTCTAGCGAGAAGAAATATATTTGCAGCTTGTGCGATGATAACTTCTCATCAAGAGCAAAGGTAGTTATGCATTTAAATGAATTGCACAACATAAGCAAGGGATTTGTGTGTGGTGCCTGCTTTCTAGGATTCCAGTCTCGCGCAGATCTGGGTTTTCATCAGTCGTGCCACTCTTCAGATAAGAAGCATAAATGCTCCAAGTGTGGAAAAACATTTATTGATAAATCCTGGTTCAAATTGCATAGTCGTTGTTGCCAATTGGGAACATTTGTACTTAAATGTGAATTATGTGGAAAGGGATTTCTGAAAAATAACGAGTTGAAAGATCATTCTATTACCCATGGCTCTGCCGAGAGATATGCATGTCATCTGTGTCCACAAACATTTTCTCGGTCTAATTCAATATCACTCCACATCAGGGCTGTTCATTTGAAGCTGAAGCCACATGAGTGTGGCATTTGCAGTAAGAAATTCGGCACAAAGCGTCGTCTTGTGGACCATTATACTGTCCATTCAGATGATCGGCCTTTTAAATGTGAACATTGTGGTAAAAATTTTAAGTTAAAGAAGCGAGTTAATGTCCACATTATATCAGTACATGGTTTGTGCTTTCCAATTAAGTGAGTCCCAGCGACTCATGCGTCGCTTGGAGGCAACTTGTGTCGACTTCCACTGCAGCTAAATGGAAGGCAGATATCCATTTGCAGGAGTCGAAACGCAGTCGAAATTGTTTGAAATGGGACGATGAAGTATAAGAAAAATGCAATCGGTTTTTTTTCTTTTCAAAGGAGTGTCAATAATAGATATAAACTTCATCAGTGGATTCATTATTAATAATTAAAGGTTTGAACATGAATTTTGTGCAATGGCCACCAAGATGCAACGTATCTTTATAAAAATAATAGTAATTCATTCTTCTGTAGTCCAAGACTCCTGTTAGCCATTTTAAGTCAGTTTGCTTATTACTTTTTCCGTGAAATATAACAACATAACTTTCAACACGATATAGGAGACGTACAATCTTTTAATGTTTTCCTTAGTTTCACTCCATCAAAACCGAGGGTATCTGGCAAATGCAATTCATTCACCGATGTTTTAAATGATGCATTAGTTAAGTATTCTTATGTTTATTACTGTTGACTATAAGTTCCATATAAAAGGTTTAGTTTTGAATTTCATTTGGTTTACAACGCACAGAGTAAAAAGAATGTTGCTGGTTCAATCGAAGAGATTCCCCCATCCATAATTATTTTAAATATTTTTAAGTTATATAAATGCTTATGAGTCATGCACTTTTTTATTATAATGTAAATTGCCATTTTCTATGATTGTATTAAACGAATATTTAATCGTGCTGCGTTTAGTGGGTTTACCGAGGATGAGGGAAAATATTTTGAATCGGACAAAAAGAATGGTCAATTATGGAAAATGCCTGCATTTTTATTACTACTGCCGATGTATTTTTCGATTTATATATGTATGAATAAATGCCTATGTGCAGGGAAACTAAACTAGGCCTTTCTTAATTAAAATTAGTTCACATGTATGTATTTACGTTATATTTCGCATAAATGGCACACCGGTTTGATTGGAACAAAGTGTGCTGGTCCAATGTGTCCCATACGATCGAAATCTACTCTACTTTGTACCATGACAATAGCAAACTTTCCTCTTCCATAGAGTCTTATTTAGTCAACACGCATCAGCGACACGTAACAATTGGAAAGCAGAAATGTCACTCTGAGTCGACTCACATCGACTTGCATCATTGATTGGAAAGAACCCGGTATGAATTAATTTTGTGTAAAGAAGAGGGAGAAGTTATTAATCATGTGATGTAATCATTCTACACCCAGGTCACTTTTTCAAATCACCCAATATTTTTTTCTGATTTAAAATTCTTTCAAAATGAATGTAAACAAACCTGACAGCAATTGCGAAGTAAGGGTTATGATGTCACAGCAAACGCAATCTCCTTCTGATAATGCACCAGGCTGCTGTCTGTTTAATATGTTATCAGTAAGGAATGTGTGTCCGTTAAATTTTGGATTCAAAGTTTTTATGTACCAAAGTTACATTTGCCTTTTTTCCAAAATTATTGCAAATACTGTATCGGGGATGGACCATTCTAAAAATTACCACGTCAATTTTTGGTTGGTACATGTTGTACCATTGTAATTTTCGTAATTTACTGCAACCCTTGAATATTTCTGTAATTTTCAGGAAAATTCTCCTATTTTTTTTTAGATAATTTTTTTATCCTGTCAAATTCTAAACATAATATTTTGAGCCATGTCTGTGTTTTCCGATGTTTTGGACATGATTAACCCTCAAGCTGCTGCAGCTAGAGCGCATTTCATCCACCCTGTGCGGAAAAAATATCTATTCGGACGGAGTCCATCCTTCCCACGGGCCGAGGCCGGGCAGTTATATGACCCATGTAATCCCCTCCCCACCCTTTTCTCAGGAACCCAGGGGGTGGGCCGCGGAACTTGTTGAGGAATAAGTAGGACTTTGGAAAAAAGTTGAAAATTTGTTTATAGGTGTAATTGATAAAAACAATTATGACAATATTTTTAATATCAATTTTCTGTTTAGTTTGATACCAAACACCAAAGACATCCGTTGATAATTGAGCTGTGCGCGAACATAAGACAACTAACTTTTGAGACAACCATAATAGCCCATTGAGCGAGCAATCGGAAGAAAGGTTCGTACCTCATTGCGGTGGTATGCGATCCCTAAAGAGAGCGTGGGAAGGGAGTGGTTTGGTTAATTAAGGGTGGATTCCCAAATGTCCACCGCTGGAAAGAAAGAGTTCAGGTCATAATTGAAATATGAAAGGGCTGAGGGAGCAGGTAGACAGAGAAGGTCAAACGTGCAAGAATGTATTTCCGCAGTTCCCGGTACACACGTACATGTACGTTTACCGCAGCCTAAGGATTAATCATAAATTCAGGCATGTGCAACTCACTTTTGGAATATTATACTTTGATTATTACATTATAGAGTAGTGTATGAGAGTATTAGAATATTCACGAATATTTCTCATACATTGACAAAAGAAGGCCAGATTGCGTGCTGCTGCTGTAGGTGTTTTTGCATTTTTTTTATTTTCTAATGGATTACTGTTGTATTAGGATTAGTTTAAAGATATTATTATTCCATTCCTGTTTTTGTTGTCTTTTATATTTAATTTGCCTGCTTTCCCAAAGGTCGCGGGTTCGAATCCCGCCTGGGGAGGATTTTTCACTTCCCAGGGCATGGTTGTTTGTGCTTGTCCATTGAATAAAAATTGTATAAAAATGATGTATGTTCCACAGGACTAGTTCCTAGAACAAATTGAATAAATATTATTAATATTATTAATTCTGCCTTATGATAATTTACCCATCTCAAGAAAAGTATCGTATTAAAGTAATTGTAAATGTGTCTTCGTCATCGAATAAATGTTTGAAATCATTAATAAACATAAAAATATTGAACCTTCTTGCTGTGGTACATACGGGAGATAAAAGAAATGTCGAAATAACTCGACACAAACTTTAGAATATTCCTTTTACACAAATTAACTCTTTGCAAAGTTCAAGAGACCTCTATAACTGAAAGACACATTAAAATCTAAATACTGTCCCTACCCTCCATATTACCTCCATGTAATCGTTCATCCTGCAACGGCCGATTATGCAAGTGCTGCTGAATGGTCTCTCAAACCACAAGTGTTGCTCGTCTTACAGTCCTGATGAAATACTACAGCAAAGTGAGGGAAATTGCTTTGAAAATATTGTTTGACTTGTCTAGAATTTACGCATGAATCTCCCAGTAGCTAGTCAAATAGTTTAGCCAATTATGCCTCCAAGCCTACTAAATTCAAGAAAAGTTTTACTAATAATTACAAGACAAAATGCTTTGTTGTATTTTTCCATCACAAAAAATATGAACAACAGTTGCTAAAATTACTCGGGACCAATTTTGGAGTATATTACTCAGATGTACTTGGTCAATTGACCAAATATGCGGATATAAACCAGCAGGTATAAAATACATAAGTATAAAATGTATAAACAAGGAAGAGTTAAAATTCTTAACTTCTTGTAATATGGTTTACAGGATTCCCACACTGGAATGTTAGCTAAATATCTAATAGCCCTTTTATTGCAACAGGAAAACTTTTTGGGAACCAGGTGATGCTCCCCAGAAAATAATACCAACGGTCAAGTGGGTCTGAAAATTTCCATAGTAGACCATTTTGAGCATATCCAAAAATATGATGCCAGCCAGATTTCTCAAATTATAACCACATTTTGATACTTTGAAGCATAAGGTATTAGTATGGATTTCCCAACTTAAGAACTCATCGATTGTCATACCTAAGAACTTGGTACTGCCCACTCTTTCAATATATTGTCCATTTATGCCTAAGGCCAAATGGGGCACTTCTCTTTTTTTACTGAATTGGATAAAGTTGGTTTTCTGTATATTTACTGATAGTTTATTCTCCCTGAACCAATTACCCATGAGTTTTAAGGAGCTATTCGTCTTGGTTTGTAATAGTTGGGGATACTTGTGACTCACTGCTAGGGTTGTATCGTCTGCATAAAGTACTATATTCTTGGTAAATTGACCAAGTATGTCTGAGTAATGCCTACTTAAGTTAAATGAAAGCTAGGATTTATTAATACACTACTGGGTAAATGTAATGAGAATGTTTAAGTGTGTTGTTATTTTTTCACTCGACAACCTTACCTGGAATATCGTACTCTTATTTGGAATTCTTATGGCGCAGGCTTACTCTCTGAATTAGATCATGTGCAGTAGGAAGAGCAGTTAGACTTGTGAAGAGGTGATATGGTAATATTCAGATGATCGACCTTTTAAAAGTGAACTGTGTGGTAAATATTTTAAGTCAACGGAGGAAGTTAATGCCCACATTAGATTAGTTCACGGTATGACTTAATTTTGTCAATAAAAGAGGGAGAAGTTAAATATTATGTGATGCATTCATTCTACACCCAGGTCACTTTTTCACATCACCTAATATTTTTTTCTTATTTCAAATGGTTTCAGAATAAATGTAAACAAACCCGACAGCAATTGCCGAGTATGTGGTATGATGTCACTGGTTCGTTGTTGAAGTTCATTCACCATTCAATCACGACATTAAATAAACAATACAAGAATAATCATCAAACCAAACAACTCATAAATAAGCAGGTTACTATAAGTTCCTTTTATTCAGGTTTTTCCTGCATTGATTCATTTTAATGGGCAATAGTTTTGCTTGCATTACAGCTAGCGTAGTCAGGTCCTGAATCTCTCCAGCACCTTGGGCAGTATTTCAAGAAGATGATTGACTTTTGAAGAGGCATAAATAATATCATCTAAATAAACGAATATGTGAGGTTTCAAGTCTTCACCAAGAACTTCATAAATAAACCTATGCTAGGTAGCATCCCAAGTTTTTAATCCTTGAGGCGTCGTCTTGAATTAAAAAATACTCTTGCCAGGAATCAGGAATGCAGTGTTTTCTTTACTCTCTACATCAAGTTTTATATGGAAACAAGCAATCTGACCTGGCCTGACGACGCTAACTGACCTGTAACGCATGTGAAACTGTTGTCCATATAAATGAATCAGCGGAGGAAAAACCCGGACAAGGGAAACTCATCTTAGCACCACAGCCGCCTCCGTACCAAGCAGGTCACTAAGGCTGATAAGTAAATGACATACTCATATGTAACGTCCTCTCCACAATCAACGGAAACAGTTAATTTGAAGGAAATCACATCAGTAAGGCAGTAATGCCACAATGTAAGGCAGTAAAAGTAATGTGGCCGAAGGAAGTCAGCCAAAGTAAGATGAATTATTATCAACAATAAATAAGAACAAAGAGTAAATAAGACGATGCATAACAATTATTAAGCACGAAGAAACAAAAAAAGGTGTTTTCAAAAAATGAAAATAAAATTTAGTATTGTTATAACATATATCAAATTATAATACACTTTACTTTATTTGTTGATGGCGGTTTTTGATTTTACCAAAGAGGTCTAGGAGAGGAATCATATAGATATTTAATTTCCTGATTATATGTCGAGTAATATGTATTCAACTCGATAGTAGTTCATGCATTTCCACAAATTCTAATCTGGAGCCTTACCCATTGTGCCCTACAAATTGGGAAAAGTATGCAACCGTCATTTACAAGACTGTGTTGAAACACAGCATATCCATCAGGATAAGAATTTGTTGGCAATCATCAGACAACGTAGCCTGGAGTTGTATGTACTTTGGCTGTAGCACAATCACACGTAACATTTATATTATATTGGTCCTACGAGAAGCGCGGTAAATGCCATTGCTGTCATCTTCTCACGTGGAGGTTTAAAAGAAATTAAGAAATATTTTTTTAGAATCGAGTCAATTAAGCACTTTTTGATTTTTGTCAAAAATACCAGAACACAATCAGTACAATGCGATGTTTTTTTCGGGCGGAGAATCGATAACCGCCCACTTCTAAATTGGTCTAGTTAGCAGCAAATTATCTTAAAGGTGCCTACAATTCGATTTTTGTTCCTGTATCGGCCGGATTAAATCTTGGCACAAATTAACTTAAGGAATATTGTGGGTGTGTATTAAAAATACTTACAGTTTGAGAGGTCAGAGATCAAAACTGCATAGTTATTGATTTAATTTGTAAAAATAATTATTTTTAAAATATTTTATAACTTTTGAAAAAAAAATAAACTTTTTCAAAATATTTATCTAAAGCTGACACTTATGATCCTTAACATACTTCCGAAATATGGATGAAACCGGCGTATTTGTTTAAAATTAAGTCATTCAAAATAGTTATAACGCGAAGCATTATTTAAAAATTAAAATCTTCAAAATATACGATACACAGAGGTTCAGTTTCTAGAATTATAATATATTTTATTTGAAAATAGTCGATCATAAATTTATTAGCAAAATCGTTTAAAAGAGGAGTATGTTTTTTACTTGCAAACAATTAGATTTCCTTCGTAGCTTTACAACGCACACGTTTTTCGCCTTCATATTCTAAAATATGGCATTTTTCTCTGTATTTTTAAAGGCTGTACGTGCATCGAAATATGATGTGGCCTAAATTGTTTAAAAATTCATTTTCGGTTTGTTTTTTAACATTCGGTGCTGAAATATAACAATTTTAAACGAAGACTTGTGTTGTCTATCTAAAAAATAAGTTTCTCCAGAATAATGCATGTCAAATAGTTCTTAAATAGCAGTGAAAAGTGAGGGAGGCGTTTGGATATAGTTCGATAAATGTGACGGTGTTCCATTGCGCAAGATTAATGATTTTCTAACTCCAATTGGGTAGACATGTTCATCTCTCCGTTAATTATTATCGGATTTGGATCTTTTCTTATATAATAGGCTTAGCTCGACGAGCATATCACGAAGTTTGCATTCAAAATTAATGTTTGAACCAGTCTAGTTAATTCTTTATAAAAATTATTAAATATATTTAAAATGGCGACTTTTTATTCTTTTTTCGTTTATATCGATAATTAAATTAGCAATTTTGACCTCGAACCTCCTGACTTCTTCTCTCTGATGTTTTTTTGGCAATATTGAAAATAGATTTTTCCACCCAAGCCCTATGCGCAAATGTGTCCATTTCCGGATTTCTATGTCGCATTTACAATGTGTACGAGATGGGTGTGGAAGAATAGCCGAGTTTCTACATGATTACTTGCGGCATTATAAATTATTACGGTAAAATATTTGCCGTGTGCTTAAATAAATATATTGTATCTTACCGAATGGCTACAAGTAGCAAGTGCTTAGTATTCCGGGTATATTTTGTTAATTCGTGAAGTGTCCAATAGATTCTCGCTTTTGAAAGACGCCAAAATGAACTTGGAAGCCGGATAAAATAAATGAAGATCGGAATGCAACGTATGTTTTGGTGGATGAGGTTGTTTGAAATGTTAACTCCAGTTAACTCTTAAGAATTCCCTCTAATTATGACTCTTGTTAAAGAACATGTGTCGCGCCTTGAATTTTGTAGAATGTGCTTCGAGGCAAAGGATTCCTTCGTGGATATTTTTGAAACGGTGTTATTTAGAGATGGCTGCATTTTGGCGGATAAACTCAACGAGTTGTACGGATTCGAAGTAAGTTGGTTACCATTTCAAAAACCTAAGCGCCACTTCGATGGAAAGAGATTACTTAATTACATTAACCTATTTGGAATGTCATGGCGGAGACTTTTCCATTCGTGTCGAATGAATGCTTATTCCTTCAACTTCATTTTCATATGACAGGAGTCTAAATTCGGAGAATTATTTCTTTTACGTTTGGAATACTGTTCGCCTATGTTACTTGTTTCAGCGGCCAACACAGCCTTACTTATGTGGTCAAGTTGTTGCACGTGTTTGATTTAATAATTAATTGTCTCGCGTATGTGCTTTATCCTTCAGAAATACTTTCTTTCCTCATGTATGTGTTCATGAGTGAGTCTTATTGTTTATTACTGTATTCCGATTCAGGCCTATCCGGACGATGAGCAGTCAAAGTTCATTTGTATTGATTGTGTGAAGACGATTAAGATGCTTGGAAACATGACATACGGCCTGTGGAATACACTCGACTATTTAGTGCGAATGCACGAAGACAAGCAGGCAAGTAACTAAATTGAGATTGAATGCAGGTAAAGGTGAGCTTTCGTCTCGCACGGTTAACATTTATTTTTGAAAAACGTAGTAAACTGACGAAATTGAATGTGATACATATGAAATGAGAAAGAATGCGCATTTAAAAAAAAATGTATCAATCAAGCTTACCTTTACCTGAATGCATTTTGTGTTGACATTGCAGTAAATAATGTATTGACTATATGTAAGATATTAATGAGGCTAAGTGGAAAGAAAATAAATAAATTTAACGTTTTCATTGCCATGGTTGAATGCTGATTTACTGAATTATAATGCTCACATTTCTCTGTTAGATTTACTCAATGCAATGAGATTGGCTTTTTTCCACAAAATATATAAATCTGCAGAGCATTTTGGCATTGGGTACGGGGGTACTTGTCTGCACCTGATGACAACTGATAGAGCTGGAATATTCTGTATGTTCGATAAATACATTTTGTAGTAAATTGCCAGTTGTCATACTTATGTTGAGTATGAGTAAGTAAGTAGCACCAACTTGTTAGGTCTGGTAATTGATGAATTCCTCAGTTGGGAAATCCATATAAATTACTTGTCTTCCAAATTGTCAAAATGTGGATATATTTTGAGCAGTGGCAAAGCGTGATCGTTTATCCTAGTCATCGCAGACGTAGGGTGGGCCGGCTGACACCAGGCGACGTCTTTCCCCCTCCAAAAAACACATATCAAGGGCTATTTTTAGCCTTCAAATTAAAGGCTTAGTATGCTTAGTATTCCGCCTAGTGATACTCTCGCAAATAATATTTAAAAAGTTATAAATAAATACAAACTAATATTTAAATGTAATCCAGGTTGAATGCCGTGGCAGACACTGGTGTTCGTGGAGAAAAGTTCGCATCCGTGCGCCGAGTTACAACTGTTTTCGTACTCTGGCACCTTTAACTGCATTTGGAGGTCCGCTATTAAAAAATCAGAAATGGATACAATGTGTTTTAATGATGATATGAAGTTCCATACACTGCTTTACTTTGGTCGAATAGAAGAGTTTTCTTTCGTATACAGAATAGCGTTGTGGCTAGTAAAAGGTGGGACTCGCGTTAACAATGTGACTGACATTTAGTACATTCAGTGAAAAATTAGTAATTGCTTGTGCGTCGACGCACTACCATAAACTGGCATAAAATTGAAATTATTATTAGCATAAAAAATTAGTTATCGAATCTGCTAATTTTCATCACTATTAGCCAGAATACTCACAATTTAAAATCAGTTTGGCTGAAGGAGAATTTTTTTAAATAGCCCTTGGCAGTCAATCTGTCAAATTTTCTGTCTAAAATACATAAATATGAATAAATTATTCTAGTTTACAGTAAAAAATGCCTACCTTACTTATACATGAACTCGACTCTTTGTGTTTTTGAAGTGAATTTTTCTATAACCGATCCGTAGAAGTCTTCTCTACCTCTGATGGTCGCCAAGAGTTCTTTCTCCATTGACAGCAAAGCCAAGCTACTCATCTGCTCTTCTCCTTGGGTAGATCTCTTGAAAGTATGTATTCTTTTAAGAGCAGAAAAACTCCTCTCCACTGAGGCAGTTGTAGCCGGTATCGTGCAGATAAGCTTAGCCAAGCGGAACACTTCATTAAAAGCGTTTTCTAAATGCTCATTTTTTTTAAATTGTATTAACATTCGTGGGCTCTTGTCTTGGAATGTGGCAGTTCTGTAGAGCACAGTCAGTTGATTTTTAAGTCCTTGTTGGTCAAGAATGTTGGGATAAATTTTTTCGAGGTCACATAACAGTTTTTCAGGAAACTTTTTTGCTTCAGAAAAAGCTTTAAATTTTCTCGGATTTAAAAGTTCAATAAACTGCAATTTTTCCAAAGATGAGAATCACTCGTTCAAGTGACCCAAAAGGTTATCAATAATTAAAAAGAAAAGCTTTCTGTATCCTTCTTCAGGAGTCAGAGCTTTGTCAATTTCATTAATAGTTCGTTTTCTAGAATAAGCGGGGGGCCCTACCATAGAAACGATTTTTTCCCAAACTGGCTTAAAACCAGTAATCTCACACAAGTTTACTACAATTGTCATCTTCAGTGATTTTTTTGTGGCTAACTTTTGTTTGCAATCAGTGCAATGAAGGAAACCTTTTCTGTTAATTTTCAGCTGGTTTTCAAAGTCCCGAATAACATTCAAACAAGTCAAAATGTCAACGTGTTCACTTTGCAATATGTTGTAAATAACAGAAGTTTGCACAAACAAGGGGGAAAAAGTGTTCAGGAGAAATACATTTGGAACATTTTCAAAAACTTCATGAAGCCGTAAGCTGCACACCTTTCAGCTGCTTTCCACGCATCAGTATTTTCATGAATATTTAAAAAAAAATTGACTAGTTGGTTCCCGATATTTTTCTACGGTCTTAACAAGCCGAGATGTAAAGCACCACCTTGTGGAAGCAAACGATGGGATCGACTTTTTTATGTACTCCTGAATAGAAAATGTTCTCTTGCTAGAGTGGGACGAAAAAGTCGAAATTCCATTTAGAGTTGAAAAAAATTGATTACATTCAGAGATTTCAACCATTCCCTGACACAAGACTAAGTTTAGGACGTGTGCATAGCAGTGCGTAAACAAAGCCATTGGATACTCCTCCTGTACCTTTGTTTGTAACCCTGACAAATGTCCCGACATTACTGCTGCTCCATCATAAGTCTGAGCCATAAATTTTTTTTCCATTTTATACATTTTTACAATATTTTTTAAATGCTTAAATAAACCGTCTGCTGTTCGATGAGCACTAACGTCTGAAAACCCTACAAACCTCTCTTTTACAACCCCTTCGTCATTAACATACCTCAATACAGTTGACAGCTGTGACCTGCTCCTTACATCAGAAGTCTCATCCAACATGATAGAAACAAATTCAGATTTTTCTGTTTCCTTAACAATTGTATCAATAACAATATTACTGTCACACTAATTAGTTCATTTTGTATATCACTGGACGTTCCTTTAAATACTGTAGCCGATTCTAAATGCTCATTTAACACTGGGTCCCACCTTTTTCATAGATTTAAGGTTTCTATGTAATTTCCTTTGTTCAATGATTCACTATTTTCGTTATGACCACGAAACGGAAGGACTTGTTTATCTAAAAAGCACGTAACATGAATTAAACGTTTCAAAATCTCCCGATTCTTCTTTACTTTTTGATTGTGCAAAGTATTATTAATTTTTAGAGTGTTGCTCAAACCTTCGTCAACTCTTTGTTTTCCGAAATTATAGAGATCCATTACACTTTGGAGCTGATTTTTCATGACTTTTAGCTTATTTAGTGAGCCCACTTAAATTACGAAAACCAGTTGAAATCCAGACATTATTGTTAGAAGATTTTGAAAATAAAAGACAAGGCCAGCAAAATAATTTTGATAGAGTTTCACTCCCGCAGAGCCAATTGTGATACTCATAGTTAGAAACTGTGAAGTGCCTGTTATAAGATCTAGTTTTTTCTGTGACTTGACATATCAAGTTCATCAGAGGGGGACACGGACGGCCGCTCTCTGAATAATAGCCAGCTTCTGCTCAAATGGGAGTGAGCTGAATGGTTTTTGTTTAAGTTTCACAATCAAATCACAATTTTCTTCAGCATACGCCATTTCACAATGTGTATTACTGATATCCATATCAAATATGAATCGGCACAAACAATTGTAAAGGTAAAATAATATCACAACACGAACACTCAACCTATGGCACCAAAACAAAGGCACACGTGTCACAAGTTTCAATACTCCATTCCAAGATGACACAAGGTTAATTTCAACCACAGCGCAGTGTATTAACAACAATGGATCGTCAAAAAGACACCATACACTAGTCACGTAGGTTGACACAGCAAATGAAGCGACAAACTTTGGGTTTAATTTACAGAGCGTAATGCACAGCTCCCGCAGCACTGTTTAGAAACCACACTAACGGGCGTAATCGGAAATGACACATTATGCAAACACATTTCACAACATTAAAAAAGATTTCGAAATTATTTCACGGTTTCCCGACAATTTGAATGCTGGAGAGAGTGTTTAATCGTTTATTTAGAATCTTTTTAAATAAATTACATTTGTAACTTCATTTAAAACCAGCGCTACCTCCACTTCATTTGCGTAGCTGTGAGGTCATTCTGGGCCCCGCTCTGTCATTCCACTTTCTTTGGGGTGGTCCTTTGCCTATCAAGAGGACCAACAGATATGGAAATTAATTACCACGGTTGCCTTTACCACATGCCTTGGGGCCAGGAAGGATGCGCCTCCCGAGTATGCATTGGCTCCATTCCCTCCGTGCGATTCTGCGAGAGTTACCGAAAAGCAACCGATGGTAGCCGAACGAACAACCAATGCGACAGAACTAGAGATGACTTGCCGTGCTTAACACTATAGCCGTCGCCGGAGGAGAGGATGGGCGCGGGAAGCGGTACTGCCGCCGGATCGGATTCTCTGAGCAGAGAGAATCAATTGCTCGAAGCTGGTGTTTTTACGTAAGTTCTTCGACAAATTATGATACAAGTACCAGTGTATATTACATTTTTTTTCTACCAGAGAACTACTACTCTGCTTTTCTACTGCTCTGGTTGTTTTCTGTTCTTCTTTAAAACTTTAAAGTTCTTAATTTTTAAATTCTGGCGTAGTCATCGGCGCATCCATAGATGACCATACCCCTCACCACTGATTTTGAGAAATCTGGCAGGAATTGAAAACTTGGAAGTGCTCAAAATGGTCTACTATGGTATTTTACAGTCTCACTTAACTTATGGCATTATCTTCTGGGGGTCACCACCAGGCTTCCATAAAGTTTGTATTATGCAAAAATGGCTATTAGGCATTTAGCAAATGTTCAAGTGTAGAAATTCTGTAAACCACATTACAAGCAGTTGAAAGTTGTAACTCTTCCTTGTCTGTACATCATTTACTTATGCTGGTAGATAACAGAAACAATTTTGGTATTAATGCCGAAAGACATGGGCATAGAACACACCACAGTGTGGATTATTCATATGTTTAACCACTCCAGTAGCATGTGCAATAGAAGTCCATTTCTTGTAGGGGTGAGCCGATAATTAATTCCGATATAAATACTGGCCGATATTCGGATATCGGCATATCGGTATCGGAGCATCAAAATCCGATAATTTTTCCACTAGCATAACGTTTTCAACAAATTTCTGTATATCTCCAAATTGAATATTTTCTTCGTGCTACTCTTGAAATGAGTGAGGAAGGGCCTAGATCATCCATTGCCAATGTCATTCCGCTGATAGGAGGTCTGATTGCAAAATTAAATGCTATGTTTGACAAAGATACAAATCATTCCAAGTCATTTGGTCAATCATTAATAGTAAACTTGAGAAAGAGATTCAAAAACATAAAGAATAGCCATTTTTATTCAGTGGCTACCCTGATGGACCCAAGGTTTAAAGGTTTTGTCTTTTCTTCCCCAGAGTTACTAATAAAAGCTAAAAGAGACGTTATAAGTTTTATGAAAGACTCATTAAAAAAAGATGCCAGTTTGGAAATTTCAAAAACAAAAGAAAGTACAGTGGGTTGCCCTTAACAGAGTTTGTACAGTATGATTCTTCCTCAGACAAAAATATCCCTAGACTATCCAGAGGATGAATTAGAGGATTATCTGAAGGAATCATTATTGCCCATTGAATCTGATCCTCTTCATTATTGGAAAAATTGTAAAAAATATGTGCATCTGTCAGAAGTAGCCAAAATAGTTTTAGCTGCACCATCAGGATCTGTTGCATCTGAAAGGTTTTTCAGCACAGCAAATTTAGTATCGTCTAAGACAAGGGGAGCATTGAACCCAAACAAGGTTAAACAACTTGTTTTTTTGGCTAAAAATATGTACTAACATGTAGTATATCTGAAGTCTTGTTAATGTTTATATTTTGTAAACTTTTAAATAAATGTTTTAAACTTTAACACAATTTTTTATAGCCCTAAATAGCACTTTTCTACCTTTGAGGTATTAAATAAATATACAGGTACCTACATATATATATGATAAAAATATCGGTCCAAATCAGGTTATCGGGACAAAATATCGGGTATCGGTTATCGGGAAAAAAAGGCTATCGGCTCACCCCTAATTTCTTGCTAGTGGAGTGGTTAAGAGTACCACTTTGTTGACAACCTCGGTATGCTTTGTGTTTTTAACTGGTTTATGCACGACCCCATAAGGTGTTATAAAACCTCACTCCCACATCCTTTAGGCTATTATACGCTATGGATCTTTTATGATGAACGACATGAATGTTCATCTGTTTCCTTGTTTCGTATGAATGAATTCCTCACCGTTTAGACTGAAGAGATGTATATTGGTTTTTACAAATGTCAATGCGGTGGATATATATAATCGCAATATCTTAGAATTGAATAAACACTAAACATGTTTTCTAAATTCCCTTTTCCCTTCTAGCCATTTACTCGGAACTGATACCAACCAACCAATCCATCAGTCTAGCTCAACTAAATTTTTTGGTTTAACATTGAAGGATAATTTTGACTGGCAATTTCACTTAGATAATTTGACCAAAAATATTGTAATTGGAATTTTCATGATTCATAAACTTGCTCCTAGCATCTCTGTTGGGATCTTGAAACTGGTTTACGATGACATTATCCATTGGTATTTCTCTTATGGTGTATGATATTTATGGGGTAACACTAATGCTGCAGCAAAAGGCATTCCCCATGCAAAAAAGATATTTGAAAAACATGGCAGCAGTATCAATAGAACTCCAGGATAGCCACTGTTTTCTTAAATATAAAATTAATGACTCTGCCATGTTTATATATATTTTTGACTATGCCTTTCTTCTAAAAATTGAATCCTCTTTTGTTTCTTCCCAACACCTCTGTGCATGATCATTTCACTCATATTTGAGATGGTGTACATTTGAGGTGACAATCTTACGCAATATCCAAGATGGGTCCACGTCACTCTGCCTCCTTCATTTTCAACAATTTTCAAATTAATTTAAAAAATAAATCCACTGTAAAAATGTTTTAGTTTGTACTTAAGAAAGTGCTGTTACACCAGTGCTATTAAATAATAGATGAATTCGTGAGAGATAATTCGAATGTGATTGACTTTTTGTAAGGGTTTTATTTTAATTATGTAAGGGTATCTGTTTCCTTGTTATCTATGACAATGTTCTGGGTCTATTGGAGGCTTATATGTTGCACTGGAGATGTACCTGATGGCCTCTTTTTAATTAGGAAAACCTTATGCATGTGGCTATCAGACGATCCCCAGAATAATATTCCATTTGAGGCTCAAGAGACAATATTGGCAAAGTACATCCGTTTTAGGATATCTAAGAATGCTGTGCTCTTGAGGAATGTAATTCCATACCAGGCGCTATTGAATTTTGAACATAGATTTTCCGCATGAGTATTCTCACATTCTGCTTGGTGGGCATATGTAACCCTAGGAATTTAGTGCAGGTGGCAAAGGCAATTTTTTTATTGCTAAGACTCAAGTTGTTGTCAACTTGCAATACAGTCTTATTAAATGTGATATCCTTAATGTTTTTGCTATTTAATATAATTTTGTTGTCGCAGCACCAATTCCAAACACGATCTAAGACATTCAGAGTCCCTCTTATGAGTCCTTCCTTGCATTTGTGAGATATTATGGAGGTAGAAACATCAGCACGTACAGTGTTACCCTCACACGTTAATGGCAAATCCTGCGATCATTCTTCAATGGCAAGTTATTTATGTACAGTAAAAACTATGTGCTCCCCAATATTGAACCTGAATTGAATTATATTTAGTATGACTTTTTTCAAAGCGCACTGCGTATTTAATTTACTACATGTCTGCAACTGACAAAAGCAACAGAATTAGACTGATGCACTGTGGGCAGATATTTATGATAATTCCTTCTTCTCATGCACCATCATTGAATACAGAAAAGCAAAGTGAAAGATTAAGACGATCCATGAACATATTATTTGTTTTATTCTTCTTTTAAGCCGTCCAATTCCTTTCCCCTGTTCCATTCCACACTCCATGACTTGTTGTCATCCTACTACCCCCTGCCACTAGCTTGAGCAGTATTTCTTAAGAGAGCATCTAGATGCAGACTTGATATTTGATTTCGTTCTTTTAGATGGAGACGACGTCATTCAACATCCCCAGGGAATCACTCGACTTCCTGTTCTTGCCGAAGAAAGAATGCATCTCCCAAACTGTTGCTCTTCCGAATGACATTGATGTGTCGAGGACATCTGTAATGGAATGCAGTGAAAACCATGGCATGGATTGCGAAGGGAGTGAAGTAGACGAGCCTGTGGAATATTGTTGGTGTTCACAGTGCAATGCAGAATTTCTTAATAAGGAGGAGCTGAGGATCCATTTGAAAACACATGACAATTCTGTGAGTCAGGATAATTTCTGTGAAGCAACTGAGTCAGTTGAGTCAAGTATGGAATTCAAGTTGCTTTCAGGCGAATTCAGCCTTTTAAAGAATCGATTGTGTTGTGGTAATTGCCTAAAAGAGTTTCGGAGTGTGAAAAGATTGGTGAAGCACATAGAGAGACATGATTTCAAATGCAAACCGAGGAGGTTCGAACGTTTGATTAGCTTACTGAAGAGTTTGAAATCCACTAGTCCAGAGGGTAACACCTTGTTAAACATTCCGTCTTATAATTCCAGTTCTGAAATTGACTCTAAAATTCATTATCCCAAAGCAACTTCAGTACGTGGTTCAATTGGTTCTGGTAGTAGCGATGATTCCAAATGTTTTCAGCAGGGAATTGTGAGTGAAATATATGTGAGTAGACACAGTCATGGCAATGTATCTTCTGATAATTCAAAGAGTTTTCCGATTAATAAAACTCGAAAGATATCTAGGGTATCAACTTCTCATGTTGGATCTAATCCTTCATTATCTCATCCCCTTAAGCAAGACATTTGTGATGTTAATAATCCTACAATAGATGGTAATGAAATTGAAAAGGATGTGACAATGCTTGGTAAGTCTCTTCAAAGTCGTAATCCTGATGCACTCAGCACCGTATTGGATGAGAAATCGTTTTATGGAAATGTAATGAGTGTTGATGCTGAAATTGTTGTTTGTGATTACTGCAACAAGTCTTTCACATTAAAATATAAACTACGGGAGCATATGGTAATGTGTCATCTCTCTGTAGTTGTTCACAAGTGTTTGACGTGTTACAATGTCTTCCCTTCAGAAAGTGAATTGAAAACTCACTGTGCTGTGCATACCAGTAAGAGTAAATACATCTGCACCTTGTGTAACGACAACTTCTCATCCAAACAAAGGATGGCTTTGCATTTGAAGGAAGTTCACAGATGTAAGAAGGGATGTATTTGTGGCGTTTGCTTCCTTGGGTATTCATCTAAAGCAGAACTAGGAATTCATCAGGTTTACCACTCAGACGATAAGAAATATAAATGTTCCAAGTGTGGTAAGTCAATTATTAATAAACATTATTACAATCTACATTTGAACTCTTGTCAATTAGGAACAGACGCACACCAATGCCAAATATGTGGAAAGACGTTCGTAACTAAGCAGACATTGGCTAATCATTCTTATACCCATGGCTCTGTGAAGAGATTCCAGTGCCATCTCTGTCGAAAACAGTTTACTGAGTGTGGTTATTTACATGTACACATAAGGAGTGTTCACTTAAAGCTGAAACCTTTTGAGTGTGGTATTTGCAAAAAGAAATTCATTGCTAGATACAATCTCATATATCACTATGCTATGCATTCAGATGACCGGCCTTTTTCATGTGAACTGTGTGGTAAAACATTTAAGTTAAATACCTACGCTCGTAGGCACATGAGACAAGTGCATTGTAAAGTCTAATTATTCTAAAAGTGAAGAAAAAATGCACATCCTCTGTATTTAACACAAAGTTCCTTTTGTTTCTCATCTTCTGTTCCTTGATTTCTGGTGAAAATTATAATTGGGAGTTGTTAGATGTTGAAATAAAATTGGCTGGCTTAGTTCAATTTTGTCATAAATATATGTTTAAAATAAGATCATGAATAAACGTAAAATCTTTTCCGAGAAAAACTTTGGATGGACTTAGTTGCCTTCCTTCCTTGAACCCACCTCAACTGCAGTATTACTCTGGATTTGCAGATGTTTTCTGTTCAAAATATTCTTTCTTGTTGGAGGTGAGAGTTGCATTCTGATTCTAAATGATAAAATATAAAATCACTAATGCAGAAAAATCACGATAAATCCCACGATATGAAATTTATTGCATTCATTTGATTTTATAATACTTGCTAAGACTATTGCTAAAACCTTCGTATGAAATATTTTTTGAATCATCCAAATATTAGCACAAGTTTCCCTAATTTTGCCCAGCCTATGGGGCACAGGTTTGAAGCATTTTTTAAAATAAATCGTGGTCAAGTTGTTTTACGGGCCAAATCGGAGGAAATGGGAAAGGTTTTTTGAAAAACTAAAAATCGCGTACTGCCTTAATTTGAAATATATTTCATTTGTTTAAATTTATAATATATGTACTACTGGTAGGGAACTTTTATTTTGAGGGAAGATTTTCTCGCAAGGGAAGGATGTACAACAATGAGATTATTTGTCACATCAGAGACAATACTTTCATCGCTTCAACAGAACAATGATGATACCTTATGACTTATGTTTTGTGTAGTCTGCTCCGTGCTTGCGACAATGATGCTTTATTAATTAGACAGAACTCTTATGGTAGTTAGGAGTAAGATATTTCCCTAGTCAAGATGGAGACGACAATTGAATTTAATTTTTAAAATTCAGTCTCTCTAAGAAGTATGAAGGAAATATTATAATGTATGTGCCACAAAAATATAGTTGTTTGACTTAAATTCTACGTGATTAAGTAATTATAAACATGTCCACATTAGTCTCTACCTTGACTCATTTTTTCATGCAGTATGTTGAAAATGCCTTCACAATAGATGGTATTTTTGCAACTCTGTAAAAATTACTGTGGTGAGTAATTAATTATGAAAAATACTTGAGAAGATAAACTACAAAGGGAGCGTTCAATTGTTACGTTAGAATGTTAATCCCACAGGTTTGACAGGTCCTATTGTAGAGGTGGGGGATTCACAGGTGGACAGAAGTAGTCGTACGGAAATTGTGAAAACCCTGTAGCCACCACATCCAATTTCAATGCCAGACGGAGACTTAGGCTGAGGAAATTACCCTCCCTCGCTAATAGTTAAGTCATGAGGTGTTTGCGTCATTTCTACAGGAGGAGGCAAGAAGCACCCTGGAAGTACTCTGAATAAACCACTTCTTGGTGGAGAACAACATTTTGAATCTTTGAATATGACTACTTGTAGCAAGTAATGACTCTTGCAGACATGTTCTGAATACCATTTTGTTTCTGGATCATCTGGGAGTTCTAGATCACCCGGCGCAATGTAGTCTACCAAGTGGGAGCCAAAGTGGCCATGTGGTATAATTAATCCAGCTAGCTCCCGACTTAGTGTTGCCTTTCTACGCTCAATTCGGTTGAAAGTACTCCAATCTGGAGCCTTTGTTGCAATGAATAGTGCATCAAAGACATACTTCCTAAGCTGATGTACAGCAAAAGATATAACCTTCTGGTATCGTGGATTTCATCCGGTCCTCCGTCAACTGTGACAATTACAATAGGCTTAATCAAACCAATGGCTGAAACTCACCAATGGCTGAAACTCACCAATGGCTGAAACTCACTAAGTTCTAGCAACATTTCAAATATTGTGTGCGTATTGGCGGTAGATGAACAGTGTTTTCCACTTCTGATAGGAATGAACGTTGGCCCAGAGTAGCCTACAGCATGAGGATTTCAAGGTTTCTTAGATTCAATCACGATACCGGTGTACAAAGATGGTATGAGCTTGTGATGCTGCGCTATCACCCAGTCGTTCAGGCAATGAAACATCATATTCCACGTGCATAAGCATGGGCGTGTGTTTCTTTGCTGCTACAAGGCCAATAGGAACACGTGCCTTGTCGTCTTGAGATAGAAGGACTACTTGCGCTGGCCCAAGAATTGAGGCTAGACTCTCCAGGTAACGGATTGATGCCGTTGCAAACTGGCTGTCTATATGAATGTGGTGGTGATCCTCCTCATCACATGAAAGTTTGCCTGGAATAGTTGACTCGTGTCTTCGACCTTCCACAGTGGTCGAACATTTGGGTAATAATCGGAGGTAGGTAGCATTATGGCTAATGCGGAATCCGCCTTAACTCCTTGAGTTAATCAAGGATTTTGACACTTTGGATTGTTTCATTTCTCAGTATGCAGCACTCCCTAAAATAGCGATATCGGAAATTGTTTTCAGTAAAAAGGGTTGGTCTTTTTCAATGCTTGGATGTCCAACTGATTCTCGCAAGGATTAAGGCTAGACTCTAGACAATAAGGGACTTAAATAAATTCAAGGCGTAATTTCATTAGAGCGTTTCCTTTTAATATGTAAACGGCTGGTGTCCTAACACCCCCGGCCACACGCCTATTGAGGCGGCTTGCAGGGAAGTATGTAGATGTAGATGAAGGATAATTTCATTTTTATTTCAGGGTTTTCACTGCAAATTTCATCAAGCTACTTTCGTTTTTGGTCTCTATGCTCTTTTTGGCGTTCAGTATTTTGTTTCTTCCTTTTCAAAGAAGTCATTTCATGTTTTAGTTCTTTTTGAATTTTTAAGATTCGTTTCTCAATTTCACTGCTTGTCATTGAGCTCCTTGTAGTGTACAACGCATTGAGATTTTCCTCTAGCGTCCTTCACACACCGGTGGCCTTCCTCTCATGGTCTTCACATCTTCCTAAACTGTAAATCACAACACCACTTTGCCTTTGTATTACACTTTCTCCGTAGTCCGGGACAATTTGCCGATGACCGAGACAATTTGCCGATGAATTTCCGCAGCAGTCTCTCCTTTCTCGTGCAAAAACACAAATGACAGAATGAATCATCAGGAGTACAATGAACATATCCATTTTTTGTTGTGTCCCAGTGGTTAACGTTTAAATTGTACTGCGTATGGTCAATTCTGCAAGGGTAGTCTCACGCTGGGAGGGCCGTCGTGAGACAGTCTCAGAGCTCAAGGAAGCATTGCGGATTATGACGCAAGTTGTGACCCTCCTAATCACTATCTACTTGGATCATGGATCAATAAAATTTCCATTGACCGTCATTTCTGTTACTGGGCATAAAAGATATACAATGCCTTACAGATAGGTATAGTAAGTAATTCCTCCTTCCCATATACCATTAATTACTCCAAGGAAAACAGAGTTACACAATCCGTTAGCATACAGTTTACTTTATTCATCCTCTCCATTTCTCAACTCCATTCCCCTATTCCGTCCCTTCAATTCATATCTGGTGTCTCTGTACATGCTCCTTGCACCCTCGAGGTGGCCTGCATGTTATCAAGCAGATGTAGTATTTACATTTTAGTTATTATGTCCTTATAGATGGAGATGACATCATTCTTCATCCCCAAGGGATCACTCGACTTCCTGTCCAAACCAGAGAAAGAATGCTCATCCCAATCTGTTGAACTTCCAGGCGGCATTGATTTGTCCCGGACATCTGGTACAAGTTGCAGCAAAAATGATGTCGTGGACTGCAAAAAAAGTGTTGACTCTGAAGGAGAAGAACCAGTGGAGTACTGTTGGTGTAATGAGTGCAATGCAGAATTTCTTACCCGTAGGGAGCTGAGGATCCATTTGAAAACACACAGACAAACTGTAAGTGTAGATAGCCGGAGCAAAGCAACTGACTTGATAGAATCAAGTATGGAATTTAAGTTGATGTCAGGTGAAATCAGTTTGTTAAGGAGTGAGTTGTGCTGTGCAAGGTGTCAAAAACAGTTTAGGAACACAAAGAGATTGGTGAATCACATAAAGAAATATGATTTCAAGTGCAAACCACGTAGTTTTGAGAGCTTAATCAATTTGCTGAAGAGTTTAAAATCCAAAGGTCCAGAGGATAATGCCTTGTGGAACCACCAGTCGGAAAATTCAAGTAATGAAAAGGTCTCCAAAATTCATGATTCAAAAGCATCTTTACGAAGTGATTCATTTGGTGATAGTGATAGTATGAGTAATAGATGTTTACTCCAGAGAGATAAAAGTACAAGAGATGATAGCATGTGTAAGGGGGATGAGGTAACATTAGGTTATTCTGAATGTTTAGCTAAAGTGAAAGGACACAAGTTTTCCAGAGAAGTGTCTTCTTATATTGGGTCTCATTCTTCATTAGTTGATTCTCTTGGGCAACATGTACCTGGTGATAATAACTCTGTTGTAGATAGTGGTGAAGTAGAGAAAGGTGTGGCATTGCTTGGAAAGTGTTTAGATTCAACGAATAGTGACGTAATTTGTGATTACTGCAACAAGCCATACACATACAAGTCCAAGCTGAGGGACCATATTGTCATGTGCCATCTCACTGCAGCTTTTCACAAGTGTTTCATTTGTCACAGCGTCTTCCTTTCGGAAAGTGAATTTAGAACACACAGTGCCAAACATTCTAGCGAGAATAAATATATTTGCAGCTTGTGCAATGATAACTTCTCATCAAGGGCAAAAATATTGCTGCATTTAAATGAATTGCACAACATAAGCAAAGGATGTGTCTGTGGTGTCTGTTTTCTAGGATTCCCGTCTCGCGCAGAGCTGGGTATTCATCACTCGTGCCACTCTTCAGATAAAAAGCATAAATGCTCCAATTGTGGAAAAACATTTATAGATAAAACCTGGTTCAATGCACACGTTCGTTTTTGTATATTGGGAAAAAAGTCTCACGCATGTAAAAAATGTGGAAAAAGATTTCTGAGAAGGTGTGACTTGACAGTTCATTCTGTTACCCATGATTCTGTCAAAAGACATGCATGCCATCTGTGTCCAAAGAAGTTTACTCAATCTAGCTCATTGTGTGTCCACATCAGGATTGCTCATTTAAAGCTGAAACCACATGAGTGTGGCATTTGCAGAAGGAAATTCAGCATTAGGCGTGATCTCGTGGAACACTACACTGTCCATTCAGATGATCGCCCTTTTAAATGTGACCTGTGTGGTAAACATTTTAAGTCAAAGAAGCAAGTTAATGCCCACATGAGATTAGTTCATGGTGGGTGCTTTCCAATTAAGTGAGTCCCAGTGACTCATGCGTTGCTTGGAGGCAGCCTGTTTTGACTTCCACTTGGGCTAATTGGAAAGCAGATATCCATGCGCAAGGAACCGAAGGGAAGTCGCAATTGTTTGTAATGGGACGACCAAGTACAAGAAAAATGTAATTGGTTTGTTTTCTTTTCAAAGGAGTGTCAACTATAGATATAAACTTCATCAGTGGATTCATTATTAATAATTAGAGGTTGGAACATTAATTTTATGCAATGGCCACTAAGACGCAACGCATCTTCATAAAAATAATGGTAATTCATTCTTCTGTAGTCCTAGACTCCTGTAAGCCATTTTAAGGCAGTTTGCTTATTACTATTTCCGTGAAATATAACAACATAACTTTTAACATGATATATAGGAGACGTACAATCTGCTAATGCCAATTAACTTTTCCTTAATTACACTCCATCAAAAAACAGGGGTATCTGGTGAATGAATTCAATCACCGATGTTTTAAATGAGATATTAGTTAAATGTTCTTATGTTTATTACTGTTAACTATTATGTTCCTTAAAAGAGGTTTGGTTTTCAATTTCATATAGTTTACCATTAACAGAGTAATAAGAATACTGCTGGTTCAATTGAAGAGATTCCCCTGTCTTTAATTATTTTAAATATTTTTAAGTTATATAAATGCTTATGAGTCATGCACTTTTTTAATATAACGTAAATTGCCATAAACTATGATTGTATTAAACGAATATTTAATCGTGCTGCGTTTAGTGAGTTTACCAAGGATGAGGGAAAATATTTTGAATTGGACAAAAAGAATGGTCAATTATGGAAAATGCCTGCATTTTTATTACTATTGCTTATGTATTTTTCGATTTATATATGTATGAATAAATGCCTACGTCCAGGGAAACCAAACTAGGCCTTTCTTAATTAAAATTAGTACACATACATATATGTATTTACGTTTTATTTCGCATAAATGGTGCACCAGTTTGATTGGAACAAAGTGTGCTGGTCCAATGTGCCCCAAACGACCGAAATCTACTCTACTTTGTACCATGACAATAGCAAACTCTCCTCTTCAAGCGAGTCGCATTGAGTCAACATGCGTCAGTGACTCCCAGTGACACGTAACAATTGGAAAGCAGAAAAGTCACTCTGAGTCGACTCACATCGACTTGCATCA
This sequence comes from Pyrrhosoma nymphula, assembly GCA_963573305.1. Lineage (NCBI taxonomy): Eukaryota > Metazoa > Arthropoda > Insecta > Odonata > Coenagrionidae > Pyrrhosoma > Pyrrhosoma nymphula. The sequence continues at coordinate 62,578,122 of OY754340.1, read as the reverse complement.
TTAATTGGAAAGAACCCGGTATGACTTAATTTTGTCTAAAGAAGAGGCAGAAGTTAAAAATTATGTGATGCAATCATTCTACACCCAGTTCAGTTTTTCAAATAACCTAATATTCTTTTCTGATTTTAAATGTTTTCAGAATGAATGTAGAGAAACCTGACAGCAATTGCCGAGTAAGAGGTATGATGTCACAGCACACGCAATATGTCTGTCAGATTGTGCACCAGGCTGCTGTAAATTATTTTAATAATATAATAATAATAATAATAATATTTTTATTTGTCTAGAAGATCTTATGTTACAGTGTGACACAAAAACATAGATATAGTTTAAGTTAGACAAGCCAAATATAGGATTCCAAACAATGTACATTTTGACACTAGGGAATGTATATCCGTTATAATTTGGATTTAGGGTTTTTACATATGTATCAAAGTTTCAATTATCTTTGTTTCCAAAATTTTTGCAAATACTGTTTTGGGGATGGACCACTCTTAATATTACCACAGTAATTTTTGGTAAGTACCATCGTATTTTTCGTAATTTACTGCAACCCCTGAATATTGCTGTAATTTTCAGGAAATTTCTCCAATTTTTTTTTGGGTAATTTTTTGTTCTGTTAAATTCCAAACATATTCTTTTGAGCCAAGTCCGTGGTTTCGGGCATGTATTCTAATAAATTTAGGCATATACAACTCATTTTTGGAATATTATTACATAATAGAGTAATGTCGAAAATTTCTCATACTATGACAATAGAAAGCCAGATTGCTTGTGCTGCTGCCATATTTCATTTTGCAATTTATTGATTTCCAATAGATTAATTGTGTTTTAGTTATGGTTTAAAGATATTACTATTCCATATTGGTATTCCATTCCTGTTGCTATTTGCTTTATTATTTTATTCTGCATTAATTTTTTGTTTAAAACTTAAAATTATGATAATTTACCCATCTTTATAGATGGTTATTATGTTAAAGTAATTGTGAATGTGTCTTCATCAGCTAATAAATGTGTCTGATTTCATTGATAAACATAAAAATATTGAACCTTCGTGCTGTGGTACGTACGGGAGGTATAAGAAATGTTGAAATAACTCTACCAAAATTTTAACATTGTCCTTTTTACCAAATGAATTCTTTGAGAGGACCAAAAGTCCTCTGTAACTGAAAGACACTTTAAAATCCAAAAACAAAGGAGTGAAGAGTTCAGAGTCCTCAGTTTCCTTCACATCTTCCATTTCTGACTCCTGGATATTAATATCCAAATTAACGACTGTATATTCATCACCTCCGTCCACAAAAACCTATTAACCATGACCAATACCTCCATTTTATCTGCTGTTATCCTTCTCACACCAAACGCTCAATCCCTTATTCCCTTTCTTTCCGCGGCCACCGGATCTGCAGCAATGCCCTCTCTCTCTAAAAGAATATATCGACCCTCTTCATCACTCCCTCAGAGAATGTGAGTACCCCGAAAAATTGCTTTTAAATAAAATCCTGCCTCCTACTGCAAAATATACCCCTCGGACCAAGACCCACCAACCTGACCAACTTAACCTTTTCACCACATTCTTCCCTGGAGCACACAGAATCAAAAATATATTGAAAGACCTGTATCCGATCATTAAAAACAATACCTCTACTTCCCTCCTCCTACCCTCATGTCCCAAAGTTTCCTATGAGCGTCCCTCAAATCTGCGAGACATTCTAAAATCCACTAGACCCTCCCTCCAACCCTCCGCCACTTTCCTCAACATGCGAACGCCCTAGGTGCAAATGCTGCTCTCTCCTCCGCCATTCCACCTCCCTCTCCCTCAAAAGATCAAGATCACAAGTCCAGGCATCCCATGTGGCATACATAGAATGTCTATAGTTTTGCTTATGGTCTATATTGGTGGATAATCCGAACTTTGGTCCAAATCGGTCTATATTTTGGGGCAGGGTCTATATTTTGGTGAAAGGTAAGCTACAATTTACAATGAAGCAGCCACCACAGCACTTTGAAGTTTGAATATGTGTGCCGTGCCCTGACATTGCTGCTTTGTTCATCTGCTTTTTGTGGTTCCACACTCCTGTGGTATGACTGATGACCCCAAGAAGACCACTGATCACAGTGGTAACAAAAAGGACAGAGGAAGAAGAGGGAGAAGAAATGGATTAAGAAAGATAAAAGAAGACCTTGGCGAAAGGAGGAGGAGACAAGGGCCGAAGAAGATAGAAAGAAGCAGTCCCATGAAGAAGAATGAAGACCTCGGAAAAAGGAGAAGAGCAGGGTCGGAGAAAGAAGGGAGAAGAAGACGACGAACGAAAGAAGAGAACGCGATGGCCTCATGTGGCATCTATCCACGTAAAATCAGATGTATGCACAATTTAAATCTAAAGTTAATTTACAATATGTAGTAAAATGAAAAATCAAATGTACCTATTGATAAAAATGCAGATATGCAAAGAGGGGTAAACGAGAGTACATACCCTCAGATATAATTTATAAATAGATGACATGTGGTATGACTGTGGTGCTTGGCAGCGTGCTTGCCTGGCTGCGTCTTCCCCCCTCCCTTGCCACTTCACCATTCCACCCACCGGCTCACCCACCTCAACAGGCACCGACAGGATTGTTGTTTGTGTACATTGGCAGACAAGCCCCGCGACGTCCTTATATTCAATTTCATATATACTTGATGAATAAAATTGTGTTCATATTTGCAACTATGTACCTCGTTTCTCTCAATTTTTGCCGCTACTACAACATCCACCACACAAACCAGTCAAAGCTTTTTGGAATAAAATACATAATAATGCAGATTTGGTCCGATTTGCCAGGATTTTCATGCGTATTATGAGTCAGTTTCGGTCAATATTTTGACAGGCTTGGGTCACTTAAAGTCTATATTTATTTGCCCTGAGCCTATGGTATGGGAGAAAACGACACCATAGAGTCGGCACAGTGCGAGCGGCTCTTTCAAGTGTACTGTGTCACGGCTGTGTGCCGTGAGGCAGCTCACTTAAAAGAGTCATTTCTGCCATCACCATAGAATACTGATGAATCTGCTCTGTTCCCTTGGGGAGGAAAGGGCAGAGAGGAAAGAGGGGGGGGGGGGGGTAAGCGCGAATGGGTAGTGGTGGGGAGAGAGAGGTGGCTATTGGGCTATTAATTTCAATGGGCTAGGTTTAGCCCAGGCTTTACAAATGCCCTTGTTGCCCAAATATGAGAGTGCTCCCGAATGTTTATGTCAAGATTAGCAGTGGATTCTGGAAGAGTTTCTAAGATGATGAGTGAAAAACAATGATCAAATGTTTGGGAGTGGGAGGCGGTATGTTTGGCGATGGGATCAAGAAAAGGTGGAGTTTTGGTGGCATGGCAGTGATTGTTCATGTGAATATTGAGAGGGGTGGTACATTTTCCCATGTAGAAGGCAGGGCAGAAATTGCAGGAAAGGCGGTAGATGATGTTGCTGGTGGTACGATCGGCCATAGAGGAAGATCTTTTGAGGGAGGGGGAAGGGCGGAGGAGAGAGCAGCATTTGCACCTAGGGTGTTCGCATGTTGAGGAAAGTGGCGGATACATATGGGGGGTGCGGGGGGCGCGCGCCCCCCCTTGCGGGGCCGCCCGAATTGCCGCCCACGCCGCCCCCGCCATTCAGCCCACACGCTATTCGTTCGTGTCTTTCGTCAGTCGACTCTGAGTCAAGTTATCGAGCAGTTGTACTTTCTTATATAGCATGCGCGTGCGTCATCGTATTTTATACGTTTCTGTCTGGCACATAGATAGCTAACCTACAAGAGAAGTCGCGGCCTTCTAGTGATCTCCATACGTTATTCTGTCTGTCATTTGTTCGGAAGAAGTCGAGAATATTCTACTGTTTGTATTTGTTCACACTCATTAAAAGTCTGGAAGCGAACATTCTGGCACCGATTGTTCTCGAAACAACCGAGCTTCATGTATAAGGGAAGCAGAGTCGCTGCCAGGCAGTCAGTTTGAAAGCTACAATCGTTGCGACAACTTGCGCCCCCCCCTTGAGTTTATTCTGTATCCGCCACTGTGTTGAGGAAAGTGGCAGAGGGGGGACTGGAGGGAGGGTCTAGTGGATTTTAGAATGTCTCGCAGATTTGAGGGACGCTTATAGGAAACTTTGGGACATGAGGGGTAAGAGAAAAGCGACTCCTCCCCCTCCATCCGCTCACTGTGCGGGGGGGGGGGGGGGGGGGGGGGGGGAGCCGCGTGAGGGGAGGGGGTCACGACTCACAGAGTAAGACTCACGGCTCAATTTGCTGAGTCGCACATTTGAGCTGACTTGCTTCTACAGTGCCTGTCACTAGTATTCCACTGCCGACGATGATGACTTGAACGTTAAAACGTTTATGTTTTCTTTTGTAAGTGTCCTTTTTGCGTGCTTCTGTGTTTGTCAAGTGTATTGCTATCCTATTTATGCATGTGCATCGTCGCCAAGAGTAATTTTCAACCAAGAGATATATATATATGTATGTGTGTATATATATATATGTGTATATATAGCTCTATATATGTATGTATATATATACATACAAACATATAAAGAAAAGGAAATAAATATTTAAGTAAATGCTTGTATTAAGGCGTTGGGGAAGGATAGGAAAGTAAATCTGTGGACACTCACTGGCAGATGATCCATGACAACACTGGTGTCCACTGCTTAGGGTAGCTGTCGGGCTAAGGACTCTTCTTCAGCTGGAGGAGATCACTAATGAGTGGACACCGGTATCGTCATGGATCATCTGCTAGTGAGTGCCCACTGATTTACCTGTCTATCCTTCCCCAACCTCAACGCCTTGTTGCTAGCATATACATAAGTATATACAAGATAGTTATATTGATTTCAGGGTCTATGCACTTCACTACAGGTTTTTACCTCAAGATCAGGTTACCTGAGGCTATAGCTGCATTTTTCATCTTTCTATCATGTTGCCTATACATCACCACTTGACTCATTCCAAGGAATATATTAACTTTAACTGCTATAATTGAACAAAACCTAACCATGGATGTAATAACTCTGCGCCTCCGATCTACAATACGTTGCCATTAGAAATTGAGTTAATAAAAGCCTTCCATTGCATACAAATCTAAATTAAAAGATCTACCTACCTCTGAAAACTTGTCGGCTCTTCAGTCAGGTAAAAAAATCAATTGTCTTCCAATAGTCAGTGTCTCATCCACTCAATTCTCTCCAGTTCAAACAAAAAAGCCGCAGAGAATCCGCGCTTTTATCTGGATTGAATCAAATGAAGCTTATTAATATATATCATTAGAATGATGGTACAACCAAAAAATTCTTAGCAACCCATTTAAGTGTCATTGGTAATAAGGAAACGGCATAAAAATGCCACAAATTTACACCTCTCCCATCTCTCTACCTTAATTAGGAGATGAGCACTTATAATTGCTTTTAATTATAATATTTTAAATATAGACGGTCATGCGGATTTACGATTTTTTTGTCAAATTTACGTAGCCATATTTTGGAAATGGGTCGATATAATTTAATGACATTTAGCATATTCTTGGTGTATTATGTATAGTGGCTACCTACTTGTCAAATTTCATAAAATTCTGAGATGGTGAGGTTAAGTATAGGTGTGTTGATATGACATGGGATTGAGCCGATGGTTCTGTTCCTCCGCTTTGCTGTTAATTTGATTTCATTGCCTTCACTTGAATAAACAGGCATGCAGAAACAAGCTCAGCGGTCAACCTTTTTGGGGGATGAAACAATCCCGGCATCCCATTTCGTCTAAGTTAACACGGTGGAAGCCGTCGGGGTTCTTCAGTAAGTAGTTCAGCAGAAGACAACACTGCAGACAACAGCTCGAAGATCGCTGCGCCGCGCCACCTTCATGCCGCTTGAGGAAAACTTTACTGGCTATGACCGCAATCAACGAAATTTTATTTCAAGATGGGCGAGAAAAGTGAGGATTCTAATCTCCGTGGATGTCATGATTTAGCTTACAAGAACCAAGCGCTGTATTTGACGGAGCTAATTAGCGATAAGAAACGATTCGAAGTCCGGACTGATTGCTTTTCCCATGTGGAAAGACTCCTTGATGAAGAGATAACTAGGGTGCGGAAGGGACTTTTCAAGTTGTCGGATATCGCCGTTGAGGTAAGGAAGCCGGGCAGACTATTTCACAATTATAGATGCATCTCTTGGATAACTTCATTTACTATATTTACGATCCTTATCGGATGGGCTAATTCGAATCGGAGAGTAACTCACACCATCGATTGTTGGGACGGATCAAGTCTTTAGGGTTAGAAACCATTGCCTCTTTCTCCGTTGAGGATTCGGAGCCGTAAATTGCCTCCACTTATATAATGATATCTATATGTATGTGCGTGTATAAATAAATTAATAATTGCATCCATGATATTCACGGTAGCCACGAAGTTACTGAGGTAAGTAAAATAATAATAATAATAATATTCTTTATTCACCTTAAGCATAAATACATATGATAGGTGTCGTCAAGGTATGGTACATGTGAATAATTGCTTTTAAAATGAATTCAAAATTATAATTGAGTAAAATAAACATCTCATAATTGAGGAACATAACAAGGCAGATCATGTCAATACACTTAATGAAACAATAGACTTTAGAGTTTTAGGCTGGAGAAATCTAGGTTATAATATTCCTCTAGGGAATATATAATGGGTTGGATGTAAGCCAATCTCGGAGAGCCTTACAGAAGCCCACACTAGAGGCTGACTTGGCAGAAATTGGGAGCCTGTTGAGAAATTTGATGGGTAGGCCATCTACTTTGTATGTTTTATCGAGCCTACAGAGTGGTATATCCATGGAATTTTTGGCTCTGGTGTCATGACAGTGGACATCAGCCCTTGTTGAGTATATGCTCAGATTTTCTTTAACATGTTCTAATTATATGTACAATGTTTCTTTAATGGTAAATGTGAGGGTTTTCTTCCATTTTTGCAGTTCTGGGGACAAAGCGGAACTTGCCACATCGATCATGTTATGCTAACACAAGAAGTTACGAATAATGGCTTCAGTATTGAAGTTAAAGTGACGGAGATAGCGATTTTGCCAGACGAGACGCAAATTCCTATTTACCATTTTTTTGATTGACTGAGGGGTAAAGGTGAGATTTCGTCTGGCCAGCGAAATTTCTTTTTACGAAAAGCCATCGTGATTGGCGATGGCCATCATGTCCATCGCCGTTTTATCGTGCTTATATATTGATAGGCGAGCCGAATATTGTGATTCCGCAACCGAATATTGTGACCTAGTACACTGCATGCGTAGTGTTCTTGATTGTGACAAACAGTTAGATATTCGGCTGTCCCGGCGACTTTGTTTGGATGTATATTCAACCATTGTACACCGCATATGACACTTGTGGGTAATGACAACTTAATGCATTATTTTGAAGAACCCAATTTAAGAGAATTTTTACCATTTTCATGGGGTGAAATTGTACTTGTTTGAGTTGATTTTTACTTAAGTTTACCATTACGATTCGTCAAAGCGAATGACGTTTGAATAAATATAGTGTGCTGTTTTAAATTAAACCCTCGTATACTTGTGCGTACGTATATGCTTGGAAATATCTTTGATTTTAGCGGAGTCACACTAAACTGTCGTGGTTAATGTCCGCTTTCTTCACGCCAGCCTGAACGTCTTTTTCACTCAGTTAAAACTAACGTATTGCCATGAAATGCATGGCAGTCATCATGCCAAGTTTGCGCATTTATGAACTTTTCACCCTGCGAATTAACACATTTCTCTCTAAATAGTAATGTGTCAAGCCGGAGAAATGTCATTTTCCCTCTCCGCCGTACGAGCTATTGAGAGTAGCCCAGTATCAAAGGCCGAGCAATAATGATTCGACCCTCACCGGTGCTATATCCGCCGTTCAGAATACCGAATAGCCTCCACGCTGTTGTCATCTTTAGAATAGCCACTTCCTGTGGCTATTTCAGCATTCAGAATACCGAATATCCACTGGGTCTCCATAATCGTGAAAATAGCCACTTTTCGCACTATTCTGACGAATAGCTCGGCCTTAGTTTCATTCAGAATAGGCCTCCTAGTACCAAGATATATCTCCTCTTTATATTAGTTCATGGTAGATCATTCAAGGTTTTAAGACTTCATGGTGCCCATATACTATGTATGCTATGAGTATACTTGTTGAACCTCTGCTATCATTTACCTACGAGAATTTTTACTGTAGCTCGTCTTTAGATGTGAAAGTCTGGACCAAATGTACAGTGTTCTTGGTCTTGACCTTTTGGTGTCTTTTCCCTTTCTGCAGATGGGGGTCAGGCCTTTCCCTCAGAATCCGGGAGCAGGTATACCTGGACCCTTTGTCGCATTAGCACAGTCTTTGCAGCATGGGTCCATGGTCGTATGATCGTTCATTCAGTGATTTTGCGATTATTTGTTGCTTTCTCATAAAATATAAAATCAGAATTGAACTCCTTGTCTTCTGGTGAGCGTTTACATTTTTGAAGCGAAATTCTACCGTCAACATTAACTGATATCTTGACTTAAAGATATCAGTCAAGATATTTTGCATTGCAATTTGTTTACGAATTAATCAGTTAATATTGATGGTTGATTTTCGTTTAAAATTTTCAAACGCACAGTAAACAACGAGGAATTCATTTAAAAGTCTAGAATTTGAGAGCAAGCAAAAAATATACATGTAGTAAAATAAAAAAATTAACATTTAGTTGACCGTGAACACATGCCGCTGGGAAGGTTTTAAACCTGCGAAGGTTTGAGCTTAACTTCCCCCGGAGATAATGGCGAGATCCCCGTTAGGAGGGGTTGAAAAAGGTAACAGCTTAGTGTGAGTGTATACCTGCGAGAACATTCTCCACGTATGCCTTGTAAAAATGGTCTGTATAGAGAGGAAAGACTATCTCTTGGTACTCAAATCAGTAGACATGCACAGGAGAGAATTCCACCGTATGGAAAGGGTTAGAAATCTTTGTATCCTCCTTCTTCCATGCGTTTATACAAGTTCTCTCTTATTGCGTGTGCCAATCAAAATAATTTCAACTGCACTACTAATAGTAGAAGGATGCTTTTGGGAAAGTTCCTTCTCTCTCGATGGCTCTGCAGTAAGGTGGATCGAAAAAGTTTTTTTTCTAAATCGGTCTGCGACTAGTGCTTAAAGCTTGTGGTTGGTGGTCCTTATAACCCGAAAAATATTACAACTTGTAACCTCACCCGGTCACGTTTATTTTCCTATAAAAAAAACTTCGATAAACAACCGCAACTACCGAAACACTTAAAACTTACCTCCTTGATGAAGGGATCAATGGTTAACATTAGACAACATATTAAATAAAACCCTTTGCTCAATCAATTCAATAGTATAATACTTTCTTTTAATAAAAATATTTGACTTGGTTATGACAGCATCAGTATTTAGAGCCCTTTAAAAGTATTGGATCCAATTCACAATGTTACTCTTATATGCTCCAATTCTTTTTTTTACATTTACGTTATTTTAGATGGCAGTACTTTTTTAAATGGAGGTAATTGTCCTTTTTATGACTTTGTTATTCTTATAGTTAGACTTATCGGACGCTGGGGTTTCTCGTCTCTCTTACGTGGCTGCAAATATGCTTTCACGTTCTTCCTCATTTCCAGAATTCTGGGCTGTCCGGTTTCTATCTTGGGTTTCTTTCCCGATTCCGTCCTGGCCTCTTTATGAATCTCTGGTTTCTCTTTCGTCACCTCTATACCGCTTTGTATCCGCTCCCTGCCGTTTTTATTCTCCGACTTTCTGACTCTTTCCCCACCCTTAAGATCTTTACTCCCCCAATTATCTCTGCTGACTCTCTCACTGTTAACTCCTCACCCTCGCGTCACTAGTTACGATCCTTTGTTGCCTTGTTTGTTTACTTACGCCCTAACTACGCATTCTTACGTTATTTATTTACTGGGCTTTATGTTATAAACTCGATCGGATTATATCTTCAGGCTGTGCTTTTTAGTCAAAATTTTAAATTATAATGAAAAATATCAAAAACATGCAAATTTTTCAGATAGTTTCTATGTAGATATTCCCGGGGTTTAATTTATGGCAAATAGTTACATATATTGCTTAGTATTAGCGATTGAGTGTGTTTGAATCAGGCAAAATGGTTTCTTATTTCACCAAAATTCATCAAAAAATGCCAAATATGTATATAGGAATGTTACAGATGTTGGGTAGGCAATTACCCGGTACAATAACTCGACTTAAATTTTAACCGAAATTGAATTAACCCTTTCGCGCCGGACATCGACCATAGCCGACGAGCATTTTCATACGCAAACGACTGAACGTCGGCTATAGCTGGCATGGGTTTTTCAGCGCAAACGAACGGACGTCGGCTATAGCTGTCGCAGGGGATGGGAAGTGACCGCTGAGGTAGCAATGGTCGGAGGTATTCAGGCCCTGCCTGAGACCCAGCTTAGCGAGACCTTAGAGCTAATCCTCTGTCATTTGGCCCGACCCTCCTACTCATTTACGATCCTCATAATAGCAGGAATCCGTGTTGAAGTGGTTGAATTGTCAATGATTTTTGCAAAGAAAAATTTATTGCAAACTCCAATTTTTTTATACCTTGAAATGAATTCTTCGTTTTTTTCTGTGCATAAGCAATTTTTAAACAAATTTTTAGTGTTATTATTAACGGACTTCTTGTGTGAAAGCCTTGTGTGTTCATATGCGATGAAAAATACGCAAAAAGAGAAATGTTGTCGTTTTATTGTCTATATCGTACCTGTTTGTTACAATCTGAATGCTTATTTACACTATATGTCCTCTATTTTCCGATTCCTTAATTGATCCCCTTAGTAATACTCATATTCCGGTATTTTTAGGTAATGTATATTGTAAAAACATACTTTTAACTTCGCCTACGTCGCGTCGGTCCAAAGCCCGAATGAAAATAAGGATGAGAAGTATTATTTGGAGGTTTATTCAAACAAAATTTCGAGACGTCCTAACTAGCTGTAAAAATGAAAAAGTCCTAACTTTGTTATTATTAACGCTAGAAATCCGTTTAAAATTCTACAATGCTTAAAAAAATATAAGTTATTCTTATATAAGTGTAAACTGTTAAAAATCATAGACAATATTTAATTTAAAAAAAAACTGCTAATGCAATGAATTGACCGTGGACTCCCGCTAAGAAAGGGTTGGAGGGTCGAGTCCAGTGGTCGGGGTAATAGCCGGGCGCCCCGTTGAGTAGGGTCCCAAATCGGAGGGACGAGAGTACCTGGGCCACTCCACCCCAAAAAAGTGCTTCGCAGAGCGAGGTTTAAAATTTTCGCAAGCAACCCGTAGCACTGAAAACATTTTCCTTTCGCAGTCGCCGGCAGGAAAGGGTTAAAAAATTGATAATAACTGAAAGGGTTAAACAAGGAGTGGATGTATCCCGTGACCACCGAGGAGTCCGTCCTGCGCATGAGATCACCCGGTTGACAGGACAAGCAGACGACTCTAGAATTAGGAAATAGGAATAGTGGATGGAAGAACTTTGATGATTTAGTTCTCAGCAATGAACAGAATGAATACATCACCTCCGTCCACAAAAACCTACTAACCATGACCAATACCTGCGAGCCGAGTCCATTGATCCTAAACCGCACATAACCTCGTCTTGGCATTTTACCACGTCGTGTAGCATTTCTCTCACGACGAGTCATTTCCTGATAACCTGGGTCCCGCTAACTCAATCACTCCGGACCGAACGCCCTCTTCCAAGAGCAAACACACGAGGAGCGGCCGCAGGGGATTTAATCGGATTGACTCTCCAGCAACTCACAGCCACCCTCAGTCCCCATTCACATTTCCACACAGTATCCATCTTCGCCAAAGATGTCAGAAGGAACTGAAGAAACGGCACAGCACGATTTGGCAGGGAAATGTTGAAGCTCTTGGAAAGTGTTAAATAGACAATATTGAGTGTATATGTAGTTCCCAAGCCGAAAGCGTAGATATCACTAGAATAAGTGAGTACTCATTAATATCAACATAAAATGCGAAAAAAAAAACTTTTTTTTAAGTTAAAGTAAAAGTTCACGAGATGAGGTGGCCGTTTTCGACCGGAGTGTGGAGAAAGGGAATTTAAGACATTTTCATCCTTAAGCACTGATATTCATTGTAGGGTGGATCGAAAGACAGTTTTTTCGAGAACTTTCTCTACGGATGCCTTATAAAAATGGTCCTTACAGAGAGGATGGAAGAGTCTCTTGGCACTCAGATCAGTAGAAATGTATAGGAGGGAATTCCGCCGTCTCAAATGGGTTAAAAGCAAGAATAGTTGGACAGTGGAAATATGATACACTTTTTAACCAGCAGTCAGCCATCTGAAAGTGTGCCAATAAAAGTGGAACAAAAATCAATCGAACAAGTCAACACCAGCAAGTTCTTGGGTTTATTTCTTAACCCTTAAGCTGCGGCAGCTAGAGCGCATTTCGTCCACCCTGTGCGGCAAATGTCTATTCAGACGGAGCCTGTCACTCCTTCCCACGGGCCGAGGCCGGGCAGTTATATGACCCATGTAATCCCCTCCCGACTCTTTTCTCGGGATCCCAGGGGGTAGGCACCGGAACTTATTGAGGGATTAGTGGAACTTAACTAATTCTGAAAATTTGTTTTTAGACGTAATTGTTGAAAAAAAATATGACAATATATTTTCTTGCAACTTTCTGTTTAATTTGATACCAAACACCAAAAAAATCCGTTGATAATTGAGCCGGGCGCGAGCATAAGACAACTAACTTTTGAGACAACCGTAGCCTCTTGAGTGAACAATCGGAAGAAAGGGTCGCACATCATTTCGGTGGTATGCGAACCCTACAGAGCGTGGGAAGGGAGTGGTTTGGGTAAAAAGGGTGGATTCCCAGATGTCCACCGCTGGAAAGAATGAGTCCGGGTCATAAAAATATGAGAGGACTGAGGGAGCAGGTAGACAGAGAGGGTCAAACGTACAAGAACGTTCTCTCCGCAGTTCCCGGTACACACGTACATGTACGTTTCCCGCAGCCTAAGGGTTAATTATAAAATGTCCTGGGCAGAGCATATTAATTTTCTTAGCAGTGAGCTTAGTTCAAGCTGCTACATACTTAGACAGCTTAGTCAGACAGTCACACGGGAAATTTTACCAAGTCTGTATTTTGGCGATTTTTACCCACATGTTTCATACAGCATCATCTTTTGGGGATCTACCCACTTATCTTTAAAAATATTCAGAATTCAGAAAAAAGCTGTAAGAATCATCGCTCATAAGTCTAATAGATCCTACAGTAAGCCAATCTTCAAGTACCTGAATCTCCCTCCGATTCCATGTATACATCTATTTTTAACCATAATGTATGTAAAGAGCAATATTGTCAATTATGAAGTGAATAGTGCATTCCACCATCATCACACAAGGACAAAAAAATTATATTCATCAGAATTATGTACGAACAAGAGCTGCCAAAATGGGGCCAAAAGAAATGGGCATTAAACTGTACAATAATTTGCCATTATGTTTAAAAGAAATAAAAAGTTACTTAAAAAATAAGCTATTCTATTCAATCGATGAATATCTCATTGACTCTTAATGTAAAAATATTCAATTTTATATAATATGTGAATATATGTATTTGATTATGATGTGCCTTATATCTATGCATACAAATGTATCAGATCTCCGGGCAAATAAAGATTTATTATTATTTATTACTATACAAGTTTTTCTACCTTCAATATTAACTGATGTCTTGATTTCAAGATATCAATCAAGATATTTTTGCATTGCAATTTGTTAATGCATAAAGCTGTTAATATTTATGGTAGAGTTTTGTTTTAAATTTGTAAACGCACAGTAAAAAATGAGGAATTGATTTGAATGAGAAATCCGAAACGTCGGCAAAAGTTAAAAAATTAAAAAAAAAAAAATATTTTTGATCTAAACTCATGAAGTTTTTTTCCTACATTTTTTCTCTACATCTCATTTCCTCCTTCTTTCCCGTCTGTCTCGCATCGAAGTTGCCGGAGCCCGAGGGACCTCCCACGTTCCTCTCCGAGAAGCTGTTTGTGCCCGTGAAGAAGTACCCTGCGTACAACTTTGTGGGCCGAATCTTGGGTCCAGGGGGCAACACTGTCCGGCAGATCATGGAGCAGACCGGATGCCAAATCATGGTGCGCGGCAGAGGGTCCATGAGGAACAAACTGAGGGAGGAACGGCTCCGAGGCCAGCACGGCTGGGACCACTTGTCCGAAGACCTGCACGTTCTGGTGACGGTCGAGGATGCTAAGAACAGGGCGAAGATCAAATTGGAAAGGGCCATGGAGAGGGTGAAGTACTTGCTCATCCCAAAAGGTATACTTCAAAGATACTCCTACCTTAAGGACGTTCGGGTGTTTTCACTCTAAACTTAAGGCGACGAAACTTGCTGGAAGCATTAATTATGTTTTCATAAAGCTACCTGATTTTTTTCAAAATTATTTACCACAGATTTCTTAGGATATTTGATGTGGAACTGGGCATGAAATTACATATGGGTTCTAGTATATGGGAACGCGAGGTGTGCGACTAGCTTTATTCATCAAAAAGAACCTTTTTCTAGTTTAGAATCAATAAAAAACAAAAATAATTTAAACCATCAACAGAATAATTTATGAAAATCATTTCATATAAGGTAAGGTGGGGTAAGTGCGACCCCAAAATAGCATATATCAATTTTAACTAAATTTGGAAAAATTTTTTTTCTTGCTAAAAACATGAAAATCAATGTGAATTTTTGTGAAACATGTGAATTTTTGAAAAAGGTGATCATATTTACATTCCTCTCTCATGAAAGTGGTAATTTTTATAATTTTTTTATTAAAAACCTGTCAAGGGGTCGCACTTTCCCCGTACATGGGGCAAGTGCGTCCCATGGCTAATGTGCAATATATTTCTGCATTACACGGTACGTGGGGTAAGTGCGATTAGCCCAGAAATTCAGCTTTACATTGCTTTTTAAAGTACCAAATTATGTTTAACCATTCTTGAGAAATCAACTTTTATATTAGGTAATGTAAGTAGATAGGAGTGTGTGGAATATGATGCAAGACCGCCACCTGCTTTGAGAACGGAAATGCGATCTTCCAGAGGGGAGATTGCACTTACCCCAAAGTCGCACTTACCCCACCTCACCTTACTTTAATTATTATTATTTTTTGTTTTTCTTATTCTTAACTATAAAAAGGTTCTTTTTTCGATGAATGATGATTTCAACTCGTACCTTGTGTTCCCATATATAAGAACCCATGTAATTTTTTGTCCACTTCTCGATCAAGTATCTAAAGTAATCTGCGGTAAATAATTCGGAAAAAAATCAGGTAGATTACAGCAAAACAACATAATTAATGCTTCCAGCAAGTTACGTCGAATACTCTTAAATTGAGTGAAACTACCGGACCTGCTTAAAACTTATTTTATCTATACATGAATGTAAAAAAGAACTTTTTTGTATTTGTCTTTTTTACAAATCTACTGTGTTCCTCCGATCGTGCTGAAATTTGTCAGTTAATATCGTTAGTTTTACTGACATTTTGCAGCAACTGGGATGGGAATCGCTTTCCAAACTTACATTTATATTTAAAATTAATCTATTATTATTTATTAAACCGATATACTATCTGACGATCTCAATAACATTTTACAAAATCCGACATACTACGGTAGATCAGAAAATGAGAATAAAGTCGTGGAACTATAGACTCCGGAATGAACTGACTTATGGTGGTTCCACCGTAAAATGACTTAATGTCATTTTATTCATACATTCAGTCTACTTGTAAAAAACTTTGTCCTCTATCTGATATGAACAACAAAATAATACCTTTCCACGCTATTTTATTATTCTATAATTGAACAATTGAAATTACAAATGGGTGTAACAATGGGGGAATGAGAGAAACACGGGGAATAAAATAGTATTTTTACATAAAATATAAATGCCATTTTTGCAGAAAACTATTTATAAGAAGGAAATAATCCAGAGAAATTGAAAAAAATAAAATTTCAGCATCTTGTCACCTTATTTTTATATTTATTGTAGAATTAACGCTGTAATTGAAGTCAAAATGCGGTAATTCGTAGGAAATGACGCTGCAGTATGCGCCAATAGCTGGAAAAAAGTGCTCATTTAAAATATATTCGTGGAATAATCTGAAATTTTTCTACTTTCTTTTTGGGTTTCTATAGGTAATGCATCATCAGCAAAAGCAGGATTTTTTGGACAAAATATTTAAAAAATGTGGAATTTAGTATTTGTTTTGACTGACGCAGTCGCAGCCGAACCTCCTTAAAATGTCACTTTTCCCGCGATCAATAAGATGCCAATAACAGCTACCAATGAGACTTTTTAACTAGGTTTATCAATAGGTAGTGTAAGCTAGTTAGTTTATGTACTTTCTAATGCTTGTGTACTTATCTGCTACCAAGTACTTACAGCACGCCGTGCATGTTTTCAAGTACAAGTTATTCTTAATTTTATGAAGGTAAATAAGGTCAGGGCAGTCAATTATCAAGTTCAGAGTCCTGTGTAAGAGTTAAAAAAATAGTTTTAAGGCAGTTATTATTAAGATTATAAACGGATATTGAAGACAAGACAGCATCGGAGGATAAGTTGCGGAGATGAGGGACTCTGTTTTTAACAATACAGGGTGTTTCAAAAATGACTTTACAACTTTACTTTGAAAATTCATACAAAATTATTCCAAAAAGGTACAGAGCTCTTTTTAGTGTTGTTTTAAAGGGAAACACATCAAGTTTTGACTCGCGTAGTCCGCTAGTGCCTAATCGCGCCACATAAGCCGCACAAGCGCTAGCGGCAGTTACGTTAAAGATGGCTGCCTTCACTGGACTCGAGCGTGCTAGCTGTGTGTTTTGGTTTGAAGAATCAAAGTCGGCGGTAAAAAAACTTGAAGTGTTGTCCTTTAAAACAACACCAGAACCAGCTCTGTACCTAGTTTCATTAAATTTATATGAATTTTCAAAGTTGTGAAGTCCTTTTTGAAACACCCTGTATTAGTGAAAAAGTGAGTAATGTGTCCCAGACATTTTAGATTTGTTGGGGCAGACATCGACCTATATAAAAAAGAATCTGTTTGTCGTTTGTCTGTCTGTCTTTAATACAAATCTTCAGTTTTACTTCGATCGTTCTGAAATTTAATGAAAGTCACATCTGGTGTCCCACAGGGAAGTGTCATAGGCCCACTTCTGTTCCTTTTGTACGTAAACGACTTCGGTGAAACAGAACAAAACTGCTGACATTTTGCAGACTAATAGTTAAAGACAGAAAGAAAGTTGTACACTATTTTAAAAAGATCTCAGGGCCCCAAAAAGATCCAAAGCATGGACCCTTTGGTGGTCTACGCTATATGCATTGTGTTTTGTGCAGTGGTTTCATTTTTTGCTTTTTAAAATTACTTCCGTTCAAGATAGAGGGTTGGGATTATTTTAATCAAATGGCTGAAAAAATGAAGATAGTAATTCTTTCAATCAATTATCTTTTCCAGTTGGTATTTGTCTGAATATCGCGTTTTTAGTTGCAAAAATGCAATTTTTCTCTGAAATCAAAAATAGCATATTGCCTTGACAACTTTGGTCTTTAAGGCATTTAAAATTCATTTTGCTTAGTTAAGGTGGTTCCACCGTCAAATTACTTAAATGTCATTTTATTCATATTCTGTCTACTTGTTAATAAAAACTTGTCCTCCATCTGATGTGAACAACAAAATAACACCTTTCCACGCTAATTTATTCTCTAATTGAACTTGAAATTGCACGGTGTTCAATGGAAGAATGGGAGAAACACAGGGAGAAATAGTATTTTTCCGTAAAATATAAATGCCATTTTTGCGGAAAACTATTTATAAGAAGGAAATAATCCAGAGAAATTGAATAAAAATAAAATATAAGCACCTTACCACCTTATTTCTTCAATTATTGAGGAATTAATACCATAATTGATGTCAAAATGCGGTAATTCGTAGGAAATGACACTGTATTCGGCTCCTATGGCTGGAAAAAAGTGCTCATTTAAGATATATTTGTGGAATAATCTGCATTATTTGTACTTTACTTTTGGTTTTACCGTATTTACTCGTGTAAGCCGCGCACCTTTTTTCCGAAAATGCCGGTGAAAAAATGGGGGTGCGCGGCTTACACGAATCCTCTAGATTTTCATGTAAGCCGCGCACCATTTTACCTCAAATTCCTGCCGTTAGTTTCTCCTAAGTGAATACAGTACGTCCTCGCCTTACGATCATCTGACTTACGAACATACATATCCAATCAAAAAATTCAAACGTGTGAAATAATGTCAAATTTGTCGCCACCGGATAAGTTATTTTGCCGTTGCAGCTGGCGGTGTGGCGTGCAGCAACTCGCGGATTGGTACTACCCCTCTTTGCCGCGACGAATTTTAACATTATTATCTCGATATATCAATTTGCAATGTTAATTGTTTACTTGCGTCATAAATGTTTACGGATGATTCGGAAGTAAGACGAAAGCCGAAAGATGCCCTGCAAGTAGTGATATATTTGGAGATATTGCTACTCTTTACATTTCAATGGAAATCGACTTCCATGTGTCAAGCTGCCTTCGCATCAAATAGAGGCATGATTCCATTCACTCATTCGTTTTGTGATGACAAATAATTATTACCTGCAATACGAGGCTCTATTCAGGTTATCGTGACGAATGGTAAAATATCCTTCCCAGGGTTTGTGGAAATTGCCTTAAAGGCAGTCCTTCCATCCAGCTATCCCTCTCAATCACTCAGCCGGAAACAATAAAGCTGTCAGATTTTAGGGTAATACCTCAGTCAGATCTGAACAATTGGCGTGTCCAAACCGGTTTTTCCTAGAAGATCCCTCAAGAAAAAAGTTCTTCGTTCCTTATTTCTGGGCGCGACGACATTTATCTGCGAGGGAGTCATTCAGCCAGAAAGAAAAGGGGGTAACCCGAGAGAATCACTCCTTCACCTTATGTTATTATCTACCCTCGCCCAGTTTCGCTTTTACTCAGGTGGCTTTCACTAGTGGGGGAGGGGTTGGACCCCCTTTCAGGGGCCTCGGCAGCCAACACTAGATTGATACGGCCGATGCTCGAATGAGGGAGCCGTTATTACGGTCGATTCAAATTGTACCCATACCCCGGTGGTAGCTGTGAGGTTGACTTCGCACTCCTTCATGATTTTTCCACAACCTGAAATTATGTTGCGTAGCGCCCGAGTGAGCTTTGAAACGCATCTCCACATCAATAGGATAAATAACGTAGTGCATCGGCGCATGCAAAGAGAGAATCGGAACTCTAATCTGTTTTTACATCCTTTTATAGGAAGCATCATTCACTTATGGAAGTGGATACCACGCCAGGAAATCCATTTTCAGACATGAAAATTGATACACAGACACGTTGACTTTTACATCGCCATGCTAATAGATAAAGAAATTCTGTTTTCACCGTTTGGCGCAGGAAGGATGTTGCTAGAACTTATTTCATAGGGCTTTCATACTAGTGCGTTCTTGATATCAACCACATCGGAGATAAAATTAGTTAACTTGCCTAAAATCGATCATTTCGCGGAAATGCTACTCGGCTATGAGAAGTGATACGAAAATGAGCTTTGATATAAGTTCTAGCTGCATCGTTTATCTTTCAATGCGGATACTCCTCAAGTTAGTACGTAAGTTTAATACAATTACTATAGTCGTGTAAAGCAAAGAGGATGTCCAGCGCTTTTTTCCACAGACACGCCGAGCGCTTGCGTTCCGGCAGTCCAGCGAACGGCTACGCGTCCTTGGCCCGCCTCTTCCTCTCCCCCCCACCCTCGCCTCGGCGCTCATAGTTAGGGGGTCTGAGTAAAGCGATATTTTTTCTCGAGTCAGCATCACATTTCATCAAAAGTATCACATTTCACTCATCGCTTTCCCACGCCCTAACTTCGGAGGTGGCTTCCAAAAGTAGGGGAGAGGGGGGACGTTGCCCGCTGGGAGTCACTTATCAGCTATGAAGACGAACCAAACGTATCACATTTCAGGCATCTATCAGTTACGGACGACATTCTGCTTTTATTTGTTGATTCGACGATGGATTTCCGTAATCTAATGATCATGGGTTGAAATTGTATATAATTCTGCAATTATTTTAGCTTGATATTTCATTTCGAACAGATGCCATTTTTTGATCTGGATGATGTGATTGTATAAAACTGTGATTATTGTGTGATGTTAGGAGAAAAATATGCACCATAAAACGGGCTGTGTATCGTGACGATATTAAAACGTAACGCAATAAATTCATGAGAAAGATGTACATCAACACTTAACTTTGGCACAGAATTTCTATTAAAGAACGTGCATTCATGTTATGACAAAATGATGAAGGCTCAAGGGAAAAAAATTGATTTTTTGAAAAAAATAATTTTTTTCCTCACGAGCCTGTCCGAAAATGGGGGTGCGCGGGATACACGAGGGCGCGGCTTACACGAGTAAATACGGTATATAGGTAACGCATTTCATCATCTAAAGGAGTATTTTTTAGTGCTAATCTAGTTAATTTCAATTTAGGTCAAGGGAAATTTCAGGAGCGGCAATCTTAAAGAAGAACTCAATGCTATCGGATTCTTATTTCACTTTTTAAACTTTAATGGAACACAATACAAAGGCCGAACACTTTTCAAGATGGAGCATCAGCTAGAGCATCTCTAGGGTACAAGCTCCCTTATCAGCTCCAGACGTCGCAGCATCCCGTGACCCTGGCGAGCAACTACTCCTGCACATAGTTCTCGCAGGTATCAACAGAGGGCAGCACTGGACAGCGCAGCACGTATTTACACACGGGGAAGTCGTTCCACTCAGTATAACAGCCCTGATGACAGGCTAGCTACCGATCATCATTAATCAGAGGAATTGTCATCCTTCAACAGCTAAATATAAAAAATGTGGAATTTAGTATTTGTTTTGACTCCTACAGTCGCATTTCTTCAATCGATTCTCCTCTTAATATGATATGAGTTACGAAGGAAGTGAAATCCCGAGCTACACTGGGTAATTCAGCTAGTACTTATATAATATATTTTATTATAATATATTATAATTATATTAATAACTAGTATATTTTATTGTTCTGTATGTTATAGACTTAGGGCCGTATTTATAGTCGTTACCTAGCAGTCCCCTTATCCATCCCCTGCCCAGCAGGCCCCTTGAATTGTGCGTCCTATAGTCAAAATTAAGGGAGCTGCTAGGTAGGAGATGGTTGGGGGTTTAGATCTGGTAACTAAGGACTACAAACGGCGGGAAATGGAATTCGCAGCTCAAATGTTTCACTGGTGACGCTCGTGATCAACATGGTTACGAACAAATAAAGAGCTAACTGTTAAGTTAGCTGTTAAGATGGCCGCTTGACGTGCAAATAGCTTCAGCGGTGTGGAGAAGAAGATTTTGTGTGACCTGGTGGAGAAGCATAAAGATATGTAGTGGAAAGTAAGAAAACGGACGCAGTTTCCTGCCACAAGAAGAAGAAATAGTGGGGAAAATATGCTGCGAGTGTATATAAACATCCTTGGAAAGAGTCTGCCGTCACATCAGATATTTATCGATTAAGAGTTAATCTTACCGTTGTTTTATTAACACCAAATCTTCGAAATTATTAATTTAAGGCTATGCTTGTTCAATAGTCAATTTATTTATATCTGTTGTGTTATTTTTTCGATAAGGGGGACCCTGGTGGAGCATGCATCTCCTGCCAGAATTAGGAGAGGCTAAGGGGGCTGCTGGGGGTGGAAATTTGACTATAAATACCATTTTTGACGAAGGGGCCTGCTAGGGGGTGTGGGACTGCTGGGTAACGACTATAAATTCGGCCCTCAGCATAGAATGTGTCAATAGTTAAGTACATATAAATGAGGAATACAATATACTTACAAAATTTTAGACAATATATTTAAGTAAATATCCTTTTTAGTCTTTAATTTATTTAATAACATTTCGATAAGTCTTTTTAGCTGCTAATGCTGTTTTTAGGTTCCCTCTGTTAACCCTTAGTTACATACATAACTACAAAAAACGTCACAGCGCCATCTCTGGATCTAACTACGAACTAGGAAATTCAACTTGATTTTAACATTATAACTTCAACACTTTCCCTTGTTATTACACATTTCCCTGCACATTCCCATATTCTTCTTCCCCGAATCACCACCAGGAAAATTCACCCAGCTTTCCATCTCCGTTGCTCCAAAACCTCGGCTTACTATTCTCCTCCATCAACTTCTTTCTCACTTCAGACGACCCTATCAAACGCTTCCCTTCTCTCCCATACTAGTCATATTTCCCCCACAAGTGACCCTCCGTGTCCCCCCTCCCCGCTCTAAGGGTAGGCACGAGCCATTAGGGATTGGAAAATCGATTTCGATTAATCGAAAATCGATTATCACACTCCGATTTTCGATTTAATCAAAGTCGACTTTTTGTTTTGAAAAACCGATCAAAATCGATTCTGGCCGATCGATTTTCGATTTTTAGCTTGCTATAGCATTTGAATTTAGCCAATCGAGCTGCGCCAGTTTGTAAACCACCCTCCAGTCGACCGCAAGTCCAACTCTAATCCAATACAAGCTTGGAAGGAGGTTAAGTGATGATATCCCCACGTATTATACAAAGTAGCCAGTAGGATTTTATCGATATAGTTGCCTCTACCGTGCCGTGTCAGCGACTATTTTCTCACGCCGGGTTAATTGCAACTCGGGTGCAAAATCGATTATCCAGAGAACATTTAAATATGTTAGTTTTCTTAAGGTCCATTCCTGAGGAACACTGGTTCCACGGCTTTGCAAACAAGAAATAAATAAAATTCTTTTTTTCATTTTGTGGTACGCCCACTTTTCAATATACAATTCTTATTGCTACTAAACTATATGTAATTTTCTTGTTATATTACCTACATGTTTATAAGTATCTGTTATGGATTATTACTTTCCTGTATATCTTATTAACATCTTTAAAATAATATATTGTATTAATAAATTTAACTGTAATCGGTTCTTATCCCTAGTGCTTCCATTAACCCATATGTATTTTGCATTTTGTTACAACAACACATCCGTATTTCAGCATACAATTACTTTTTTATGTTTAAATATCGATTTCGATTTTTCGATTATTTTGGGCAACAAATCGAATTTTTAGAAAATCGATTTTTAAAACCAAAATCGAAAGTCAATTAATCGAAAATCGATTCTAGATTTAAATTTCCAATCCCCACGAGCCATCACCTACACAATGAAGCTCCCGTTCCGGCCCTCCAGGAGATCAGGCCCCTTCGCGTGCCCCCTCCGTCACACCTCCTCAACACTAGGTGAGGTGTCATGTCCCACGCTGTTTCGATGTTTCTTCTTTGCACGCATCCCTTGGCCTTGACTCGCAGGTAGATCAACCTCCCAAGTGACGTACGATACTCCGAGACCATGGGTCGCATAGCTGTTTTTGTGAGAGGGCGAATGGAGTAATCTCCGCAATGACAGTGAAAGGAGGAAAAGACAGATGATTCCGGCCTGGTGTGTTATTTAATCTATTAGAAATTTTCAAAATTGTAAAAAGAAATACGGCAGCAACACGCAATCTGGCTTTCTTTTGTCAAAGTATGAAAAATTTTAAAGAAGAATATCAGGGTGTCCGGCGACCTGGAAAACCTTGAAAACCGGGAAAACTCAGGGAAATATTTTGTTCTGGAAAACTCAGGGAATACTCAGGGAATTTTTGTATTTTTTCCGAAAAACCCTGGAAAATGCATGGCAGCCGATTTACATTAAGGCAGAGAGAGAGGTTTAACCTGCGCCTTTGCTTGCATTATACTCGGCTCAGCGTAGCCTTGCGCTCCCTGTTCATTTAATACTCTTTTCATAGCTGTGCGCCCGCTCGCAGCTTGTGCTTCGTCATCCCACACCACTCTCCCTATGCGCAGTCTAAGGGGCCGATTGCATAACAAGGCAAATTCCACACGGAATAATTCCCATGTAAAATGGCCGCTACGAATGGAATCGGAATAGATGCCGAAATCTGTCACCGGAAACAGAATTTCACGCGGAAATCAAGATTCTGTTCGAAGAGCCGTACGAATGGAATTCTTGGTGTGGCCAAATTTACGAGAAATCTAAACGTCTGAGCATGCGCAGTGGCATTTCCCGCATTATACGAAAACCATTCGGTCGGCAACCTAAATGGATAATTGGGTATTGTTATATATGTAATTGATAATCCTTTCCAAATAATCTCCACCCTCCTCGTTTTAATGTTTGCAGAAATGTTTTTGAAGGAGCGGAAATACATTTTGCGGTCACTGCGTATGGAAATCACGGCCCTCGGGTTCGTAGTCGACAGGGCCACTGTACAGGGGCAATCCAACCTAATTTAAATTCGTGTATTGTCCAAAAAATACAATTTTGTTTTACATAATTAAATGCTTTTGGCCGTTAGATCCGTACCTATCACAAAGCAATTAATTCACAGTTTCCGAAATGTTCATGTAAAGTACAGTGAAGCCTTTTGGGAGAAGAGGAAAGGTACCAAGGCCTCGAGAGAAAAAGAATAAGAAAGAGGTGCGTACTGCAAAATGTTCAAGAGCTCCAAACCAAAATAACGTAATTTCTTGAAAATCCGAGAAATTTGTTGCTGAAATTGAATCGGAAATGCATTCATTGAAAAATGTCACACCAGTTTCTTTTATTTACATGTTCTTTATCAAACTAGTCTGAATCTACTTTATTGTGTTCAAATTGCACCTGACTCAGAATTTTGTTGTCAGTTAACCGTTTTTGTTTATTTGTTGGTTGAAATAAAACCCGTAATACTCCACATTCCTTGTATACTCTTACGTTTTTAACTCAAAGTAGGGACCGAAATTTTTCGTTTTTTCATGTTTGCAAAATTATGCCGATTTTATTAGAAATTCATTAAAAATATGTTAGAAACGAAGTGCAGCAAGACCCTGGAAAATGCAAAACATTTGCCTGGAAAACCTGGAAAACTCAGGGAAAAAATAAATTGAGATTCACCGCACACCCTGAATATTCTCCTAATAATTACTCAATAATGTTACAACGTAAGTAAAATATGCCAAAAATGAGTTGAACATTCCTAAATTTATAATTAAACACGTCAGAAATGTGGAATTAGCTTAAAAGAACATCATGGGAATTCATCTGTATGAAAAATTATCTCAAACATGGGTCAATTATCTTGAAAATTACCGAAAATTATGGTAATTTTCAAGGGGCGCGGTGAATTACGAAAAATACCATAGTAATTTATGAAAATTATGGTGGTAATTTTCAAAGTGGCCCATCTTTACATATTTCCCCCTCAAGTGACCCTCCGAGTCCCCCCTCCCTGCTCTAAGGGTAGGCACGAGCCATCACCTACACACTGAAGCCCCCGTTCCGGCCCTCCAGGAGATCGGGCCCCTTCGAGTGCCCCCTCCGTCCCACCTCCTCAACACTAGGTGTAAAAGCCCCCTCCCTCCATAGGCATGTCCTCCCTCTCCGCTGACGCAGCGGGTTGAGTTAAAGGAGGAGGAAGATGTGACAGGAAGATGTGACCATTCGACAAATGCCGATGATTCATTCGATGTTTATTCCTCATCGCACATCCCTTGACTCCCAACTAGATCAACCTCCCACCTGACGCACGATACTCCCGAGACCATGGGTCTCGTAGCTGTTTCTGTGAGAGGGTGAATGGAGTAACTCCCGCAGTGATGGGGAAAGGAGGGAAATATATGGTGCGTGGCTTGACCTTGTAACCCTCACCTTCGTCTCCTTTAATGTTACCTTCGTATATTATTATTTAAGTTATTATATAAACAACATGCAGAAAAACATTTATAGCTGCTTAATATTTATATCTTTAATTTTATAATAATTGATTGGGCCCAATTTACAAGTGAACAACTTTTCCGATTTATGTAATTACTTAACGACTCAAATATTTTTCATTCTCTAGGGCTTGACTTTTAATCTTGTAAATTAAACCCACAAGACAACAAATTTTTATAATGGCACTTATCGTGATCCTTTCGCTATCGCCGCAATTCCTTCCTCTCGTCCTTCCTCTCGGCTTCTTTCAGCTTTCCTTTCTTTCAGCTTTCCTTCCTTATACCTGCTCCTTTAACACTTCCCGTCACTTTTTGACAAACCGGCCCCTTTTTCACACTTTTATTCCCTGTATTTCTTCTTGTTTTCGCCTTTTTACCAACCGAACTCTTTTTCTGCTTCTACCATCTCGCTCTCACTCTTCGCGTCTATATTATTCTCCGCGCGTCACTAGTTACGATCTCTTTGTTTCCTTGTCTTTTGTGTATTTTCGCACTAACTACCTATTGTTACTTATTTACTGCGCGATATGTTACAACCTGGTGCTGCAATGCTCGGACGAAAATCTCCTTTATCGATCGAAAGCAGAGGGAAAACAATAACAAAAAATATTCCAAAATTTAGTTCAATATCGAATCTTTAAATGAATCCTGAGATTTGATGTATGAAGAGCAGATGACCTAATCTGAATAGATGAAGCTTTCTCATTATAGAGTGGAAAAACGAATATTATTGATTTGTAGTGATAGCATCGTTAGTAGCCGATGAAGTGTAAAAGGTGTTATATCGCCTTCACCGATTAAGTGCGTGGCTAGTATGTACAATTTACTTTTGAAAGGCTTTACCTATTTGGCTGGGCTCTTCTATAAGCTCTTCTATAAGCTCCATCGTATCAGAAATAACCACGAACAAATAAGATTAATCCAGGGGGGAATAACGATTGTTATTTTGCGAGATTAATGGGCATATCAGTATTTGTACAAAAGAAATAACATGCATCCATCGCACAGCATCCGCGAGAGCATCTTACTTTCACTGTCTTCAATATCCGGTGCAAACGATCGCACAAGTCGTACACTTCCTTAGTGTATGCATAAATCAATATTATTGATGATTATGTATACATCGCTCACAATAAATTTACGAGTTTTCCAGTTAGGAAATAATAGAGAAAAATCCACTAAGAAGCTTAATAGGCTCAGTCAAAACCATGGGGTTCAACTGGAATTCAAAATTATTTCCACTTGCTTAACAGCGCCACCTATAAGTGCCCGAAACTTTATTAAGTAATACTTTCAAACAATAATGTTAATAGTTTCTTGATTGAATTATTTAAATCCATTTCGTGAACATTAAGGTAATAAAATTTTGTTTTAAAATTATTATTTCAAACCATCTATGTCCGCCATGGCCCATCTGCCTCGCCACCTCCAACCTCGCCAAATTATGTGTTGCACGCGGGCTTGGAATGCAATTGGCTGACTTGCAATACTACCCTTTACTTCGGGCAAGGGCCTAGCCACGTTGAAACACAGGTTCCCATCAGAACACTGAAGTTAAGTTGGGCCCGGACGGTGGTTGGATGGGTGACCCTCCTCCATACCTCGACCAGGCATGGATGGAGAGGTGATACTCCCTCCATACCTATACCGGGAGGCCGGAGGGAGACCCAGACAGGGCTGGTTGGAGGGAGGACATCCTCTATACCTGGTACTGGGGTGAGGCAGGGGGAGGCCAATCCTCCATACCTCTACCGTGGTGCTCTTGTACCCTGTCTGCAAGCGGCAGACAAGCATGGGGTTGGCACAATGGACCAAGAAAGGTCTAAGTGCCCTGGCTCCTGACGAAGGCCCCCCCAACAACAATCTAATCTAATCTAACCCTTTACTTCTCCCAGATGTGCATTTCAGTTCGACCGATGGTTAATTATAACCATTGCTGGAATAGTACACTGTACTACCGACCAATCGTTTCCTAACCTAAGTCAGACATAATGAAACACTACAAATAACCCTGTGACAATTGCTACAAGAGAGCGGCGGCCTAGTGGCAATGTGGAGGATTCATGATCGCAAGGTCTGAGGTTTGATTCCCTGCCCTGGAAGTTATTTTTTATATTTTTTAAATAGTTTTTTTCTTTTATATCATTAGAAATTGTGTTTCCATCATCGTTAATGCCATTTAAAATATTTTCACGCCACTCCGATTATAAATATTTTCACATTTTAGTAAACCACTTTCATCAAAAGTTCTTTACTCAGTATTTGTCAATACTCGTTTCAACAATAGTTTTTAGTGTTCCTATGTAGTCTGATTTTGATGTTTAAGGAAAAATTAAAATTTTACAGTGATAACTTGCTTTGTATTGCGGTATTCACCACATTTACCATTCGTAGTACCTAAGGAAATTTGTATAAAAAAATCAAATTGCGCGCCGTGACTGGGGCGTGCCTTAGCTGCCACCTAAATGTGAGGCATGAAACACTATTGACGTCACATGCTTTTGCAATGAAAAATAACATTGAGTTGGACACCCATGGTCAAAAGTGAACGAAAATTGTGCATAGACACTTCATTGCCTAATCATCCAGTGGAAATAAGAACAACAAGTTAGTTGTCGTAATGTAAGTTTCCGTGGGGCTTGGATGGAGGTTGATTCTTCCGATTGCTGGGATTTCCGCCGCAAAAAGCTGGAATGATATGGTGGAAATCCCGAAAATCGGAAGAATGAAACTTCGACAAATTACAGTTGTGTTCAACTGTGTGCACCCTGTGGGCATGAATATGCATTTCAATATACTTCCATGAATTATAACTTAACCATGAGAGGGAGGAGAGAGGTGTCCATCGTGTTGAACAGGGCAGCTCGGGTTAAAACAACCCAAAGACCCGGTGAGCCCATCCGTCGTGTCGAACAGGGCAACTCGGGTCTTAATCAACCCGAACCCGGGTCACTTGACCGGGGGTTTGATGCCAGTACCACGTTCTTCCGTTGGCGGCGGAATTGTTCCCATGTTGGCAGGGCTTAAGGTGGTTTGAGCGAGATAGTTTCCTAGTCATAATGGAGACCATATTAAAATTTTATTTTTTTATTTCAGCGTCTGTAAGAAGTATGAAATAAATATTGTAACATTAATGGCGCAAATATATAGTTATATATGACCAAAATACTTAGTAATTAAATTTAAAAAACAACAAGTCTCTAACTTGACTCATTTTTTCCCGCCGTACGGCTGAAAACCCCTCAAACCGGCCCTCTTAGAATCTTTGTGATTCTGTAAAATATTACTGTGGTGAGTAATAGATTATTTTTTATAAATATTTGAGAAAACATGCAATCTATACACCGTTAATTTTTTGACGAAATCTAGGTGTTCTAAATTCCTATTTCCTTCAATATTCTACCTCTTTAAATCTTATATTTTCATTTCGTAAAACATCTTATATTTTCAGGCAAATTGCTCGAAAAGTAGTTATAGGCAAGGGATTGATATTTTTATATCATTGGAAAGATGACAGTTTTATCTTTAAAATGAGGCCAAATCCATCAAATTCTAAGTGAAGTGATTTTTCGCTCAAACTACCTTAAAAGGAGAGGCGTGAGGAGCAGGCAAAGCAACCTCATTCGCGTGGTGCACGCAGGTGGGCGTGGATTGTCGACGAGGTGTTGCATGCTCCAAAATATCGGTGAGACCGGCTATGGAGTATGCGAGGCCCTTGCCGTCCTTCCATTGAGACGAAACTTGTGCTATGTTAAAGAAATGATTCTCGCTTGACAGCACCCTGGATCTCAAATATTTGGGCACAAAAAAATCCGAAACGTCGGCAAAAGTTTAAAAAAAATATTATTTGACCTAAACTTATGACATTTGCACCATTTATAGAAAAAGTGGTCGAGAATAAATACCATGAATTAATAAAATATTTAATGAATCTATACCTGTAATATATTTAATGAATCTAGTTCAGAAGTGAGCTTACTCAGATCACCTAGTTTAGCTGTCTAAAACTTTTACGTAATGATTTAAAAATGTGAAAATAATATATTTTAGCAAAGGATACTTTGTATGAAAATAATTTCTTCTTATTTAATGACATCATTTTCATGTAAAGTACCCTTTGCTAAAATACATTATTTTCACATTTTTAAATTATTACGTAAAAATTCCTGTGCAGTATAATAACATTTGGACAAAAGAAATGTTTTCAACGTTTTTAAAAATATTTCTATTGACCTAGTATATTTTATACTGGCCGGTAATGAATTAAATATTTTTTTTAACTATGTGTAACTATTGGTTTATTTGATGTAATTCGTTTTTTGCGATGTGTTAATTGAATGAGGTTTGCATTTAGACTAGCTGTCGCTTGGTCAGATAATATCGATATTGAACTATCAAATTCAGTAGTCTGAATTATTTTTTTGAAATTTCTCCCTTATTGAGAATTCTCGCCAGAGCCAGATCACTAGCACGCGATTATCCATGCCCTTGATTAAAATGTCTCTCTGGTGAATTTTTAAAAGCGTAGATACATATTGACATCAAGGTAATATGGAAAGTATTAGTATTTATGTAAAAGAACGTGTGTACATGTACAACTAGTATGCTTCACATGCAAGAATGTTCCATATCTTGATGTTTTTATTATTAATGATTATCCCCGGATTTTAATCATGAAATTCATACAACTTACATATCTGATGGAAAAATCTGAAATTCCCTAGCCAACTCTCCTGAAACTCTCTCCACTGACTCAATGCAATGCAAATGTTACTGAGAATAAACCAATTGTGGTTGCATATTTGTGGTTTGTCCGTTATAAAAGCTTGCAAAGATAAGTAACAGTCCCCTGGATCTCAAATATTTGGGCACAGAAGATAGCTGGAGAACATTTTTGAATGTTTTTTAAACAAAATTAATAAAATTGTCAGGAAG
The DNA here is from genome assembly GCA_963573305.1 of Pyrrhosoma nymphula. Taxonomy (NCBI): domain Eukaryota; kingdom Metazoa; phylum Arthropoda; class Insecta; order Odonata; family Coenagrionidae; genus Pyrrhosoma; species Pyrrhosoma nymphula. Next base: position 62,547,252 of record OY754340.1, on the reverse strand, counting down.
CCAGCAGTAAATGTGTTACTCTTTTCCATAAAAAAGTTATTACCACTCTGAAACCTTTGAAATGTAATGTCATCACTCAAAGATATTGGTCTCTTAAAATAAGGAATTTGATGAATAAACAAGATTTTTTTCCAATTCCCTCACGTTGCAATCAAGACGTAACTAACTTGCGAAAATGTCGAAAGGGGAAAATTTCTGAATGTACCTAAAAACACAGAATGAATATTATGTATAACGGAAATTAATTCACGCAAAGCTCTCAGTGAAGTGTTTATTGGGTGAACTAAAGTCTCTCCGATTGCATTTGTAAGTTTCCCATTTTTGCCAGAATTTCAGGAGAATGATAAACCACGGGCTAAACATAGAGCGGGTAGGTGATTCTTAACATTCGTTGGCAATTATAATAATGGAATTTCCTTTATACTAACAAGTGGTAGTCTAGTGGTTTTGAAGGCTGATTTTATTTCCATGTAAAGTTCACCCATAGCTGTACGATAATGGACAGTGATGGGAAGTAATTGATTGCAAGTAATCCGAGTACTTGTAACGATTACATCTGATTTACTTTTACTACTAATCGTTACTTTTTCAAAATGTAATTTTACTCATTAATTTACTCCAGGAGAAATCGTTAATTTTTATAATCGTTCCTCTCGAGGTAGTTTTTAATCGGCGTGTAATTGGTCATTGATAATGTGGATTACTTTTGTTTTTTTATTGTTTTAGACTGCATATCCAGTTGTTCACAATAGGTTATTCTATTTGTTTCAACCCTTATCCTTTTAGCTTATTCTGAAGCCGGATCTCTATCTACTAGAAACATTTTCAGCGTAATATGTTTCATGATTTACGAAAGCTTTATCGCAACCAAACTTCTAAATATCGAGTGTCGCTGCCAATATACGGGCTCGTATACCGATACCGGTTGAGAACCGCAACTGAATAACTTCATTATAATCAACTAATCATTATTATCGCTTTGGAGCGCTTCGCCCGATATATCAGTTGTCACACCGATATGCCTTCCCGGTATTTTAAAAACACGCAAAATATAATTCACTGGAAAATTAATTCAATTCCGATTTTATCGGTTATTTTATGCAAAATTACAGCTGTCGGTCACCTCACACTATTTCAAGCTCCGAGAATTATTATACTGGTATATTTTAACACTTTGATATGACTATTATTATGCATACCACGTAAATTTATGAGGGTTTCAAAATTATTTCAAAATAAATTTCAAATTCACAAAATATAATTAATTATATTCATGTCAATATGTATTGAATATCAATTTCAATCAATATATATTGAGTTCACTGGGAGATTAAATTCAATTCCAATTTTATTGGTCATTGATAATGTGTATTACTCTGTTTTTTTTTATTGTTTATTTTTTTATTGTCTATAAAATAACCCCCCCAGAAGTGATTCTCAGAAATGATTCAGAAATGATTTTGTGAAATTTCTTGCAAGCCGTTGAATGATGGCATTTTAAAATTGAAGTGACCGTGGCTCCATCTAATGACGGCATTTTATTTATTTATTTATTTTACTTATATACGGGCTTAGCAACCCTTTTGATACAATATAATACATTTTATGGCAAACGCCTTATAATTAATTTTCAATAACAGAGAGTTGAATTATAAATATTAAACTTTTATCATTTTAACAAATTTTTCACTAACACACATCACTTTTTCACATAACACATATCATTCATTAACACAATCAATATAGTATTTTTAACAATTTTCAATAACAGAGAAAAGAATTATAGACTCGCTGCGCTCGCTAGGGGGCTCCGCCCCCTAGAACCCCTATGTAGGGGGCTTCGCCCCCAACGTCAAGGGAGAATAAAAAATTTCAGTTTGGCACCATGTTACTAAGACACTATAAATGATAGAGAATAAGGATATAAAGTTGTAGGAATCACTAAAATCTACAAAAAACTGTAAACAGATTTGAGCTACGACTTTTAGTTTAGAGGTTACAGTGGAAAAACAAAAAAATGTCAATTTTGCGCCATGTTTTAGTGAACTATAAGTGTAAAAGAAGTTACCATGGCTGCTTATAGGAACCTGCCCCCTGTGGTCTGTGGGCTATAAAAAATTTCAGTTTGGCACCATGTTTCTAAGCCACTATAAATGATAGAGAATAAGAATATAAAGTTGTAGGAATCTCTAAAATCTACTAGAAACTGTAAACAGATTTGAGCTACGACTTTTACTTTAGAAGTTACAGTGGAAAACAAAAAAAAATTAATTTTGCGCCATGTTTCAGTGAACTATAAGTGGAAGAGAAGATACAATGGCAGCTTGTGGGAAGCCTATACGACGGCTCGCTACGCTCGCCTCTTTTTTTCTAAAGAAAAATAGAACATTTTAAAATTTTTACTCTCGTTCTCTGTTCCGTTTTCAGAATATGGAGACGAGTTCAAAAAACTTCAGTTGCTGGAGCTGTCAATTATGAGAGGGACGTACTGCACGAGGCATGAGGGGAATCCTACGATGCCGAGGACCGTGGAGGAAAGAGCGCACTCTGCGGTAACATCCGAGAAACCATTCTCACCACCACTGGTCACCCCACCCTTACCACTACACCTGCTGACCAGAGAGTTCTGTGGCTGCGGAGAATATAACCCATTCAGGGCACTGCTGATGCAAACTGTGCAACCGGGTTTGCGTGGCATGGTCCTACCCCCCTTAAACGGGGTCATCAAGAACTATGGCTTACGATAATGTGTTTGATGAGAATGACCACGGAGAGATTTAAGGGTTAGGCTTGAAACAATTATGGCTCTCGACACTTTCTCACCCACGGTTATAGGTGGGAAAATAACGGAATTTTCTTCTGAGATAAATTACCACGGTAAATTACTGGTTTTTTTTTCCGAATATTACCGTAATTTTCTAGTATTTTTTTTAGATTTTTAGCACATTTTCAATTTTATAACTAATGTCTTCCTTTATTACAGAAAGACATAATGTACCTCGTTCAATGAAGTACGACTCAATGAAAACAATCGGATTTTTAAATGCAAATTTCTTAGCCTAAATTCTCATATGACTTTTCTGGGTTTTTCAGAGGCCCATTTTCAATTTCCACGACTCCTACAGGCATTCCAGACATGGAGCAACGCGGACGTTTCGTTGTAATTATTTAATAGCTTATCTGGGTGGCACACAGTCGCTACTGTGCCGGAGACTCTTGTGTAGACATGGGAAAATCACCATAATTTTCCAGTATTTTTTAGTTTTAAGCATTTAACAGCAAAGGTATGTTTAAATAAGAAAGCCAATAACAATAGGAAGGGTATATAATGGCGTAAGATTATGTGTATGATGAGAATGACCATAGAGATATTTAAGGGTTAGGCTTGAAACAATTATGGCTCTCGACACTTTCTCACCCACAGTTATAGATGGGAAAATAACTTAATTGTGAATTTTAAAAAAGCAACTTCCCAAGTTCTTTTTACATGTTGTTTCTACTTCTGCAAGTTCAAACTGTAATTTTTAGCTGAACTTTCAACGTGATACACTCGTTAAAGCTGTGAACAAATGAATCTGTATGTACATACTACATTCCACAATATACTGAGTGCAAATTCATTATCATAATAATAATTTATATGCTCATAAGATACATTGTAGAACAAGCTGCAAGTATATAAGGCACGTCAAGATACATGATTAAACAAAAATATATCAATACGTACTAACAAAAAGATTATACAATCATTGATGATGGTTTAAGTAATCATTTACAGTGTAAAAACAATGACACAAATGATAGTCATGAACTAAATTCTTGAATATAGCCATTCTTTTTTCTTTTTTTATAAATTGTGGAAGGTGATTACATATACAATTTTATGCACATATGACGAGGTCCCTTTGAAGTTATGGCAAGAGTTGACGAGAGCACATGCATGTCGTTACATCTTTTTGTTTCATAGGTATGATATTTATTATTTGGGGTAAAATCAGATTCATGTTTTCTTACATAGAGTATAGAATAATAAATGTATAACGAAGTCACAGTTAAAATCTTCAGTTCCTTAAAAAGAGGCCGACAGTGAGTGCGAAAAGGTTAACGGCACATTATTCTCAATAACTTCTTTTGTATTAAAAATACACTATTCAATGAGGAGGAATATTCATTTAGTGATGCGTGAAAATTCCAGTTAAGTTACACCAGAACTTTGTGCTGTATATGAAAGATATTTTTTCACTCGTTGTAAATGTCTGTGAGTATATTTTTTTAACTTTAAAAAAATCTGTTTTTTTCAACAGAGCTACGGTAACTGTAAAATCTATTGTTGTTTCAGCTACGGTAACTGTAAAATCTATTGAGTACCATTGGAGAGAGATTGTTGCTGGTTATTATTCGTTGTGTTTTGAAGTCTTACCCTTTGTCTCTGGTCATTTTGTCTCATCAAATCATTGCTCAATTTATATTTAAAGCTTTAACCAAAAAAAATTTCCGTGATAAAGTTTCCTAGTCACCATCATAGATGAAACTCTTCTGCATGATGAAAAAACTTCCATTATCCTCGTTACGTATTGCTAGAGATGCTGAATAATGGTAAAAAAAAGTAATGAATTTCGGTGTTTCAAATTAATGAAAGTGGTGAAATAAATCGGTAAACTAAGGCAAATGAATACGAAAATGGTGAATAAAATTATTAGATCTTGGTATTAGCCCTAGAAAACAAAAGGTAAATTATTGTTACTAAAATTAATCTAATAAATTGTCAAATATAGCCTGTCCTGTTATTTGATAAGACGATGCAAATTTTTTTACACCGATTTCAAATTTAAATAAAATTTCATTTACCTAATTGCAATATATGAATTTAATCGAGCATTATTCAAATTTGTTTTCTCACGATTTTCATTTTATACTTTTTACAAAGCACTGTAAAATGTAAGTGATCAGTTCCTTCCAATATTAAATTCACTTTGATAAATATAATGACAAAAGATTTGTCTGTATTGCCACAGAGATGGTATTGCCTATAAATATGTAAAACCGAGCTTTCATCCATGACATGAGGATTATTATGTCTACTAGCGGACAATACAGGTTTATTATTAACCAGCATTGACAAGCATAAAAAGTAACACTATTGCCATTCTATAATGATTGTACAGTAATTATCAGAAGCAAGAAAATACTTTATGCTACTTAAATGCATTAAATTATATCTTAGGAAATATTCGGAACTTATATACATGTATGCCACAAAAATTTGCTAAATGTCTCCAATTTCGTAAAACAAAATCGCATTTCAACGAAAATTCAGTTAAGTTCACGGAAAATCCAAAAAGTCGCTTATTTAGTGAATCCAGTCGCGAAAAACATTTCGCGAAATTGTCATGTCCCTACTTATTGCTAGGAAACCATTCTGATGATCATGTTCTTGTCTTCCTCAAGAAGAAAATGTTTTCTTGAATGTGACTCTGTGTCAAGGATGAATTATCACTTAAAATTTTAGGATTGGTTTTTTTTTACATATCAGCTGCATTCCACAATATTAATCACGTTTTCCATAGGTCTGGAAAACGAGAAAAAGTCGAAAAAGTCATGAGAAATAAGTCTGGAAATATGCCTTGTTAAAATTAAATATGATGTCTGCATGTTGACATCTGGGAAGATCTTATGATCATCGATGATTATGTAACTTTTTGTAACCCGTCGGAAAACGTCAACTGTCTCCCATTACAGCCTGAATCGACGTTGGTGAGTCAATTATGAGCCTGATTGTTCTCGACAGTTGACATTTTTGGTGATATCAACTTTTAAATGAGGGACTGTGGATTCTTTCTTTATTCGCAATCGCAAACCCAGATCAAGAGCTAAGTTGCCGACGTCGCTAAAATTGTCGACTGTCAGTAAACAATGATAATTTTTTATTGTCACATAACTCTTACAATATCTATCGCTTAGGCTACAGTAAGTAGGTGATTCGTCAAAATAAAAATTCCCTTTACAGAATAGTACGTGCATAATTAATATTCCCTTTACGTAGAGGGCATTCATTTTCAAGTTGGCAACAGTAAAAAATACATCAAGAAGGTTATAAATATAGTTTCATATCACCTGAGATTTTATCGTCAAGATACTCCCGTACGGAGTACATGCAGTCCTCGAGTTACGTAATAGATGCGTTCCGACACTAGCGGCGTAAGTCGAAATTTACAGAAGTCGGAAAAAAAGGAGTTGAAAATTTCTCCGTAACTGAGTCCGTGCTCTCAAGATTACGGTTGATTCGGAGAAATACAGGGAAGGGCAGCTCTCACTAACATTACGGCACATGTGCTCCTTGAAAGTAGGCAACCATCCTTCTAAATCCGTAACTTACGTAATTCTAGTCTTTTTTTGCCACTTACTTAAGTACGGATTTACGTAATTCGAGGCTTACATTCCTCGGGGACTGCCAGTAATAACTTTTATTTGAGAGAATTCTCTTTATTTTATGTTCAAATACATTTAAATTCATTGATATATTTTTTTAATTCCATAGGCAACATATTGTAAACATTAATGCCCATATAGTAAGGATACTACTCATGCAGCTGCAGCCTATGTTGCGGAGTGGCTATGTAACATGTACTGGATTGTTTATTAATAATAATAATTCCTAATTCACCACTGGCAAGTACAAGTGACGTCAATGGGAGACAGAGGACATATACTCAGAATAACGTGATGCATGAATAACATAAAATATGCAAAAATCTAACGTATCTCATCATAAAATATTGTAGTGCAAGTAAATGCGCTGTTGATCAATACAATTATTACACGATACCGTATGATGGAGCCTAAGAAATTTTACATCAAAGTACATATGTCATTTAAATATTCGACATCATGTTGATATTTTTTAATGAGAAATTTTTTGCTCTCCTTTTGAAGGCGGCAGGAGAGCTTTTTGGTCTTTTTATGGTCATTTGGTAATTTATTAAACAAAATTGGGGCTGAGTTATAACGGTCCCTAGCACAGATTGAGTGTGAGTAATGACTTGGATGTATATTGTTTTTGGAACGGGTGGTCATGATATTGCGGGAGTTCATAGGCCAGAATTTCCAAGGATTCTCTTTTGCGAAGCATATACTCATGACGAAATATTAACTTGCCAATGTCGGTTTAGGCCACAGGGGAGACAATGGATGTTTTTGACAGGCGTAGACATGAGAGACTGAACCCCATGGCGTTTATATTTAGGCATGGGTCTTTTTTTCTCTACAATTGCAGGGAAAAAAAGTTTTATCTTCAACCATTGAAATTGAAGTATTTTTATATGTTGTGGCAATTTTATTACATATGTCTTTCAACTAAGCATTACATACTTGAATAGAAGTATTGCTCTTTTTCCATTTTTTTCATTTTAAAGAGTATAAGTACATATTTTATTTGTGATTTTAAAAATATTCATATATATCTATGATAATTTTTGATAACATTTTTTGTCAAATTGTAGTAATTTAATGAATCTAGCAGTATTGTTCATATTATTTTTTAAATGTCTTCCATGGATATATTAGGTGGTACAAACTCTACTTATATATGTAAAAAGTGCCTTATATTAAAATGCATTTTCTACTTTGTAGAATTAATTTTGAAGTTTGTGGGATGAAGGTATATCCCAAACATTTTGTAGCATTTAATGTTACAAATTCTTTTTAAAAATTTAATAAATAAAACTTAAAAAATAACCTGATGAAGGCTGTGATGTTATTAATTTGTTTGATTATGCATTGGCATTTGATGTTGTACATCAAATATCCAAGCAATGGAAAGGCTGAAATGTATATTATTGATTATATGCCATAAGTATTGATTTGTATACTTAGTTTATATGATGTGAGACATATTATAGTTTTTAATGATATACTGAATGATTTTTTTCAATAAAAACCATCTAAAATGACTCAAAACGTTTGATTATTCCTTTGATACTATACAGATTCATGGAAAGAGTCAAATTGTACTCAAAGTAATCTTATATGATCAGACAGGTCTTCCCAATCAGACGGGTCTGAAATTAGAGGACAAACTAGTTCAAATCAGCTGATGCAGATTGTTTTGTCAATAACAGATTTTGCTAATTAAAATTTGCCTATCAATAATTCGGTCAGTACCTGCTATATTGCCATATGTGCTCACTTACTTGAACAGGAGACCCTTGTTAACGTTGATTCAGGTAACGCCAAGAGGCTCCTCTGATGTATAACGAGGGCTCTTCATTAGCCCTTTTGCTGCTGTGGGCGTGCTATCGCACCCACCATGCTGTGGGCACGTTAAGGTGCGCTGTGGATTTCATGTGCACCGAGCAAAAGACGATTGTATGCGCCTGGTGAGTTTGTGCTCTGCTGCGTTGTGTTTTGAGAGGCGTGTTATGTCACCGATTGCTCTGATGAACTCTTGTGGGTTCTACATGATTCTTTGAAGTTCTCTAGACTGTCACAGGGCACTCGCTTGTGTTTCTGGGCTTTCTTTGTTTGTTTCACTGTCTGCTGATCTTAGAGATTTCCCTCTCTCAGAATGTATGCCTTGGATTTTCCCCTTCTCGTCCTAAGCAAATAAGGGTCCATAGTTGTCCCTTATCTTTGCGATTGTGCTTCTGGAAGATCGTTTTACCCATAGCTGCTAGATTTATTGCCTCGATGGCCTTCTTTACTGTTATTTCTCTATAGATGATTCAGTCCACAACTGTCCATGCGATTGTGAGTTTGACTTTCAGCGTTTCCTCTTCCTCATATTTTGACCCATCAAATACTCTTTGGACTTAGTCTTCGGAAATAATTCCACTTAGTATTTTATTATTAGCACTATTCCGATCTCATGGGAAGAACATATCCAACACTTATGTCATAAGTTATCTACAATGTGCTAAACTTGCTTGGAGTGCCCATATTTTTTTAGTAAGGAAGAAACTAGCCAGAGCGCTATTTTTAATCAGAAAACTTAAATGGTGTGTGACTCATGACTATCTTCACAATGCATACCACGCTTTTTTTCAATCTCATCTTTTATACGGTATCAGACTTTGGGGACATGCAACTGACGTAAAATTGATTTTGTTACTTCAGAAGAAGGTGGTTAGAGTTATCACCAGTGCAGACTATCTTGCACACTGCAAACCATTGTTCGTTAGTTTAGGTATTATGACTGTATATAGCTTGAATATATTTAACATATTGTTGGACATTAAAGAAAATTTGGATATGTATTCTACCAGGAGTGATATACATACTCATTCCACCAGAGCCAACCATAAACTAAATATGCCTTACTGTAGACTTACCAAATCTTATAACCATGTAAACCTGGCTATTAAGTGCTATAATATGTTACCTAGCACAGCCAACACTGTTGAAAATAAAGTGTTCCGTTCTGTCCTACAGAAATGGCTCATAGCTAATGCTCTGTACTCGTTGGAGGAATACTTTGAGTTTGACTTTACTACTGATCGATTTTAATTCTGTATTATTACTGTGTCTGTAATTCTGTATCTCTCATTGATAAATTTGTTTTTTTGACGACATCTAACACAATGTATATGTGCAATGGATGAATAAAGTTTATTAATATTATTATTATCTTCTAAGACAGCTTAGGTCCTCAACAAGCAACACAGTTTTGCTTAATCTTTATTATGGCAAATTTTATTTGCATATTAACTATAGCATCTTATTTTGTGGTTCCTCACATGTATCACTAAACATCTTTAAGATCCAAAAGAGAGCAGTAGGAATAGTAGCTGGAAAACCACATTCCTCACCATCGAGACTAATTTTTACAAATCTGAACCTACTTCCTCTTCCTTGCATTTACATAATGAACCTAATTATCTCTCTGTAAAAACTAATCTTCATAGGTTTGCCCGTAATTGTGACTTCCACGATCACCATACAAGAAGAAGAAATGACATTCACTACCAATCTGTCAGAACTAAATTGCCACAAATTGGCCCTAAGGAAATGGGTTTTAAATTATTTAATAATTTGCCCACAGAGTTAAAATACATAAAAGGTCAAAGGGCTGTTTCAAATCGAAATTAAAAGAATACTTGCAACAGAAAATGTTTGATTTTTTATTATATATAAATTTTTTATTAAAAAAAAATATAAAATAAATAAAAAACAAAAAAATATTATATATATATTTACAAAAAAACTTCCGTGCAAGAGTATTTGAATAAAGGGTATTATAATATAGTAAACTGGGGGACTAAAGAAAATCTATAAGTGGTTATAAGATATTTAATTTTATAAGATTCTATAATATGTGATGTGCTTATAACGTTTTATGGAATGTACCTAAAATGACATGCCTTATATCGTGTGCATTAATTGTATCCTGATCTTTGGGCAAATAAATTTATTTTATAAATTTATTTATTAAATTAATATTATCAATGCAAATACAAATTTAAATTTGTATTTGTTTTGATAATATTAATTCTGGGCTCTCCTGCATTTCATTCCAGCATAGACCCCTGCTTTGTTTTGGGGATTTTATCTCTGGAATTTTGACGGACCTTTTTGCGTTTGATTGGTGGTAGGACATTCTTTGGATTAGCTGAACAGTTTTTTTCTTCGTTTATTGCCCTGTGCATCTTCTTGGACAGTTCTCACGGTATTTTGGGACTCTTTTATTGTTTTTACATTATTTTGGAATGTTTTTGAGGCATCCTTGTAAATTAGACTTTATTTTGCACTTTGATTAGCATTGCCTTATTCTTCATACCATCCTTTGATACCATATGGTATATACCCTTTGATTCTGCACGAAAATATATACAAAGGATATATGTCCGTCAAGAAGATCTTTACAATTATAATCTTTCTTCTTCTTTACAATACATAATGATCGCAGTGTTGAACATCAAATCGAATATTGGCAGCTTCCTCCTTAATACCATCACATCGCGAGATGCAAACACGATATACACTACACAAATATATAAGAACAAACCTAAATAAATTTGGCCACAGGGAAATGGGGATGAGACTGTACATCAAACTTTCTGCTAAAATAAAAAAATATTAAAAATTATAATACCTTTAAAATACAATTAAAAAGGTTACTACTTCAAAGGTCCTATTATTCTTTGGAGGAATACATAAGCTCGTAAAGGAAGGTCTTGATGAAGTATTTTCAATGTGTTTTTTGTGTATTGGATGTTAACTATTTGTGGTTATATGTTTTGACTGAAATTGACTGTTTCAATATGTATTGTTAATTTAACTAGATTGACGTGCCTTATATCATCGGACAAATAAACCTTGGTTTTTGGGCAAATAAAAACCATTATTATTATTACAATGGAAAGTTTTAGAAATTCTGGAGGAAAATGAGAGCAAGGATGAATTTTTAGACAATTTTTCCAAAGATTACTCTGAAGAGGAAGGCGCTTAAAATTCTAAATCTTCCCAACCATCTACTTCAGGCATCAAAGCTGCTGCTAAAGAAAAATAATTTCTGAGCTCACCTTTGGAATCTGGAGATAGCTCAGATGGAGACGATTTACCGCCACGTTTGGAGAAGAAATTCATTTGGTACTCAGCGGATCTGAATCCGGAAATTCATGGATTCGATCACCAAGATCTGGATGCAAGGTGAGTGCCAAAAATACATACATACAAAAGATTCTAAAATACATACCAGATTTTTCCATTCGTTTTTATGTCAGTGGTTCTCATTAAGTTTACCCTGAACGAAACCAATAATTATTACTTGATATACCAGCATGAACATTCCAGAGAGCGAGCATTCACGGCTCCAAGGGGGGACAATTAGGGGCAATTGGCCCCCCCCCCAAAACCCAGTGCATTTTATTTATTTTTTCATAGACCTAAAACTAAAAGCCAACATTATTTTATGCGGTGAAGTACGATGGCAGGCAAATGTCTTTTTCATTGCTAAGAGTTTCTTTTTCATTTTACACATAGTTTGTTACGAATTCCCGTGACGAGACCCCCGGATTCCCCTTTTCCTGTGAAGTATTTCAAAACTCCAGAGCCAGAGTCCCCCCCCCCCCGAACCTTTTGGTCTTTAGCCCCCCCTGATTCTCGGATCAAAAGTTGGAAAGATACTGGCGATGAACAGATGTTTGCAGTTACTTTTTGATCAGAGCATTTCCTCTTCATTCTTCCTTTACCTGTGTTACCTATCGCCGAAGAATGTGGCAGCGATCCACCGAAATATTCAAAACCCTTTAGAAACATATATATGAAGTCTTTTTAGAAACATATAAGTATGTATATATTTTCATGAAAGGGCAATTTTGGTAGTCTATTTTTGGCTACACGTATTGCTGGAACAAATCGAAAAATTCACACCACGCAAGTGAAAAATCCTTTAATCACTTCGAATATAGTTTTTTTTAACCTTAATATGGAGCGGGAAATGTTGAGTAGTTGTTGGAGAAGTTTAAACCATTTCAACGATTGTAAAATATGGCGCGATGGCGCTTTGGCGCCTGAAATCGACAGTCGACGGTCGCTGGGGCGCTGTGGGTGTTGTGCGTTGAATCACGTTGAATAACTCTTCCTGTGTATTATAATCTTTGTTGAATAACAACTTGTGTGGCATGGTCGCTCAATTTCTGAAGTCTATTGGGGATATTGGTTATTATCTCTAGAAAGTCAATTGGGAGAGAACAAACATCTTATTAGCAGTTCAACCGTTATGTTTACTTTGATTATTCTAGAGTTTTTACCAATGGATATTTCGAACAGTACGCCCAAAAGCCCATCCGTCTCAACTTCATCAATTCATGAAATTGAGAATGCGACGACTTCGTTGTTAACCCAGGATTGAATATGGTTATTCTAAAGGTATTGTGAAAAAGGATTATGTAACGTGTTTTCAAAAGTTTCAACATGCCTCGTACGTCGGAGTTTTATAGGTTGTGCAGATTGTGCCTTTGTAGTGGTGGACGTTTGGTGGATATTTTCGAAGACAGCAGTGAACTGGAGTTCATGGTGGAAAATACAATAGAAGATCTACTTCAGTTAAAAGTATGTAGTTTGCAGTGAATTTGAATGTGTTATTTCGACTGAATGTGCCTTTCGTCACATATGTAATCTACTAATGTGACGCAAAATCAGAAGTCGACGTCTGTGAAAATTTGTAAATTTGCTTAAAATACTAATCTTGGTTTTAGGTAGCCAAGGAAAGTTGTTACCCCTGGTTGGTTTGCCATACTTGTCTAGAAAAGCTGACTGAATTTCGTCTCTTCAAGCGTCGCTGTTTGGAATGCCAATTTGTCTTCTACAACCGTGTCCGGCAGGGGGACTTTCCCAGAGCCGGCATTAAGGGTATTATAATAAAAAAGGTTAGTATTTGTAGCCCTACTAGCAATAATTATTTCAATGCCCGTTGTGAAAGATGTTCATAATAGACGGATGACTTCTAGCGAGGTGAAATATATACTGTGTCGCGTTACTAGTAATATTTACGCATTAGTTATTCCAATGTTCTGTGGCAGCTTTTCAAATTGTTCCCCCATCAAAAGTGAAATAAAACGGCTTTGCCGGATCATCTCCATGCCAAGTTCGTTTCCAGATTTGATAGTGAGTGACGCATAAATCACAAAACTATAATGGTCTACGAAATTAGTAATTACTACTACTACTTCGGTGGACATTCAAACTGTGAGAGGTTTTTGGCCTCGTCAACCGCTTGTCTCCACCACCTCGGCCTGTCCTGCATAGTGTTTTCATCCGCTCCTATTTTCCTCGCCATTCCTATTTTCTTTTCCATTATACACAAATACACTGTACACAAATTTGGCTTTACACAATTTGTGTACAATGTACACTTTGTATACAATGTGCATTACTGTTCACTATAAAATGTGTACATTGTGTATACTGTATTCATTGTACACATTGTATGTACACACAATGTATACATGGTATACATTTTTATACAAATGTATATAAAATGACGTACACATCCTGTATGGAAATTGTGTACATTGTACATATCCTGTTTAAAACTTGTGTACTAATTTTTCATAGGGGATATTACGAGGCTTGTCCGGAAAGTAAGTACCGTTTGGGAAAAAACTAATAAAAGGTTTTTTTCAAGGCAAGATTTATTTTTACATGAAAGAGCATATCTTACACTATTTCTCTACATAGTTGCCACCATTGTTTAGACATTTTTCATAACGGGAAACCAACTTTTCTATGCCCTCTTCATAGAAAGATGCCACCAGGGAAGAGAGCCATTGCTGAGCACCGTTGTTTTGCATTGTCATCGCTGTCAAAGCGCCTTCCTCCAAAATCACGCTTCAAATTCCAGAATAAATGATAGTCAGAAGGTGCGAGATCAAACCGTACAGCGGGTGATCAAACCTCCCAATCGAATTGCTGAATAAGGTCTTGAGTGACACCAGCGGAATGGGGTCGTGCGTTGTCATGAAGCATCACAATGCTTTGACTGAGCATTCCACGCCTATTGTTTTGAATCGTGTGCTTAAGTTTTCTCTATGTTTCACAGTATCGTACTGCATTAATGTTCTAGTTAATTAAATCTGTACAAGTTGACGATGAATTTCAGCTGGCTTAACATTCTTTGCATTCGAAAACCGTATTACAGAACGCACTTCACAGTTGGCAGGATCAGCTATTGTTTTAAACATTATAAACGATCACTAACACATGTAAACAAAACACAATCCGGCTGTAATTGCGTCAGTCGAAAGACAATGAACCATAGAGACAAGTAATCATGCGTGGAACTGCAACACTAGCGTTGCGGCGGTGGTAGAACGAAACGGTACTAACTTTCTGGACATGCCTCGTATTTTCACTCCTAATTCATAATTTTTTACTCCTGTTCCCAAAGCCATCCCAAAATGAAATTTATACCAAAGAAAGAATGCATTTAACTGTTTAACATATTTTTTCCCAACCAAATTAAAGATACATTTTTTTTTAGATACTCGAGGTCAAAGGTCACAACTTGTGATCTTGGATTAAAAAATTCAGGATTTAAAATTTAACATTTTTTTTATGGAAACTATGTTCCTTTAGCTTTAAAATAAGACAAACAGGAAGGTTCTACCACAATAATTAGCTAAGTAATGATTTATTTTTATAGAGCATGCGAGGGAATATTTTGCATTTTCTGTCATGTTTGCAACCCTGCTGTATGAATTTTGTGAATATCTGAGGGCTAAAATTTTGTGTATGAGTACAATTTCATGTGCTTTAACTTCCTACCGGGTCATCCCATTTCAAATCACCCAGAAATTTTTGAAAATGTAACCCACCGACTCTGATTTTTATGAAATTTTCGTCACTGGCAGCTATCACCAATTTAATAAGCCATACAAATTATTTCCTTTCTCACGCTCATAGTTTGTCAGTTATGAGGGCTCAAAGTTTGGGAAATTAGCTAAGAAGTGCCGGTAGGGGGATTTGACTTTCAGAGTACAGGGCACAAGGTAAAAAATCATTGCTCAGTAACCATTTAACATATCACCATGAAATTTTTACCTCTTGCATATCAAAGTACATTAATTCCATAGAAATATTTTCTACCACCCTATCATTTCTATGTTGGCCACCATAATGTCATTAGTCATTAGTTAAACAAGTTTTTGAACTGAAAAACATGACTTCATATTTTCACAATTATCACCCAAAGGCAGAGTAGTAAACTCATCCAATTTTTATTTAAATTGGACCTAAATGTGTGCTCTAATAGACTGTGAAATAAAAATGGTGGTGTTTTGACTGCCACTGTGAGTATTTCAGGTTTCACTTTTTTTTCTATCTCGGATAGAGGGATTTTGGACAAATACTGTACACTTATTATGGATAACTGTATGGAAATGTCTGTGATCATGTGGAAATATTTGAAATAATGGTCAGTAAATGATAGGCCTAACATCTAATTTTATTGAATATGCCTCTTGTTCATGCAAATATTAAAAAAAATGATACTTGGCTTGTGGTAGCCGAGGGGAAAAATGTTTCAGCGACTGTGAAATGCTGCACTTTATCTAGCATTTTATATTTTATACAAATGTTGATTGAAAAAGTTTTAGAACTAATAATTATTTCTCACATTATGGAATGACCCTGAAAAGCTAATTAGACGCAGGAATGTGCATAGGTGAATCGAAAAGTAAGAAGCAAGGGCCTTGCAAAATTGAAACACTGGTTCCTGTCAGAACACCGAAGTTAAGTTGGGCCAGGACGGTGGTTGGATGGGTGACCCTCCTCCATACCTCGACCTGGCATGGATGGAGAGATGATACTCCCTCCATACCTATACTGGGAGGCCGGAGGAAGACCCGGGCCGGTTGGAGGGAGGACATCTTCTATACCTGGTACTGGGGTGTGGCAGACAGGCAAGGGGTTGGCACAATGGACCAAGAAAGGTCTAAGTGCCCGGGCTCCTGAAGACAACAAACAATCAATTAATCAAGGTAAAAGTAAACAATGAATTTTCAAAAACTTTGAAAGTAGATACAAGTGTCCTACAAGGAGATGGCAGTATTTGTAGGTCCAGTCTGCGATGTCCAGGTCCACCACCTACTTCACACATATTGCCGCGCTACATATGCACGTTTATACTAATCTTTCATTTTCTTCATAAACCCTTTTTCTTTTGTAAACCTTTCACTTAAACCTGTGAAGTGCATCTATTCCTCGATGCCATGTTCGAAAACCTGACCTTTTCCTCCTTGTTCCCCGAGGTGGTGTAGTGGTCGACCAGTTACTCTTCGCTTCACACACATCACCCATGACTTTTCCCTCCTCCTACTTAAACTATCCCCGCTTTTCGAAGGCTTTTAGAGACCTAAAGGACGGGCAACCTCTCGGAGCTACCCTATAATCTTTGGAGGTACCTCATTCCAGTGCCTCCACACACAACTTTCATCACCAACTTGCCGCTCGCCGTAATTTTACACAAACTAATCACCATTGGGGTGGGTTGGATAATCACCAATGGGTTGGTTCAAAAGGATATTCATGAAAATAAAACGTTACTATCAGCCAAATAACCTATTTTTCCGTTCAGACATGGCCATTTCAAGGCCTCGTACTGTCCCACCCTAGCAACCATGTTCCACTCCACTTCTGCTACCTTGCTGGGGGGAGGGGGTTGGGTAAGGCCATATTTTAGACGAGAAATTAGTCCGTATCCCTGTACTGGGACTTCAGAAAATCTCGCAATATGGCCAAATTTTGTCATTTTCAAACTATAATTTCTCAAAAACTAAGTATCTCACGCCTTTCTTTCCTATATTTATTAAATGTGTATTCCTTTCACTTTCCTTTCCCATTTCTACAATACCCCTCACTTTTCTACGTTTTTCACAAAGAAGTTTCTCCCAGACGACCCTAGGATTCATTTACCGAGATGGTTTGTCACCCCTACTGTTTAATTTGGAAATCATAGGAGCACTGAGAATGACAAAATAGTAAATGGAGGTTTGTTTTTGGGCACCAAAGTCAATGTACTGGCATTCGCAGATGACGTCGCCTTGCTAGCAGAAGACGAGGATAGCCTCAAAAAACCTGCCTATGGAATTGCTATCTCAAGCAAGACTAGAGGGGCTAGAAGTATATGAAGAAAAAACCAAATATCTAAAAGTAGGACGAAACCCAGAAGGAAGAGCCAATTAGGAGTTTAAGTGTGCCTTGAGAGTGGTAGGTTTCTTCCCCTGAAGGGGACACTAAGTGTTTGGACACTCTCTCACTCCAATTTTTATTCAACAGGGGTGTGAATTAAACCCCTGTCGAATACGTCAGTTAATTGAGTAGCCTTGCTGGTGTAACTGGTAGCATACCTGGCCTGAAATTGTGAGATCCAGGTTCTAATCCCAGGTGAGGTGAAATTTTTTCTGCTTGGATTCGACACATTTTCATCTTCCCCACCAAACCCTGTGTTTGTCCTTTTATGTGTTCCTATCCATTTCCTATGTCTGTATGAATATATATACACAACCTTTCAAGTTTGTTGATATTTTATTTATATGTTGATATTATGTTTATGCTGAGTTTTATGGTTTTTATTTGCTTTTTTAAAATTTTTTTTTGTTATCGCATCTGGCAATATTTTCAGGTGAACCTGAGGATCTCGCCTATGCGTTGAAACCAGTTGTGTTAAATTAAAGCCATTGTGAAATTTGCAGAGTTTGTATCGATTCTGATTTCATTTATATATTTACGGAGTTGCTTCGAAATATTAAGTCCTAATTAACTAATCGTAGAAAGATGCATTCTTTTCTGTTTCCGTCAAACGACCTCTGATGCCATTTCATCCATCGATCAAAGGACAATAGGTTTGATTCACGGTGAAGACGGATATTTTTTCATGGTATTTTCTTAATCTTTATAATGTTGTGTTTCCGGCAAAAGTGGACATCTTCACAAAAGCCGTTTTAAGGCATTTTTAAAAATGGATTGGGAAGAAGTGATGGATGATGAAATGACATCACGGCCGTTATGCGAAGGTTGGCCGTCCATTCCACTTTAGACTCCTATGTCTCTGGAAATTTATTATTGGAATCTTTAAGAGATGATTTGCAAGTAATGATCATTTGTCATGGTCACCTGCACAATAAAGTAAAAAGCAAAATTACATCCCAATTATGGTAGTAGAAACCAAATGGCTGTCCTTATTTTTCTTTCCCATAATACTTTGCAGGTGTGCACGGAGAAGGTGGAGATCAGTAAACGTGTTGACAGAGGGCCGGTAAAATGTTACCCGGCCAAGAAGAAAGCTGTCGTGCGCAGTGATGACATCAGGACGGATGGCAATCCCCCCAAAGAAGCCAGCGCGCCCTCGGAACATGATCCAGTTGCTGGAAATGTCTCGGAAGACTCTCAGACGAGCAACAATGATGCTTCCAACTCGGAAGCAATGGAAACAATGGCGGTGAGTGAAGCAGGGTATATCCACTATACATCGTTAGCAGAAATCATTAGAAGTGTAATAATAAAAATTGTTTATTTGCCCAGAGGTCATGTACGAGGGGGGACCCAAAAATAACTGGACTAAATTTTTTTCAAATATCAGAATTTATTTTTTTTGTGTTAGAAACGTTAGTCACCTACGAAGTACTCTCCATTAACGCTAATGCATTGGTTCAAACGTTTTTTCCACTGCGCGAAACACCTTTGATACTCATTCTTTCCGATGCCTTGCACCACCGCCTTCGATTTTCTTTTCACCTCCGGAATGTCTCCAAAACGTTTCCCTTTCAGCTCTTGTTTCATTCAGGAGAACAAAAAGAAATCACAAGGTACTAGATCTGGTGATTAGATAGGATGAGGAAGCGGTGTCATGCGGTTTTTTGCCAAAAAATCACGCACAGAAAAGGCTGTGGGAGCTGGTGCATTGTCATGGTGGAAGATTCAGTCCCCACTCCGACACAAATCGCGCCGTTTCAATTTGCAATTCTTCAGCTAAAATGCGCTGCACTGAACTCCACGAAAGACCAGATGGTTCAGCGAGTTCATCAATAGTATGCCTTCTATCCTGGTACACAAGCGCATGAATTTTTTCCACGTTTTCATCAGTTCTGGACGTGGAAGGCCGCCCCGGGCGTTGAATGTCTTCGATCGCCATGTTGCAGTGTTTGAATCGTGAATACCACTCATAAACTTGAGTTCTTTTCAAGGCGTGTTCTTTATAAGCTGTAGACAACATATCAACCACATCCGATGCACTTTTACCAAGCAGAAAACAAAATTTCAACGCTGCACGCTGTTCTCGAATATCAGCCACTTCCGAAATCGAAGAGGTCGATAAACTCGTCGAACGAAAACTGTCACAGGGGCCCGCTACAACCGTCTAAAAGGACGCCGCTTACAACAATGGCTCAGGAGAGGTTACTCAACACCCACCCAGTGGGAGAAGCCCGAACTACAAGAGCGACGCACGCAGCGAATTCCGTCCGGTTAGTTTTGGGTCCCCCCACATAAATCATATAACATCAGTGGAGGATGCATTACACGTAAGTAAAATTTAATTTACCAAGTAATTAGCTTAACTCAAATTAAAGGGCATGACTGATTATAAATAAAGATTAAGCTGCATCATAGTGTAATCACAGAAAGTTTCTCCAGAGTTTCTCAGTTGAGTAATGCATTATAATATTCTTCGTGGAAATTTCTCATACTTTGACAAAAGAAAGCCAGATTGCGTGTTGCTGCCGTAGTTCTATTTACAATTTTAAAAATTTCTAATAGATTATAATGTTGTATTAAGTATGGTTTAAACATCGTTATATTCTCTTCCTATTGCTATTGGCTTTCTTATTTAACCATACGTTTGCTGTTTAATACTTTAAACTAAAAAATACTGGAAAATTACTGTAATTTTCGAAAATTACCTGATATTTACCGTGGTAATTTACCACAGATGATTATTATGGTAATTTTACAATCTCTAATTACAATAAATACACTACATATGGTGCAACATATTTAGTTCATCAATTATAAAGTTTATCGTCCTTCGTATTCATCCACTAAAAAACTTCATCGTCCCTAAACATTCCATAGTTCACCGATCTGGAATAAGATTTCGTCCTATAATCAATTCTGAACTGTGTAATTGTCTCTAAATGTTTGGATACGTTCCATCGATTCATCTGCTTGAGGGAAAAATAAAAAATTGTCGAAATAGAGGGAAATTAAGAAAGGGTAATTATACATATTAAGGATATTAGAATTATGACATTAAGGATACTGATCTGAACACTTTCACTGGGAAAAAATATACATTCCGATAAATATAGTCAGCAACTCCCTGCTGAGTTCCAAACCTTCAGACCCACTACTTCAGATAGTGTGACTATAATCTGGAAGGTGTTTCGTACATATATGAAAATATAGCTTGGAAAGTTAGGCAGTAGTAAAAAACATGTGTCTAGGCAACTTGGCTACCACTTGACCCTGCTTTTGATTGTAGCATACATCTTCCGTCCGCTGTTTTATCAATAATATCTTTTTTTGCATATTGCACACATGCCAAAGTACCCATGCCTGTGAAAGTCACAGTGGAGTGAGCCAAGTCAGAATCTAATACTGCGAGCGACTTAATGTTGTGTGTTAGGTATGGTTTAAACATCCTTATTCCCTTCCTATTGCTATTGGCTTTCTAATTTAACCATAAATTTGCTGTTTAATACTTAAAACTAAAAAATACTGGAAAATTATGGTAATTTTCAAAAATTACCGTAGTTTACCGTGGTAATTTACCTCAGATGAAAATTTCGTTAATTTTCCCATCCCTAACTATGATTATGTTTAGACACGCGACATCAGCGGTTTATGTCAACTCAACAAAAACTGCCTTGTATCTTATTAGCCATAAGTCTTATTGCAAGACATTCCTAAACCTCACTAATCAACTAATGTGTTTGTCATGATTTGGGCACTGCTTAAGGCCGTTTTACACGGTACATTTATTTGTACAGTCTAACGAGCGAACGCATGTACATTCAAGTGTGCAAGAAAATATCGTACGAACGACTGAATCAGACTGAATGTCGCTTTATACATGATGAGTGTAAACGCACAATTTTCCGTGCAATTTAGCGGTATATATCGATCGGAATTCACGAGTGTTTTGTTTATCATGTTTATATTTCACTCGTGAACATCTGTTTCTCTCACGTATTTGACATTTTAAAAAGCTGATCACCTGAAATTCGGAACTTCGACTCTACCATCTGCTACTGTAACTGATTATTCTCCCGGTTTAGACAAAGCTCTCTTGGACTCTTCTCTCTGGCTTTATATTCGACCTTTGCATTGTTTCGTTTTTTTCTCTTCTGGATTTTAGTGCGACAAGTCATTGACGTTTCTCGCCGGAGCCACTCGTTTGCTCCACTCTTGTTAGAC
This sequence comes from Pyrrhosoma nymphula, assembly GCA_963573305.1. NCBI lineage: Eukaryota > Metazoa > Arthropoda > Insecta > Odonata > Coenagrionidae > Pyrrhosoma > Pyrrhosoma nymphula. The sequence continues at coordinate 62,525,343 of OY754340.1, read as the reverse complement.
AAATTTCGTGGGTTTATTATGTGTGTGTGACAAAGTGTTATTATCAAGTGGTATAGCAGAACACTGGACCCTTTCTTTTAGCCCCTCCAAATTTCCATCCCTTATACATTTACCAATTTTTTAATGTATTTTTTTTAATTTCGTTACTTGCTAACCAGCAGAAATAAAATGATTATTATTATATCACGTGGGATATCGAGAACTCTACTTGAGGATGCGACCAGTCATGACTTGACTGAGGGGCTGGAAGTGGATATAGATGAACGATATAGTGTATGCAACGTTAGTGGTGAGTAGTCTCAATCAACTTGCACAGTTTTAACTTATAAACTTTGATTGGTCGCCATTTTGAAACTGTGTATCATAAAATAATTTAATATCGTTGAATAGCTTTGAACATTGCCATCAACAGCTATACCAAATTTCAAGCCATTATGTTTGAAAGTTTTTTATTAAGTGCGTTTTCAGTGAAAAACACGAGCAGACAGTGCATTTTCGGACTCATATCCAGTTGAATTTTTTTCTTTTTTTGATCTTCTTAATCATATCCTAAAATATTACTGAGTCATTAAGAAACACCCTGTGTAGAATACAAGCATCTACTGTATGCAGTGTGTGTAGAGAATGTGCTTTACACACATGTGATGTTATGATGACTTAACTGCTCTGTTCCGAATTCCAGACCTCTGAGGAACAGGACAACCTGAGCCTGGGCACGACGGAGGTGGAGCTCGTGTCATCTCCCACCAGAGGGGAGTTGTTTGGCGAGGAGTCACAAAGTCAGGAGGACTTAAATGGGGGAACTGGATCCCGTATGCTCGAGGTAAGAACTGCATTTTCGTGATCGTAGCAAAAATTAAATATGTACATGCATATCTTCGATGATGAGTAGAGACCTGCAAAAGGTGGGGTTATTTTATAGCCAAAAGTGGTGTTATTTTTTTGCAAAAGCGGTGTTATTTTACCCTGAAATCGGTGTTATTTTCATGACAAAATATTTGGTGTAAATTAAGAGCTCTCCTCCCAGCAGGCCCACCTGCTGGCAAGAAATGTTTGATTAGGGAGAATTTAAACAATTAATACCATGCTGTATTCACATTTTATATTTTTGTACATTTCACGTACCTAACCAATTTACATAAAAAGGCAAATTACAGTTAAATGTCCGTATTTTCAAATGCAAAAATTGCAAGTGTGGCTAAAATTTCTTCATTTAGATTTGTTCTCCTATTTGTTAGCAGTGTTGTACGAGGAAAGAAATCTCTCCGAGTCCACATTTGCACAGGGGCTCCAAATCGCTTCAAGGCACTTAAATGCAAAAGATTGCTCAAACAACTATAGTACCTGAATTGCTTTCATTATATCCACTGAACCCTGGAAATTTTGTTGCTGTAATATTCACCGTAATTCCCCAAACCCCAACATCAACTTTACCATCTCAATTGACTCAAGGCTATGAACTTTTTTTCAATTTTGTATTTTTGGCAGGGCTCATCTCCATTGTGAGAACTACTTGAGGGTCAAAAGCTGTTTTCAAATCTAACTCTACTTGGGTCTTCTACTACAAGAGAGCAAAGTTTTATTGATGCCTTTGATGATATCTGCACTAGTATCGACTTTACAGCTTCTGATTTAGAAGTTGTCATACCTTGCAAGGAATTAGTAGTTTTGTAAAAAAATACCACTCTGAATATTACTGTGGATGCTTGCCATTTAATTCCACTCCCACCGGCAGAATTTTTTTCAACATTAGCCTTATGTTTTTCACTCAATATGTGTTTCGTGCAGCTGTCCTTCCTTTTCCACAAGATATTTGTGTTGTAAAAACGGCAAAGAATTATTTTGTTATCAGCACAATATAATCCATATTGTCGAAATTCTGCCTAACGCTGCTTTGCCGTCACTGTCCACTTAGGCATTATAAGTTTTCTGGAATGTGATAAAACTGTCACAAAAGAAAATCACTATGCTGATGCTATGACACGCGCCCCTTGAAAGTATGCAACCGCTCTTTGCATCCCGTAACTTCCGTAATTTTCGTCGTTTTGAGTAAGGTTCCCACTTAGGTAAGTACATATTAATGTAAGTCGAGGCTTACGTAACTCGGGGACTGCCTGTATAGCAAACTTTTGGCATGAATTTTTCACTCCTTTTGTTCATGTTCACCAAACTTGATTGAAATATTATATCCGAGTAACATTTCTAAATTAAGTTGTACCGGAAAGACATTTTCCATATGTACTGCCCAACTAAATGTTTACAGTCGCAATTTTAATTACAGAGGCCGCGAAAATGAGGAAATTCACGTTGGAAATGTTGAAATTTGCAACAAAAACGAAATTCGCGTTTTCGTGGAAAAACCCCAGAATTCGCGCAAAAATTCGCGTTGTCACATTTGCGAGTTTTGCATGTCCCTAATGATGAGGCATCTATTAGGCTCTTGTTTTCGAAATTTTTTCTATTGCAAGTGTTTAAAAGAGTAAATTAAAAATTAATACAATTTGTCAATAAAAGCGTAGGAAAATGATTCCTATGCATGCATTATGCTCATCCAGGTGACCACAGGGCTGCAAGTCGGTTGTTATTACTATTATTGGTCATTATTTCTGATCTTGGTCATTAAAAGTCATTATGTATTATGCCAAAAAGTCAATAAAAGTTTTTATTATACCGTATTTACTTGCATATTGGACAAGGTTTTTTGTCACTTTTATCCGCTTAAAAATCGGGGTCATCCTATGTTCCTAAATCCTAAAAAAGGATTCTTCGCTGTTTTCTTTTGTTAGTGTCAAGGTCGAAATCAAAGTCACCTTTGTTGGATGGTGCGATAATAACATTGTATGACGAGTGACTTGTCGCTATTTTTGACTCTGTGTTCTTGACTTTGTTCTTCTAGTCTGGAAAACGCATCTGATGTAATCACATTATGTTTATCACTCAACGAAGTAAATATTTTACTATTTTGTTACCGTACGTTTCTAGTTAGGAAGTACGTGCAAGTTATTTTTTTTTGGAAAGTAATAGTTTTTTTATTTTGCATTACTTTCATGTGAATAAAGTTTTATTTGACACATTTTTAATACGTCGTTCAATTACTTTCCCTCTTCAAAGGCACGATATGTACCAGGAAACATCAGAACCCTACATTCTCTGCCAACTCCCCAACTGGCGGCCGACTGGACCCTAAAAATCCCTTGAAATGTGCGAATGCAAGATATGTGTTTGAATCGTGCATTTTACAAATTTTCATTGCTTAGTCGGCCAGTTGGCCGCAAGCTTGCGAGTTGTCGGAGAATGCAGGACTCTAGGAAACAAATACTCAAGTATGTTTGGCTGGTTTCAGTAAGGTTTTGGTTGTATTTGGTCAATTTTTGGTCATTATTTGGGCAAAAGTAAGTCATTTTTCCATTAAAACCAACTGGTAGGACCGCTTGCAGCCCTGATAACCACAGCACTCGTAATGCAACAAATCTCTATGTTTCATTTACTCGCACAAAGTCTAAATACAATGGGCCGAGGAATATATGGGCCTTATCTTATGCAACAAATTGCCTGTTTATTTTAAAAATAACATGACTGTTCCCAAATTTAAATTCCATTTAAAGCACTTCTTGCTTGGGAAAATGTTTTTCAGCATAAACAAATATCTATCGTTTTTGCTAGTTTTTACTATTTTTTGGCTGTTGTGATCATGTGATATCTTTGTAAATATGACGTGTCTTATACTAGTATATAGCTATATACTATAGCCTGTACTATAGTACAGTGTAGTATACTATAGCTATGTACTATAGCCTGAGACGATGGACATAATGACGTGTCTTATACTAGTTTATAGCTATACATTATAGCCTGTACTAAAGTATAGTGTAGTATACTATAGCTATGTACTATAGCCTGAGACGATGGAGATAATGACGTGTTTTATACTAGTATGCAAACTTTTTTGTATTACTGGTCCTTGGACAAATAAAAATAAAAAATTGTCACTGCTTTGCTTTCCAGGTTTTCCTGAAAGTGGAAGATGGGTCTGTGAGTGTGGATGAGGTGACCTTCATGCCGTCGCCCACGAGACAGGAGGCATTCGACGAGGAATCCCAAAGCGCGGAGGACACGAATAGGGCTCCGTCCCCGATGCCGGAGGTGAGTGCTGTCCGGTTCTTTTTCTTCTTCCTTTATAGATATTCGCTTGGCTTTTAAGTGGTGGAAAAACTTGCGTTGCATCAGACTCTCTTGTGTGGATATTAATGTGATGAAATACTTTCATTTAGATGTCCATGTGAATCGTAAATAACTTACATTCCCAACCATATTTAAATATACCTCCCCAAAAATTTCTGCTGAAGCTAAGTGTAAGATGGCTGCTTCAAAAGGAAATACTTGGCACAATGTAATCCTTAAGAGATCGCCTTTCTACTTCCATGAAGAAACTAAGTTTTAAAAGGAATATTAGTTTTCAACTTAAATGGTTGACAACCATTTCATCTATCGATTTACGAAATTTACGGAAGTCGAAAAATAAGGAGTCTAAAATTTCTCCGTAACTGAGTCCGTGCTGTCAAGATTACTGACGATTCGGAGATATACGGTGAAGGCCAGCTCTTACTAACATCCCGGCACATGCGCTCCTTGAAAGTAGGCAACCATCCTTCCAATGCCGTAACTTTCGTAATTCGTATCTTTTTTTGGGTAAGGTTGCCACTTACGTAAGTACAGATTTACGTAAGTCAAGACTTACGTAACTCTGGGACTGCCTGTACATTATTGTAAAAAACTTCCATGAAGTCTGAAAATACAATTTTACAATGTAAAAATTTGAATATACTATTTATTTTGGGAAGCCGATGCACGATGTCATCTGCTGCGGTCGTAATATTACGCCTTGTGTCGATAGTTTTCATGAGTTTTCATGAAATTTGTAAAAATTTATTAAATTCCCTCATAAAAAACATCGTGGACCCCATAAGTATACTGGTTACTACCACAGCACGGCATGGCTCATGTCCCAGTGGTTCCGAATTAAGGGTTCTCAACTGTAATTCAACTCTAAATAAGCATTACGAGTGAAGGCCTTATTAACAATTTCATCTCCTAGGCCAGCCTCCTCTTGAGGATTAATCTCTTTAGCCAGGCAGTGTATGGTAACATGAAAATACGAGGAAGTCAATGAAAATGTTAATCTCATTTGCTTGCGAAACATAGCCTTGCGTATTTTTATCCTCGCAGGCAAAGCGAACAGTTTCGAAAACAGGACAAAGAAAATGGTTGCATAGGGGTTAGAGCCTCCGTACTCGGTTATAATCGGTCGGCTGGTAATGAGTCACTGCCTCAGCTATGTTTTGGACTTATGCCTTTTGCTCACGGTAAAATTTTCGGTAAAACGTTTTATAAAACCGACTAATTTTATAAAAATGAGCTTGCTAACGATAAAACCGTTTTATAAAACCTGGTTTTATAAAACGTTTTATGGAATAGGACAGGTTCTATTTCCATAAAACCGTTTTATGCAACAACCAATGAGATTCTCCACTCATCGCAAAGGTGAGCTTTCGTCTCGCACTTGTTTTCGCGATTTTCACCCACTTTAAACAGAGATATCGAAACCAAATTCACCTAACTTATTATGCAAACTTTGCAAATTTGTTTAACGCTTTCCACACAACAATGCATCAACTACTTTAGAAATGGGAAACTTTCAAACCTGAGAAGTGCGTTTTTTCCTCTCCGCCATCTTGTGAATAAATGCCGTTTTCCTCTTATCCACTGTACGTGGCGCAGAGATAGAGCAGTTGCTTCTCTAGCATATGCACACCTCTCCTACACAGTTTCTTCCCTCCTTCCACTCAAACTCACCCCGCACCAGCCATTTAACAGCATCATTTTAGGACTAGAAATACTTGGCCTCCCACGCGGTTGCAGCCCCTCTAGCGGCCGAAGTTGGAACTTGATTTCTTTCGCGGCCGTTGATAACACGATCGAAGTAGGAGATAAATGTCCTCTTATAAGGTTCTTGAGTTTTACCATGAGCAAGCTAGTACGTTTTACGTACGATTCATAAGACTTTCAATAAAAATTTTTATAAAACTTTTATGGAAAATTTTACCGTGAGCAACAGGCATTAGAAACAGGTGGGGAGCCTGCACCCTGGTGGAATATTCGGAAATCTGAGCCCGAGTATGGCTATACTCGATGTTGCTGAGTGCATTCATACTTGGCCGGCCGCCTCTAGCAATCGGTCCTTGCTTTCGCAACCGGGAAGTCGCTCGCAGTATTAGATTCTGACTTGGCTCACTCCACTGTGACTTTCACAGGCATGGGTACTTTGGCATGCATGCAATATGCAAAAAAAGATATTATTGATAAAACAGCGGACGGAAGATGTGTGCTACAATCAAAAGCAGGGTCAAGTAGTAGCCAAGTTGCCCAGACACATGTTTTTTACTACTGCCTAACTTTCCAAGCTATATTTTCATATATGTACGAAACACCTTCCAGATTATAGTCACACTATCTCAAGTAGTGGGTCTGAAGGTTTGGGACTCAGCAGGGAGTTGCTGACTATATTTATCGGAATGTATATTTTTTCCCAGTGAAGGTTTTCAGATCAGTATCCTTAATGTCATAATACTAATATCCTTAATATGTATAATTACCCTTTTTTAATTTCCCTCTATTTTGACAATTTTTCATTTTTCCCACAGGCAGATGAATCGATGGAACGTATCCAAACATTTAGAGACAATTACTCAGTTCAGAATTGATTATAGGACGAAATCTTATTCCAGATCGGTGAACTATGGAATGTTTAGGGACGATGAAGTTTTTTAGTGGATGAATACGAAGGACGATATAATTTTTAATTGATGAACTAAATATATTGCGCCATATGTAGTCAGGGTGGCGATCGTCAGGGAAAACCGGGAAAACCTGGAATTGTCAGGGAATTTTGAATTTCTTGAAAAGTCAGGGAAATGTCAGGGAATTTTCGTAAAAGTCAGGGAGAAACTGGGGTAGGAAATTCTCATTATTTTTCTACCATTACGTTTATTGGCCAGTCTTTCCCACCCTTTATTTCACCAAAACATTTCACCAACTAAAACTAATGTCCGTCTCTGACGTATTGCCTCCTGTCTTCGCTCGCAATGGAACGCTTGCGTTTTGTTTTTTTATCCAAATAGTTTTACATCGCAATTGATTTTCAATACTCTTGCAATTAAGGGGTTATAACCAAGTTAATCAAATTGTTATTCGCTTCTGAATGTCACTCGCGCTATCCGATTTTGATCCAGTCCAACAACTTGGCTTTGGTTTGTATTTTTCGCGCTTCCTTGTGATACATTTGCCGGAGTCCGACAGTAAATTGGCCATTGACTTTTCCTTTGATGCCTTTTCAGTAATTCTCAGCTTCACAGAACCACCAAGACGCGACTATAATTTGGATGAGAGTTTAACTTATGAAGATTTAATATATTTTTTTCATTAGGATGTACGAGTAGCTTTTAATGTAATGATTTAAGCTTTTAACATTTTCTGAGTTTTGACGAAAATGTAATTCAGCAGAAATAAAATATTCCGATGATAGGTGACCTGTTGGCGATCGGTCAGGGAATTTGGTAAATCCATCATGGAATAGTCAGGGAAAAGTCAGGGAATTTAAAAATTGGATATCAGTAGCCACCCTGGTAGTGTATTTATTGTAATTACTATAATTTTCATCTGAGGTAAATTACCACGGTAAATTATGGTAATTTTTAAAAATTAAAGTAATTTTCCTGTATTTTTTAGTTTAAAGTATTAAACAGCAATTGTATGGTTAATAAGAAAGCCAATAGCAATAGGAAGAGAATATAACGATGTTTAAACCATACTTAATACATAACATTTATCTATTAGAAATTTTTTAAATTGTAAAAAGAACCACGGCAGCAACACACAATCTGGCATTCTTTTGTCAAATTATGAGAAATTTAGAAGAAGAATATTCTAAAGCTTTCATCTTATAATGTTATAATTTAAGTAAAATATACCTGAAATGAGTTGTATGCATGCCTCAATTTATTATTAAAAACATAGGAAATTTGGACTTTGCTTAAAAGTACATGTTGGGAATTTATTTGTGTAAAATATTATCTCAAACATAGGTGAATTATCAGGATAATTATGGTAATTTACAAGGGAAGCGGTAAATTATTAAAAATACCGTGGTAATTTTCAGAATTTTCAATTTTATTCAATAAAATAATTACCAAGGTAATTTTTAGAGTTGCCCATCTCCAATTGCAATGCAGTAGGTCATATTGTCGTGGCCCGGTTAGGGTCGACTAGTTTTAGGGGTCGTGACTCAGATTTTTCAGGGGTCAAAACCTCAGGAATCAGTCAAAAAGAACTCACTCTTTTATTCCTTAAGTAAAATCCATTTATTGTCATTTAGTACATGTTAGGTTATGCTTACTCCATGCCGTACATCTTGTAGTGAAGTTCGTCGAAAACGGACGAAGGGAAGGATGGCCCTCTAGCAGCGTCAGTGGTGTACGGGTGTGGTCGTTGGTCGAGGAGTCGATTGGCGAAACACGGCAGACAGATCGAAATGTTCAGCAGCAAGACCGGAGAGAACAGAGAGACCGCGTCCGTCCGAAAAGGGTTTTTATATTCTAACCCCCTTAATCCCCTCCCTTGTTCTAGAAGCTTCTTAGGACGTTGTCTATTGCAAAGCCTAACCTTATTTGGGCAAGAAAGAGAACCTCTGGAAAGTTCCCATGCTGCTTACGTAGTTAGATGTTGACGAGAATTATATTCTCGAGTGACAAGAAGTATGAGAGGCCGGACGGAACCTGCGGTTTCGTATGTCTTAAGAAACAGTGAGAATGTCGACCGCCCGTAGAGAGATGTTCCGTGTGGAAAAATACTGAATCGTGACAGCTAATTATATTAGAATTGTACATCCTAAGCTTGTCGGTCCGGCTGGGCGTGGCCATGGATCCAATACCAAAATAGGCAATGGGCCCATTCAAATCGTGACCAAGAGTCCAAGAGTAGAGGAACCTGCCTGGTCCGAGACTCCTTAGGAAAATAAACTGGGCCTCCATGAAACGCAGGAGAAGGAAAAACGGGTCACGACAATATGACGGACACCAAACTATGAATCAGAGTCGCTACGATCCGGCTAGCCTTGGCGGAAATCCAAGATGCCGTAGAGTGTGTTTATACTTGTCAGTTGTTCGTAGACTTCGGGGCGAGTGATTGGTTGAGTAAATCCAGACTCGGTTGACTCTGCACTCGAGTGTGTGCCGGCAACCAAGTGAAGGTGTGCGAGTACTCTGGAAATTATATGTCTTTTACAATGTCTGTACCTGGTGATGTCGCGAAGCGTCAAAACCTGGGTCGTGAGAAATAAATAAAATTTAAGTGGAAAACAAGGTACAGTACCACCTTGGTAAATTGAACTGAAGGGGGGGAAGCCGTTTCGGATAACAATTTTTTTCGGTTAAGCCATGAACATCCAAAACTGCAGTACATATTTTGTATTGTAATTACAGTTAGTATTTTTGAAAGGTGTTGAAGATCAAACAAATTCAAACATATCTTTGTAGGCTACAATTATGCTCTTTATTCAAGTTAAATTTCGCAACCTGAAAATTTTGCCTTTACGATATTTATTTGTTTGCAAGGTTTTGAAAATATATTTACATGCGGAGTAGTAATTTGCTTGGCATAGTAGCAAGACAATACAAATGGAACTTTCGTATTCAATCCAATGTTTTGCCCCCGAGGCCATACATTGCCACATTCCAGAGAAGTTTTGTTTATTTAGCACCAAAGATCTTTAACTTACTTCCACAGCATGTAAAAATGGATAAAAAAAGGTTTTTTTTTAAAGACAAGTGAAAATATTGCTCTTCAAATTGGATGATATTGAAATAGTTTTCAATAGTTCTCATGAAATTGTTTCTTTAAACAGAAACAGCTTTGTAAATAGTGATATTTTGTAGTGTAGCAATGATGTCAACTTGGTACATATATTCTTTTTGTTACTTTTTGATTTTGGCGTGGTAATTTTTGGTTACTACCCCCACACAGGTATTAATCTTTGGGGTAACCTAAAGCTTCCTTCGATTGTTTAAAATGTGCTGTAAAATACTGTGTAAAAAGGAAGCAATAAATTATTTATTTTTAACTTTATGGCCTTCATTGGACCACTTTATTCTTCTTCTGGATTTCTTTTGTTTTCCGTCAGCCCAGTATTTCTTCATTCGGTCGGATCGTAGCTTTCTTTCTTCATCTGAGATCACCCGGTTCCTATTATCTGTTTGTTGATCTTGGTTTGTTATAGTCTGATCTGTTTGTCCTTGAGTTTCACGATAGCATCTGCCTTTTCTTTCTAATCTTCTATTGTAATGTGTAATTCACTCATATCTTCCTTAATTTCTGCTATCCATTTCACACTGGTCTTACTGTTCCTTAGTTTTTCTATAATCTTTTTGCGTATTCTGTTTTCTGGTGTTCTTATTAGGTGTCCAAAGTATGAGATTCGTTTCTTTCTCACCGTGCTCATTACGGGTTCTATTTCTCTGTACATAGACTGTTTAATCGGAAGCTAATCTCCAGTGCCCGTTTTCTTAGTAATTTTTTTATTTATATGCAAGTTCTGACTGTTCTCCTTTCTATCTTGAGTAATTTATCTGTTGCTATTGTGTTGGATGTTTTGAAGATGGTTTCACTTGCATAAGTTATTTCCGGTTGTATAACTGTTTCATAATGTCTTAATTTTGTGGCTATTGAGTGGCATTTTTTGTTACATGTGTTCTTGGTGATATACCGTATAAACTCGTGTAAGAGGCACACCTTTTTTCCCAGAAATCGCAGCCGAAAATGAGGGTGCGCCTCTTACACGAATCTGTCCGTTGCAAAATTCCGACACCCGAGTTTAAAGGCTAATATCTCAAAGATGGCTCAATCGATTTTAAAATGAAGTACATCAAATTAAAGCTTGTTTATTTCTGCGTTTATTGATGGTGTACAAAACATTTTACCGTTTATATCGATTTCAGTGTGTGCTTAAAAACAGAATGTTAGCGCATTTTCCCGGGTACCGGACGGATGCATCGCATTTACGGCTTCGTAATAACTACACGGATCAAGATATCGAAATTTCCTTTACAAATATTGTAGCAAAGATCTTTCCTAACAGCTATACGAAGTTTCATATTATTTAATGAATTAGTTTTTTAGTTATAGATGCAAATGCACGGATCCGTTATTTTCCGTTCCGCGCATCCCTGAAAACCGCCGTTTAGACCTTCTCTAAGCTCTCAAGTTCATCATCATCATCCACTTATAAAATCTTAATGGAATTCGTTGGTTAATCAATATCGATTAACATTTATTTTGGAAAAAGAGCGCGTTCAACTGCCAGGAGCATGCACGGAAGAGAAAGGGAGAGGCGCGCGCTGTTGCCCAGTCAGAGGGCTATCCGTAAGGTGCGCGAGGGAGTCTACTACAAGCATTACCTGCGGGGGAAAACCAGTTGTCTTTTCTCTGTGCATGAGTCATTTGGACTCGGTAAATATGCGGTGTGCCTATGAAAAATGCCACGTAATTTATAAGAGAATATCGCAAGCGGAAGGCTTTTAAAATGGCCGAAAGTTCGCAGTTAGGCCCGCAAAACTTCGCAATAGAAGAAAAAAAACTCAAAATTTTTTCCTCAACTTCGACGCATAAAAAGAGGGGTGCGCCTCTTACACGGGTGCGCCTCTTACACGCGTTTATACGGTATGGTGCTCTTGTCAATTTATGTAAAAAATGTTATTAATTAATACAGAATTACATTGTCATCATATGACGCATTAATTCATACTGTCGTATCCCAATGTCAACATGCAATTATTCAACCAACGACCTACCCAATCGCGTAGTCTGACTTGTGACACATATCCACTGATGTCATTTGTATCTTGCATCTGAAAGTCATGATTCAAGAAAGTCGCATGTAGAACCTGGCCAATCCCGTGTACCAAAGTAAGTAACTGCGAGAACTAATTTTTAAATGTCAATGCCACATGAAAGTTTGAGAAAATACCATCCAATCACGATAACAGTTATCAGGCATGAATTAATGGATGCCTATGTTGCCGCATAGGATGAATATTAAGTCAATGTTAATGAGAATAAACCACATTTTTTTCCAAATACCAGACGTTTGTTTACTTCTCAATGAATACGTAACTTACTTGCAGAAATGTTGCGAACATGAATGTACATGTATATTCATAGTTACTATTATGGAAAGGAGAATACTGATGAACGTACCAATAAAACCATATCAGGAATCTAATGTACAATGGTGATATATTGTGCTTTAGTCAATTTATGTATTCTATTGTTCCATATATATATATATATATATCCAAATTATATTATAAATAAAAATACATTTTTAGGATTACAGTGCATCAGGGTTGGGGAAGCAACTCAAGGTCTTGCGTTCACCTCTCCCTGCTAGCCTAACAACTCTTGCCCTTGAAAATAAATTATTATTTCCGTACACTACAGTATTATTTTTTGGATTTGCGATTTTCGGAGGCATTTCGGTTGACCTGAGTTTGGTTAACATAAGTTTTACTGTAATTCATAATTTCACTATGAAGGAATTCCACCAATATAATGCCGATGCAATTATTATTTTGAAGTACTTCGTCTCGTGGAATAAAAATTACAAATTCATTTCCTCTTTGTGTAGTCACGGCCGAATGTGGAGATCGGATTGCGGAAATCAAAGAAGAAAACAGGAACTCACATGTACAAGCGAAAGAAGAGGAAGCATGTGTTTTACGGGCACATGAAAAAAGCTGCGGAAAAGAGGTACGATGCACTACTCCTAGAATATTGACGATGGCAAAATGACGGTCATTGGTCACGATTTTTGTACTCTCTCGCTCACTGAGCTACTAAGAACATAACTCACTGAAATTTATCTTGTGAACATTTTTTTTTCTCAGGGACTTACAAGTTGCCGCTGATGATCCAGTCGTGGACTCTAAAACAAATGAGGATGGCGTGGAAGGGTAAGGGTCTGACACTTTTTCATGTCTGATTATGTAAAGGGCATTCGTTCATTTGTTTGCCTGTATATTGCCTGTGGTATGAGTCACTGACCGAGTTGAAGGCAGTTTGAGCGAGATTATTTCCCTTGTCATAATGGAGACCATATTCAAATTTAATTTTTAACATCTTAAAGAAGTAAGAACGAAGGTTTTCGCAGTGGTTTATGATGAACTTCTTCATATTTTCGGGTTCTACGGCGTAGGTTGCTGTGTTGATGACAACAGTTTCGCTGGAACTACTGCCAGCGTCTTCAGGTCGAAGATGCCGGTTCACAATTTTGGTCCTCACTATATGGAGCTTCTTTCCTGCCAATTCTTGCTGCTGCCCTCCCATTGGTTCGTTTCAGAATTCTCCTCCAAGTGTAATCCACATGGTGTCCCTCGTCTCGGTTAAAATTGTCAGTCCGGGCTATCTCAATTGATTCCCTAATTAATCTAGGGTAATATCTGCTCTCTCTCACTATCACCTTGGCTTCGTCAAATTTTATGTCGTGTCCCGGTGTCCAGGCGTGCTCAGATATGGCAGACAGTTGAAATTTTCTATTTTTTGTAGCTCTTTGGTGCTCCTGTATCCGTACCTTCAGTGAACGGCATGTCTCGCCGATGTACGATTTCCCGCAGGAACAAGGCACCTGGTAGACTACTTCGTGTAGGTTATGGTGGATTCTGTCCTTGGCCGAGATTGGTACGGATTTGGTACTGTATTGATACGGAGAAACTGTTGTCATCAACACAGCAACCAACGCGGTAGAACCCGAAAAAATGAAGAAGTTCACATCTTAAAGAAGTATAAAGTAAATATTTTAATGTAAAAATTGTGCAAAAATTTATTTGTATGTGACAAAAAATGTCAGTAATCTACAATAATAAATCCCCGATGTGTATATAATTACATATATGTCTGTAACTTTCACACAAGATCTTCACATGAAGCTAGAAAAGTTCTCTATTTGACAAGAAAAACAAAATCATTCCTTCTACACAGTACTTTTTTCGAAAATTTAACTTGTTATTACATTGAGTTGAATGCGAGAAAAGGTAAAAAATGTGGAAAAATTGATCTTGATTGTTTATTATACATGACATTTTCTCCAAAAACTGTTTTTAAATTAAGCAAATTCTTCCAGAAAATATATTATATACTATAATATTATCACCGATGTGTATATATATGTGTTTACATAAGAAATACTTGTGAAGCTGAGTCTACATTTTGGCTGCAGACCTTTTTTCATTTGCAAAATTAAACTAGAAATAGTGGTGTTCTGTTATTGGGAAAGGTTCCAATAGAAAGAAAATAAAATAGAGATTCTTATACCTTTTGTATTCCGGTTGCAGTTCCGAAATAATTGTTAAAACAAATATTTTCTGCAATATTCTAACGTTTTTGAGTCATCGTTCTCATAACGACCATAATACTTATTGTTTTAGTCAAGATTTAGTGTATATCCATTAACTCTATTGATTCTTTGTACTAAGTAAGATATGAATGGTTTATCACAATGCATTTATTATTATTATTGTTTTATTCTCACAAAGTCATACAATTACATTTACGTATAGGATTCGTCAGTTCAATAAGTACAATAAAAATTCAAAAAATTAAAAAACCTAGTACATACATTGCAAAAATCTTCAATTTTTGTCACATAACTCATGCTCATCAACTGTATAATTGTATTTTTTATTTACATTGTCATTCTTCGTTCATTTACAATTTAAAAACTAAGAAAAAATACAGTTTTGCAAGATTCATTGAAAAAATATAATGATACATTACTTCATGAGAATCAGAATACAATAGAATGAGAATGATAAAATTTCCCTTTAAGTGGAAATAGATGGTTCCTTAAATATTCAGTTGCCAAAGACCATGTATGTAGCCTTAAACATTAGATAACTACGATTAAAAATAGCGACGATCCCAGCGACGCATGACAGAAGTGAAACTTTGGATGCTTGAATTAAGTATTGGAGCGCTTCTCACTCTATTAAATGTCGAGTTCGGCCATGTTCGCTTTCACCGTTCGGTTCGTCTTACGCTCAAAGCAAATTTTTTCCGTACTACACAGAACTCCCAGATAGCATATAAAATTCCACTTACTAAAAATAATTTACATATTATTATTATTTTATTTTTCAACATCAATCAATACAAAGATTTGTTGGAATAGGATTCGTCAGTTTATAGATAAAAAACATAGACAGTGTTTACGCATAAAAAAATACAGATAATGCTGAATACATTTTTTTTAACATATAAAGCTCCCTTTCCTGAATTATACTCTTTCCAAACTTATTAATTGTCTCTTAAAAATTCCTAAACGGTGTAATAATGCATGGTCAAGAGAAACTTTTTCAACTTTTTTTTAAATACTTCCACTGACCTAGTACTCTTCACACTGTCCGGTAACGAATTACAGTAAAACCCCGCTTTTACGTCCCCGGAATTTACGTTTTCCCGTGATTTACAACATTTTCTCCCGGTCCCAAAAATGTTTGCATCATTATAATGTATTTTCATCCCGCTATATACACTTTCAAAACCCGCCATTTACGACATTTGAAGGCAAGAAAGATGGCGGCTGGCGCACTTCAACTGGCGGCCCTTCGAGCGTGATTAATGTTAAATGTGGATAAAATACATGCTTAAACATGATATATGAATGCTGATTTATTTGGTTTTCTTTAAAAACACAATTATTTGTTTGATGGTAGCACATTACATCGATAGCATTGCTCAAAAGTATTTATGCCGGATATTGTAATGCTTGCGATCGGGATTCTCGAATTGGTACTAAGGAGCCATACCAGGGAATAGAATTATCTTCCCTGGCCGTACTAGCTGTTTAAACAGTACATTTAAATTTGTAGTGGATGCCATAAATATATTAAATTAGATATTATTTGGCCAACTATTGCTGTCATTGTGGCGAAAAGTTAAAACGTATGTTAACTCTTTTTCTCATACTTCGCAGCGATCTTTTTCTTATTTCTCTTAACTCCCGCACTAATGCCATTCATCTTGTGTTTTTAGGTTTTTAGTTACTTCACCTTTAGTTTTATTTACTGTGCAATTACTTACGGCAATCGTGAGGAAACGTAATTTAAAATGGCAAACAAGCGTGCGAGATAATCGTCATCATTGGAAGAAAAAAATCAACATTTTGCAAAGAGAATTGACTCTAATACGGGCACTCGCGTGTCCCTGACCGAAGAACGTGATGTACCAGGTTCAACGTGGAACACAACTGTAAAAACCCGTAAATGTATAGAGAAAAGTGCTAAGGACTACGGCCCTATTGGTAAAAGGCGTAATTACATTAAATACTCCAAGTACGATGAACTTGAAGAAATATTGAAGACATTGTTTAAATCTTCCCCCGAAATAAGGCCGCATAACCGCTGCTAGAGGCGCTCGGCGCACTGATGTCTTTAAAGAATCAAATGGATGTTTACACCGTTTCAAAAGGCGATATAAATATTGTCTATAAAATAATTTTTGGTGAATCTAACAGTGTAGGTACTCTACATTGATTCTGAAACAGTTTCTCACTGGAAGTGCACAACTTAATTATGTTGATGGCTATGCCTATACGCTTAAAGACATTTTTTATGTGGACGAGACAGGTCTTTTTTTTTTAAATGCCACACAAGACCCTATAGACTTAAAAAGGGGACCCTTTTCATGGGGCCAAGCTCAGCAAAGGTCGCCTTACTGTTTTATCAGGAGCTAATCCAGATGGCAGTGAGAGACTGAAGCCCTTTGTTTTTGAAAATTCCATAAATCCACGTTGCTTTAAAAACATTAAGAAAGACCTTGGCTACAACCTATGCAGCCAACACAAAGGCATGGATGACATAGACTATTGTTGAAGAACAAATGTATGCCCTTGATGCAAAGATAAATATATGTAGGTAGACACCACCTCAAATCAAGTTAAGTTAAAATATGAGAATACGTTTATTTTTTGTTAACTTTTGTTGATTCATTTATTTATGTCTATTTGGTGACCCATCAAATATTAAACATCACCTGTTAATTAAAATAAAATTATTTAACATTAGGCTATGATTTTGCTTCTATTTCCTACAAATTACGATTACCCTCGGTTTACATTTTCCCGCGATTTACACTTTTTTCCTTCATCCCCGTCAAAAGTGTAAAAGAGAGGTTTTACTGTATATATTCTTGCACCCATAAATGAAATGGGTTATTTGATGAAATTCGTTTTTGTGATAAGCTGCATGAATAAGGTTTGCATTTCTAGTGGCGTGAGAATGAATCTCTCTGTTGAAATTATATTGCTGAATATTATTTCTAACCAGAACAGCTACACAGTAAATGTAGATTGCTAGAATTGTTAATATAGGTTCAACTGCTTCGTCAGTGGTTTGCACGAATTCTTTTGAGGAACACCGAGCATATCAATCTGACTATTTTTTTCTGCACTAGGAAGATCTTTTTGAGTAAACTAGATGAGGATCCCCAGTGAACTATTCAATAAGAAGCCCTTGTGTAGAAATGGGAATAGTATATGGATTTTAATACTTCTAACGATACTGTGTTATAAAGAAAACAAATCTGATAGTGTTACGTTATAGTTTGATGAACCATGCATTAGTGTTGATATTTTTCCTTCCTGTTGGTATTCGACGGGAAGGAAAAAAAACAACACTGCATGACTGCGTACCACGTCAAATTTTCGATGAAATTTACCAAACATCTTATCATTTAATAGCAGAAATAAAATTTTGGTTTATCATTTAAAAATTCTGATTGATTGATATTAACACATTCAATGCGGAGCTCGTCAATAGACGTGCTCCTGGCTATTCCGACTGGTGGAGCACATCAATTGACCTGGTCGTTCCCTTCTGAAGCGCTTTCATTTCTTTTGAGCCGATTTTGACGACTTTCATGAAAACCGGGCCCGCATTGAATGTGCCCGCACATATTTTGATATGATTGGAAAGATGAGAGTTTTTTTCTTCGAAATGAGGTCAAATTCATCAAATTCTAGGTGAAGTGATATCTCTCTCAAACCGCCTTCATTTCCTAACTCTTGCTAATTATTTGCCAATCCACTCAATTTCTGCAGTTTCAACAACTGGAGTTAATTCTGATTTCAGCCGCACAACAACGCAGCACTTAAATGAAATGCCACACGTTGACGAAGACACCATCCCATCGCAATCGGAAGGATCAACTGGAAGGTCTGTGGGTTGTGGAATTTGTAAATGTTTTCAACTGAATTATAAAGAAAGGCCAATGACTTTTAATTTATTCTATAAAATAAATAAATCCAAAAGCCGTAAACAATGTACCTTTCGTAAGGAAGGGAGAAAAGCCACCGGTCACAATCGCTCAATCCCAGGGTTACCACCTGTCCTCATTTAGAGACGACATTGGAATGCTAATGTGGAAATTCTGTGCTCAAAATTGAATAGTGCCTTGAACAGAATTAGACTCCTCAACAGCATAGTAGTGCCCTTAAATATCCTTAAAATCCTTTGAAACTTGCGTACTTTGCCAATTATGTCTCTTGAGCCTCAAAAGAGTACTGTTCTGGGGGTCGTCTGATATGCCTTGTCTACACTACATACTTAAGTAACTTCACTTAAGATTTAAATTAAGTGTGGTCCGACAGCTGCACTTGAACTTTCAGTCGACTGAAGCGTCGTGATCGTCAATTTCAGGAATTAAAGAAACAGTGAATCTTAACAGTTGAGGATCAACGCGAGCAAATAGTTGAGGCCACTAAACTAATGTCACAGTTATATAAGGATTAATTAATTTTATTATCACAATAGATTTTCAGATGACTGATCCTGAACACCTGTCATATAAACAGGCCAAATGAGAGTGAGTACAAATTTTAAGAAAAGAAAAACTAAGAACAATGTCCTTTGCGGCAATTAGATTTTCTTCTTTGGATACATCTACATCAGACATGTCTTACTTCTAAAGTGTTTCTTTTTGACTAATATCACGCACAAATCTCGGGCAGTTAAAGCTGTAAGAAGGAGAGGAGCGTTGGGGTTATTTGTTTGGTAGACTGTCAAAAAGGGTTCCACCATACCAGCAACATACGAAAATAAGTAGTTTTTGACCTAATATTTTATTCTGGACAGCTTCAAGGACATAGTTGATGTTTGGCGATAAAAAATAGCTATTAGAAGTCAAATATAATTCCTGTTTTGTCTTTTAATTTAAGGTACGGCTAAATATGTTATTAGAAGTCAATTATATAATTCCTTTTTTTGGTCTTCTACTTTTAGGCACGGCTAAAAAAAACTACCTTAAAATATCATTGAAGGAAACCATACAAAAGAACCGCAGTTACCTCGGGCTTCACGTACTGTAATTTGAACAAATCCATGATTGAAAGTCATAATATTAGGTTCCACATGAAAATTTGTTTATGGGGGTTGATAAGGCCTGTGACTTCATACCTCTTCACTTAACATGAGCATTAAAACATACCATAAGCAAAAATTCCAACAAACTGAAATTATTCAATATGGCTACTTTTACTCACTTTAATCTAATTACATCACCAGAAAATATAACTTTTAACAATACACCGGGTACCTTATAAAACTTCCTACAGTTACCAATACACCGCAATCTATGAATATTACATTATCCCCCACACGTACAAAATATAACTGCTTCCCCTTACGCACAAAGTTGCCAATTACAAAGTTATTCCTGCCTAAAACCTCCCAAATTACAATAATAAAAATACATTACGCATAACACTTGAAGAGTGCAAACCGTGTGGATACAGTTGACTACAATTAACTTAAGTTCGGGTCTAAAGTGACTTAAGTGTGAGTGTACTTAAATGAAACTGCTGACACCTACACTACCACCTTAAGTAAGATTCTCACTTAAGTTCTAACTTAAGTTACTAGTGTAGACCCGGCAATAGCCAGATACAGAAGGTTTTCCTAATTAAAAAAAGGCCATCTGGTGCATATCCTTGGAAACACGCCATCATCTTCATGGGTTGAAATCTTGTTACCATGAGTGTGAATTTCTTATTCAAATATTCACTAGATGGGATATTTGTATTTCACAGCCCTTGAAGAAGTAATGCTATTTGAAAATTGTTTTGCTCATTACATTGGTCAAAAGTAAGAGTGTTTGAAAGTGTTTTCTACGTACAAACTACAGCCAGGGTTGTCACCTGTCCTCTTTTAGATATACATCCCCTTTTTCAGCTCTAGTCCTTTCTGCTTCGTTGTCCTAAAAAAAGGACAAGGACAGCCCTCTTTTTACCACTTCAAAAGAGGACACAAAAGAAATTTGGTAAAAATGGTTAATTTAAAAAAAATTGCCGATGAAAAGTTCGATAATAAAATAATTCAGAAGTAGGACACACACAAGCAGGTTGTTTAGGGAGAGTTACCCCTCGCCAGGGACAAACGTACGGCAAGTACACTCCACTCCACTTAATCGTTTGCGAAGAGTGACAATGCTCAAAGACCGCGTGATGGGCTACACATACTCTAATTCTCAAACACAAAAATAATAAGTAATCCCTGTGCCAGGGGCAAACTTACGCTAAGTATACTCTTTCAACACTCACAATCACTCAACCCACTTACTTGACAGGAGCTGTGAGCCCTGTTCAAGATAAACATTGTTTACTGCTTTTGGAGTTATTAACTTAACATATTTATGAGCCGTAAGAGCTCACTTACGTGTCATTTTAATTTAATCGTTTGTGAATCTTGCGAATTAGGTCAATGTCATCCCCGAGACCGGGTTGCAGTCACTGGCAAGAAGAAAATGCAAACCAAGAAGAGGCAGATGCTGCTGAGAAGAAGAGGGAGGAGGGGCATTTTCCAAGTGTAAGCGACCTGTAATTTTGGCCCCCACCCCCCAGAAATGCCCCATGATATAAGTGCTTATGTTCTAAGTTGGTACCGTCAGGTAGATACAGGAAAAGTAATACAAGTGTTCGGTCTTCGGGTGGCTGCGATCTAACAGCCGAATGCTTAAGGAGGTTCCGCCCCGACCGTGTGAGTCAAGACAAATACTTAATTCCACATTTTTTATATTTTGTCCAAAAATTCCTGCTTTCGCTGATGCAATGCGTTACCTATGGAAACACAAATGTAAGGTACAAAATATGCAGATATTATTCCACGAATGTATTTTAAATGAGCACTTTTTTCCAGCATTTGGAGCAGACTGCAGCGCCATTTCCTACGAATTACCGCATTTTGACTTCAATTACGGCATTAATTCCCAAATAACTAGAATAATAAGGTCGTTAGATGCCTACATTTTATTTTTATTCAATTTCTCTGGATTATTTCCTTCTTAGAGACAGTTTTCCACGAAAATGGCATTTGTATTTTATGGAAAAACTCTATTTATCCCCATGTTTCTCTCATTCCCCCATTGAACACTATGTAATTTGATGTTCAATTATATAGAATAAAATAGCATGGAAAGGTGTTATTTTGTGGTTCATATCAGATAGAGGACAACTTTTTCTACAAGTTGACAGAATATATGAATAAAATGACATTTAAGTCATTTTAAGGGTGGAACCACCTTAAGCTACTTTGCTTTTTGTCATTTCTTACCGGAGCGAAGTGATACAGGTGACACTGGACGATGTTTGTCACTTGTATTACTTTGACTCTCAGGCCCTCAATTATTATAGTACAGTTCATACTTTTTACATAAAGAAAACATTACATAAAAATTTTTCTAATGCATTTTCAACATTTATAATACAATTTCAAAGAATCAATAAGTTATCGTAAGTTAATAAGTTTTGTTGCACATTGTTGAACATTACTTTGGCTTTCTGTTTTAATTGTATTAGAGAATGAAGAGATACATCCTGCATATCAGGAGGCAAGGTATTCCACAGCCTTCGAGGTGTATTAGAGGCCATTAAAAAAATTCATAATTATTTGAAGAGTTATGTTCACGAAGAAGTCTATGGGCACGTAGATATTGCATTACTGCAAGTGGATACTGCACGTAGATATTGAAATACTGCAAGTGGCAGTCAACATACAATTCTCTCACGCTTCTGCAGTTTATGTTACCCTTGCGAATGTTACACACAAGCTTGTATCTTGGTAAGTTTCTTTTGGATTTCTGCGATTAAACTAAAATTTTTTTAGCCACAGTTTCGTCTAGAATAGAAACAAGACCTAACAACCTAAACAGAGAAGCTATGGCTACAAACATCCTTATACTACGTGGAAAAGTCTTATGAAAAACTAAAGTATTAATTAATCATGCTGTCACATAATAACCGTTTAAGTTTGTTTATTTATTTTTCAATTGTTGATTTAGAATGCCTGACGAATCCGGCATAATAGCACGGCGAAACTGTTGCTATAAAAAAGCTTAGTTTAATCGCAGAAATCATAAATAAACTTACCAAAATAAAAATGAACGGCGAAAATCTATGAAAAAAACAAGCTTATATCGTCGTACCTATGGGTTCTTTCGATTGTTGCAACATTTGGAGCATGAGAAATCCAAGTATAGTCATGTAACAACAAGTCGGTAACTCGCATTGGCCTGCCCAACTTACGAGAGGCTAATCTGAGAAACCTGTGTTGAACACGTTCAAATTTTAACTTGGCACATTCAGTATAAAGGCTCGAGGGACGTACTATAAAATGGGCAAGACCAATGCTTTGTGAAGTTCTAAAGGCCGTTTTACACGGTACATTTTTTTGTACAATTGAGTTAAGCAACTAGCATGGGCAGCTAGAGTAAAAACTTAGTATATCAAAGAAGAAATCCCAGGAGACAGTGAAGTCATTGCACATGAAATTTTAAAATACCGTATAAACGCGTGTAAGAGGCGCAACCGTGTAAGGGGCGCACCCCTCTTTTTATGCGTCGAAGTTGAAGAAAAAATTTTGAGTTTTTTTTTCTTCTATTGCGAAGTTTTGCAGGTCAAACTGCGAACTTTCGGCCATTTTAAAAGCCTTCCGGTTGCGATACTCTCTTATAATTTACGCAGCATTTTTCATAGGCAGATATAGACCCCGGAGGTAAGTATTCACTTGGATCTGAGGTTTCCGCGGCGTTTCTCCATATTGGTAACGGCCTTTGGGCGTTCCTCTACAAGACAACGCGGAGGAACGCCCGCATGCCCGAACGCCGCGTCACCCTTTACGCCACTATTTACCGAGTCCAAATGACTCATGCACAGAGAAAAGACAACTGGTTTTCCCCCCGCAGGTAATGCTTGTAGTAGACTCCCTCGCGCGCCTTACGGATAGCCCTCTGACTGGGCAACAGCGCGCGCCTCTCCCTTTCTCTTCCATGCATGCTCCTGGCAGTTGAACGCGCTCTTTTTCCAAAATAAATGTTAATCGATATTGATTAACCAACGAATTCCTTTAAGATTTTATAAGTGGATGATGATGATGAACTCGAGAGCTTGGAGAAGGTCTAAACGGCGGTTTTCAGGGATGCGCGGAACGGAAAATAACGGATCCGTGCATTTGCATCTATAACTAAAATACTAATGCATTAAATAATATGAAACTTCGTATAGCTGTTAGGAAAGATCTTTGCTACACTATTTGTAAAGGAAATTTCGATATCTTGATCCGTGTTGTGATTACGAAGCCGTAAATGCGATGCATCCGTCCGGTACCCGGGAAAATGCGCTAAAATTATGTTTTTAAGCACACACTGAAATCGATATAAACGGTAAAATGTTTTGTACACAATCAATAAACGCAGAAATAAACAAGCTTTAATTTGATGTACTTCATTTTAAAATCGATTGAGCCATTTCTGAGATATTAGCCTTCAAACTCGGGTGTCGGAATTTTGCAAGGGACAGATTCGTGTAAAAGGCGCACCCCCATTTTCGGCTGCGATTTCTGGGAAAAAAGGTGCGCCTCTTACACGAGTTTATACGGTAATCAAATAATGTGTTAGGTCCTGTATATAAACTAAACTCTTAACATAACAAGTATAAGAGTGGAGAATAAAATATAATCATTAAAACTTTCAACTATGCACAAATAAATGAAAAACATGTGCAAACAAAGTATAGATATTCAGTATTTTTAATCAAGAACTACTTAATAACTGCTAGCACCATCCAACGCTGCTGAATGGTACTTCTTCGACCGCAGGAAAGAGGCTACCACGATCTTCCATTAAGGCTGTTTTACACGGTACATTTTCTTGTACAATCTATTGTGCGAACCCATGTATCACGCATGTATCAGGAAATTGTACCGTGTAAAGCGGCAAATTGTGCGAACGCTTGTGCGAATGTAAGAATGACTGAACGGGAAATAGAACCTGTTCTAATTCCATTCGGACAATCATACAATTTCAATCCGGTTTTATTCAACAGATGGCGCAGATCTGGCGAAAACTGTGGTGCCTGTGTTACGATTGAAATAAAGTTGTTTATAAAAAGGATTAACACTTTCCCGTCAAATAATATAAGTAACTATTATCCTCTGTATATAATCTTTAATGAGTTAACTCTTCTCGGGCTCTCCACCGGTTTTAACTATTCATAATTGTCGACGTTTCGAGAGACGACTCGTCACTCATTCTCAAGGTAAGAATTAATTACGTTGGCAATTATGAATAGTTTGAACCAGTGGAGAAGCCGTGAAGAGTTAACTCAAATAGCTCAAAGGTCGTCATTTCGTCATGTGATTTGGTGTCTGGTTTTCCGGTGTAATCGCGATCTTTGGGTTAGTGTCCTTTTCCCCCAAAATTATGACTGGTCGTGCCCTCAAGTAGAGTTCTTCATATCCCGTGTGTTATAATAATAATTTTAAATCTGTTGGTTAGCAAGTAACATAGAAATCGTCAAAAAAAGATGTTGAAACACTGGTAAAATAATAATAATATATCTTATTTGTCCGGTGATTTGTTGTTACAAATATAGGACACGGTAATACACTACATAATGCACATAATACAATACAATTGAAAAAAGTTATAAATGAAGAAATTCATCAATAGAGTAAAATAAATTACTCAATAGGAATTCTCGGAGCATACATTTGAAGAGGACCATAGTCTTTGCACTTTTAATTTCCTTGGCCTTAGGAAATGTCCCTGATCTTCGGTAAATGCTTTCCTTCAACCTTGGGTCCAGCAGTGATACTTAATGTATTCTTCTTCATCCTCATATCTACCACAGTACTTTTTCAGTTGAAAAAAGAGTTCATTCTGAAATAGAGTTATTCTGCTGTGCTGACATGATTTTTCCAACTCCTTACACAAACCATTCGCAATAGCCAAAACCTCTGATGCAGTCACAGTTTCTTTACTCAATGCAAATGTCACGGAATAAAATGGTTTAAGAAGCTTAACAACCTGTCCCATTAGGTTCCAGTCATGACAATTTAGCTCAACAGGGAGCTGGAGCTCACTGGTGGCAAGACAGAGTGCTTGCCCCTGTTCTAGCAGCCGTTGATACATGTGGAGTTCAGAATTTCACTGAAAATTATCAGATCTACAATTAGGCCTAGTTTCAGAACTGCTGCTAGTACTTGATGGACTAATTGCAAATGGAGCTAAAGTATTTTGTTTTTCTAGTGACGAAGAAAAGTGTCCGCCGATCACGTTGGAAGTGGAACTTGAAGGGCTAATATCTTGATGTGTTTGAAAATCTGGATCGTCTGCATCAACTTCCTCTAAATTTACGTCAATCAAAAGTTCTTTCCCACGTTGAGAGTGAAGTCTCATTCTCTTGGCATTTTCTGCTTCTAAATCTAATCTGTGTTTTTTCTGAAGGTGCTTATTAAGGTTTGGTTGTGTTATGTGAATTACCACAGCGGGAAAAAGAATTTTTACATATTGAACACCTCGCATAGTCTTTCTTGTTGGGATCTATCACAAAAAACCGCCAGACGTCAGACATTGCAAAAGCCTAGTCACACCAACCACTATAGGTTTGACTTAAAACAAACGTATGGTAGCACAGTTGATTTTCTGAGGACACAAATGTTTGATACAGCTAGCTGAAAACTAACAACGTACCACACGCACCTAATACTACCGTACTCTCCACGATAGGCAGAGGACAACGAAGTGCATACGTATTAATAAGCACGAGAATGAGTTCTTGAACAAATGAACTACTTGCAGCATTGCTCACCCATATGTTCCGTCGCAGCTCCAACTAATCTCGCCTGTCTTAACAGTATCACTAGCTTCTTCGCCAGAATTGTAAAACACAGGGTTGCAGACTGCCGCAACATGCTTACTTTTTCAATCCTATCTTCTCTCTCAATCCCTGATCTCTCCCATCAAAGAATTAAAACCGATTTTAAATTTATTTACAATATTGTAAACTCATTCATTGATTATCCTGAATTGCTTTCCTCCATAAACTTCCCTTGTCGATCCACACGTGCGCATTCCTTACTCTATATGCCTATCCCTAGACTATCCCTCGTCAAGCGCTCACTTCACTACCGCCTCTCCTCCTTATACTGAATTCTTTGCCTAATAATAAAGATCCATTTTTTCTCTCTTCGGACTCATTTATCAATCTTGCTATGTCCCATTTTCGCATGAATAAATAATACCTCTCCCATTTACCTCCCTTCCTACCTACGCTTTATTTGTATTTTTTATTATTTTCACCGCATACCAATTGTTTTTATTGATTTATATTGTTTTCATTGATTATTATTGTTTTTATTTAAAGTCTGTTTCTGTGTCACTATAAATTGGCAGAAATGCTGTATGTGGGCAATTAATTAAATGGTAATTATGAAGTAAACGGACTCATCGTATTTTTTCAAATTTTTTTTCTAATAGCTTCCAATACCTTCTATAACTATGAAAAATATTTTTTTTTGGCACGCTGATACGTAATTACCCAGATATTTACGATTTTCGAAGGGTGTAGAAAATGAGGGAAATGAAATTTTTTCAAGTTTTTTATTAGGACCAATTACGTACCAAATTAACAAATTAATAAGTGGGTGGGTACAGCACAGCGGCAGCCTGAAAAAAATGGTGGATACGCTCATGGTGGTCCCGGTTGAGTATTTTGAATTGCAGCTCTGCCAGATACCCGACAAAGTTCTCCTTTCGCCGACCATATCGTGGCACCTTGTCCCGCACTTCCTGCCAGACGCATTCAATAGTGTTCGTGTTAGCGCCGATGCTCGGGTCCACGATGTTGACCAAGTAATTCACCATAAGGTGCTGGAAGCTGCCTGGAGGCGGCCTCCGTTATACTCCCTCCTCCCGAACTTGGATTCGTCGATTTCGACGAAGGTGTCGGGACCGCCGATCTTCTTCGACGATTCTATGATATGCTCGACGAAGACTTCCCGACAGCGGGAATACCAATCCACAACAAAGAGTGCACTGACGTCAAGCTCCCTTGCGATGAGTTCTTGACGAGGTGGCTGCAGCTGCAAGAGGATGATCACGAGCTTCACGTATTCCTCCTGCGTCAGTCTTGACCTGTCGAAGAAGGTACCTGCCCTCGCAGATACCTTATAATTACAGCGGCAAGGACGCTGATTACTGACAGCAAAGCTGCGTTGGCATCTAAACTGGAGAGACTCCCGGTGAAGATGGCAGACCGAATCACACTTTTCGCATCGGGTGGACCTTTTTAACACCCCTCGAGGGTTTAACACCTCACAAACTTTCTTGAGTGACTCAAACCATTGTCTCGACGTAATCTACGCCTCGCGGGGCTCTCACAGATCGCAAAACTTGTTCTTTAATGCAAAAGTAGTACTTTCGAAAATCGTAAATATCTGGGTTATTTCGCATCAGCGCGCCAAAAAAAAATATTTTTCATAGTTGCAGAACGTATGGGAATCTATTAGAAAAAAAAATTTGAAAAAATACGATGAGTCCATCTACTTCATAATTACCAATTAAATTAATAAATAAAAGCGAATGTTATTTCATGCCACAAACTGAATTATCATGATGAACTATATTTTCTTTACTTTTCCTCGTTCCTAAGCTATGTACGTACGAAGTGGACAGTGATGAGACATAGAAAATTGTTGGTTATATGCTAATTTTGCATCTTTAGTCACTGTTTACGCATTCCAGTTTACTTTTCAATCCTGACACTGCCTGGTGACGTCACACACATGAGCTCGTTTACACGGTGTATTTTTCTTTCCATCCCATATATTTGTGGCCACGATCTGCAAAATATAACAGCTTCAGGATTGTCATTATGAAAATACAATAAAACTTCTACTGTAAGCTTCTTATGGACCACTTCTACTTAAATATAAATTTAAATTTGACGAAATCTTAAGATAGTAAGAATAAGAAAATTTTTAATTGACATTGTGGCCCAAATAAGTGCAAAGTAATGGAAAGTTTAAGATGGAGAAGGTAAAATCGAAGTTTTATCCTATTTTCTCATTAATATTTGCATAGGTATCAAATGAACAGGATCATGGAATTAAGTCGATAATTCCGATACCACCGAGTATCGAGGGATCAACAGGTATCGAATACCATCCCTAGTTTTAATCCTTTATATAAAAAATAATATTGGAGACAATTCCTGTTATTGTGACCATCATTATTACACCAGAGGAAGGCAAATAATCCATTATGACAATATATGAACCAAAGCAGTAAAGATAGGGCCAAAGGAAATGGGTTTTAGGCTTCATAATAATAATAATAATTTAGAGATATTAGGAGAAATGCTGACTTTATTAACAAATTTAAAAAGATTCCTCCTAAATAACATGTTTTATTCCACAGATGAATATATAAATTTACTCCTACTGACTGAGTCCATTACAATATACTTTTGTGCAAAACTATTTGTTATTGTGATATTATTGTGTTCGATTTCTGTGGGTTTTTGTTAACCTGACGTGCCTTATACTATGTATTTTGAAAGTCATGGTCCTTAGGTTAAAGAAAAATATCGTTATTATTATTATCATATCTACCTATCTCATGCCTACTAACGTAATGTTTAACTCTAGATTGAAAGTCACGCTTCTAGAAAGTCCTATGTATCTGGCCATTGTGGCCTGGTTCTCTATTTTGGGTCAGGGTCTATATTTTGGCCAAAGGTAAGCGACAATTTACAATGAAGCAGCCAGCACAGCACTGCAAAGTTTGAATATGCGCGCCACGGCCAGGCACTGCCGCTTTGTTCGTCTGCTTTGTCTGGCTCCACGCTCTGGCTGTGGTGCTCTGGAATCATCTCTGTCCGGCAGCGCGCTTGCCTGGTTGCGTCTTCCCCACCCTCCCTTCTCACGTCACCCTTCTACCCGCCGGCTTCAACCCTGTTCAACCCTTCAATCCTGTCAATGCCCGCCTCAACGGGCATTGACAGGATTGTCGTTTGTTTACATTGGCGGACAAGCCACGCAATGTACATATATTCAATTTTGTATATACTTTATGAATTATGTGGCGTGAATTAAAAAAAAAAATCAACTAATCAACTTGAACTGTAATTTTGATACGAATAATTTAAGGACAAAATTAAATTTGGTAAATAGTCTGAAGGGCCACCATTCGTCGTCTAATTGGCAGGAACCGATGAGTGGTGCTGGAGTTCTCCTCCCCTCATTTACCTCCTTCCTCTGACGATACACAAACAAAACATAAATACAAACTCATGATGATTACTCTTTGAAACCCGGTTCGTGTATGTTATTAAATGAAAAAGTGGTTTTGTAAAAGTCAAATTATTTAAAAATTTCAATGATATACCACAAAAATACCCTAGAAGAAGTCAACTTTATTTTACTTTTTTCTTATCTATAATAGGATACTGTAGCCGACGTTGCACTGATACACCAATAAGTAGTCTTCCTCTTTGAATTCGTCGTGTTTGGCTACGACTGCTTTTATCCTTTCTTCACCTCGCTTACGTTCTCATTTCTATTTCCTCTTCACTGGCTGACCCATCATGATTTGTCTCTAGATGGCCTCTGTGTCCGCTTGCTCCTGCTGCAATTCTGTGAGGAAATGGTAGAAGCTAGGATGACTCTTTACCAATGACGATTCTGAATCGATTGTGCCATCCCTCCGAGATGTTATTTGTTCCGGCGACGCTATGAACTGCATAGTCACACAAATTCCATAAAGACATTGGATATCGTGCTGCGATGGCTTTTTGTCGACCTCTTGCACATCTTTCTCGGATATTAATGGTTGTTCTTTGATGACAGAATTATTCTTGCGTGCAAAAACTCAATTTTCACACAATGTTTTCTAAAATAACATTTTTTCTGATGTATTTCAGATCGGTGAGAAAGAGGACGATGAGGAAGTCAACTCATCGTGGGCCACTTCGTCGGTCAACGATGGTGAGCAATGCATAGCCCTGCACGAGAAGTAATTCTCATGTATGGTTAATTTATAGAATGGGGAATGTTGCATTATTTTAAAAAGTATTTGTAATTTAAGAAGGTAATCTTTAGTCTACATTGCAATAATTTTATCCAAACCCAAGGTTGTGCTATTGAAATATTTGAGAATAATTAATTACCAATACAACCAATAATTATATGAATAACCAATTACCAATTTACATGCTTTAGTAATTTTATTTACATTAAACTGGCTTGGTTTACTAATGCACATAAAATGGTTAATATCTATTGTATGACTCCGATGAAAAAAACCATTTTCATCAAAGTGAATAGTGCAACAAAAAGATAAACATAATTGTGTAATTTATGTTTAACTTTAAGAAGTTATAAACTATAGTGTGTCTGGTCAGTTGGTGCTATAAACCACCCGTGGTAAAGAGTTGAGTTTCCTTCGACGCCGAACCCTCAGACTCTCAAGTTCGGGTGCCTCCCAGGTACGGCACGAAATGTAACGTGCCTTCGGTCGGGTCACATCCCTGGAGAAAACTTCTCTCCTTAGAGAAAATATTAAAATTTTCAATCATAATCAAAATCAGAAGACAGTATCAGAGATTTTAACTTTCTCATGTATATTGTCTCCTAGAATAGCATTGGAGCACAACATAGTTTAAATCATAATTATTATTCACTTTTTATTATTTTCGGGATCCATCATCGTGTTTGGTTCCTTTTTTATTTTTACAACATTTTGCCTTTCTTCCTGGAGGCATCGGTCGTCAGGTATTGTCAGGAATTTTCATTTCTCTTTACCTGACGACGACTCCAGGAAGAGAGCTGAAATGTAAAAAAAAAGCTACCAAATGGGATGAGAATCCAGAAAGTAATAAAAAGGAAATAATTAAAAAATCGCAGAAACCTGAAGAATAATCATAATTATCATTTATTTGACTTTCCACGTTTAGTCCGAAACACAGCACTAATTAGCAGTACATGAATTTGATCTTAAGTTTGCATGAAATGTTCAGATGAAACATGTCCAATTTGAAGAATGGCGGAAGGAAAATATATCAATTATATTAACATTGCATATTTTTCATTAAAAAATATTAAGACGGTAATTTTGCAAAAATTAAATAAATGGTTGAAAAACAGGCGAAACTGACATTGTGTACATTTAAAAAATACAGAGTCCCCACACACACATTATCATCTGCATTGTCAAGATATTTGTCAAAAATGTTTTCATTGAAGCAATGTATCACTGGAGAGTAGTATGACTAAACAGACTGCCTTAAACCACGCAAACATTATAAAATATTTGAATCTTGGAGCAGAGAACTGGAAATGCGTGAGCGATTGCGCTTTAAAAATATTGTCATTGCATTTTTTACGTGACCTCATGGCCTACGAGCTGGGGTCACGTAATTGCTATTAGTCCAAATCCCCAAAAATCCCCAAAATGGCATTGATCCACTGAACAAATTTAACATCTTACGCTGATACGTATTGCCTAGTAACAGCAAGGAATTGAAAGCAAGAATAACTTTGGCTGTGAAAACAGTAACTTGTGTGACGTGCTCCACAGAGTGTGAGAGGAATTTGAATACATCGACTTGACAATGGTCGGGTTACTCAAGGAGGACATATTAAACATTTGTGATGTTTTTCTTTCCAACAAAACAAGTGAATGTGCCGTTCATTTTAAGAGGTCACGCAGCTCTGTAACTCATACCATTTGAAAAATACAGATCTTTGAAACCGACGCATTCTTTTGCAATCACCAATTATTATTTAAAACGAGGACATATTGAACATTTGTGGCCCCATTGTCTCAAAATGGCCCCATGCTGTCGGGTTCACCGTCTCTTTGAGTGAGCCACAGAGAGGGAGCCACTCCCAGCATGCAACAGCCACTCCTTCATCGTGATCTTTGCCACTTGGTGGACGGCTGCAGTGCGACAGAGTTCATCATTCATCTCTAGGCATTCGTCATCTAGGAGGCAATTCTCTCACTGTTCCAAATCTCTCTGACTGCCCTGGACTCTTTCCTGTGGATCTCTCCGTATTTTCGGTTTGACTCTTTATCATTCTGGGACGATGTCCTCACTCACTGAAGCCACAGCTATCGGATTGGTCCTGGGCCTTGACAATGAGTAACCAGAGATGGGCCACTCTGAAAATTATCTCGGTAATTTTCGTAAATTGCCGTGGTATTTTTCGTAATTTACCACGTCCCTTGTAAATTACCATAATTTTCTAGTTAATTCACCTTTGTTAAATTGTTTGATTTTCCATTCAGATAAATCCCCAACATGTTCTTTTAAGCCAAGTTCACATATTCTACGCGTTTAATTATAAATTGAGGCATATGTACAACTCATTTTTGGAATATTTTACTTAAATTATAACATTATAAGAGTAAAGCATTATAATATTCTTCTTGAAAATTTCTCATACTTTGACAAAAGAAAGCCAGATTGCGTGATGCTGCCGTAGTTCTTTTAACAATTTAAAAAATTTCTAATAGATTAATTTTGTATAACAGGGTGGCGATCGTCAGGGAAAACCGGGAAAACCTGGAATTGTCAGGGAATTTTGAATTTCTGGAAAAGTCAGGGAAATGTCAGGGAATTTTCGTAACAGTCAGGGAAAAACTGGGGTAGAAAATTCTCATTATTTTTCTACAATTACGTTTATCGGCCAGTCTTTCCCACCCTTTATTTCACCAAAACATTTCACCAACTAAAACTAATGTCCTTCGCTGACGTGCATGGAATAAGCCCCATCAATTCGTGGCTCATTCAGTTGTGAATCTTAGTTATTTATTAGTGAATCAGACGTATCCCTTTTGCATATCCTTATTGCGGTATTTGCCTAGTAATGTCAAAATTCATGATCACAATGTATTACGCTAATCACAAGGAATCCGAGGCTATGCTGTTCGGAAAATTTTACCTCGCATTTCTTTTTTAACTTCCGAGGCTTAGCTTGAGAGCTAGCTGGAGCGGCTGGAGCATACTAGCTCGTAGTAAATACATGCTTACAGTTGTAAAAATACGAGACAGTGATTATTAAAATGGTAATACAAGTACAAGTAAACAAAATCTTACGCAACATCATCTTCGATTCCCATATCGCCCTTCGTGAAACAGTAAGAAGAGCCCTCCTCCCCTCCCCACCTTTCACACTCGACGTAATTGTTGAATAGCCCCCTTAGCTCCCTCTCGAAGCAATTTAGTCAGGTCAAAAACCACCTCAAACATGATATTCCTGAATATGATGCTGCCGTTGCCAATTGCCTCCTGTCTTCGCTCGCAGTGGCGCGCTTACGTTTTGTTTGTTTATCCAAATAGTTTTACATCGCAATTGATTTGCAATACTCTTGCAATCAAGGGGTTATAACCATGCTAATCAAATTGTTATTCTCTTCTGAAAGTCACTCGCGCTATCCGATTTTGATCCAGTCCAACAACTTGGCTTTGGTTTGTATTTTTCGCGCACCCTAGTGATACATTTGCCGGAGTCCGACAGTAAATTGGCCATTTACTTTTCCTTTGATGCCTTTTCACTAATTCTCAGCTTCTCAGAACTACCAAGACACGACTATAATTTGGATGAGAGTTTAACTTATGAAGATTTAATATATTTTTTTTCATTAGGATGTACTCGTAGCTTTTAATGTAATGATTTAAGCTTTTAACATTTTCTGAGTTTTGACGAAAATTTAATTCAGCAGGAATAAAATATTCCAATAATAGGTGACCTTTTGGCGATCGGTCAGGGAAATTGGTAAATCCATCAGGGAATAGTCAGGGAAAAGTCAGGGAATTTAAAAATTGGATATCAGTAGACACCCTGTATAAGGTATGGTTTAAACATTGTTATATTCCCTTCCTATGACTATTGACTTTCTTATTTAACCATACGTTTGCTGTTAAATGCTTAAAACTAAAAACTACTGGAAAATTACCAGAATTTACCATGGTAATTTACCTCAGATGAATATTATGGTAATTTTTCCATCTCTACGAGTACCGCATTAAGAAATATTTCCTTCCCTCAAGCCTCGTAGTGAGCAAGGGAAATGTGCCGCAGTAAATGTACTCTCGATGGCTCCACGAAGGGGACTCGAGTGGACTGATGAAAGGTAATAATAATAATATTTTATTTCACCGATTAGCAAGAGTACAACTGCATGGCTACGTCATAGATAAATAAACGATGTATATAAGAAAAAATACCATGATGAAGTGTCATCACAATTACATCGAAATTACATCAGCAGAGAAGCAGCTAATAACAACAATAATAATAAATACATAAATGAATTAGATGGGAAAATACAATAGTATGGACAATGCTAAATTAGGAAATGACACAAGTAGCATCATGGACGTTATCAGATTCACAAAGTATCTTCCATATATTCAGCAATGCTGTAATAGCACTTTTTTGACAGAAGATGTTTCACCTTACTCTTAAATACATAAATTGAGGTGCTATCTCTTATTTCTTTAGGTATTTTGTTGAATATCACCGAGGCAGAGTGTCTCGGACCCTTTAAACAGAGAGAGCTGGAGTATTGTTCGGAATGTATGTCGTTACTTGAACGGGTGTGGTGATGGTGGAAGGTGGCATTTGAAGGAAATTTGTCAAGGTTTGCTTTAACAAAGCTGGCACATGTCAGGATATAGAGAGACGGGAGTGTAAGAATCTTTGATGCAGCAAAAAGGGGTTTGCCAGGGGTGAGGATAGGGACTTGATGCATAGTCTTAATTGTTTTTTTCTGGGCGGAGAAGGCCCTTTTGGTGCTCGAACATTGATATCCCGCTGACAGGATATCAATGCTATGTTATCAAAAGGGAACATGTGAATAGGGAAATAATCCATTGTCATTTGGTGGGAGCTCAGCATAGCTCTTGCGTTTCAAAATAATGTACACAGACTGAGACCTTACAAGAAGGCCACATCCTCAAACAATTGGTTGGTTCTGTCATAAAATCACCCGAACCTCATTCGTGAATGGTATATTCATGAACATAAGATACCCAAAGCAAAGGGGAGAGCAGGGAAGAAAATGTGGAATTTGGTCATGTCTGCTTTACCTTTCGTATTGTTGGGACACCTCCTACATGCCCAATGCTTATGCTTTTTGGATTTAGCTATAAAGCCACAATTTCTGTAAATAATTAGTGTCTCATAGCTTTTAACATAGTCTAGTTGACAATTAAGGCCCTGGCGATAACTCCTATACATGTGTTGAAGGTGATGAAGAGCAAATTACCAATTACGCTTCCTTTTTCGGAAACCAATGTGGAAAATTCCAAACTGGTAGAAGCAGACACATTTACATGTACAAAATAATTGAAAGACAACGATTTTTTGTGTATTAAATTAAAGTTGAAAATATTTTATTCAAATGCTTTGGAATATACTATATAGTTGGTCTTACCGCCCTCTGCAAAGACAAATAAATTTTTCCGCTGTCCCACTCGTAATCTAGCCCATGTGTAAGAAACAGCTGACATATTTTTATGCAAATTGCTCGAAAAGTAGTTCGGAAAGGGGTTATGGTCTACGTGGCAAATTTTTTTATTATCAATTGTGAATTTCGTCAAATTCATTACTACTGTCACCATTGCGAGATATCTAAGAAAATGTAGTTTTAACCAATTTTATTCCGTTTTCTTTTTAAAACTCAGATAATTTGAGTACATCACAAACTTTTTAACCAACCCAACAAACAACTCACATCAAATTACACCGTAACTCAAACGACGAAAACAATTACTCATCGATGATAAAACAAATAACAAACAAAATATGACGAACACAATATATACATAATATTGTTTTCCACTCCAAGAACCAAATAAAATTACAACAGAAAATACATCATGATGTTGTAACCCTCACCTTCTTCCGGTTGTTGTTACCTTACAAATTATTTCAATTATCATATGATAATGTAAATACATACAAAATTTAAGCTTTAGAAATTGTCTTTTAATTTTTAAATAGGTGGATTGGGCCCAATTTACATTATATTCAACCTTTTTTCTATTTACTAATGGTTACAATTTATTATAAGTGGCACTTATCGTTCTTGGTCTCCCTTTATTTCCCCACTCTCGTGGTCCTCTCGGAAAAATTCTTTCTCCGGCTGCCGTGCCTTCTTTCTCCGTCTCACGCTGCCGCCGCAATTTCCCCCGTTTCGGCTTACTCTCGGCTTTCCTTTCTTTCAGCTTTCCTTTCTTACAGCTTTACTTCCCTATACCTGCTCCTTTAACACTTCCCATCACTTTTTGACAAACTGGCTGCTATTTCCACACTTTTTTACCATGTATTTCTTCTTCTTTTGCCTTTTACCAACCGAACTCTTATTCTGCTTCTAACCTCTAACTCTCACACCTCGCGTCTCCCTTATTATCCGCACGTCCCTCGTTACGATTCCTTTTGTTGCCTTGTTTTGTTTATTTGTCCCTACCTACCTATTGTTACGTTATTTATGTTATTTATGTTATAATGTATTCATACCCAATGAAGTAACAGTAACAATTTAGAACTTAAAATATAAAAAATCGATTCCCCGTGTCTTCATGGAAAGATCGCATGGACTTCTCGTCAATTTGCTACTCTTTCTCACTAGTTGGCTAGTATGATAGGTAAAAACACGTTTTAAATGTTTATTTGCGGCTTAATAATCTACTAGCTGTGCCTGGCATGCGATGCAATACCTCTTTATCTTTCTAAGTAGGTACATACATATATACGAAGAGGACACATTATCATGTACAAAATAAATTAGAGACAATGATGTTTGGTGTATTAAATTAAATTTGAAAAGATTAATTCATATGATTTGGGATATTTAATATTTTTGGTCTTACCATCCTCTGCAAAAACAAATAAGTTTTTTGGCTGTCCCACTCGTGAGCATGTTGATAGTTGATTTTTCTCTTTATGTTGCTCAAAAAATGTAAATCTTAATTGCTTTTGTTCTTAAGGGGTATATCCCCAGGACAATTAATAAATTATTCATTCATATTATTCATTCATTCATGTATGATTTTTAAGCACGAGCATTTTTTTATGAATTGTTTATGAAATAAAAACTGTGACGAATCGTTCAAAGCCTTGTTTTTTAAATTTTTTAGCACCCATACAATGAAAATAAATTGAAGATATTCGAAATTTTCCAATGGGAAAGCTGTACGGAATTAAAATATAAAAACTTTTAAAGAAACTCCTATTAGAGGTTGATTCCATTTGTTTCCGAGAAAAATGGCGAAAACAAAAAAAATATATTTTTTTTTAATAATTCACAACTTTTCCATTTTTTAAGAATATTTTATACTAGCTGTGCCCTACATGCGTTGCAATGCCTCTTTTTCTTTAAAAGTAGGCACACATATATACACAAAGCAGACACATTTACATGTACAAAATAAATGATGGACATATATTTTTTTTGTAATTAAAGTTTTAAAAATGTATTCAAGTACTTTGCGATACACAATATTTTATGGTCTTTCCGCTCTCTGCAAAAATTAATAAATTTTTCGGCTGTTCAACTCGTGAGTATAAAAACATATAATTGACCACGTGAAAAGCATGGATTTACCAGATGTAATCCACGCACACTTGAAGCGATTGACCTTGTGCCTTTGTTGATGGTCATTGAGAATGCAAGGCAAACTGGGAACTGCAGTCGTTTGATTACAACTATCAAATTAGTCACTGAACCTGGCCTTTTAAATGCTGCAGGGATGAATAGCCATTCATTAAATAGCTTGTAACCTCACCCGGTCACGTTTATTTTCCTATTAAAAGAACTTCGATAAACCTCCGCAATTACCGAAACACTTAATTTAACTTACCTCCTTGATGAAGGGATTATTGGTTAACATTAGACAACATATTAATAAAAACACTTTGCTCAATTACTTAAATAGTATAATACTTTTTTTAAATAAAATATTTGACTTGGTTATGACAGCATCAGTATTTAGAGCCCTTTAAAAGTATTGGATCCAATTCACAATGTTACTCTTATATGCTCCAATTATTTTTTTTTTACATTTACGTTATTTTAGATGGCAGTACTTTTATAAATGGAGGTAATTGTTCTTTTTATGACTTTGTTATTCTTATAGTTAGACTTATCGGACGCTGGGGCTTCTCGTCTCTCTTACGTGGCTGCAAATATGCTTTCACGGTCTTCCTCGTTTCCAGAATTCTGGGCTGTACGGTTTCTATCTTGGTTTTTTTTCCCGATTCCTTCCTCGCTTCTTTATAAATCTCTGGTTTCTCTTTCGTCACCTCTATGCCGCTTGATATCCGCTCCCTGCCATTTTTATTCTCCGACTTTCGGACTCTTTCCCCACTTCGCGTCCTTAAGATCTTTACTCTCCCCAATTATCTCTGCTGACTCCCTTACTGTTAACTCCTCACCTCCTCAAGCGTCCCCCGTTACTTATTGTTGTTCTTTTATTATTTTTGCGTCGTCCTGAACCCCCCGATGTAAATATTGATTTACGTTTGGCGTCCCTAGTTATCTATTGTTCTGTGCTGTTTTATTATGTATTATGGTAGGATTCTATTTGGTTACAAGCTATTAAATGGATATTCCTGCCTGGTTGCCAAGGAAATTTCAACTGTTGAAAAGGAAGAGAAATTAATGAATTTAGAGATAAAAACGCAATATTGGACAAAAATGAAGCATAAAAGAAAATTGAATGAAAGAATTAAGTACTGCATTCTTTTATGAGTACTATGATATAAATTTCCATCCAATATCTTGAGTGCAAGTGATTTAAAAAAAGCAAATAAAGAAACACCGCTTCAATGAATTCAACGCTTTTCTTAAGGGAGTAAATGTTGATAATGTTGGGGTTATAACGACCCCAATATTTGCGATAATTTTGCTATGAAATCACTAGAGATGGTAAAATTACCATAATTGTTATCTGAGGTAAATTACCACAGTAAATTTCCTGTATTTTTTAGTTTTAATTATTAAACAGCAAATGTATGGTTTAAATTAGAAAGCCAATAGCAATAGGAAGGGAATATAACCATGTTTAAACCATACCTAATACAACATTTATGTATTAGAAATTTTTAAAATTGTAAAAAGAACTACGGCAGCAACACGCAATCTGGTTTTCTTTTGTCAAAGTATGAGAAATTTTCAAGAAGAATATTCTAATGCATTACCCTTATAATGTTATAAATTAAGTAAAATATAACAAGAATGAGTTGTACATGCTTCAATTTATTATTAAACACGTAGGAAATGTGAACTTGGCTTAAAAGAACATGTTGGGAATTTATCTAGGTATGAAAACTTTTCTCAAACATGGGTGAATTATATAGAAAATTATGGTAATTTACAAGGGGCGTGGTAAATTACGAAAAAATACCAGAGTAATTTACGAAAATTACCAAGGTAATTTTCAGAGTGACGCATCTCTAGAAATCACGCACGTATTTGAACGCAACGTTGTGTCAAAATTTCAAGTCAATCGACAGACTACTTTTTGAGTTTACAAATGTACGCGAGCTGAATTTTTATAATATAAAGATTATCATTAAAGTGTGTTCTAATGTACGTGTTCCAGCGATGCTGAAGTCCTGTGTGGAAGATGACGGATACCTCTGTGAGACCAAAGACGATCTGATATTTGACGGCGGCAATGAGAGGAATGAGGAAACAGTTGAGGGTGACGGAGGGAGCAGCGGTGAATTGGAAAGGGATGAAGATTATTCTCCGACGTCGTACGACATCTCACCGATAAAGAAACCTAGGCCATCGATGCTCCAGAAAAGAATGGCAGTTGACTTTTGGAAGTCGGGAAAGAAAGGAAATCTTCGACTGGAGACGGTTCGGCACAACTTCCGCTTCATCACGAGTAGGACGCAACTGCAACGATACAAGAAGCAGTTAACGGAAGCTGGTGTTCTGATGGAAAATTAAGAGGTCAGTGCTGTGCTGCACATCTCTTCCGCTCTTCTCTCTAGGATCGTCTAGCGGTTCACAATGCGGTTGAAGAGAATGAAAAAAAAAATACGGAGTATTTCTTTATACTCCCGTCAGATTTTTATTTCGTGAAATCAAAATTACATATGTTACTCTCGTTATTGGGAGATTCTTTTGTTTTGTTTGTCAGAAAGAAACTTGATATGAAAGAAAGAAAATTACGCTACACGTAACATTTACTAAAATCCTCAGTTTCAGGGGGCTTATTCTCTAACTCGAAGCATCGGAGCATTCAGGCGAGAAGATGCTTCAATTAGCTACTTGCTCCCATCAGTATTCTCTAACATGGAAGCTACCGGAGAAAGAGCAAGCAGAAGCTACCGGTAGCATATTAGGCTCCCACCCATATTCTGTAATCTACTTCCGTAGCCCCAATAAGCTCCCACGGTAGCCTTACGAAGTGCGGCCTCCAAATACCCTGCTTAAATATTGGTCATTTTATTACGCTTATCTATCTATAACTATCCAACGCACGGGTTTGTTTATTACATTTATTAAATGCGCATTCTTTGCACTTTCACTGTGTTACTTTGTCATTTTCGCCATTAGCGGGATTTTTCACAAAAAAGATATTAACTGGAGTGACAGAAAGCCATACTTACCTTCGGTGAGTAATGTGATTCCAACCCATAATGAAATACATAGTGGGCCGTGGTAGCGAGTATCACGTTCGCATTTCTTTTGAAAATTTCATCTTCGTATATTATTTAAATGATTTGAAGCAACGAGTAATCGACGAAAGCAAATAGCACGAATCATATTGAACCATATCATCGACATGAACCCAAATTCCCGAATATATTTACGAACAATCTTATTTCAAGTGATCAAAACAGCCAAGATGGACGTCGGGCGTTGTATTTACGAGATTGTTCACGAGATTATGTGAGCAAAAATAAAACATTTTAGAATTTTGCTCGCATAATTTTTATGCGTGGAATTTTTCGCTAAACACGATGCACGTACATCTCCACCGTCTAAAACGGCCTTAAAACATGTTTCACCAGTTTTATCCACGGAAAAACATTGAGACGAGCTTTCCCATTGGTTCTAAGAATTACGTCACTGGAAATGAAGTTTCCGTGGATTTGGTTTAAAAAGATTCTCATACCCGCCTTTCGCCAAACCTCTCTCCACTTCCTATTACGTTCTTGAGAAAGCTCCCGCGAGTTAGAGAATACGGTTGGAAGCCAATTCTGGTAGCTTAATCGAAGCTACGGCATCGGTAGCTTCGAGATAAAGAATAGCCCCCCAGGCTCTGACTTGTGGAATCTTTCTTTATCCATTTCATCATCGAAATCATTAGTACAAATGGCTAACCTATGAACAATTGGTCGATGGTAACTAGTATTTTCTGCTTTCCAATCTTGATTTTATATTTCGTGTGTTATTAACGTCTAACTCACGTTCTCAGCTCTCTGTAGACACCTCGATCATTAAAATCGACCAACTAGTTCCGGAGATACAAAACTGAACTTAAACTGCGCGCCATGCCCATAACAAGCCCATATTTAAGACACCCCACGCGCAGCGCTGTGACGTCACCTCGAAACCCCCTCCTTCGCTCGCAACAAACTATTTGCAATAGTCGACAAAACGGGCTATCCAGTCATAGTTTTAGATATTCTGTAGTACTTATAGTTTTTGCACACGAGGCCCTCGGAAAGGACACAAATATCGGTTGCGACAAAACCTTACAATATGACACCGAGAATGAAACATAAAGATGTTCATTCGTAATTCACATAATAAAAACCATCAGCTGTAAATTGCATAGGCATTACATTTCACATAGCATTGATTATTTTCTTTACATTGCATAAGATAGGAATGTACTGCTTCTTAAACATATATATATGTTTACATTAGACCTTTATTCTATAAGGTAAGGAATTCCACCCTCCATGCAAGGTGACGTCACCTCGCAACCCCCCCTCCGATCGCAACAAACTATTTGCAACAGTCGACAAAACGGACTATCTACTCATTGTTTTAAATATTCTGTAGTAATTATAGTTTTTGACAACGAGGCTTTCGAAATTACACAAATATTTGTTGCGGAAAAACCTTACAATATGACACCGAGAACGAACCATAAAGATGTTTATTCGTAGTTCAAATTCACGTAAAACAAGGAACTCTTTCCTATTTCATCTACCTCATTCCCGTTTATGAGTGACTCAGAGATCCCTTACGTACCGGCTACCTCTTACCTACAATTCCCTGAATACCCCATCTATTGACATTACATACTCTTTTCCAACTTTCACAACTGCTTTATTAACAGACTTCCTATCTAAGTTCCCCTTCCTCTCTTCTTCCCATTAAAACGTCACGACGGATGAGTTGTTTATGAGATGATGTTTCGATAACTTATTGGTTTTTCTTTTTGTTGTTCTGTGTAAAGTCATTTAATGTTAATAATCCGATGTAAAGGTCACCTTGACTGTTTTTTGATTTATTATTAAATAAATAAATAAATAAAAAAAATCAAAAACTTAAAATCAACTCTGGGGGGTTATTTTGTAATCTCACTTTAGTGAGAATACGTCATAAAATCTCACTTTTTCGTAGTTCAACTCCCTCACCCAGGCAGCGTGACCATCTACGGATCTCAATCGGTGAACTGCCGGTCATGTACTGGTCTTTTAGACGATTCATCCGCTCTGATCCGTATCTTTCGACTCTTGATCCGTTTCATTATCTCCGCCTGCCATTAGTTCCATCTCACCTGTCATAAAGAACGTGACATGGAGCCACCATCGTTTCCACTCGAAGCTCGAGTTGGAAAATAAACAAGGTCGCAAAAGATACAAACAATTTTAAATCGTATTGTTGTAACTTGCTAAACGTGAAGAACTTCAGCATTTTCAACTCCAATATATTGGGCACTTGAAGGTATGCTTTGTTTGAAATGCTTACGTTATTATTAGCTTGAATTATCTGTGTATATATTTCGTATCAATATTTCCCAAACAATGTTGCTGATACCTTTGTTTACGTGTGCCTATCTGCCAGTGTATGGAGAATGGAATTCAATTATTTATACCATAATTTTAACAAATATTGCCTTAAAATCTACGTTCTTGGTAGATATTTCCCGTGCTTGTGAATCGAACACTAATTAGATGCACTTCATTGTTTTTAAATATTGAGTGATCGCTTACATGTCGCTTGTAGTTTTGACTGTATTTTGATTTTCGTGGTATGTACAGTGTAAGATATCTTCCGTAAGATGTTGAGAAATCTGGGTATTTGCTAGTATCGGCATCTTTCATTTGATATTAGGTAATTGAAGCTTCGGCAATTCACGAACTATTCGTGAGCCGATCATTAAGAGAGGGAAACGGATCTCCCGCCTTTCCACTAAGAGT
This sequence comes from Pyrrhosoma nymphula, assembly GCA_963573305.1. Lineage (NCBI taxonomy): Eukaryota > Metazoa > Arthropoda > Insecta > Odonata > Coenagrionidae > Pyrrhosoma > Pyrrhosoma nymphula. Next base: position 62,481,502 of record OY754340.1, on the reverse strand, counting down.
CACTAAAAAGGTGAGATAACAAAATAACCCCCCAGGTCTGGCGATGGAAATGGAAAAAATATCGCAATATAGTTTTGCGAAAGGTGACAAAAGTTGTATCCAAGAAATATTCAAGTACTCAAATATACAGGGTGATTACAAAAGAATGCGTCGGCTTCAAAGATCTGTATTTTTCAAATGGTATGAGTTACAGAGCTGCGTGACCTCTTAAAATGACCGGTACATTCTGTTGTTTTGTTGGAAAGAAAAACATTAAAAATGTGTAATGTGTCCTCCTTGAGTAACCCGAACAATATAAATTCGATATTCAAATTCCTCTCACACTCTGTGAAGCATGTCAGCAGTTACTGTCTTCACAGCCAAAGTTATGCGTGCTTTCAATTCCTCACTGTTACTAGGCAATAGGTACCAGCGTAAGATGTACAATTTTTTGCAGTGGATCTATGCCATTTTGGAGATTTGGGCTAATACCTCATCGCGTAGGCCATGATGTCACGTAAAAAATGCAATTACAATATTTCAAAAACGCAATTGCAATGTATGTTCTTTGGAATTATGGTCCGTCAGGGTGAAGGCCAAGGCATTGGTCCAGGAAGCGAGAAGTGTGATTGACGGAGGTGCATCGCAAGTGCTAAATACTTATTAGAGTGGTTTTGTAAAAGAAATTCGTTCCGGTTGCAGACTGGAATTTCGCGGCATGAAAGTAGTCGGGTTAGTCATACAGAGTGCACAAGGATACGGAACCACCCATTCTTATGCGATCCAGCCGACAATTTCAATCGAAGGTGAGCTCCTCTCCCCTCTCCTCATCTTCTTTTGGGAAAACGATGGAAAAATTCCCAGAAATGCAAACATTTTTAAATCCTCCAATATTCATTGCATTGCATCAACCTTAGGGCTACTGGCAAATAACATTCTCATGCAGGAATATTGCGGACGTGTTCTCTTCCCAAAAATAGGTGATGATTGTGTTATTTTGTTGGATTCCTTGGGCCTCTACGAAGATGCCATAGCTGAAGTGACACTTGGTGATTAATATAATTCATGTGAAGGTGATGCCCCCCGAAAACTACTGAACTTACTCAACCACTAGACGTGTACTTTATTCATGTGTGGAAAGGTTTCGTGTGCATAGTTTCTGATTGTGTACTATTAGTAGAGATGGGAATATTACCGTAATTTTCCAGTATTTTTTAGTTTTAAGTTTAAAGCAGCAAATGTATGATTAAATAAGAAAGCCAATAGCAACAGGAAGGGAATAACCATGTTTAAACCATGTCTAATACAACATTAATCTATTAGAAATTTTTAAATTGTAAAAATAACTACGGCAGCAACATATGCAATCTGGCTTTCTTTTGTCAAAGTATGAGAAATTGTAAAGAAGAATATTCTAATGCATTACTCTTATATAATGTTATAATTTGAGTATAATGTTCTAAAAAATGAGTTGTACGCATGCCTCAATTTATAATTAAACACGTGGGAAATGTGAACTTGGCTTAAAAGGACATGTTGGGGATTTATCTGTATGAAAATCTATCTCAAACATGGGTGAATTATCTAGAAAATTGCGATAATTTATAAGGAATGCAGTAAATTATGGAAAATACCACGGTACCTAATTTACGAAAATTACCAAGGTAATTTACAGAGTGGCCCATTACTTACTACAAAAATCAGATCAGTTAAATGTAAATTTTTTTCAGGGAAACAATATTTAAAAAATGCAATATCTCACGCATATCCAGGTCTCCACTCCAAGATTCAAATATTTTATAATGTTTGCGTAGTTTGAGGCAGTCAGTTTAGTCACAACTACTCCAGGGCAATATTGCATCGATGAAAACCTTTTTGACAAATACCTTGACAATGCAGATGATAATGTATGTGGGGACTCCGTATTTTTAAAATGTACACATAGTCAGTTTCACCTGTTTTTCAACCATTTATTTATTTTATCAAAATCACTTTCTTAGTATTTTTTAATGACAAATATGCAATGTTAATTCATGAGATATTTTTTCCTTCCGCCATTCTTCAAATTGGACATTTTTCACCTGAACATTTCATGCAAACTTTAGAACAAATTCATGTTCTGCTAATTAGTGCCGTGTTTCGGACTAAACCTTGAAAGTCAAATAAATAATAATTATGATTATTCTTCAGGTTCCTGCGATTTTTAATAATTTCCTTTTTATTATTTTCTCTGGATTCTCATCCCATTTGGTTGCTTTTTTTTAACAGCTCTCTTCCTGGAGTCGTCGTCAGGTAAAGAGAAATGAAAATTCCTGACAATACCTGACGACCGATGCCTCCAGGAAGAAAGGCGAAATGTTGTAAAAATAAAAAAGGAACCAAACACGATGATGGATCCCGAAAATAATAAAAAGTGAATAATAATTATGATTTAAACTATGTTGTGTTCCAATGCTATTCTTGGAGACAATATACATATGAGAAAGTTAAAATTCTCTGATACAGTCCTCTGATTTTGATTATGATCGAAAATTTTAATATTTTCTCTAAGGAGTTAAGTTTTCTCCAGGGATGTGACTCGAAAAGGCACTTTACATTTCGTGCAGTACCTGGGAGGCACCCGAACTCAGAGTCCAATCCTCGGCTTTGAAGGAGACCCAACCCTTCACCCCGGGTGGTTTATGGCACCAACTGACCAGTCATACTATAGTTTATAACTTCTTAAAGTTAAACATAAATCGAACAATAATGTTCATCTTTGTGTTGTACTAGTCATGTTGATGAAAATGGTTTTTTAAAACACAGTTATATTCGATGGATATTAACCATTTTACGTGCATTAGTAACCCAAGCCAGTTTAATGTACATTAAATTGCTAAAGCACGTAAATTGGTTAATATCTATCGTATGACTGTGTTTAAAAAACCATTTTCATCAATGTGAATAGTGCAACAAAAAGATGAGCAAAGCTTTGTGTGTTATGTTTAACTTTAAGAAGTTATAAATTATAGTGTGACTGGTCAGTTGGTGCCATAAACCACCTTCGGTGAAGAGTTGGGTCTCCGTCAACGCCAAGGCTCGGACTCAGAGTTCGGGTGCCTCCCAGGTACGGTTCGAAACGTAAAGTGCCTTTTTGGGTCACATCCCTGATTTTCTCTAAAAGCAGAGCTTGTGAATGTAACTTCACAGCGTGGGGCCCAGGTTGCCGTTTTGGGGTTTTTCGATTGCTAATACCTCAGCTCGTAGGCCACGAGGTCACGTAAAATATCACAGATAATTTTTTCACTTAAATCTACGAGCATGCGAAGTTTGAATCAAATCGGCACCTTCGTACACTTTGTTAGTGCTCCTTGTTAGTCTTGAGGCGAAGGGTCGAGATTGCCTACTCCCACCAGCCTAACAAACGACCTCTCTCCCTTTGTAGCTCACCCATTAGCAAACACAAGCCCAGAAACCAACAACCCACCCCTCGAAAATAATACCTCGGCTAGTCAAATTCTGCCTTCATGCCTCACATGATTCATCCCGGTACCTCGACAGCCATGGGAAGGGTCCCCATTCCAGTCCGAGTGTTTATTGTTCTCCCGTTTGGGGGCGTGGTTTGGCCGCGTTGTCACATTGACATCAAATGCCAAACTTAGAAAAATTTCGATCCCAAAGTGGTAAAAACTTTTTCTCCAGAACTGTACAAAGGCAAATTAAGCTACAATTTCACATTCACTTCATAAAAATAGAGCAAAGAGCATCATATACAATTTACCTAGATTAGTGATCAGTCTATAGTAAGATAGAGCAAAGATCATTGCGTACAAATTACTTAGACTAGTTATCGGTCTTTGTTGATCACAACTGTTTGAATTGATTTCATAATCTTGAAATACCAGATTTGTTGAAATTAAATTTTGATCCCAAAGTGATGAAAACCTTTTTTCCACAACTATACATCGACAAATTATGCCAAATTTTAACATTTACTTCATAAAAATAGAGTGGTTTTACCGAGCTTAGTGATCAGGGTTAGTGGACCAGCACTATTTGATTTATTAATTTGCTATAAGATTTTCTGAGCTTATCAACATTTTTTTATTAAACATATAGGGATTCATAGGCATATGGACCATTTCTTCAATTAGTCTCTTCTTACAACAAGTTTCATACTCGTTAACACCTTTGAGTGCTACTGACATAATGGTATGTCCTTTAATTTTTCCTGAGATGGACAATGGAAGTGTTCGACGTCCATAGATTATCATTATATTACAACTTATAAACCATTATTAAACCAAATTCTGAAATATTTGCTAAAACGAAACGATTTTTTCGTAATATTTTAACATCTTTGAGTCATCATCCCCATGGCGACCATTATACTTACTTAATCTCGGTTTCGTAATGGATACTATAAGAGGAAAAGGAAGTACTATTTTCAGAATTTGAAATGGATGAGGAGAAACACTGGAAGAGGTAATTATTTTGCCTTTTTAATTTTTATAACAGAATGTCTTATCAGCCCATTCAATGCATCACGTCCCGTCTAATTCTATCTCTTTCCATTTTCCAAAAAGTCCACAATGGATCTTAGTGTATTATATATGAGGTTTGATAATTTAAAAAAGATTATTAAGATTTTAGTAATATTATTCGCCGGGAAAGCCTAAGATCTTTTATTATACTTATTGTTTATTGTCTGAGATTCCGTGTATATTTATCAATTTAATTCAATACGATTATTTGCCCTAAATAATAATATAATAATAATAATAATATATATTTATTCCATTACCCATTAGAAAATACATTTGACAATTTACATACATAAATGGAATATAGGTACCCCAGAGGAACAATACCTGTGTTGGGGTTACCATTAAAATAAATATGACGGGCAGGCAAGGTGCTAATCATATAATACATGGTGTGATAAATAATAATAAAAAGAAAAATTAAGTGCATTCATACATAGATATATTACTTATACAGATACACACAATTAAATAATATTTTATATAACCTTTTTAAATAAAAATTCCACTTCCTCATGACTCATAAGCCAGTTTGTAACAGCTTTATTGAATTCACATTCCGTCTCTACCTTGGTCACGTTATTTGGCAATAAATAATATAATTTTGGCCCCAGGTATTGATATGATTGCCGAAATATTTCATTTTTCGGCCTTGGTACTACAACATCCGATTTTAATCTCGTAGAGTATGTTTTTGGTTTGGCCTTTTCACCGCTACGATTATAAAATACTCTGAGGACTTTATATATGAATAGGTGCCGTAATGGTAGAATATTTAATTCCTTATTAAGTGGGAAAGCGTGACTTCTTTTTAATGACCTTGTCATAACTCTAATGACTTTATTTTGTGCAACCATCAAAGGTTTGATGGTGGTAAAGTAGGCTCCACCCCAGCATACAATTCCATATTGTAGTCTGGAATTGACCAAGGCATAATAGACAATTCTCAATACTGATTCTGGGCATATGTATCTGAGGAAGTAGAATTTTCTGACAATGGAAATCATTTCAAATTTTAGTTTGTTCAGGTGTAGTTTCCATTTAAATTTTTCATCAATAAATATGCCTAAATATTTTATGTAACTTGTCTGTTCTATCACAATACAGTTATCACAAGAAGAATTACCTTGAATACAACTTTTACATTGATAATACAGTTTATTTCTAAGTGAGATAGTTTTACTCATTGTAAATACAACATATTTTGTTTTTTCACTTAGCAACATATAATTCATTGAAAACCACATATTTAGTGCTTTAATGTCACTTTGCATCTGAGCATGCAAGTCACCAATGTTATGAGAAGAATAAATTAATGCAGTATCGTCAGCAAAAGATGTTAATTTACCCTTAAACCTACCGGTACATAAATTATTCACATAAATCAAAAACAGTAGGGGGCCTAACACCGAACCCTGTGGCACGCCACAGGTTAGTTTGATCTTATTGCTGCAGCAATTCTGAATACGCACGCATAGGTCTCTGTCACAAAGATAACTTTGAAACCAGTCGTACGCAATACCCCGAACACCAGCTTCCCATAATCGCTGCATTAGTAAGTTACGGTTTACTGAGTCAAAAGCTTTAGTAATGTCTATGAATAGGCCAGCAACTTTGAAATTCCTATTAAGTCCTTCGTTCAAGTCTGAGCATAATTTTAGTAAGGCATCTTCTGTACTTTTGCCACACCGGAATCCGAATTGGTTACTGCTAAAAAATGAATGCTTATTTAGAAAACCAAGAAGTCGATTTTTGATAACTTTTTCCATTATTTTAGAGAAGACAGATAGTAAGGATATTGGTCTATAATTATTAACGTCCATTTTATCTCCTTTCTTAAAAATAGGTATTATTATCGCAGTTTTTAACTGATTAGGAAATAAACCTGTTTGCATACTTAGATTAATTATATGGATAAAATTATATATATAGGATATGAATGGTTTATTACAATCAAAGTAAATGATTATATTCTTCCTGTTAATATTCAACGAGATTTTTCTCTAGTTTAAGGTAAACACATTCAAAGTAATTACAACTTACAACAAATAAATACAAATGGAGTGATGACATCAAGACAATATGTTCATTCATTCGTTTCAAAAATTTTCAGATCAATCAAATTTCATTGAAATAAAACAAAAACAAACATTTTTTTTTAAACACTCAATTGTCTTGATGTTCTTGAATTCTTGAGGAATCGGATTCCATAATATTACAGGATTTTACATTGAAGGAATGATGGTACACAGTGATCCTGTGACAGGGTACGTACAATTAATTTATTTTTATTTATGATATTCCTAGTTAAAACAAACTAAATTATCTAAATAAGACTGGAGAATGTAGGATGGAGTTTCTAGTTTTTTTTTAAAGTTTATACTTAAATAGGTACCTGCTCCCAATTTGAAATTTTCTTCGAAGTTTGATTTTTAGGATTTTTGATTCATGCTCAAATGTGTGCATTATATGCATTATGCTCATTGTATGATGTAGAATAAAGCATAGAAAAATAGGAACAATTTCGTAAAACATAATGGAATAAAACTCACACTAATTCAGTGAGTAATCAAGCTTGCTAAAATTCATCCATTGTAAATCCATTAACTCAAAAGATTCTTTGCAATTAATAAAATATGAATGGTTTATTACTATCAGTGTAAATGATATTATGATTCCCGTTGATAATCAACGGGGACCTTTACTAGTGTTACAATATTTATAACTCATACTTCTTACAGACGCTGAAATTAAAATATAAAATTCGATATATGGTCCCCGTTATTACTAGGGAAGTAACTCGCTCAAATGTACCTCGAGTGAATTATTACTTTGTTGAGTCCGAGAATATCTATTTTGTAAATTGTTGTGCGGCATGAAAATGGTTGTGAACCACGGCTATAGAGGAACTATGTGTGTTGTCTGCTTGTGTTTCCGCAGTGCATCATCAGTGTGATAACGTGGTGGCAGTGCCCAATATACCCTACCGGAAATCTCGGTTTCGTAATGGATACTATAAGAGGAAAAGGAAGTACAATGTACAGAATTTGAATCGGTGGAGGAGAAATACTGGAAGAGGTAATTTTTTTGCCTTTTTAATTTTTATAATGGAAAGACTTATCAGCCCATTAAATACATCACATCCCGTCTAATTCCATCTCTTTCCGTTTTCCAAAATGTCTGTAATAGATCTTAGTGTATTGCCGTATAAACTCTTGTAAGAGGCGCACCTTTTTTCCCAGAAATCGCAGCCGAAAATGAGGGTGCCCCTCTTACACAAATTTTTTATCTGCCAGCCTTCGAGCCTCGGTCACAATATAGGCGGCAGGCAGCAGAGCAGTATCGCGGCAGGGCGGTGGTGGCCACGAAACGAGCAGTGATTCGACCTAAGATTTGTTCAGAATCAGAAATGGCAGTACACACTGTCATTAGACAAAACGTTCTCGGCCAACATTTGCCACAGAATGAATAGAACGGCAGAGCGGCACAAGAAAAATTTAATATCTGGGCGAGCCTAATAACTTTAAAAACTTGTTGTATGACAAGGCAAGGGTGTGGGGTGCAATTGGGGGACAGCGATTGGCCGCGCGCACCGGAATTTTCCACCACCCTAACTTTCTCATTTTCTGTCACCGGACAACTTTGAGTGACTCAACTGTATGCACCTGCCTTAAGCTCAACTGAGAGAATTCTGTGAATATTAACATTTGTGCATGCGTCAACATAGGTCAGTGTTGTTCCATAATGAACAAGGGCAAAAAGTTGTGGTCTTTCACGGCAGCTGAAAAACTTAAAGTAATCAAACTGTATGTCTTGTAGAAAAGTACAAAACTTCATTATAATAATGAATATTAAAAGTTTCTACAAAGTAGAGCCTGAAGCTGTAGATTTTAAGCGAAGATAATGGTGATGGACAATCATCGAATAACTGTCAGAGAGGTTAATCATCGATGATGTCAGCAAATAATTTGGCTCGTGCAATGCAATTATATCGGATATTTTGGGAACGAGATAAGTGGCAGCAACATTGATTCTGAAGTTGTTAAATTTCGACCAATTGTTAAAGTTTGAAATGTGTTAAATTTTGATGATGCATCGGATCACACTTTACTGCACTCTGCGTGTAATCAAGGGGTTCAAATCCCGGTCAAGGCGAATGATTTTTCTCCTGTGGAATATCGCACTTATGTGCACTTGCGGGTGACTCTGTAAAGGTAACTACCGTGGCTTGTCCCGGTATCCTCAAAATTATGTTATTCCAATCTAAAAATAAAAACGCCAAAATAAAAACCTCTTCCAGCATCACTCCTATTTAACGATTTCCGACCATAGTACATATTTCCTTTTCTTTGATCTGTATCCATTACGAAACCGAGATTTCCAGTAGGGTATATTGGGCACGGCCACCGCATTATCACACTGATGATGCACTGCGGAAACACAAGCAGACAACACACAATAGTTCCTCTATAGCCGTGGTTCACAACAATTTTCATGCGCCTCAAGAATTTAAAAATAGATATTCTCAGACTCATCAAAGAAATAATTCACTTGAGATACGTTTGAGGGAGTTACTTCCCTAGTCATAATGGAGACCATATTCAAATTTTATATTATTATTTCAACGTCTGTAAGAAGTATGTAGTATATATTGTAATACTAGTGAAGGTCCCCGTTGATTATCAACGGGAAGCATAATATCATTTACATTATTTGTAATAAACTCTTCATAACTTATTTAGTGCAAAAAATCATTGAGTTACTGGATATACATGGAATCTCCACTTTTAAACAATAAGTATAATGGTCGTTATGGGGACGATGACTCAAAAACGCATAAATATTGCTAAGAATCGTTACGTTGTAGCAAAAGTTTCGGAATTTCGACCGGAATCCGAAATTTGATTGAAATAATAATAATCTTCATTTTATTATCTTTCCATTGGTACCTTTCCCAATAACAGAAGACCACTATTTCTAATTTAATTTCGCAAATAAAAAAAATGTTTGCAGTCAAATGAAGATACCAGCTTCACGTGTATTTCTTATACGTGAAAGTTATTGATACATATATTATGTGTAGACATCGGTATAAATATATTTTAATATTAATGATGATAATTATATGCATCAAATATTTTGTTTATTAAACAAATATATTCTAGTCTCTAGCTTGACCAAGTGTTTAACATAGTTGGGGTTAACGAATAAAAACCACAACGATTAAAATTAATCATTAAAAATGTAGTTAACTATTGAACTTAACCGTTACTATTAAGAAGAGTTAACTTTTAATCATAAAAATTGTAGGTTTTGTACAAGTTAATACATTAACTGATACAAAACCTACTTAAGTTAATTTTGTTCGTTAATATTTGGCAAATGTCGACCAGTTTGATTTTTTTCTTTTCTTCTTTTATTCAGACAAGAGAGGACGGATATCCGATACAAATTTCGAAATGAGGATGTTATTTAAGTTAAATGAGTTTTGAGTAAAAGTTAAATAAATTTTTCTTGAATTTGATATTTGCATTTGTTTTTTCTCTAACAACATGAAAAAATTGCTTTTAAAAGTTATTTTTTAAAGTTTCTTCATACTAACTGAAAAAGTAACTTTTAACGTAAAAGTTACTTTTCTTTAACAGTTATTTTAATCAGTTAATTTTTCAGAAAAGTACCTTTTAACTTGAATCAGATTAGTAAAAAGTAACTGATTTTAGTTAAAGTTAATCTCTGTAAAAAGTAGCTATTTGAAGTTAAAAGTTACTTTTCTGAAATAATAACTGATTTTAGTTAAAGTTAATCTCTGTAAAAATTAGCTAGTTAGGCTCTGACGTCATGACTGTTTTGTAGGCTCTGACGTCATCTCCCGTAGTCGACCATTTGTTGATTTGATTGAGATTGCGTGACTGTGTAGTCTTAGCGTGCGGACGAAACTTTAGCTATTAATATTAGCAAATATCGAAATAACTTCCAAAAGGCAAATACTATTTCACTCTCAACGCACAGCTATGCTTTATTTCGCTTCTGCTAATATGGGAGATGACGTCATACTACGAAGAACCAATGTTTGGGGGCGTTTAGACCTAGGCAATTTCGATGCTAAAACAATGCATATCAAAAGCTATTTACTAAATTAATTAGTTGGAATTATACCTTGGTATTTCGTACAAGGCATTTTGAAACCAAACACTACTCGCTATAATAAATTTCAACAAAATACCTCACGGAAGTACTCTATTATTGCTTTGATGAGTCTGAGAATATCTATTTTTAAATTCTTGTGGCGCATGAAAATGGTTGAAAATCACGGCTATAGAGGAACTATTGTGTGTTGTCTGCTTGTGATTCCGCAGTGCATCATCAGTGTGATAATGCGGTGGCAGTGCCCAACATACCCTACCGGAAATCTAGGTTTCGTAATGGATACAAAAGGAAGAAGAGGAAGTACTATTTTCAGAATTTGAAACGGATGAGGAGAAATACTGGAAGAGGTAATTATTTTGCCTTTTTAATTTTTATAACAGAATGTCTTATCAGCCCATTAAATACATCACATCCCGTCTAATTCTATCTTTTTCCATTTTCCACAATGTCTGTAATAGATCTTAGTGTATTATATACGAGTTTTGATAAAAGAATGTGCAGAATTTTCAAATTTTGCAGGTTGTACAAGTCACAATTTTTTGTTGTCATGTTGTTACTCTTCTCCCTGACGTGCTTCGACGTTGGTTGCCCTATAGTTTGTCTAATTTTTTATTGCCTGTCGCTTAGTTTACACCATGCTGTGATGTGCTCTGCAATAATTTTCTAAGGCAAGAATTGTGACAAAGAATTTGTTTCAAATTGTCCCAAAATGATGGAATAAACAGGGCTTTCCCAAAGCATTGGGGGTCCTGTGCGATGAAAGTCGGGGGCCCCCTTAACATTGCATTCCCTTATTGATATAAGTAGCGTATTTAATGGAAAAAGAAATTAATCTGCAAAATGGCTAATGATTTTGAGTCATTTACCATTGTACTAAGTACGATTGTTGTCCCAAGAGTAAGGTCTCCAAAGCATTGGGGATGGAGAGAAACTGTTCGTGTGGGTGCTGGACACACTGTCGTAGCTTCCTCCATCTCAAACAAGCATGTTTGTGCCTTGCTGAAACACTCTGTCTTGGCTTGGCAGCCGTTGATAATGAAACTCCCCTTGGATGCTACCTCCAAGTGCTACATTCATGCAGTGATTACAAGTCCAAGTTCAAAGAACTGCGGTACTGGCCGCGCACTAACTTTAACGAAGTCACCCACTAGTGGTCACACAATTGTGTGGAATTCACAGTGAAAAAATCATTCGCCTGGACTGGGATTCGAACCCAGACCCCCAGATTTCACGCCGAGTGCTCTACCAGTTAAGCTACCCAGGCTTCATCTGTCACTGTGAATTTTATGGAGGCAACCTCCCTCAACCCACCTCCTCTTGTATATATACCTTGATTTACGAATATATGTACCTGATGATGATGTAGTGCATTGAAACCCGGGTCGATTAAAACTTTATCTGTGGAAAATTGTAATATCCTAGTTCTTATTATGTTCATATTCCACAACATCTCGCCTGATTCCTCCCTTTTCATGGAGGCTTTAAGGAGCGAGATGTCTTCACAGGTACCGTGCATACAATGCCAAAGTACCCATGTGCGAATGCTAAGCGCTACTGTCCACGAGGTAAAGCCAAACTTTAAACACAAAGGTGTTTACTTAGACAAATTCGAGATAATTGAGAAAAGTAAGGTCTCAAGCTGTTCGTGAATCTGTAGCCCACTCTGTTGTAGCTTCCTCCGCTCTCAAACAAACATATTTGTGCCTTGCTGAGACACTCTGTCTTGGCTTGGCAGCCGTTGATAATGAAGCTCCCGTTGGACGCTACCGCCAAGTGTGACGTTAATGCAGTTATTCATTTTTTGAATGCAAAAGGCATTTAAACGATTGAAATTCATTAAACCAATTGATGGAATATGTATGGAGAGCCATGCATGGATGTCAAAAATGTTTGCTAGTGGTGTAGAGAATTAATAGTGGCATCATTAAGTCGATGATTATGAGGCAAGAACGTGTTATCGTACGTCTAATTTATCATCATGATTATAAGACCAGGGTGAAAAGTAACTTACAAAGTTGAATTTGAGCACCCTGGTCTTAAAAATTATTAAGACTATTTATAAATATATAATCAACAATAATACTAATAATATTGATGGAGTCGCTAAAAAAAACCTGTTGTAAAGGCGTTTACACTCTACCATGTGAAAATGCGGTCAAGTTAGAGACTTGTGTAAGATATATTTATTTTATCACTGAGAATGCTTGACATGTGTGCATAACTAGGTATATTTTTCCATCATTAATATGTTACAATATTTACTTCACACTTATTAAGACGGTTTTACATGATGAAAAATTTTGAACAAACTAATGTACGTGAGATGGTATTTTTGTCTCGACAAAATTAGAACAGGTTCTATTTCCCGTGCAGGCATTGAGAGATTTGCACAAGCGTTCATACAATTTGCCGCTGTACACGATACATTTTGCCTCATGCAAAAGTTCACGGAAGAGTTTGTGTAATCAAATGTACCGTGTAAAACATCATACTCAGTGCAAAGGATAACTCTTCTTCCAAACCGCGAAAATTCAAACAAACACAGTCTGCCAGTAAAGTCATGGCTACTGTGTTTTGGATTCGAAGGTGGTATTATTGGTAGACTTAAAGCTTGACGATAAGCTGGTGTGACATGGGCATACAAAAACTCACAGCGTCTACAGAAATGCATTACGAAAATGGCAATTATGTATAAAATAGAAGAATGTTCAACCTTTAAAATAATGTAAATATTATAGCAAATAAACAGATTTTTGTCATTTTATTTCTGTGATTAACCTCGTAGTTGATAATTTTGGGTAATAAGGCGTGTTTCCCCACAATGTATAAAAAAGGCAAGCTAGTCTGCAGGGCCCCAGTAGACGCAGGGCACCTGTCGTACTGCCCTAGGGAATAAAGTGGGCCACCAAATTGGAAATGCTAAGTGTTGCTTTAAATTCACGTTAACGTTTGAGGTTGATGCCAATCGCTTATTAAATCGTAGCGCTTCATTCAGAGGAGCTGGACATCTTGGTGCCGCGGAGTCAGCGGGTTATGCATGCCATGATGTCATAGCGCACGCTCCGAATGGAGGCCAGAGCTCCTGATAAGAAGATGGCCCAGAATATCGTTGGAAGCTGGCGAGGACCACTCCTTTCCTACCCCATCCCTTACCCTTTTCGTAGGATATAAAAGGGAAGACACTCTTGCCTCGGGGCAGTCGGCACGGTTATCGTAAGGTGACCACTCGGCGTGCGTACGCTTCGGCTGGGCTATCGCAAGGTGACCACACACATCGTTTCGCCAACTTCCCGGCTGGGTCATCGTGAGGTGACCGGTGCCTTGAGTCGTGCTAGCTGTGACCGCGCGAATCGTTTGCCAATATCCGCCACTGCCCTTCGCTGACTTCCCGGTTGGGTCATCGTCAGGTGACCGGCGATGAGCGTGCCTTTGGGGGGGTCATACTAAGTTGTGACCACGGGAATTGTCTGCCTTCCGAACCTTCTCTTCCTGTCACCCGGAACCCACCCACCTGTGCAAGTTCCTTTCCAGGCCAGGAGTTCACCCAGGCAGTTGTGAGTACAATCGGGTTGACCTGATTAACTAACTAAGTAATGTAAAATCCTCAATGAATGCTCTCATTTAAATTGACACTGTGTATTTCTGACTCGGCCTTGTCATTTAGTACGTAGAACATACCCACTATGTCGTCGACCCCTGCGACACCGGTCTGAGAACATCTGGACTTTTTCAACCTTTTCTGAAGTGTACGGAGCACTATCACATTCAGTACGAAGGACAATGGCACATGGTGGTACCTAGTTGTTGGGGGAGGGTTGGAAGTATTTGAGACGTTCGTTTGAGATGCAGGGGGTGGAGGAGGGGGGAAGGGCAGTGGAGGGAATTCTGGGAAGAAGTGATTCATGGGGTGGGACAAGGAGAGGCGATGAGCAAAGACTCTGGGATTATAATTGGGAATCTAAGGTTGGTATTTGATGGGGAAAGTGGTCATTGTATCACTAAAACAAGCATTAACGAGTGGCACAAATGTTTTCTAGAGAACTGTTAAGATGTTGTAGACGACGGATGCCTAACATGCCCCAGCACATCAACAACTGATGAAAATGTCGAAATAGGGAAGATAAATTTTCATTATAATAAAGTTTTGTACTTTTCTACACATTGTATTTTTTAAACACACTATGCGTTTCACCAATTTTATGGCATCGTCAGGTGTAGTAGTTTGTTTACATATGATATTGTTGTCGTTGTTAGATAAATAACATTTAATTTGATTTTAAAGAAACGTTTACATTAAAAAAATTACAAAAATGAAAAGGAACAAAATTGAAAAGGAGGGTAAAAAAATATGAAAAAACTCATAAAATAAACTTTCTCATTAGCACCATCCCTGGATTTCATTGTATTTGCAAGGTGGCGATCGTCAGGGAAAACCGGGAAAACCTGGAATTGTCAGGGAATTTTGGATTTCTGGAAAAGTCAGGGAAATGTCAGGGAATTCTCGTAACAGTCAGGGAGAAACTGGGATAGGAAAATTGTAGTTATTTTTCTCCCATTTCGTTTATCACTCAGTCTTTCTCGCCCTTTATTTCACCAACTAGAACTAATGTCCGTCGCTGGCGTGCATGGAATAAGC
Source organism: Pyrrhosoma nymphula (assembly GCA_963573305.1). Taxonomy (NCBI): domain Eukaryota; kingdom Metazoa; phylum Arthropoda; class Insecta; order Odonata; family Coenagrionidae; genus Pyrrhosoma; species Pyrrhosoma nymphula. Next base: position 62,466,217 of record OY754340.1, on the reverse strand, counting down.
CCCATCAATTCGTGGAATATTCAGTTATGAATCTTATTAGTTGTGAATCTTTGTTATTTAGTTGTGAATCAGACGTACAATGTATCCCTTTTGCATATCCTTATTGCGATATTTGCATGTATGTAGTGTTAAAATTCATGATCACAATGTATTACTCTCATCACAAGTAATCCGAGGCTATGTTGTTTGGAAAATTTTACCTCCGGTTTTTCTTAACTCCCGAGACTCAGGTCAAGAGATACCTGGAGCACACTAGCTCGTCGTAAATATATTGCTTTTTTTGTATTTTAGTAATAAGTGCACTTCTTGTGTTTCTTTAACTGTTTATTGGTTTTCACAGATAACTGCTTAAAAGTTATTTTTCATTATTTAAAAAAGTGCCTTTCTTGTGCTCTCTGAATAGCTTTCCAACCCCCATCACTTAAACGAAAGGTATGCAGAGCAACAGATTTTTTGTTATTTCACAGGAATTAAGTGTTTTTGCCTGTGATTAAGGCTCTCCAGCTAAGTATTCGTTGTGGATTTTCGTACATCTCTTTACGTATGCGCATTGCGGATGCAGCTTTAATGCGCTCAACTCAGATTATTTTGTCTGCTGGAGAGAGTTCCCGCGGAATTAAAACACTACAAACGCTTACCATTGGCTGCAGCTGTTTCCGTGTTGAAGGAGCGCAGAATTTTTCATATGAACGTCACTTCCGCCGCATCGATCCTCTCCGCCCGGCGGTGTGACTCCGTACGTCCCATTCGTAATCGCAGGGGTCGGAGTGACACCGCAGGCGGAACGGAAACTCCGCCTGGTGGAGTCTCACCGCCCTCTCGTTCGTAACAGCCCCCCTAGAAACCTCCTCTACAAACATACACTAATTAGCAAATAAAAAATTAACGTTTTAAGTGTGTCGAGTATTGGCAGCACAAACATTTGGCGAGTACTGTGTTATGTTGATATGCTACTAAGATACTGCTTGTTTACTGTTGCATGGACTGATATGGACTTCGATAAAGAAAGAAGTATCATAATGATTATGAGTGTATTGGAAAAACCGTTAATAAAGCTCATACACCAAATACATAATTATATGTATCAAAAATGATATAAAACAGAAATGACGATTTTAAAAGCAAACTTTAGGCTTACATTTTTTGGACTTAAGCTCAACGAATTTCCACAGCATTAAATCGCTCGCCCTTCTTCATTAAAACGCCTACCATAAACATATCCACTTTGGGTAAATTATCTTATGTGGTTTTAATAAAACCATTGCACGCCATAGTCTTTGTTTTCAATGAAAATTCTTTAAATATACGGTAGATCTTCTACAGTTATTCACTTTCTCCCTCACATCCGTCTATCGCTCAGCGAAAATGACGTCAAGCCAATCAGATTTGGTTTCGCAGCGGCGTAAAAAAATTTGAAATTTCGACTATTTTAATCTTAAATATCTCAATTAATATTGAATCAATTTTAAAACTACTTTCACTCCGCAAGCTTGTTCGAGTTTAAGTAACATATAAAGATCCGTAAACTTAAATTTAAAATTTTGGAAAATACCTAATTTTTGTATTTTTCCAAAAAACCCTGGAAAGTGCACGGCAGCCGATTTCCATTAAGGCAGAGAGAGAGAGGTTTAACCAAGACGCCTTTCCTTGTATTATGCTCGTCTCAGCGTAGCCTTGTACTCCCTGTTCATTTCATACTCTTTTCGTAGCTGTGCGCCCACTTTCTTGAGTGTATGAGGTACATACAAGATTCTTAGAGCTCGTCTCGCCTTCTTTGAGACTATGGCTGCTATAGTTGAGCCGTTTCTAATGAAATTTTAGTCAGATGCCCCATTAGTTCCTTTTCTAAATACTTCCCTCCAGTCTCTTATTAGGGATTTCATGATCTGATGTATAAAGTTTGAATGGGTATTCCACCAGGTAATAGGCATCATATTTGCCATATAGCCTGAATCTAGTTTATTACGTTCAAATGCACCTGACTCAATATTTTGTTGTCAGTTTACCATTTTTGTTTATTTGTTGGTTGAAATAAAACCTGTAATATTCCACATTCTTTGTATATTCTATTTTTTGGTTCTACTCAAAGTAGCACCGAAATTTATCGTATTCAATGTTGGCAAAATATGTCGATTTTATTGGAAATTCATTAAAAATATGTTAGAAACAATGTGAAACAAGACCCTGGAAAATGCAAACATTTGCCTGGAAAACCTGGAAAACTCATGGAAAAAAGAAATTGAGATTCACCGGACACCCTGCTTGAGCTATCATTGGAGCTATCCCTTAAAAATGATGGAAAAAATGATCGTGTGATTCAGGCTTAACGAATTATGCATATGGTGCTTCCTTTTTCCTCTATTTGTATACTTTACGATGGGCAAAGGCCTAGCCACGTTTAAACACCGGTTCCCATCAGAACACCGAAGTTAAGCAACGTTGGGCCCGGACGGTGGTTGGATGGGTGACCCTCCTCCACACCTCAACCAGGCATGGATGGAGAGATGATACTCCCTCCATACCTAAACCGGCAGGCCGGAGAGGCCAGGCCAAACCGGGCCGGATGGAGGAAGGACATCCTCTATACTTGGTACTGGGGTGAGGCAGGGGGAGGCCAATCCTCCATACCTCTACCGAAGTGCTCTTGTCCCCTGTCTGCAAGTGGCAGACAGGCATGGGGTTGGCACAATGGACCAAGAAAGGTCTAAGTGCCCGGGCTCCTGACGAAGGCCCCCCCAACAACAATCTAATCTAATCTAATACTTTACGATACATATATTTCCGGTATGGTACCTTGGGCAGTGCCACAGCGTTATTACACTGGTGATAGACTGTGGAAACACAAGCAGACACTCACACACGTTTCCTCTATAGCTGTGGTTTTCAACCATTTCCACGTCCCACACTGCTTTAAAAAATAAATGTTTTCGTACTTTTTAGAGTAATAGTTCACTTAGTTTGAGCGAGATGTCTCCATAGTCATATTGGAGGCTATATTTTGAATTTTATTTTTTAATTTCAGAGCTTGTAAGAAGTGTGAAGTGAAGAATATTGTAACATATTAATGGTGCCAAAATATAAATATGTATAGAGACGGGCCACTCTGATTATTACCTCTGTAATTTTTGTAATTCACCGCGTGCCTTGAAAATTACCGTAATTGTCTAGATAATTCACCTAGATTAGACTAGATACCGTATAAACGCGTGTAAGAGGTGCACCCCTCTTTTTATGTGTTGAAGTTGAAGAAAAAATTTTGAGTTTTTTTCCTAACTGCGAACTTTCGGCCATTTTCAAAGCCTTGCGCTTGCAATATTCTCTTACAATTTACGCGGCATTTTTCATAGGCATATATAGACCCCGGAGGTAAGTATTCACTTGGATCTGAGGTTTCCGCGGCATTTCTCCATATTGGTAACGGCTTTCGGGCGTTCCTCTACAAGACAACGCGGAGGAACGCCCGCGTGCCCGAACGCCGCGTCACACTTTATGCCACTATTTACCGAGTCCAAATGACTCATGCACAGAGAAAAGACAACTGGTTTTCCCCCGCAGGTAATGCCTGTAGTAGACTCCCTCGCGCGCCTTGCGGATAGCCCTGTGACTGGGCAACAGCGCGCGCCTCTCCCTTTCTCTTCCGTGCATGCTCCTGGCAGTTGAACGCGCTCTTTTTCCAAAATAAATGTTAATTGATATTTATTAACCAACGAATTCCTTAACGATTTTATAAGTGGATTCATGATGATGAACTCGAGAGCTTGAAGTCCAAACGGCGGTTTTCAGGGATGCGCGGAACGGAAAATGACGGATCCGTGCATTTGCACTTATAACTAAAATACTAATGCATTAAATAATATGAAACTTCATATAACTGTTATGAAAGATCTTTGCTACAATATTTGAAAAGGAAATTTCGATATCTTGATCCGTGTTGTTATTACGAAGCCGTAAATGCGATGCATCCGTCCAGTACCCGGGAAAATGCGCTAAAATTCTGTTTTTAAGCACACACTGAAATCGATATAAACGGTAAAATTTTTTGTACACCATCAATAAACGCAGAAATAAACAAGCTTTAATTTGATGTACTTCATTTTAAAATCGATTGAGCCATCTATGAGATATTAGTCTTCAAACTTGGGTGACGGAATTTTGCAATGGACAGATTCGTGTAAGAGGTGCACCCTCATTTTCGGCTGCGATTTCTGGGAAAAAAGGTGCGCCTCTTACACGAGTTTATACGGTAAATATATTGGTGGAGTTCCTACAAGGAGGACCTGGGGCACTTAGACCTAATGGTCCTTTGTGCTAACCACCGTGTCTGTATTCACCCATAGAGTCTGATGTAATTTACTGTACGGGTGAGTCACCTGTACGGGAGATTTGCTACACCTATACATGCCAAAGAATGGAAATTTCGCTTGAAAAAATAAATGAAAATTTAAGCCTGAAAAACCTGGAAAAGTGCTGAAATTTCATAATCTCCGGTGTGTGGTAATCCTGATTTATTTCCCTGTTAACTTTTTCAGCTGATGAAGCATCGCCATGCATGGAAACAAGTGAAAGTTCTCCTCCCGATGCGAAGGTCATGGATCCACCTGAAGCCGGGAGCCAAGTTGCAGAGTCAACCACGATGGTCTCGAAGGAAGATATGCCGGAACCACCTAGTTTGCCTGAACAACGTGGTGAGAAGTTAATCGGTACGGTGGTGTCGGAGAACCCAGGGGGCCCCCCAACCATCCGTTCTCTCGTTATGTAACAATATAATATAGTTAATAATGAGAAACTCAAAATCACTTTCAACTTGAAGCATAGCAATTACACACAACAAAGGCTTAATTCTGTCGGCGCAGAAAGTACGCGACCCTGAGTTTGAGACTAAATATCTCTAAAATGGCTGAGCAAATATTTATTAAATTGACATCATCGTTTGGCTTGTTTCCAGTAGCGAAGCGTGATGTTTTAGCCTAGTCATCGCAGAAGCAGGGTGGGCCGACTGACGCGAAACATGGTCATTACCCCTCTGAAAACACATATCGAAGGCTATTTTTAGCCTTAAAGGTACAGAGTTAGTATTCCTACTAGTGATACTCTTGCAAATAATTTGTTTAAATATAACTAAATAAAAACTGATTTTTAAATGTAATCCAGGTTAAATGCCGTGGCGAACGCCGGTGAAATTGATACAATGTGTTGAAATTATAATATGAAGTGCCATACATACTTTACTTTGGTCGAAGAGAAGTCTTCTTTCGTACACAGAAGAGCGCTGCGGCTAGTGGAAGGTGGGACTTGCATTACAACAGGGACATTGTTACAGACATTTAGTACATTTGGCGAAAAATTAGTAATTGCAGTACATGTGCATAGGTAATACATTAAAAAACTAAAATAAACTGGCGTAAAATTGAAATCATTATTAGCATAAAGAAATTAAAGTTATCAAATCTCCTAATTTTTGACACTATTACCCATAATACTCACAATTTTTTTTTTTTACGATTAAATTTTTTTTTTTTTTATTATTACACACTTTACATCTTAAAATACATGATCTTATCCCATTTTTTACAACTAATGACACAAAAAAAATAAATCAAAATTACATCATCATTACATCATCATGTTGTATTGCAATCACATGGAAAAAAAAATAAATATGGAGAAATAAAAATAATAATATTGCAGTTAAGGTCCTGCTAAGCCAAAGAGGCTTGTCAGCAGGTGCCTTTTGTTAAAAAAATTTTTTTTTTTTTTGCTGTGTTACAATTAAAAATCATTTTGGCGGAAGGGGACATTTTTTAAATAACCCATTGCAGTCAACCTGTCAAATTTACCGAATAAAATACATAGATATGAATCGGCACAAAGAATTATAAATGTAAAACAAAAGAACAACACGAACACTCAACCTATCATGCCGAAACAAAACCAAACGTGTTACAAGTTTCAAAACTCCATTCCCTCCACGCGATTCTGGCGAGAGTTGCCGAGCGGAGCCGATAGTAGCCGAATGAGCAACGGATGCGACAGAGCTAGAGATGACATGCCGTGCTTATCACGATAGCCGTCGCCAGTGGAGGGGATGGGCGCGGGAAGCGGTACTGCCGCCGAATCATTCTCTGAGCAGAGAGAATCTATTGCTGGAAGTTGATGCTTCTACGAAAGTTCTTCGACAAATTATGGTACAAGTACCTTTGTATATGACATTTTTCTACCAGAGCACTACTGTTCAACTGCTCTAGTAGTTTTCTGTTCTTCTTTAAAACTTAAAAGTTCTTAATTTTTACATTCTGGGGTAGTCTTCGGCGCATCCATAGATGACCACACCCCTCGCCACTGCTTGTTTCATTCCACGTTAAGCAATCACAAGAAAACTTTTTAAAATCTATAATAAAGAGTTGGTTTCTTGGGATAAAAGGAAAAAAAAGAGCCCATGTACTGGCCCGCGAGAAGCTAAGTCCGAATTTTGGGGATAACTATGCAAATACTGTTGACTCGATGGCAGTCAAACTTAAACACCTTATTTCTCAATCTTCTGTTAGTGCTTCAGTAAAATTTAAAAGCTCTAACTTTATTTGTTTAAATGTTGACTTTATTTTTGCGGAACAACTTTATCTCCATTTTCATGGCATGTAGCAAGATTTGTGTAACACCATTGGCTTTGCCAAGCGATAGTTTAATACCAAACTATGAATTTCACAAGTTAGGAAACCAACAATAAAGAGTCTTCAGATTTTGCACTGAACGAAGTTTGGCCAAAAATTATTCTCCATATTCCTCCGAATCAACTGTATTCTTGAGAGCACAGACTCAGTTACGGAGTGATTTTGGACTAACGTATTTTTTTATTTCCGTAAATTTTGACTAACGTACATTTCGACTTACGCTGGGGACTGCTAGGGGACTGACTGTAGTTAAGCATAAATTCAGCCATACTACCTACCATCCGACGATAAGTTAATAAGTTGATAAAAATCTTGGGAGTAACTTAAATGTTACGTAAGACTTTCTCAGACCTGCGTAAGACCCCACTACGTAAGACAACGTAAGAAAAGCTCAAGTCCCCTAATTCCCCAAAATGTCTTACATAGGCCCCTTACCAAGAAATATTTCAAAAAAAAGTTCTTTGTATTATTCTAAGGAAGTATAATAAATTCAAATAAATGCAATATATTCCACATTAACCCTTTCGCGCCGAATGCCGCGCATATGCGGCGAGAATTTTCTTTGCAAACGAACGAAAGCCTCATATATGCGGCGTCAATTTTCCGACGCAAATGAACGAATGCCGCGTATATGCGGCGCGGGGTGGAGGAAAGTGACCGCCGCGGAAACAATAGACCCAGGTTTGTGGTCGCCCCTCGGGTCCCAACTTAGCTCGAGCCCAGGGCCTTCCTCGGCCGCTCGGATCGACCCTTTCCTTACCTCTCACGCGGTCAAGTATAGCTTTTTGCAGTGTTTTTTCTAAAAAATTATTTGTTGCTTACTTTCGAAATCTAAAGTTAGAAATGAATTCTTCTTTTTTTGCTTACCACATTGAAATTTTAAACGAAATTCTAGCGTTAATATCAACGGAGTTACAGAACGGCAATCGACCATCGGCAATCCGTCAATATGAACATTAGAACTCCGTTTAAAATTTCTGCACGCTCAGAAAAAAACAAGGAATTTATTTTTAATCTAAAAAAATCGATGCAAGCAACAAATATATGTTTATATAAAACACTGCATTTTCAGTCAGATGACCGTGGAATCGCGCTGTGAAGGTGTCTTTAATCCTCCTTGGGTCTGGGACAGCGGCCGAGAAAAGGGATGGGCGTCCCGCTGAGTTGGGTCACAAAACGGTAAGGGATCAGACCCCTGCCTTCCATCGATGCGAGAGAGCTTCGTACAGGGGAGTGCAGAAATTTTTCAAGAGGCTCGTAACGTGGAAGAATTTCCCTCCACGAGGCTTCGGCGCGAAAGGGTTAAGGTAGTTATAGTGATTATTCAGTTTTTTTTAAAAAACCTTCCATATATCCTTCTCATTAGTCGGATTTTGTTTATCAACGAACTTGGCCGAGATGTTCAACTCTTAATTTCATTTTGTGCATCATCCTGGAAGAAATGTGTGCGATATTATCGCAGTTATCGTGACTATTTAAATGAGATATGTGGAGGCCTAACTATGGGAAAGACTTCAATAGTTTTCCTTTCTTCGAAATCTCTTTAAAAGGTACTCAAAGTGTTAAAATACACGCCAAAGAATGGTAATTTAACCCTAAAATCTTTGCCTGAATACAGGCAGTCCTCGACTTTCGTACACAATGCGTTCTTGAAGACGTGTACGAAAGTCGAATGTACAAAAGTCGAACAATAGAGTCCCATACTAATTAGGGGTTACGTTCCCGAAGAGTTAAATATACATAGTAAAACCTCATATCAATTGTAAGAAAATTTTATTTTTAATACGATAGTTTAAAAATACAATAATTATATTTCAAACAATACGTCATTACTCTAAAAACTCCGCAGTCTTGATAAACGGTTCTAAAAGAATATCGTTGTGTACTGAGTAAACATACGCATTACTAATTTTCCCCAAGCAGAAATTAACATTTCACTGATAATGTCCACTATATCACTATAAAGACACAAAACAAGTAGCGTCACGACATTTAATTTTTGTAACCTTAAACTCGATGTCATTGAATTTGTTACAATTAAAGAAACGACAAAATTTTGCAATTTCCTAAACTGGACAAAAGAAAAACGAAAATAGAATGATGTTTCCTAGGTACATGCCGTACACAACTATGTGAATTTCGCATTGCACTTCCCAGCATTTCGTACATGGTCTATAATTTTACCTTTCCCCTTTACTATTGTACACACAGTTGAACGGCTTAAGTTCAATGATCGTCCAATTGCAGCAAAAGATCCTCCCAGTTCAGCACGTCTAATAATTCTCAACTTTTACTCGACAGTATTAAGTTTATGCAACCTACGCGTATTTTCGTTGGTCTCAGTCACATCATCATATTTACGTTTTTCACTCAACCTTATCATACGACATTAATTAAATTCAGTAAATAAACAAGTTATACCTTGCTCTAAGTTAACACTGCCCACAGTCGCGTATACTAGCGAGCGACAACGCCAGATGAAACAGTTGAATGCCGGGATGCGCCATCGCAGGAAATTCAAAAATATTGTTCGACTAATGTCTGAAAGTCCGAATTTGGTGTCCGATAGTCAAGTAAAAGGTATCAATTTGGAGCGTACGAAAGTTGGAATTGTACGAAAGTCGAGTGTACGAAAGTCGCCTGTAAACTGGAGTCCTCGAATTTCATAATCTCTGGTGTGTGGTAATCCTAATTTATTTACATGTTCATTTTTTCAGATGATGAAGCATCACCATATAAATGCATGGAAACAAGCGATCGTTCTCCCCTCGATGCGAAGGTCGTGGAATCACCTGAAGCCGGGAGCCAAGTCGCAGAGTCAACCACGACGGCCTCGAAGGAAGATATGCCGGAACTGCCGAGTTTGCCCGAACAACGCGATGAGACTTTCATCGGTACAGTGGTGAAGGAGAACCAAGAGGGCCCCCCAACCATCTGTGCCCTCGTCATGAGTGGGATCGGGGGTTACGTCTGCATCACCTCGTCACAAGTTGGGGTCGAGGCTCCCGGTGGTGTCGCAGAGGAACACAACGGTAGACTGGGTGGAGTGTCTAGCTCTCACGGCACGGCCTCCCTCCAACCGCCGGTGGAGCTTTCGAAGGAAGCCCCCAATGACAATTACATCGAACTCCTGGGGAAGAGCGCGAATGGCGATTGGAAGAAGCATCGCGTGTTTCAGTGTGATCAGTGCGGGAGGAAGTTCAACAAGAAGATTGCGGTGCTGGAACACTTAAGGGAGCACCGTGGAGGGCTCCGTTGTGCCGTGTGCTACATGCAATGCGGAAGTGTCACTGGACTGAAGCTTCACGTATTACGCAAACATTCCAGCAAGCACCGTGCACCGAAAGCGGCTGGGTCGGAGGGGGGTGGGGGTGATGGTTGGGAGGATGGAGTCGTGACGCGTGGTGCGGTGTCCAAGTGGCTGGAGGATCACTACTCGAACGATTTGTACAGGTGTGACGATTGCCCCAAGAGTTACAAGAGCAAAGAGCGCCTCTCCGAGCACGTGGTGGTGCACACAAAGTACTCGCCGCACTTCTGCGAAGTGTGTTCTCGTACCTTCCCGTCGCCTTACATACTGAGAAATCACAAAGTGATCCACAGCACGGGGAAGCCTTTCGTGTGCAGCAAGTGTCCGATGGCTTTCAAACGGCTGCGCGCCCTGCAGAAGCACCACAGCGGCGTGCACATGCGTGAGCGTCCCTACGCGTGCGACGTGTGCGGCAAGCGCTTCACCACCAAGTCGGGCCTCAGGACGCACGTCACGGTGCACACGAGCGAAAAGCCGTACGCGTGCGATCAGTGCCCCAAGTCGTTCGGTCAGAAGTTTCAGCTCAGGAGTCACATGTCGGTCCACACGGGCATCAAGCCATTCACCTGCGACATCTGCTCCAAGTCGTACACTTTGAAGCACTACTTGAGGGACCACATGAAGAAACACACGGGCGTGTGCATCTTTTGTTGTCGGTGGTGCAAGGAGACTTTCTCGAAGAAAACGGAGCTCTCGAAACACATGAATACCGTGCACAAGGACTCGGTCCGTGCGGCGTCTGACGTCAAGAAAACCAACCTTGAAACAGAGTCATATGAAACCACATGAAGTAGGCACGCGTCGTTCGTTGGCATATTAGGGTAGGTGAGGCTGTATTATGCCCTTAAAAACAGAATTGGTTGTATTTTTACCAACTTTTTAAATCCTATTTTATCCTTTATATATGCAACGGGAGATAGTGAGTGCATATATTTTTTATCTAGCTTATTCCTCTTCATTACATCGTTATTTTTATTGAATGTTTTTTTTATTCTGGTAATATAGGTCCGTATAAATGGAAAAGGTTTGCAACAGAGAAATAAGATATTTTATCAATTAATGGACCTTTATCTTCTGAAGAAAAAAGATATGGGTCCATATACAGCGGACTCTCGTTAGCACGTTCTTGAAGGGACCTGGGATTCTGAACATGGTAACCAGGAGAACGTGCAAAACAGGGTAGGTATTCTGTGAAAAGTCAAATACGTATTAGTTGGTTGCATAGCTTTAAGAGGAATGTCATCCTGCCGCTCATTTTAGCTCATGCCGTAGATAACTGGTGATCATTTATTGTAAAAATAGATAATTTTCCACCTATTCCTCCTCCCAAGAAAATACATACGATACCTAACGCTGATGCGTACTCAATTATTAATGACGACAATTTTGTCATCATTAATAATCAAACAGCACGTTTAGTTTACAGATGCTGCTTTTGCAAAGTTCAGCCGCAAAGTTAGCGAAGCCACGTAGCGATATTTTTCTCTTCGCACTTCCAATGAAATAATTAGGTCTGAGGACAGATGAATCCGCGGCACAAATGCCCGCTTCTCACTTAATAGCGCTTTATGTTTGTGTTGATCGTAGTAAATTACAATGGTTGCACCGAAAATGCTATATTTGTGTTTACCATGATGAACATTTTAATTTCATGAACAAATATTATGTTACCATTATAAGGATTGTCAGAACTCTTTGAAAACATGAACAAATTGAGCTCCCGGCTCAAAAACATTGTCTTTCCCGTGTGTAATGGTGTAAACCTGAATACTTGTAACAAAACAAAAATGGAACTTCCACCGTGTTCTCCACAAATGTTGCAAACAAAAATGCATAATTTAATGGAAATACATGTAAACTTATGGGGGCTGGAAGAATCTGTACGAGGTGCTTTGTTTTTATCATCTTGAGCCCCAATTCTTTGATAGTATAGTCCATTTTTATTTAAGTATTCTTTCATCGACTTTGTGACTGCTGACGAACTGTCGCCATCGCTTCTACTGTTTTTGTGGATGTTGGAGGATATTTGGGCTCTGCTTCGTCTTTCCCGGTGTCTTCTTCCTTTCTGTTCATAAATGTCATCTATTGACATCGATCTACTGATAAAAATACACGATAATGAGATTCATCGACTTTTTCAATTACATTTAAGAAGATGAAAGATTATGTTTGGAATAGTAATTATTCATTTATTACGTGATTATCTCCATAAATAATGCTTCATTTTTAGTAGTCACAATTTCCAACAACCAACCTGCAGACTTCGATATCGGTGTCACAGGCGACGCACTCGTCGAAGGTCATACCCTCCCCTTCTCCGAACAGCTGATCCCAGCCCTCAAGGACGTGCTCATGTGATGCCTCATCACTCAGCGACGTGGAATCGTCCAAATTTGTGCTGCAATGAAATCCAGAGGTCCAAAAGCTATTTCACATGCTCTTGGTTTTGACGGAGTCGCAGGCATGCTTCACAAAATGCATCGCTTTCAGGATTTTTACTTTTCTTCTTGACTCATGAAGGCTGGCCAACCTCTCATTGACAAGTAGTTTCCTGTACTTATGCTTCATGGACTGTATGATGCCTTGATCGAGGGGCTGAAGAACACTCTTGCAAATTGGAACATTTTTAAAAAATGCAGTGTCTTGGATGTGCTGTGCAGTTATCAATAAGCAACAAAATTTTACGATTTTATCCACCCATCTCTGCATCCAGTGCTCGCAGGAACGTTTTGAAAATCGTGGTGGCCATGCAGGCATTAGAGTTGCAATCATACGTCCCAAGGTAATGTTTGAAGCATCTGGGATGTTTATATCTCCCGATCACGTACAGAGTCAGTTTTTCCGTTCCAATTTCACTGCAACATAGGACCGTCAGCCTCTCCTTACTCATTTTAACTCCATGGCCCTTAGGTATCTCCTCTAAATACCAGTGTTTTATCAGGAAGCAAATTAAAAAATAAACCCGTCTCATCGGCATTAAAAATGTTATCCGGGCTGTAGTTTTTGATGATGACATCGATGATGATCACATGCGCTGTTTCTCACGCAGTTTTGATTCCATAGGCGACAGCCGCGACAGCGATAAAACAAAGGAATATCGCGATAAAATGCGCTGCTTGTGGGGGCCTTGCCAAGCGTTGAATAGGTGATTCTAATGTTTGAGATTGCTTTTTTCTTACTTCATAAACATTTTTTTAAACCACAATATGACTATCAAATTAGTATTTTAAGCGATAATGATTTTTTTAATGCGAGAAGTACACCTCTTGAGATTTATTCATCATCTGATTAGTCTAAGAGGTGGTTTCTTCCCTCGGAAATATTTGGCTTGGTCCTCCTCCAACAGTGCTAAAGAGGTAACCAAAACGTGCTAACCGTAGTTATTTACATGCACTGTGATGCGTACCTGAGGAAATAAACGTCCAAATGAGGAAAATGTGCTATTAAGGAACGTCCTAACGAGAGTCCGTTGTACATAAACTAGAGTCCTGCTAATCCGAAAACCAATAATCCTAAAGTTCGGTTATGTGAAATTGAACTTTCAAAACATTGAACTGTTCGTATGGTACAAGCAAACAATATTTTACTATAGAAATTTTACAATACATATTTTAATGCACTGAAATTATTGAAGATTGTGTTATACAATACCGTACAAAGTATGCACGTAAATGTATTCAATAGTGTATCAATACATAATATGAAGTGATTTGAATGGATTTTAACTGCAATAGTTGTAAAGTGTCCGGTTCCAATTGGTTTGGATTAGCAGGACTCTACAGAATTACGCTTAACACTTGTAGATGTATGGCAAAATGCAAGGAAAACGTGCTATTAAGTCCTAACAAGAGTCCGCTGTAAATGCAAAAGATTTGCAAAAGAGAAAATATTGCATCAATTAATCTCCAGAAGAAAAATAAATCTTGTTTTATTCTTTATTGATGGTAATGCATTCTAGATTTTCTTATGATACCTTCCATTTGCTATTTTAACGTATTGTGGATGCACAAGGCGTATGTTTTTTATTATTTGCATGTGTTAAAAATGATATAAAGTGTCATATATTATGCTATTACTTCTGAAAACCTGATGTTTGTACAAATTATTTTTTTTAAATAATTTGTGTCATAATTTCCATGCAAGTTCATATGCTCCACTGTTTGCCATTTTATATCTATTTTTTCAAGTTGTCCAAGTAAAGAAAGAATATAAAACCAATTGAATTTAGAGATTTAAAGGAAATTGGAATGAATCTAATATATGTTATTGTTTAAATGTTATTTGGATAGAATAAATTTTATCTATCAACATGATTACATTGCCTTCTCCAATATCTGCTTCGAAAGTGTTGCTTGATATATATATATAAGGGGTTGTGCATAAACTGCGTTACTGTTTTCGGTGATATTTTTACCCACCTTCGTTGACAACCGTAGTGTTTTCCCAACACCTTCCCCCCTTTCCCCCTCCCCCCACCCCTGACATGTAACGTTGTCTCTACAAACGAAACTTTCAATTCAAAACTATTTTCTCAATTATTATGAGTGAGTTTATTTTTAGGGATAGGTTTAAATAAGACAAAGTAGACGAATTATATATGTATATCACAACTATCTAATCTTAAATGGAACAAGTAATATTAATTTTTAAATTCTAAAAATCAACTGTGAATCACTGCGCAAGGTGCTGTACTTTATGTGCTCTCCCCTCGTACCAATATTTCCCCTTTTTACCAATATTTCATATTACGTTAGTTGTAGTGATTTTTCCGTTTTACGAAAAACCTTCATCATTTCCACCCCCTCTTGTTTTGTTTTTTTGTTTGTTAAACTATCTTGTGCAAGATTTTTCGAGGTATGTTCAAAAAAGAATGGGAATTTACGTTTTTCTTAAAGAATATTTATTTATTAATCAGTATCAGTTTGGTCCCCTTCAAATTAATCCCCCTTAGATACATAATACACTTGTGCCAGTGGTTTTTCCAATCTTGGAAGCACTTCTGGAACTCACTTTTCGGTATAGAGTTTGGCTCCTTCAGTGATTCTGTTTTTATCTCATCAATGGTGGCAAAACGTCATCCTTTCATGGTTCTCTTCAGCCTCGGGAATAGAAAGAAGTCATAGGGGGCCATGTCCCACGAATACGGTGGCTGAGGCAAAATAACGCTTTGTTTTTTTTACCAAAATATCACGAATAAGCATTGAGGTGTGAGTTTTCATTAGTTAGCATTATTGTGGTGCAATTTCCACGAGTTGTTTTGCCACAATGTTGGGCGTTTTCATCGGATTTCATGCCCAGCGACATGTATTTTTCCCAACACCCCCCACCCCTGACATGTAGCACTGTCTCTACAAACGAAACTTTCAATTCAAAAATATTTACTCAATAATTATGAGTGAGTTTATTTTTAAGAATAGGTTGAAATAAGACAACTAAAATAGCCGAACTAGATATATAACAGAACTATCAAATCCCAATTGGAACAAATGATATTTTTTTTTTAATTATAAAGGTCAACCATGAATCATGGCGCAAGGTGCTGTGCTCATCTACTTTAAGTTCCCTCTCCCCTACCCACATGTCTGACTGCACTGCCTTGAAAAGGGTTTTCGTCACGAGGTCGCAATTCAACCCACGAGAAGGTTAAAATGTAAGCAATACCATGGTATGAAGACTTGCAACATTGTAAAGAGGCAATGGTTCAGTTCAGATTGAGATCTTGCCAGAGCGACTCCCGACTGACCATTCAATGCGATTCCTGCCCATAGGATCTTTTTATTATTTCAAATTAAATTTTTGGCTCGTTTTCCTGCGTCCCATCAGCTGCCCCGGCTGATCTTGAATAAGCGAGTTACATTTAAAGAACCTCTTCTAAAGTTTGACCACAATATCAACTCTAACGTAGAAGAACCTCGTTCGTTGTTGGTAGGCCTTGTATAAGCCTCACACGCCAACCAACACCCTAAAGAGAATTTTTTTGTGGTTTTACCGATTTTTTAATTTGTACACTTTTTTTAATTATTATATATTAACCCATTGCAGAACTACTTTTCGAGCAATTTGCCTAAAAAATAAGCAGTATACGTATTACAGTTGTGTGCTCCAGAGGGGAATATTTTGAAAAAATAGGACTTTGTAACTCCTAGATTTCGTGGAAAAACTAATAGGTGTGCAGTTGGTTTATTTTCTCAACTATTTTATAAAATATAAAATCAATTACTCTCCGCAATAGTTTTTACAGAATAGCAGAAAAAAACCTGTAAACCTTACGGCGTGAAAAAATGAGTCAAGTTTAAGAGACTTATGTAGCTTATATTTATTTTATTACTGAGGCTTTTGTTCATGATATGTAATACTACATTTTTGCGACATTATTAATACAATATGTACTTAATGCTTCCTACGTATGGTTAAGTTAAAAAATAAAGTTCGAATATGGTCTCCAATATGACTAGGCAACTATCTCGGTCTAACTACCTTTCTAAAATAAAATAACTAATCATGTCAAGGAAATTTTTATGATGAAGAAAACATGTGAAGGGATCGACAGGGAAAACCTGGAATTGTGAGGGAATTTAGAATTACTGCAAAAGTAAGGGGAATTCTCTTAACAGTCGGGGAGAAACTGGGGTAGGAAATTCTCTCGTTATTTTTCTACCATTATGTTTATCGGCCAGTATTTCCCACCCCTTATTTCACCAAAACATTTCACCAACTATAACTAATACTTAACTAAATATTTGCTTTTACTTTGCTGACATTTTCTTTTATTCTCTCGTTTTGAAGTTGGAAAATGCATATGAACACAAGATGAGACCCTTGCACAAATTTTAGCCATACAAAGTACGTAGCTATACATTTTATAAGGGGCGCCGACTCATTAACATTAACCATGGTTAACATTATCTGCAGTTTACTAAACTTTACAAATTTTGGTGATGCAATATAGGTGGATGGGTTTGTACAAAGTATGACAATTGACAATATACACATTTATTTATACGTTTTTTTGGGACCCGACGTAATTGTTACGCCAGAACACGGGGCGGAGGGGGCAGGGGCATTCGCCCATCCTGCCCCTCCCCCTGGCTATGCTACTGGTCGAGATTATCCCCTCCCACGGACCGAGAAAGGGTACATACCTACGGGGCGTCCCGAAAAGAAGTATTTCATTACACACACCGAACCTTTTAGGTCTGCTTATTAAGGATAGCTATGCGGCAACGCCGTATCAACACGTCGTTCGCTTGCGTGGGAAAATTTACGCCGTTTTAAAAACTTCGTTCGTAGCCATAGTTGGGAAAGTCACATGAAAAAAAGTAACTGATTACAGTGAATCTCTGTAAAAAGTAACTATTTAGTAATAGTTACTTTTCTGAAATAGTAACTGATTAAATTTAATGTTAATATCTACAAAAGTAACTTGTTACAATTAAAAGTTACTTTTCTGAAAAAGTAACTGAGTAAAGATAAAGTTAATCTCTGTAAAAAGTAACTAGTTAAAAGTTACTTTTCTGAAATAGTAACTGATGAAATTTAATGTTAATATCTGTAAAAAGTAACTTGTTAAACTTAAAAGTTACTTTTCTGAAAAAGTAACTGATTAAAGTTAAAGTTAATCTCTGTAAAAAGCAACTAGTTAAAGTTTGAAGTTACTTTTGTGAAGAAGTAACTGATGAAAGTTAAATTTTAAAAAGTAACTTTTCCGTTACTTTTTCAGTTACTTTGAAGAAACTTTTAAAAGATGTGACTTTCAAAAGCTATTTTTCGCAATTGGGATAAAGTTAATTCAAACTTCAAATTAAAGAAACAATTATTTAACTATTACTTGAGCGTGGTTTCGTGTTTTCTCGTCCGGGAGTGGATTATTTATTTAATTAATTATTTTCTGCTGTTTGGTCTTATGCTCGGGTGAAAGTTTCAAATCGATTATATAAATCTTGATGAGACTCTTATGACTGGGACACACAGGAAATTCCACGATGTATTTCAGATTCTGATCAGCTGACAGTGTGCGGAATTGAAATAATTAACGAATCCTTAATTAATTAATTAATTGTTATAAAATGTAGCTATTATTGCATTGTCATTCACTTCTGAGCTATGGTTAAAATTACAAGTCTCTACAAGCACATCAGGAAATATGTTAATTAATTAATTGTTAATTAATTAATTGTTATAAAATGTAGCTAGAATTGCATTGTCATCCACTTCTGAGCTATGGTTAAAATTACAAGTCTCTACAAGCACATCAGGAAATATGTTAATTAATTAATTGTTAATTAATTAATTGTTATAAAATGTAGCTAGAATTGCATTGTCATCCACTTCTGAGCTATGGTTTAAATTACAAGTCCCTACTAGCACATCAGGAAATACTTTAATTAATTAATTGTTGATTTATTAGTCAATTAATTGTTATAATAGATAGCTAACATTTCATTGTCATCCGCTTCTGAGCTATGGTTAAAATTACAAACCTCTACTAGCACATCAGGAAATATGTTAGTTAATTAAACATTTAATTGTTATAATAGATAACTATTATTCCATTGTCATCCACTTCTGAGCTAATTTTAAAATTACAAGTCCCTACTAGTACATCAGGAAATACGTTAATTAATTAATTGTTGATTTATTAGTCAGTTAATTGTTATAATAGATAGCTAACATTTCATTGTCATCCACTTATGAGCTATGGTTAAAATTTCAAGCCTCTATCTGATCGGTAAGTTATTTTAAACTCTGTTGCAATATTTCACATTCGGACAGACAGACAGACATGACGGAAACTGAACTAATAAAAACGTGTTAAAAAACGCATTTTTTTAAATCTTACGTGAGATAAGGGGGGAAGGAGGGGGTCGAAAATTTAACAAAATTGCCTCACGTAATTAATGGACTGCTTGTATATTTCCTCGAAAATTCCGCGCGAAAATTCCTCGTAAAATATTTTGATATAATTGGAAAGATGGGAGTTTATTTTAATCTTTAAAAAATAAGATTAAAATCGTGGAAATTTTTCGGTGAAGTGATATTTCGCTGATTAACGAAAAAATAACCTTTTGACGAAAAGTTCTCTGTTGAGGCAGACACGTGCGTATAAAAGCCTTTTCCCACGTCACAGAGATAGGTACGCAGCCACAGATTGCGGTATTTTCGAGTGTTTTGTTTTCCTGGTGCTTTCCTCGGAACTATATAGAGTTTTTTTTGTTTTTACCGGATGCGTGGTTCACCACTGAGGTATTTCTAGAGTCGCGTGTATATCGGAAAGAAAGGAGATATCGAAAGATTTGTTCTTTCCGGGTGTTGCCTTGGCATTGACATCCTTTTCATTGACATTGGCAGGGCATTGACATCTACGTTATACCCTGAGAATCGCCAAATGGTTTTAATGGCGGGGGGTGTTAAGTTATACCAGCCGCGTTTAAGATGTAAAGGAGAATGCTATATGCCTATCTATTATCCATCTATATAAATAAAAATTTAAATATTCGTTCGTTAAAAAAACCTTAAATCTCCGAAAGTTTTTCACCGATTGTTTTGAAATTTTAACACAAAGTTGCATTTGAATGCTCGCGTATTTTTATAGTAAAGTGGAATTATTAGGGGTTGTTTTTACTCCATTATTGTTGACTTTTATATTTCCATATGAAATGCATTGAATTCTTTATTTGAGTTTTTAAATTACTTGCACTCAAGATATTGGATGAAATTTTGTATCATAGAACGCATAAAAGAATGCAGTAATTAATTCTATCATACAATTTTCTCATACGCTTCGTTTTTGTCCAATTACTGCGTTTTTATCCCTAAATTCATCAATTTTTCTTCCTTTTCAACAATACAAAATTTCCTTGGCAACCAGGCGTGAATATCCATTTAAATACTAATTTCATGAATGGCTATTCAACCTGCAGCATTTTTAAGGCCAGTTTCAGTGACTAATTTGACAGTTGTAGTCAAACGACTACAGTTCCCAGTTCGTCTTGCCTTCTCAATGACCATCAACAAGGCAAAAGGTCAATCGCTTCAAGTGTGTGTGGATTAAATCTGGAATATCCATGCTTTTCACGTGGTCAATTATATGTTTGCATTCTCACGAGTGGGACAGCCGAAAAACGTATTTATTTTTGCAGAGAGCGGAAAGACCAACTATATAGTATATTCCAAAGCACTTGAAAAAAATATTTTCAACTTTAATTTAATACACAAAAAATTATCGCCTTTCATTTATTTTGTACATGTAAATGTGTCTGATCTATCCTCATATATGTGTAAATTTTTGATCTATCCTCGAAATACAAGTCTTACATAAAAAATAGGCGCTTACTTTACAAGGCAGCATTCAGGTACAAGTTAATTACGGCAGAACTTCCCACATTATATATATATATAAATATATATGCTCAATCATACGAAAAATGACGCTCAAAGGCGCGAATAAATTCATACATTCATAGGAAAATGGAAATGGATAGGTACATTCGTCCTTTTATGTGTACCTATCCATTTCCATTTTCCTATGAATGTATGAATTTATATATATATATATATATATATATATATACACCACATCTTTATACGAACAGCTGTCTACGCTATGTCTGTCCATGTCACCTCTTGCGAAGTATTTAATCAATTGTCTTGACGACGTAAAAAAATCTGAAAATGCGGAAATTTCGAATATCTTCAATACTTTTAATTATATGGAAGGTAAAATATTTTTAAAAAAATACGAGGTTTTGCCCGATTCGTCATAGTTTTTATTTTATAAAAAATTAATAAAAAAATGCTCGTGCTTTTAAATCATATATACCCGTTTTCATCTGAGGATTGCACTTTTGAATGTGAAACGGAGGTGACAAGTAGAAAAAGTGTACCTATTTCTGAAGTGTGTTTTCAGTGGATTTTTCAGCTTTTATTCCGTTCACTTATTGTGTATGTACGTGGGATGAACTAATTCTTGTAATTACTCATCTGTTAAGGAAATGTATTTCTCTCTTATTTTATCTTCCCTGTAGTATCTTGAGATGTAGTGTGGCTTTAAAATTATATCCTCCGTGTCTGAAACTGAAAAACATCTGTTCAGAATTTCTCAAGCAATATAAGGGCCGAATTTATAGTCGTTACCCAGCAGGCCCCTTCGTCAAAAACTCTATTTATTATTACTTATTTATTTGTTTATAATATAGTTTCAAAACAAAACTAAATCATCTAAATAAGGCTGGAAAATGTTGGAAGGAGTTTCCAGTTTTTTTTTTAAGGTTTATAAATAATTAAGTAAGTACCTGCTCCCGATTTGAAATTTTCTTCTAAGTTTGATTTTTATGATTTATAACTCATGCTCAAATGTGTTCATTATATGCATTATGCTCATTGTATGATGTAGAATAAAGCATATAAAAATAAGAAGAATTTCGTAAAACATAATGGAATAAAACTCACAGTAATTCAGTGAGTATACACGAAAATCTATTATTTCTTGTTAAATAGAGATTGAAATATTGTAAATAGAAAAAAGAAGTAGTAAAATAGATAAATCGGCGACGGAACTGGATCTATTGTGTAATATCAATGAAGAAAGTGCATAAACTATGCTCATTATGCTATACTGCCAGATAAAAACTATATTTTATCATAAATTATGCTCATGCTCGTAAGGAATGCTCGTTATATGCATTACGTGCTCTATTCGTAGATATTTTACTTCGCCTGACGACTTTATGTTTACGTCTGACGACTACGACATCGTAGACTTTTGTAGACGTTGGTTGAGATGACTTCCGCAATAAGTGTAAAAAAAAATATATTTTTTACTTTTAGTATCTACCTAAAAATGTAATTTTTTAAATATATATTAGGAGAGCAATAAAAAAATTATATTTTAATTTTTAGTACCCTTGAATGTAAGCGTGGTTTTAAAAAAAATGTATTTTTTTACATATTATAATTTTATAATACTTTTTAGTCTTCATATTAATTGTGCAACGGTTTTTTTATAATGTAACTTATTGACATTTCTTACGTGGTTATCAGCACTCATGCTTGTTTAGCAGCCATCGCATTCCTCCACATGTCTCTCTTCTATCTGCTAATCTTTTCATTTCGGCATCATCGGATGTGTAGCCGACGTCTTGTATTGTTTGCCTGATATATGTCTGTCTTGGTCGGCATATATATAATTTTTCCCCTCTAATGGTACCCCCTCTATCGTATGGTCCTGTAAGCCAGTCTTCGTTCCTTAGGACGTGTCCAAGACATTCATTATCTCCTCCTCCGTTTCAGACACTCCCAAACTGTAGGATTTCCTTGAATTATTTGAAATACCTCATCCTTGGAGATCATATCTGTCCAACGAATTTTCAAGAGACTCCTATTACACCATTACATCCAAATGCTTCAAGTCTCTTTCCCAATCGTCTCAAGTTTCTGAACAATACATTAGGACACTCCACACGAACACTTTGAGGAATCATTTCCTGAGGTTTAGACTAATATTGCTTGTTGTTAATAACCTCTACTTCTTGTTGAACGCTACTTTGGCAATATTCATTATTTCTCGTTTTCTCCTTACATCAGCTGTTATTCTACCGCCTAGATATGTAAATTCTTGGACACTTTCCAGTTGCAAACACCATGAAAGGAAACCTTTGTATTAGCATCTTAGGTTTTCCCCAACTCTTGAGTATCTTCGTCTTCGTTTAGTTCAGTTTCAGATTAACAACAGTTCAGTTATCTTAGCCGTGTTCCAAGCTTTGGAGCTGTGTAGCCAAATCACGGGAAGCTTATACAATGTATAAAATTTTTGAAATATCTGGGTCGTGCGGCATTATCCAACTACAAGTGGATTTTCCATATCTCCCTCCATGTTTCCGCAAATATTGGTTTCCTCTTTGGAGTGACGTATGTCTGAATGATTAAGAAAGCCCTCAATACCTTTGAGTCTCGAGGTTGCCAGGGAGTTGTTGATTGAGATTGTTGAATTGAGAAAGGAATGAGAAGTTCTCGAGCCATTTTATGTAAAGCTGAGAAAGAAAATAAAGATAAGAAATACGAGAAATTGCAAGTAGTGGTCTGAAATTTAATTCAACCGCTGCTATACGACAAATTGGCGACCGTGACAGGACATTGCGCAAGGAATACGCGCTCGAAGGACGATGAAGATCGCGGACATGAAGATCGCCCGGCTGAGGACGGCGCTAACACAGCGGGGACTCCACCACCACTTATTTCACCTTTTTGTTGGTTTTTAGCGAGAGATAGATCCCATAGTCATAGAGGAGATCATATATTCAAATTTTATTACTTTTATTTCAGCGTCTGTAAGAAGTATGAAATACATATTGTAATATTAATGGCGCAAAGATATAGTTATATATGCCCACAACTCTCAGTAATTAAATAAATATAAGCTACATATAAGTCTCTAACTTGACTCATCTTTTCCCGCCGTACGGCTGAAAAACCTTCAAAATAGCAGGTTTTATATTTGTGATTCTGTAAAAATTACTGTGATGAGTAATAATAGATTATATTTTATAAAATAGTTGAGAAGACATGCATTCTACACACCGTTAGTTTTTTTAACGAAATCTAAGTGTTATAAATTCCTATTTCCTTTTCAATATATTCTCCTACTGGAGCGCGCAGCCATAATCTATCCCAAGTATAAAACAGTTTATATATTTACAGGCAAACAGCTCGAAAAGTAGTTATAGGCAAAGGGGTTGATATTTATTGATATATTATTGGAAAGATGATAGTTTTTTCTTTTAAAATGAGGCCAAATTCATCTAATTCTAGGTGAAGTGGTTTTTCGCTCAAACTATCTTAAGAAACAAAGTTTTATTTGGCACCGTACGTTAAAAATAAACCGCGAATGGTAGTTTTTAATCGAATATTTAATTTTCAATTTCTAACTGGAAACTATAGTCTACTGCCATTTGCCTATCCGCACATAGTGTTCCACACAGTATTATGACGAACTCGATAACTTTCTCGACAGTCATAAGATGCTTTAAACTCTGTAGCAATTCTGAAAATCTTTTTGAAGCAATCTACGTGTTATAAATTCCTATTTCCTTCAAAACATTCTCCTACTCTGGAGCACACAGCCATAATCTATCCCATCTGTATAAAACAGTTTATATATTTACAGGCAAACAGCTCGAAAAGTAGTTACAGGCAAATGGGGTTGATATTTATTGATATATTATTGGAAAGATGATAGCTTTTTCTTTTAAAATGAGGCCAAATTCATCTAATTCTAGGTGAAGTGGTTTTTCGCTCAAACTATCTTAAGAAACAAAGTTTTATTTGGCACCGTACGTTAAAAATAAACCGCGAATGGTAGTTTTTAATCGAATATTTAATTTTCAATTTCTAACTGGAAACTATAGTCTACTGCCATTTGCCTATCCGCACATAGTGTTCCACACAGTATTATGACGAACTCGATAACTTTCTCGACAGTCATAAGATGCTTTAAACTCTGTAGCAATTCTGAAAATCTTTTTGAAGCAATCTACGTGTTATAAATTCCTATTTCCTTCAATACATTCTCCTACTCTGGAGCACACAGCCATAATCTATCCCATCTGTATAAAACAGTTTATATATTTACAGGCAAACAGCTCGAAAAGTAGTTATAGGCAAAGGGGTTGATATTTATTGATATATTATTGGAAAGATGATAGTTTTTTCTTTTAAAATGAGGCCAAATTCATCTAATTCTAGGTGAAGTGGTTTTTCGCTCAAACTATCTTAAGAAACAAAGTTTTATTTGGCACCGTACGTTAAAAATAAACCGCGAATGGTAGTTTTTAATCGAATATTTAATTTTCAATTTCTAACTGGAAACTATAGTCTACTGCCATTTGCCTATCCGCACATAGTGTTCCACACAGTATTATGACGAACTCGATAACTTTCTCGACAGTCATAAGATGCTTTAAACTCTGTAGCAATTCTGAAAATCTTTTTGAAGCAATCTACGTGTTATAAATTCCTATTTCCTTCAAAACATTCTCCTACTCTGGAGCACACAGCCATAATCTATCCCATCTGTATAAAACAGTTTATATATTTACAGGCAAACAGCTCGAAAAGTAGTTACAGGCAAATGGGGTTGATATTTATTGATATATTATTGGAAAGATGATAGCTTTTTCTTTTAAAATGAGGCCAAATTCATCTAATTCTAGGTGAAGTGGTTTTTCGCTCAAACTATCTTAAGAAACAAAGTTTTATTTGGCACCGTACGTTAAAAATAAACCGCGAATGGTAGTTTTTAATCGAATATTTAATTTTCAATTTCTAACTGGAAACTATAGTCTACTGCCATTTGCCTATCCGCACATAGTGTTCCACACAGTATTATGACGAACTCGATAACTTTCTCGACAGTCATAAGATGCTTTAAACTCTGTAGCAATTCTGAAAATCTTTTTGAAGCAATCTACGTGTTATAAATTCCTATTTCCTTCAATACATTCTCCTACTCTGGAGCACACAGCCATAATCTATCCCATCTGTATAAAACAGTTTATATATTTACAGGCAAACAGCTCGAAAAGTAGTTATAGGCAAAGGGGTTGATATTTATTGATATATTATTGGAAAGATGAGAGTTTTTTCTTTTAAAATGAGGCCAAATTCATCTAATTCTAGGTGAAGTGGTTTTTCGCTCAAACTATCTTAAGAAACAAAGTTTTATTTGGCACCGTACGTTAAAAATAAACCGCGAATGGTAGTTTTTAATCGAATATTTAATTTTCAATTTCTAACTGGAAACTATAGTCTACTGCCATTTGCCTATCCGCACATAGTGTTCCACACAGTATTATGACGAACTCGATAACTTTCTCGACAGTCATAAGATGCTTTAAACTCTGTAGCAATTCTGAAAATCTTTTTGAAGCAATCTACGTGTTATAAATTCCTATTTCCTTCAAAACATTCTCCTACTCTGGAGCACACAGCCATAATCTATCCCATCTGTATAAAACAGTTTATATATTTACAGGCAAACAGCTCGAAAAGTAGTTATAGGCAAAGGGGTTGATATTTATTGATATATTATTGGAAAGATGAGAGTTTTTTCTTTTAAAATGAGGCCAAATTCATCTAATTCTAGGTGAAGTGGTTTTTCGCTCAAACTATCTTAAGAAACAAAGTTTTATTTGGCACCGTACGTTAAAAATAAACCGCGAATGGTAGTTTTTAATCGAATATTTAATTTTCAATTTCTAACTGGAAACTATAGTCTACTGCCATTTGCCTATCCGCACATAGTGTTCCACACAGTATTATGACGAACTCGATAACTTTCTCGACAGTCATAAGATGCTTTAAACTCTGTAGCAATTCTGAAAATCTTTTTGAAGCAATCTACGTGTTATAAATTCCTATTTCCTTCAAAACATTCTCCTACTCTGGAGCACACAGCCATAATCTATCCCATCTGTATAAAACAGTTTATATATTTACAGGCAAACAGCTCGAAAAGTAGTTACAGGCAAATGGGGTTGATATTTATTGATATATTATTGGAAAGATGATAGCTTTTTCTTTTAAAATGAGGCCAAATTCATCTAATTCTAGGTGAAGTGGTTTTTCGCTCAAACTATCTTAAGAAACAAAGTTTTATTTGGCACCGTACGTTAAAAATAAACCGCGAATGGTAGTTTTTAATCGAATATTTAATTTTCAATTTCTAACTGGAAACTATAGTCTACTGCCATTTGCCTATCCGCACATAGTGTTCCACACAGTATTATGACGAACTCGATAACTTTCTCGACAGTCATAAGATGCTTTAAACTCTGTAGCAATTCTGAAAATCTTTTTGAAGCAATCTACGTGTTATAAATTCCTATTTCCTTCAATACATTCTCCTACTCTGGAGCACACAGCCATAATCTATCCCATCTGTATAAAACAGTTTATATATTTACAGGCAAACAGCTCGAAAAGTAGTTATAGGCAAAGGGGTTGATATTTATTGATATATTATTGGAAAGATGAGAGTTTTTTCTTTTAAAATGAGGCCAAATTCATCTAATTCTAGGTGAAGTGGTTTTTCGCTCAAACTATCTTAAGAAACAAAGTTTTATTTGGCACCGTACGTTAAAAATAAACCGCGAATGGTAGTTTTTAATCGAATATTTAATTTTCAATTTCTAACTGGAAACTATAGTCTACTGCCATTTGCCTATCCGCACATAGTGTTCCACACAGTATTATGACGAACTCGATAACTTTCTCGACAGTCATAAGATGCTTTAAACTCTGTAGCAATTCTGAAAATCTTTTTGAAGCAATCTACGTGTTATAAATTCCTATTTCCTTCAAAACATTCTCCTACTCTGGAGCACACAGCCATAATCTATCCCATCTGTATAAAACAGTTTATATATTTACAGGCAAACAGCTCGAAAAGTAGTTATAGGCAAAGGGGTTGATATTTATTGATATATTATTGGAAAGATGAGAGTTTTTTCTTTTAAAATGAGGCCAAATTCATCTAATTCTAGGTGAAGTGGTTTTTCGCTCAAACTATCTTAAGAAACAAAGTTTTATTTGGCACCGTACGTTAAAAATAAACCGCGAATGGTAGTTTTTAATCGAATATTTAATTTTCAATTTCTAACTGGAAACTATAGTCTACTGCCATTTGCCTATCCGCACATAGTGTTCCACACAGTATTATGACGAACTCGATAACTTTCTCGACAGTCATAAGATGCTTTAAACTCTGTAGCAATTCTGAAAATCTTTTTGAAGCAATCTACGTGTTATAAATTCCTATTTCCTTCAAAACATTCTCCTACTCTGGAGCACACAGCCATAATCTATCCCATCTGTATAAAACAGTTTATATATTTACAGGCAAACAGCTCGAAAAGTAGTTACAGGCAAAGGGGTTGATATTTATTGATATATTATTGGAAAGATGATAGTTTTTTCTTTTAAAATGAGGCCAAATTCATCGAATTCTAGGTGAAGTGGTTTTTCGCTCAAACTATCTTAAGAAACAAAGTTTTATTTGGCATCGCACGTTAAAAATATACCGCGAATGGTAGTTTTTAATCGAATATTTAATTTTCAATTTCCAAATGGAAACTATAGTTTTCTGCCATTTGCCTATCCGCACATAGTGTTCCACACAGTATTATGACGAACTCGATAACTTTCTAGACATCCAATTTCAATTTCCCTAATTTCACAACAAACAATTCCGCTTGCGCTATTGGAACATTGGTCCCGATAGTGGTATGTTTTTTTATCTCGTCTGAACTAACCACTCTCAAATTAATTCGTTCAATTCTTCGATCCCAGTTTTTCTTATCTTTATTTTAGAGTTCAAATTTAGAGGAAAAATATTTAAGTGCCTTGAAATGTATTCTTACTAACTCGCAAATATTGTATGCTTGAACCAATATCTGAAATTAGCCGATTAGAATTGTCCGATATTTATGGAAGATCTTTCGGCTTGATGATTGAATGTGAAAGGATGAAATGTTAAAATAAAGTGAAAGACAGTCAATTTTTCTGAAAACATGTTTAATTACCAAATGATTCACAATTTTGCGTTCATTATTCATTAAAATGTTTACTATAAACCACACGAATGGCACTTCGAAGTATTTTTAAAAAAACATATCGAAATTTAAGTCACAGTTGATTAATGTTAATTTATTTAACAAACATTTTCCTATTTCGAGATCGAAGAGAAAAGTGACAGTGTAAAATAAAGTAATATTTCAGTACAATTGGGGATGATTTCTTTTCCAATATGAATGAATGATTAAGTTCATCATAAGAATCATTGCGATGTGAATGAAATCATTTTTTTTTTTTTTTTTTTTTGAGGTATAAAACTTGAATTTATTTTGAATTATTACACACTTTACATCTTAAAATACATGATCTTATCCCATTTTTTACAACTAATGACACCAAAAAAAAATAAATCAAAATTACATCATCATTACATCATCATGTTGTATTGCAATCACATGGAAAAAAAAATAAATATGGAGAAATAAAAATAATAATATTGCAGTTGAGGTCCTGCTAAGCCAAAGCGGCTTGTCAGCAGGTGCCTTTTGTTAAAAAAAATATTTTTTTTTTGCTGTGCAGCGCTCTGGACAATTTCGGAGCTCAACAATGCTAGCCTATGAGCCACTCTTTCAGTGACTTTTTTAAAACAGATATGCTATTAATATCCTTCATTGACATAGGCAATTCGTTCAACAACACAGGGACTACATGTGCAAGAGATCTCTTGCCATGGAGGTTAAAATACTTAGGTACAGTCAACCTATTTATTCGACGCAGTTGCATGTCAGTATTAATCACACGTTGCTTTATTAATTTGCTGTCAAAAAAGTTGTCACAAATTAACACATAATTATACAATTCTTTTAATGGTAACAAACACTGATTCTTATATACTTCTCTCACATCGTTTTCCTTGACCATCAAATGGGCAACCATTTTATTTTGTAAAGTAATAACCTTATTCAGCAAGGTGGAGTTTGTGCTACCCCAAATCGTCAAACCATAACGTATTACGGCCTCGTTGTAATACGTTGGTGTTAGCGTAAATGTATTCACGCTAACACCAACCTTTAGCATATTCAGCGCGTAGCACTTATTTACTCTTCAACGTTCATATCATATTCCTTAAGTTAATATGAGCGAAAAATCACTTCACCTAGAATTTGATGAATTTGAACTCATTTTTAAAAGAAAAAACTCATCTTTCCAATGATATATCAATAAATATATCAACCCCTTTGCCGAACTAATTTTGGTGCAATTTACCTATTAAATATAAGATGTTTTACAGATGGGATAGATTATGGCTCTGTGCGCTCCAGAGTAGGAGAATATATTAATCAAATTAGGAACTTCTAGCACTTAGATTTATTTAAAAAACTAACGGAGTGTAGATTGCATGTTTTCTCAACTATTTATAAAAAATAATCCATTACTAAGCATAATAATTATTACAGAATCGCATATAAAAAAACCTGTTGTTTTTAATGGGTTTGCAGCCGTACGGCGGGAAAAAATGAGTCAAGTTAGAGACTTATGTAGCTTTATTTATTTCATTACTGAGATTTTTGGGCCTAACTATAACTATATCTTTGCGCCATTAATATATTACAATATTTATGTCATACTTCTTACAGACGTTGAAATAAAATAAATAAAATTTGAATATGGTCTCCATTATGACTAGTAGGGAACTATATCTCCCGCTATAAACCAACTTAAGTAAATCATAATTTCGATGAGTTGGCTATGATGGCAATTTTGTCGTGTAAAGTCAATGCGTTTCTTTTATAAATATTACTCTCGTATATTGATCCACTTAACACCACTAGAGGTATTCACTGAAATGGACACCAGGAAATGAACTTATTCGCGAAGAGTGCGAATTTACGTGACTCAATAAAGGGGAAAAGGTCTGGGAGAGGGGAAAAGGGGAAAGGCTTGTGTAGGCACGTTGATTGGCTTGGTTTACTGGTAGGGTGTGAATGACAGTTGGCCTATGAAGAACGGACGTATTGACACACCATCCTGGCACGCGAGGACGAAACCCTACAACCCTAATTTAATGTATTACATTTTAAATGTCTTTATCCTAACATGACGCAATCCGGATCACATTGTCTGCTCGCAGCGCTGCCTGTTGCAATTCTTTGCAACCTTTGCAAAAAACATTTTTAGCATTTATTGTGAGAAGAAATACTAATAATTTAAATTTAAAAGAATCGATGTTCAATGAATTAAAACACGAAAAAGTACAAAATAAATATCTATATATTGGACACAAACGTATTTTGATGATAATACATAAATTAATAATCAGATATATCAATTAGATAATCAGTTATAGCTATTACTTAATTTATTCTATACGTTTGTGTATTGTTCACAGATATGTATGCTTGAATATAATAAATGTTTTTTTTTTAGTTTTTTTTACACATTATTTATGTTGCCGTTCTGCCATTTTTTCTCTTTTGCTAGTGTGAAGAATTCCATTTTTGAATTTTTAACACAATTTTACTTACCATCCTGATGCGACACAAACACAGCTTCAGCTCATGACAATGTTTAAGTAATTGAATGCACAAATTGGTCCTTCGACGAATTATTCGTGGTTATTTTTTTCAGTAAACGTTTGTAAAAAAAACTGATCGAACTGATTTTTTCACCAGATTTTTGCAGTCACTACGAGCTATTGCAACACTGTGCATATATACGATGACGGATGACGCCGAGATGAAATGGCGCTAGCCGTTGACTTGATCATTGGACGGCAGGCTCGGTCATCGGTTGACGTCAACCGTTGCGTCGCCAAGCGTCAAGCGTTTTATTCGCTTAGCGATTCCTTCAATTTGTTCATCAATACTACATGTAAATTGTATGGTGGCGCTTCGATCACTTTACCCGACGATTAAGCTATGCTAATACGATAACTTCGGACCTATCGTGGGGAGCACATATAAGAAATATTTGTGGCAGAGCTCTGAAGAAGCTAGGATTCGTCAAGCGTATTGTGGGAAGATTTTCGGATGAAAAAGTAAAACAGAGATGTGCTATTATTTCGCACTCGTCCGGCCACACCTTGAATATATGCAGCGAGCATAAGGGATCCGGTGCAGAAAGACTTAGTCCGGGAACTTAATAAAATACAAAGGAAAGCTGCGCGATTCGTCAAAAACTGCTACGGGCGTACAGACAGCGTTACACAGATGTTTAAACTAATTAGACTGGGAGCCACTAGAGACTCGGAGGCTGCGCGCTAGGCTTAGCGATTGCTTGAGCAATTGAGAATAGATATATCTTTAAGAGCGACACGAAGAACTTCATATTAGAACCCCACTATATTTCCAGGTCGGACAGAAACGATAAATTAAGAGAGATATTTTGCCGAACGAAAAGGTATGGGAATTCGTTTTCCCCCCGAACAATAAGGGACTTTAATAAATTCAAGGCGTAATTTCATTGGAGCGTTTCCTTATTAAATATGTAAACGGCTGGTGTCCTAACACCCCCCGCCACACGCCTATTGAGGCGGCTTGCGGGGTAGTATTTAGATGTAATACAAAGTATAATACAATAGTATTAAGCTAGGATTTTCAACAAATTACTGTAGAAGTTGAGGCAAGCTTCGCTTGCCGGAAATTCCTGGTCATGAACAACTTAGAATACTAAAGACTTATAACCTCGCTGCCTACAGTAATGGTTAAGTATTTTCTGTCACATTAAGTGGTTGCACCCGCATGGTTTTATTTTTAGTCACAAATAATCACATTCTATCTGTTGTAGATCAGTTGTGACATCTTAAAAAATATTCACTACTTTTTTAGTACATTTTTTAACAAAACCATGATTTAAAAAAGTTTTTTACGTATTTTATTTAACTATAATTTTCTGCATGAGATACTTATGAATCCTACGTTTAAAGCGTCTGTAATTTTTTAATAATTTCTGCATGTTAGAACTGTAATTAACAGCATCGTAGCTTTGGCACCTTAGCATGACTGAAATCCAACTATTGGCCCCAAGGACGCATGAGTATAGTGGTAGCGAAAAATGGTTGAATTTACGCAGGAGACACTTTTCTGGTGGACGGTAGACTCGGTCATCGTTTGACGTCAACCGTTGCGTCGTCAAGCGTTTTGTTGTAAAATGTAAATTGTATGGTGGCGCTTCGATCACTTTACCCGACGAATAAACTATGTTATATTACGATATGTCAATGACATTTGACATTAGTCGACGAGGGAGTTAGAAAACGTCTTTAAAATAGATCACTCTATCATATACACGTTCTTACCTTAGCCCTTGAGTTCATCCATAAGTGTGAATTCGATTATACTACGAAACCATCTACGGAAACATTGAACATTTTTAACGTCAACCTACTACGAAAAAATCTATTTTAATAGTGATATATACAGGGTTTTTCATGGAGGAAAGTGCAAAACTTCTGGAGGAGGTTGGGTTTAGTAATTTTAAGCATCATTTGTCTTCTAAAGATGGGGTCGCAACTCCTTAGTTACCGAGCTATGGCAACGCAAACATTTTGTCACAAGCATTCTGCAGTCACCGTGAAAATACCCTCAAAAGCAGTCCCTCTCCAGCAATTACCCTCCAGCAATACTTACAAGGAAAAAATGGTTTCAATTGTACTTTAAGTTTGTATCTGTCTATTTCTGACAAAATTTTACGAATATAGCTCACATTTTCTAAAATGGTAACTATGAAATTGTCAACATTTTTCTTCTCAAAAAAAGATTATTTTTAGAATATTTTTTTTTATTTTGAGATTTACGAAAATGTTTACAGAGTCATAAAAATTGGAAAATTTAATTTTATTATCATAACTGGTAAAATTATTTTCATGTCTTAATTTTTAGCGAAGATATGGCACCTTAAACGGTACCGTTACATGTGCACATTTTTCGACGCCTCTTTTCCATGCATGGAACTGATATTGGTTTACCGATAAAGACAATTACCTTCACAAATCTAAGCTTAATTACTTATTGTAAAACGTTTTGAAAAGAATAACCGACCAATGAAACTCAAATTTAGGTGTTTTTGTGAACCAGATCAAGCGGCAACAAAGAAATCGAGGGGATATTATCTCCATGGATTAATTGTCGATCACTGGCGCTGAGATTCATTGTTTATGAAGCTTTTACAACTTATAACATCTTCTAAGGATATTTAATTAATTGCATGTCTTATTTATAGGCGAACTATCGATGTGATATGAGATTAAGACAATAGGCATCACATCGGAATCAATTATAATTTTTTAAAGAATTAATAAATGTAAATTAGTATCCTTACATTTGGTTAAAAAAAATAATAAGGGTTGAGAATAAGAGTTTAGAAAAAAAGGAGTCCGCCCCCCCCCCCACCCTTGTATCCACCCTAATTAAGTAATACTTGAATGGCCCTAAGTACATCAGTATAAATTGTTTCTTTAACAATTTAACCTAATCTATTATTTAGTGCGTCTTGGTGAACCTTCACCTCGTGACAAGTGTTTTTGCAGGTATTTTACCTATGAAATAAATGTCCTAGATTTATAATTAGGCCAGTTAAACACAGGGAATAGAACACAGACACTTACCCACACGAAAACCAACTGCGCCAGGTTCTAAAGGGCAATTCTTATAGACGAAAACATATAAGAAAACGTTTTAAACTCATGAGCACTGTTTGTCAATTGTTTAAACAATAAAAACAGTGAAAAATAAAACTATATCACGTTTTTTCAATGTATTTTTGCTTCTACAATTAAAAGTATTAAATATATTGAAAAATATACAATGAAAAATGTGTAAAGAATTACAAATACTTAAAGAGGAGCCCATATAGAGAGTTTCATTGGTACATTTACTTTCGAGAAAAATGGCGAAAATAAAAAATACAATTTTTATAAAAATTCATAGCTTGTACATTTTTATGTAGTAGAATTAAAAACATAAAAAAGAGCCCTTGTAAAGCTTGATTGATCCTTTATTTTTAAATGAATATTTGAAGAAAAAAAGTTTTATTATTGTTTTTGCAATTTTTATCTTAAAAAAATGTATCAATCAATCTCTGTTATAAGTTTTTTGTAGGTTTTTTAATTCTCTACAACTTTGCTATTGAACATTTTCCAATACCTTGAATACTTTTCATTGTGGAAGCGAAAAAACATTTTTTTAGTTTGATCAATCTTTAATCAGTTAGTTTTTCAGAAAAGTGACTTTTAATTTCAACTTGTTACTTTTTACAGAGATTAACTTTAATCAGTTATTTTTTGTTGCTAACTTTCCCAACAATGCTAGTGACATTTCCAAAAATGACGTATCTCCTAAGCTCTCCTAAGTCGGGCGGAAAATATATAAAATAAAGAATAAATAATAAAAAAAGAGTAAATAAAAATATGTATTTTATTTACTCTTTCCGTTAAATAATTTGACGCATGAGGAAACCAAGAAGCTTTATATTTTGTGACGAACAGAAAAAACTATATTTTTATTTTTTTAATAACAATATAGAGCGTGGTGAAAAGCATCAACGCTTTAATTTTCCGAGTGGTGGAAAAATTAATTTTGTTTTTACTTTTTCGTACAATTAATAAGATTTTTTTTTAAAAAGAGTATTTTTTATTTCATTTCATTATTTTCTAATTTTTAGTCTTTATATTAATTGTGCAACGGTTCTTTTGAAATTTAAATTATTAGTATTTATTCTCACTATTAAAGCTAAATTCGACTAACGCCATCTATTGGCTGAAGACTTTTTCATACAAGATGTAGAAAAATATTTAATTTTAGTAGGTTAACTTGGTATTTAGTGAATTGAATGACTGATTCATGTATTTTCATGGAGAGTATAAGTAAGTGTGCCAAATTTCAGTTCGATTGAACATTTAGAAGTGGGAATTAGATTTAAATTACAAGATCCCATCCAGACAAAACAACAAAGAAACAGATGAAGTTAGAATGAGCGTTGCAAAAAATGAACAAATATGTTTTGGATCAAGTACTATTTTTCCGTTGAAAACGTCGCGGTAGGAACTCCTTAAATTTATGTTTCCTCGATCGAATGAAAAACCTCAGCTTACCACAGTAGTATGGAGATTACGAACCCATGCCCTCCTGAGTGGGGATACAGTTCTCCGAAGTGTTCACCACAGTAAAAGGGCTGTCTTATCTGTATCCCCCAAACCACCACAACACTCGAACGAAGCAAGTTCCGTAACGGAGAAATGTTTGATTGTCTCGAGGGTGTCCGTGAGAAAGTATTATTGTTCCTGCAATCTCTTCCTCTTGGATGACCGCACTCCTTTTGCGATATAAGAAGGCGACGCATTGCGACCTCCCTCTTCACTTCGAAAAAGCCTCAGTCGGGAATAAGCAGGAGAGACACAAAAGTACGGGAAGAAGCAGAAGTAATAGTAGTGTGAACTAAGTAGCTCGATCATTCAAACCCGTCTGTCAGCCAACGATCATCCAACAAGACCAACTGAACTGCGCTCAAGGACTGCGAGAGACTGTTGTTGTTCTACTACTACCTCACAAGGTATGCGCTGTTGCCATTTATAATTATTACTTACTTACTTACTTACTTAATCCCAGGGCTATCTATATCTTAGATTTAAAAAGGAGCCCAAACAGGGAGTTTCATTGGTACATTTACTTTCGAGAAAAATGGCGAAAATAAAAAATCAATTTTTTAAAACTCATAGCTTGTACATTTTTATGTAGTAGAATAAAAACTTAAAAAAGAGCCCCTGTGGAGCTTGATTGGTGAATTTTTTTAAATTAATATTTGAAGAAAAAAAAATTATTATTGTTTTCGCTATTTTTATCAACAAAAAATGTATCAATCAATCTCTGTTAGAAGTTTTTTTGTAGTTTTTTTAATTCTCTACAACTTTGCTATTGAAAATTTTCCAATACCTTAAATACTTTTCATTTCGGAAGCGAAAAAACATTTTTTTAGTTTGATCAAACGTTTTTAAATGTTTTCTTGATCGATCTTCTGCCTTTCTTCCTCCTTCATATTTTCTAGTACGTCCTTCTTACACTTGGTCCCACCATCTCAGACGTGGTCTTCTTCTTTCTTCAAGCAATCCCCTGCAGAACCACCTTCAGCAGACATTCCATCCTCTTTTCCTCAGAATAAATAATATGTCCAGTCAACCTGATTCTTATGAACTTCTTCTTGTTATGTCTGGATGTTTCTTATAGATCATTCATTTTTCTACTGCGATTTCTTTTCCATTATCCTTCTTCGTATAGGTTTTCCGTAATATCTTATTCTCGAGTACCATGTCAGTTTCTTCTATATAATTTGAGAAATTAAAGTATTTGAATGTTTGATTAAAACTCTCCTGGACGCTATACGCCTTTTCTTGGTAAGAAATGCTTGGATTAAATTTAATATTTCAAATGCTTGCTTGAGATTTTCCTGAGCAATGTACGCATTTTACGAAATAAAATTAAACTTTAAGACAGTATTTGTCCATTTTTCCCACTATTTCAACGATTTAAAAGCTTTGCATTTTCTCTATTGTCCTTTATCGTACATGGGATTTTCCGCAATATATTATCATCGAGTACTATATCAGTTTTTTCCATATATTTGGAGAAGTTAAAGTATTTTAATGCTTGCTTAAGACTTTCCTGCACGCTATACGTATTTTTTCGAATGAAAATTTTATTTTTAAAAGACATTAAAATGTCCATCTTTGGTCACTATTCGAGCGATCTACGTTTTCATATTTCATTTACTTGTTTTAATAACTATTTTTCCAGCTAGACTTCTCTCATAGGTCATTAGTCTTCTAGTCTGTATGCATTACTAAATATAGCATTCGTCTATCTCTATCTCTAAAGCTAGGATTCCTTTGTTGCTCATACTGACTTTTTAAAATTAATTTTACTAATGTTTTGAGTTCGGAATGATTGGTCTGAAATGGTTGGAGAATATTATATATATATTTAAATGTATTCTTACGATTATCCTGCTCGCAAAAAACGCTTTTAACGAAAGAAAAAATTAATTTTCAAGACTGAATTTTTATATACATTTCCCACTATTTAATCGACATATATATTTTCATTTTTCATTGACTATAGTCCTAATTATTATTTTTCCTGTCAATTTTATGTCAATTTACAATTCCTAACAATGGTACCCTTCTTCTGATCTGTATACATAACTGAGCAGAGAATTCGTCTTATTGTTTAAAACCATAAGAGACTATTTGAATTGCTTTAAAGTTCTCGAGGAATTTGGATGATTTAAGGGCTTCTAATGGGTTTTATTATGTCTGGTTAACGCTAACCAGAAGATGATACACCCTTTAACATTACCTGCATGTGGCTGAAAGTACTGGTTACCTATCAGTCTGGTCTTATACAGAAGCTAAGCAGAACTTTCAGCCACATCAAGGTAAAGTTATAGGCTGTATTATCTTCTGGTTAGCGCTAACAAGACATAATAAAACCGGCCCTAAATGTCTTGACACTTAACCGTCGCCAAAAATATGTAAGTTACAACGATAATTGTTTCAAAAATGGTTGTCGCGACTAATTAAGATTCTAAATTTCATTCCGTTAACAAAAACATCGAATTCAGTGCTGAGATTT
The DNA here is from genome assembly GCA_963573305.1 of Pyrrhosoma nymphula. NCBI lineage: Eukaryota > Metazoa > Arthropoda > Insecta > Odonata > Coenagrionidae > Pyrrhosoma > Pyrrhosoma nymphula. The sequence continues at coordinate 62,428,049 of OY754340.1, read as the reverse complement.
CTTTCTTTTTACACGACTGCCCAAAATAAATGAAGTGTTTTTTGTTTTCAACGGCCGACTCTGTATGTATGTATGTTTGTTCCTTGGCCTGTGCGATTATTCGATTAATTGAATCGCAGATCCAATTATTTTTACAATTGATCGATTATTTCAGCACATCGATGTCGATGGCGGTAATGGACTCGATTGCGAATGTTTTTCAAGCGTCAATTGTTGTTCAATGGTCAATTGTTATTCAATTCATTATTATTGTCCGGTAATAGATTAATTGACGATTATTGATTCGTTATTGATTGTATATTGTACGTTTAAACTTGCTGTTAAATCTATTCCTTTAATTAATTAATAAAAGCTAACTGATTGAATTATTTCGTTGTTTTTCAAATTAGTTCTTTCATTATTCTCATTGCCAAAGTTGAACAGCACGATCCAATTGGGTCTTATCGTTTAATTAGTTGATGTAAGAACGCAGAAGTTCATAAAATGAAGAGGTTCATAATTGATTGATGTAAATTTATTGAACAATACCAATTAATTGACACCCATTTCGAAGTCCAATGAATTGGTCTTTGTCAATTAATTGAATGACTTCAATGGTGGTAATCTGTTACCACATCTGTTACCTGTTATACCTTTTATCGATTGGGAAACTTTGACCTTTGCTTAAAATTTCCAATGCAGTCTGCTTTTTTACATTGTATATATTTGAATATATATAGTACCTAATTTATTAAGTTTAATTCGAGCACCCTGGTCTTATAATCATGATATGATCGACTAGAAGATCAATTAGACGTATGATAATACGTTCTTGTCTCATAATCATCGACGAATTGCACCTAGATAAAGTAAACAAATATTAATTTTCACTTTAAACTTTAATATATATTTATAAATTTGGAATATATGGTCTCTTTAACTTTGTAAATTTCAATCTAAAACTTATTTACTACTTTTTAGTTCAGTTTTTTTTTTTACTTTCTGGTGCACTTTGAAATAAGTCCAGTTAAAAAAAAAGTGTTTTTTTTTAAATATACTATTATTTTCTAGTATTTAGTCTTCACACTTTTATTAATCTAACAATCATTGAAGTTTTCTTTAGTTTTTGAAAATATCGTTACTATTCCTGTCTTAAGTGATAGTAATCTTTGCATTTCTGCAAATGCTTCGGAATTGTTGCAAGGTTTCTTTCCGGTGAACATTGAACATTCAAGTTCTTGTATCTGAAGACCATCTGGTGATCTTGATGCGTAATGATTTATTAATGTTTTATCTATGTACTTAAATCCAAAATATTTAATTAAATTGAATCTGACAACGCAAAAAATTCGAAAAAATTTACCAATATTCTGTCATCAAAGTTAAACATGAATGCAAAATTTGGAAAAGATTGAACAACGAGAACGGGTTCTAAAATTGGATCATAGACATGCGATCAAACTCACGAAGCAAGTTGAAAATTCGGCTTCATATTAATGGAGTATTTGCACACTTTTGGGAAGTGACATCTAAGAAATCTATCGATACTTCAGGCACTAAATTTTCATTCTGACGCTCGAAAGGCTTTTCATTAATTTTTTATTATTAGCTAATAAAATCTAATTAATTATTATTGCGCCGAAACACTGGTCCGCCATGTTTTGTAGGCTCTGACGTCATCTCCCGTAGTCGACCATTTGTTGATTTGGAGATTGTGTGACTGTGTAGTCTTAGCGTGCGGACGAAACTTGAGCTATTAATATTAGCAAATATCGAAATAACTTCGAAAAGGAAAAAATACTATTTCACTCTCAACGCACAGCTATGCTTTATTTCGCTTCTGCTAATATGGGAGATGACGTCACACTACGAAGAACCAATGGTGGGGCGTTTAGACCTAGGCAATTTCGATGCTAAAACAATGCATATTAAAAGCTATTTATTGAACTAATTAGTTGGAATCATACCTTGGTATTTCGTACGTGGCAATTCGAATCCAAACACTACTCGATATAATAAATTTCAACAAAATACCTCACGCTAATACTCTATTGTGCAATGGCTATTTGAAATTTAAAATATTAGCATTTCTTCTCAATATAAATATGCTAAAATTATAATTGCAATGAATTGCAGTAACAGCGATGACAGCGAGTTGACAATGTAATGCGGGTTGCGTAATGTTACGATAAATAAATATAAAATTGAAATTAGTAGATTAGTTTGTGAATATAATGATTTATTCATGTACTGTCATCGAAAATAAACATGCATGCAAAATTTGAAAAAGATTAAACAACTTGATGAGGTTCAAAAATTGGGTAAATCATATGCGGTTAAACTCACGAAGCAGGTTAATACAAGACCAGTCAAAATAGCTCACAAAGAGACATCGCGTGACTTACGTTCGGGATCCAAACGAGGAAATTATTTTCTGATACTCTAGGGATAATGCGGGAAAAATGTCACGGTTTTCTTCCACATAGTAACAAGTCTTCGGCAACAATTATGCTGTGGATGGTGTTAACATAAAGGCAACAGATGCAGTGAAGTATCTAGGAGTTACGATAACTTCGGACCTATCGTGGGGAGCACATAAAAGAAATATTTGTGGCAGAGCTCTGAAGATGCTACTAGGATTCGTTAAGCGTATTGTGGGAAGATTTTCAGATGAATAAGTAAAACAGAGATGTGCTATTATTTCGCACTCGTCCGGCCACACCTTGAATATATGCAGCGAGCATATGGGATCGGGTGCAGAAAGACTTAATCCGGGAACTTAATAAAATACAAAGGAAAGCTGCGCGATTCGTCAAAAACTACTACGGGCGTACAGACAGCGTTGTTACACAGATGTTAAACGAATTAGGCTGGGAGACGCTAATAGACTCGGAGGCTGCGCGCTAGGTTTAGCGATTACTTGAGCAATTACTAATAGATATATTTAAGAGCGACACGGAGAACATCATATTAGAACTCCACTATATTTCCAGGTCCGACAGAAACGATAAATTAAGAGAGAGATATTTTACCTAATGGATAGGTATGGGGGAATTCGTTTTTCCCTCGAACAATAAGGGACTTAAATTAATAAATGCTAGGCGTAATTTCATTAGAGCGTTTCCTTTTTAAATAAGTAATCGGCTGGTGTCCTAACACCCCCGCCACTCACCTATTGAGGCGGCTTGCGGGGTAGTATGTAGATGTAGATGTACCCACCCCTCCCATCTTAGCATATTATGCTGACAGACCTAGTATGTTTAGATTTTGAAAATACAAGTATACTTTAATGAATAGGATGGGCTTTGATTGGTCGTGGGTCTTTCTCAAGGCCGTAAACAATGAGCGGATTATTACTTTCTAATAAGTTCAGATGTACTCACTAAAAAAAATCACAGGAGCCGCGTTCGAGTAATGACTTCTTTAACTCTATTTATAGTTCAATAGTGAACATGATATAGGTAAAAAAGAGATGGTAACTGTTTCCGAAGTTATGTAAAAATAATTTGCTATGACCTTATTGCGGAGCAACATATTATATTGAAGGGAAACCCTGTATCGTGGGAGAGAGGAAGATGTAAGATTCCAGCTCAAAAAATATCACGTAATGATAACACTATTTCTTTCCCCACCTCATGTTTACTTCGATTGAAGGAATTTAACTTTTCGTTCATGGCGTGGAATTGTATATAATTTCGGATGACAAATGTCATTACTCGAGCGCGGCTCCTAAATGTATGGGAGTGGGAAATTTACATTAATTCCGTAAAATATTCGAAAGAAAATAAAATGGCGTAACCTGGGATCGCACCCCACCCGCCATATGAGGATAAGCGGCGGATCAACCCACTGGGCTTCGAGGTCTGTTCAGAGATGCGCGAATTTTAAAGTATTTATACGGAGGAAGATGCTTTAATAGCATTTTTCTCTCGAACCCGGTCCTATGTGGAAGAAAGCCGTGACACTTTTCCCACATTCTCTCTATAGTTTCAGAAAATAATTGCCTCGTTTGGATCCCGAACATATGTCACGCGATGTCTCCTTGTTAGAGGAAATACATAATTTTGTTGTTCATATAACATGAAGGACAAGTTTTCTACTAGTAGGAAAAATAATAATAAACTGACATTTAAATCATTTAACTGCGAAACCATTTTAGGGCCGTATATATAGTCGTTAACCCAGCAGTCCCACAGCCCCTAGCAGGCCCCTTCGTCAAAAACGGTATTTATAGTCAAATTTCCACCCCCAGAATAGCCCCCTAATAGCCTCTCCTAATTCTGGCAGGAGATGCATGCTCCACCAGGCCCTTATCGAAAAAATAACACATAACACGTATAACTAAACTGACTCTAATGAACGTGCATATCCTTAAAATAATAATTTCGAAGATTTGGTGTCAATAAAACAACGGTGAGATTTGCTCTTAATCGATAAATATCTGATGTGACGCCAGACTCATTCCAAAGATATTCGACACTCGCAGCTTATTTTTTCCAACAATGTCTTCTTCTTGTGGCAGGAAACTGCGTCCGTTTTATTACTTTCCACTGTATATCTTAATGGTTCTCCTACAGGTCTCACAAAATCTTCTTCTCCACACCGTTGAAGCTATTTGCACGTCGAGCGGCCATCTTAAAAGTTTTAATGCTGCGTCTGGCTCTTTATTTAGCCGTATCCATGTTGATCACGAGCGTCACCACTGAAACATTTGAGCTGCGAATTCCATTTCCCGCCGTTTGTAGTCCTTAGTTACCAGATCTATTATCCCACAACCATCCCCTACCTAGCAGCTCCCTTAATTTTGACTATAGGACGCACAATTCAAGGGGCCTGCTGGGTAGGGGATGGATAAGGGGACTGATAGGTAACGGCTATAAATACGGCCCTTAATATTCTGACTAAGTTCTCCGCTACATACCCGCAGAGATAGTGTATCCGTTGAATCACGAAGGTAAAGAGAAACGATTGAAATTGTTGGCAAGGATGAGTGAAATCCCAAAAAACGAAATGAATGAATATCCTGAGCAGTAGTCGTTTCAACCAGGCGTGAAGAGATGTGGAGTGTAATTAATATTCCAGCAAATATATTCGGTGGTTCTTCCAAATTTCACTATAAAATAGATCAATGTCAAATTTTAAATATGAATAATTTTAAGAATTAATGCATATGTGCCTTCAAGAACGAGACATTTTACCGTTTGCTTGCTGAAATATTAAATTTTTAAAATTAGCGTATTTCCGATCCGTTAAACATTGCGTTTATGGCGGCTTGAGCGTAACATCAAATTTCTTGATACTGAATGGAGTATTTGCACAAATTTAGGAAACAACGGTGATCACCTCCGAACGTGAATTACGAAATTTTGTGGACTGTATTTCTTAACAAAAAAACGATAATTAGTGCCGACACGAAAGGTTGAGCCAAGAAAAGCCTCACTGGCAAATGCCACTCAACGCATGCAGGTCCGACCGATCGACGATTATGCGGCATGCAGCACGGTGACTCAACGGACGATCTCGATGCACGCTGATGCACACTCTTCAGCGTCCAAACGTAGACTCACACAACAGTCATACAGCATTCACTCACTTCACTCACGACAACAAAACAAAAGACAAACGAAAATCCAAGTCTAGTGGCACCGCCAAGTGGTGGCGCGGCTCAACCTTGATATATGAACTGAAAACACAACTGAACAAACGGCAAATGTTAACTTTGAACATAAAAACCCTAAATCCAAAATTTAGCTGTTGCACATTGCCTACTTTTGTAATAATAAGAGATTTAAAATCACAATTTTAGCCTTGCGCACAAACAGACCGCGGCCATATTATATATTATTATTAGAATTATGTATATTAGAAATTATATATTATTAGAATATTTATGTATCCACAAAAGAGATTAATACCAAAAACAAGATAATAATATTTAAATAGCAAATAAATATGTTATTTTCGTTACGATCTATTCATCCGTTTATTATCGATGCACTACAATAAACAAATATCGGCATTTTAATAAATTTGACCATTTCACATTTCTATTTTTAAAACGTGGCAACGTGGCGCTACCTACGTAAACAATATATAATCGTCTATTAAAAAAACCGCCTGCTATAGTCTTCTCAATCAGCTGTCAAGAAATAGATTATGAATAAACTTTTATTGTAGTAATTAATAAAATAATCATTGCATATAAATATCGTAATTCAATTTGTCACATAATTTTATTATTTTCGGAACAAAATTAGAAAAACACAGTAAAGTATTAAATTTGTTTAATTAAACCGACCTAACAAGCGCAACTGATCATTCTAATTCATGATTAAATATTTTAATAACAAGTTCTCTATAAATAAGTAACCTATGTCTCTAAGCAACTGTAAATAAACATTCTGCTTCACTTGGAGTCACGTACCCGACGATGCCAAGTTCAAATTAGTACTATTACTATACCGCAGGGATCAATTGACATATTATTTATTTTAGTTTTGATAAATAGATATATTTCACAAGTTTACAGAACGTATAACACTATTAAAATGAACAAATTTAATTGTAATTAATAAATTAGATGGATTATTTTGGATTTTGGAATTTGCAGTTTCTATGACTTGCGTAGTATCGTAAGAACGACCTCAATTTAAGCGTATTTTATTGAGACTTGGTCAATGATTTTTTTGTTTTTATCTCAAATTCCATTTGCCAACATTGCGCTATTTAATATGAGAATCATCAGAGGTATAATACAATGTAAGTAAAACAGTTGATGTTAGTTATAATTATATAATTATAACAGAGTTTATATTCATAAATTTAGTACCTAATGGTGAAGACATTTTCTTGTTATGACAATGGTATCAAAGATTCCTTCTTAGCAACAAAAATCAACATAAAAAAAAGAAAGCCAAAATGGAAGCACTATGTAAAAATTTTGATTAAAAATTAAATTAATTATAATTATTATTCGCAGGTGCATTGGTGGTTGTTTTTTGGGAATCCAAGCCTTTTTGAAGTAAGAGCTCCTACGTCACAGGATTCCACGAAGGAGGTCTACCTGGAGTTAAGCTTGAGTCAGTCGACGTTATTCAAGAACAAGAAGAAGTTAAGAAAATGGCAGACGATTCCAAAGTCTTGAAGTCAATCCAGTCTACCTTGGATAACTTACCTCAGAACTTGAATGACATGAGATCCGAGACCAAGGGTCTGATGGATAACATCTTGCAGAAACTGCAAAAGGTCAAGGATGTGACGGACGAATTGGTTATTTCACAGACAGCGTCCTGGGGAGGTCTTTCCGACGACCTGATCACCTTGGACGACTCCATAGCCGACAACTTGACCTCCTTGACGGCTCAAGTCAAGCAGGATGTAGAAGAGATACTGATCAAGGACAAGAAGACACTCAGCATCCCTGTCACTGGACCATCCAGCAAACATGATCACGTCGGCAAGGAATGCATCGACGCTCTGTTGAAGAAGACCGTCACCATGGCCACCAACAAGACGAACTATAGTCGCGCTAGGGTTTATTATGAGAAACTCTACTCTGTTGGAGGAGTCGTTTCTTCGGTTATGGAGTACTTGCGCTTCCAACAAGATGCCAAGATCATGATAGACTTCGAGTCTGACGGCATCGGCAGGTTTAGATCTAGTATCAAGGACCACGACGGTAAAGATCGCAACGGAAGTGACGTCACCGCCCACGCCGACTTCAAAGACCACGTGGTCTTCCTGTCCATCGAGAACAACTCCGAGAACTGGGTTTTGGTTCAGCTGGCTCACAAGATGACTCAGTTGGCGGTCAGCATGGCGTTCCAGAACGGAGGCAGTCCTTACGACAAAGGAGACACGGTCCACCAGAACCAGTTCCGCGAAATACTTGCGGAAGCAGAGAGGAAAAACACGGATCACGAGGTTTTGGACATAAGCTTGGTCATGGCTTTGGAGAGGACAGAGATGTTGGCCAAGGAGATCTACCTTTTATCCTCCGTCCCGTGGATATTCGTCGAGTACGGAATTGCAGGTGGGGCCAGGAAACTCCAAGAACAGCTGCCAACACTTCTTGTCTACTACGAGGAACACGTGATGCCAAAGCTGCATGCAGAGTCAAATTAGGCACGTATATTTGTTTTCAATTTTTCTTTTCATCTCCTCGAATATGTCGAATTAAAATGTAATGTTCACACACATTCAAGGACGTTCTGTTGGTTTCACTCTTAACTTAAAGGGAATTCGACGAAACTTCGTATGGATGCATTGATTATGTTTTCATAAAGCTACCTGATTTTTTTCAGAATTATTTACAGCATATTTATCAAGATATTTGATGTTGGAAGTGGGCATGTGAAATTACATATATGTGTTCTTAAATGGGAGCGCGAGGTGCTACTAGCTTCATTCATCAAAAAAAGAACCTTTTTCTAGTTTAGAATAAATAAAAAACAAAAATAATTTAAATCATAATCAGAATAATGTATGAAAATCATTTGATATTCTTTATTTATTGTTATTTTTTGTTTTTCTTATTATTCTTTAACTAGAAAAAGGTTCTTTTTTTGATGAATTAAGATATATCGTACCTTGCGTTCCCAAGAAAGAACACTTGTAATTTTCCACGTCCACTTCTCGATCAAACATCTTAAGTAATCTGCGGTAAATAATTCTGAAAAAAATCAGGTGGATTTAAGAGAACATAAGTAATGCTTCCAGCAAGTTACGTCGAATTCTCTTTAAGTTAAGAGTGAAACCACAGAACCTCCTAAATAGACAAACCCGTAGTGTTTACGTTTATGTGGAACTGTAATCCATTTTGCTCTCGTTAATATTTTCGGTAAAACGTTTCATAAAATCGACAAATTTCATAAAAATGAGCTTGCCAACTAATTTTTAAATTTCAATGCCGTGATTATAGTTTGAGGAAATGCCATCCAATCGCGATAACAGTTTTCAGGCATTAATTAATTAAAACCTATGTCGCCACGTAGGATGAATTTAAAGTTAACATTAATGAGAATGAACAAGATTTATTTTCCAATTAACACCCGTTTTTCGCGGTTACGAAAATATTCTAACGTTGAGAAAATTTTCTTAAACCCTGCAAGTATCAGGCGGCGACCACTAGATGGCATTAGTTACGACTCAATTAGGTAAGAATGTCCTCTAAATTCTATAATATCGTTGAAAATCATTATTTTCTCTATCTGTCATTTTCAATGAGAATATATAAATGGATTGATAAATTTATCTGGAAAATTTTAATGGAAAACTCCGTAACATTTCAAAATTAGTGCTTCAACTATTTTAAGACACTATAGGACATTCGGTTGGTTTAACTCTTAACTTAAAAGGAATTACACGAAACTTCGCATGGAAGCATTAATTATGTTTTCATAAAGCTACCTGAATTTTTTTCAAAATTATTCACCGCATATTTCTTATGATATTTGATGTGGAAGTGGGCATGTGAAATTACATATGGGTTCTTAAATGGGAACGCGAGGTGCTACTAGCTTCATTCATCAAAAAAAGAACGTTTATCTAGTTAAGAATAAATAAAAAACAAAAATAATTTATATCATAATCAGAATAATGTATGAAAATCATTTTATATACTTTATTTTTATTATTTTTTGTATTTCTTATTATTTTTAACTATAAAAAGGTTCTTTTTTTGTTGAATTAAGCTACTCGTACCTTGTGTTCCCAATAATTAACACACGTAATTTTTTTGTCCGCTTCTCGATCAAATATCTTAAGTAATCTGCGGTAAATAATTCTGATAAATATCAGGTAGATTTAAGACAACAAAATTAATGCTGCCAGCAAGTTACGTCGAATTCTCTTTAAGTTAAGAGTGAATCCACAGAACCTTCCTTAATAGACAAACCCATAGTGTTTACGTTTATGCGGAACCCTTATGTCTGTTCGTCACGTTAAAATATTCGGTAAAAAGTTTTATAAAAACGACTAATTTCATGAAAATGAGTTTTCTAACGATAAAACCGTTTCATAAAACCTATTTTTGTAAAACGTTTTACGGAATAGGACAGGTTCTACTTCCATAAAACCGTTTTATTGCAACGACCAATGAGATGTTCCGCTCATCGCGTTGATAATAATAATCTCGTATCCATGGGAATTCAAACAAGGAAAAAGTAAACAAACATTGCTGGAAGTTCATGGGACTGACAATTCATGGCAATCATTGCTATTAATAATGCTTTCGCTCATTCATGCTCTCATACTTAAACATAATAAGACTGTGGACGGACATAAACAAAGCCTTAGCGCCGTTGACGGCTATCTGGAAGGACTATTGGGGTAATCTAGGAAGTTGAAATTCCGTAAAACAGATGGTGTTAATATAGCTAAGACCCCGAACGAAGATTTAAATGGGATGACTAATATTCTACATTTGTTTTTAACTTTCTGTCCCTAAAGGAAAGCATTTAATTCGATGCAGTGGTTCCTGATAATGTTTTTGTTTAATTCTTCTCTGGATTTCCACCGGGTTAAAAAGTTAATAATATTATGTAAAAAAATGTTTTAAAAACCATGATTATATATTCAAGGGTAAAAAAAGTAAACAAAAAATAATTTTTTCATCACTCTCGTTATAAAAGGTGGGTGCTTGTGGGATAGATATTGGTAGTATAAATTGTGGATACACATACAATTGTTATTGATGTGCATTTGGTTACAACATTGATATTGGTTGGATGTTGATTAAAATAAAGTGTCCACGGTTTTTCTTCCGAGATTAATAAAAACATCATTTTTCACTTTTTTAGTACACATGAATATAATCGTGATTTAAAAAACGACATTTTTTATGTAATATTATTATCTACTTTTTAGTCTTTATATTAATTGTGCAACGATTCTTTTGAAATTTAAATTATTAACATTTCATCTCAATATATAAATGCTAACCTATACTAGCGCCATCTATTGGCAAATGGCTCTTTTTCCCATATAAAGTGTAAAAAACCATTAAATTTTATTAGTAGATTAACTTGTTTTATTTAGTGAATTTATTGAGTGATTAATGTGTTGTAATTATCGATAGTATAAGTAAGTGTGCCAAATTTCAGCTCGATTGAACATTTGGGAAGATGGAATTAGATCTCGATCACAACATTCCATCCAGAAAAAAAAACAAAAAAAAAACATGTTTAGTTAAATTAAAAAGGGTAAAAAAACGTTAATCTTTATCGTCACAGAGTAATTAAAAATGTTATAAAATATATATTTTATAGTATTGTAGGTCCTTTTTTCACATTTACACCCTATTATTAATAGATATATAATATTTGTTTACACCCTCTGCCACCCGCTATATCTGTGTCTCAGATTTTAGTTGGCAGACAAGTGTATTTAAAGTGTGTTTATACCTCACGCATTAATTCAATGTCCTCTTCTATTTCCAGAACTGAGGGATTAAATTATCTCTCCAACAATCAGGAGGCGTTGTCTGGATAATAATATCTTCATTCTCTTGTTGGATTTCAACTGGAATTGCTGGAAAAATGTCATGATCATGTCGTGTTTCACTGCTTCTAAAATATGTTGAATTTTTGCAGAATATTTATTGCTATTAAAAATGATGAATGATAAATAAACTTACATGAGTCATCACCTGATTTGTTTTAATTGGTAAATATTTTATAAATATTATTTATTATTAGAAATTTACCCATTATTTTTGGAGTTAAATCGCTCATACCTTCTATAAATGTACATCCTGTCCTTAGCAACATCACAATGAGTGTAAACAAATATGTTTTAAAGTAAAGAGACATAGAAAAGTATTCTGCTTATCCCAGCAAAATATATTTACAGTTTATCGACGATTATTATGTGTATTTTATTCTGATTACCTACACAGCGAATGAACAGTGATCTTTTACTTGCTAATGCTTGCAGCAAAATTCAATCTACTTCTGGTATTTTTTCTTTGCTCCACAGATACTTGGCATTACTTCAAAATGTACCAAAATATTTTTCCCGTCTTGTTTATTTATTCAATAAAACGATTCTTGAAAAACATTTGTTTTTGTTGATCAGCGTTAGTTTTTTGTTTTTCGTTGTTGATATCGATCACAAAGTTACAGCTCAGATTTGCCAATAACTTAAGTTAGTATATATACCTTAAAGAAAGGGTTGAAATACTCCCCCAACCAGCTCCAGTGTCTTCTCGTGACGTTGAACTCCTAGCAGTGGACTGTGATGTAGCTCTTAAGCATTCGTCCCCTTAATCTTAAGGTAGTTTGAGCGAAACATCACTTCACCTAGAATTTGATGAATTTGGTCTCATTTTAAAGAATAAAAACTCATCTTTCCAATAATATATCAATAAATATCAACCCCTTTGCCTATAACTACTTTTCGAGCAATTTGTCTAATAAAATATAAGATGTTTTATACAGATGGGATAGATTATGGCTCTGCGATCCAGAGTAGGAGAATATATTGAAGGAAATAGGAACTTCTAGCACCTAGATTTCGTCAAAAACAAACTAACTGTGTATTGGTTGCATGTTTTCTCAACTATTTATAAAATATATAATCTATTACTCACCGAAGTAATTTTCAACAGAATCGCAAATAAATATACCTGCCGTTTTGAAGGGTTTTCAGCCGTACGGCTGGAAAAAATGAGTCAAGTTAGAGACTTATGTACCTTATATTTATTCAATTACTGAGAATTTTGGTCATATATATATCTATATCTTTGCGCCATTAATATATTACAATATTTATATCGTACTTCTTACAGAAGCTGAATTTAAAAGATAAAAATTATAATATGGTCTCCATTATGACTAGTAGGGAACTATCTCCCGCTAAAAACAACCTCAAGTCGCCAATTCATTCATTTCACGGCATTTGAATCCAGACATGGCATCAAGAACTTTCTAGAACTCGTGGAAAAAGTTAAAGACATTCCAGTTCCCAAAAAAACGCCAAGTTGGTGTCATTTGACATCGTGAATCTATTTACGTAAGTGCCTGTAATAGAAACCCATGGATATATGCGCTGGAGTTATTAAAGAAAGCCAATGTTCAACCCAACTTGATCAAAGAATTTCCTTACCTTACTCACAATTTGCCCGATCCAAAATTACTTTACGTTTAATAATTCCTTTTATACTCTATGACGTACTATGGCTTAGAAATGGGATCGCCCTATCTCTTCCCCTGCTTGTAGAGATAATGGAACATGGACCGTTTCGAAGATAATTTGTTAAAGGACGCTCGGTTGGTTTAACTCTTAACTTAAAGGGAATTCGACGAAACTTCGCATGGAAGCATTAATTATGTTTTCATAAAGCTACCTGATTTTTTTCAGAAATATTTACAGCATATTTCTCAAGATATTTGATGTGGAAGTGGGCATGTGAAATTACATATATGGGTTCTTAAATGTTAACGCGAGGTGCGACTAGCTTCATTCATCAAAAAAAGAACGTTTATCTAGTTAAGAATAAATAAAAAACCAAAATAATTTAAATCATCAATAGAATAATGTATGAAAATCATTTCATATACTTTATTTTTATTATTTTTCTTTTTCTTATTATTAACTAAGAAAAGGTTCTTTTTGATGAATTAAGCTGCTCGTACCTTGTGTTCCCAAGAAAGAATACTTGTAATTTTCCACGTCCACTTCTCGATCAAATATCTTAAGTAATCTGCGGTAAATAATTCTGAAAAAAATCAGATGGATTTAAGATAAGATGAGTAATGCTTCCAGCAAGTTACGTCGAATTCTCTTTAAGTTAAGAGTGAAACCAGCGAACCTCCTTAACTCTGGGATCATGCTTTTAGGATCTATTTTATACTGGCATAGATAAGTATTTTAGTACTCTGTACTGGTATAGATCGCGTCAATTAGACTCTATATTACCTTGTTCCTGAATCAGTTCCATCAGAATATTTCCTTCTCCTGTGAAAAGGAGTCCAATCGCACGTTAAAATATCTTGATTTATCCATTTACATTGAGAACTGTCACCACAAAGTCTTCATTTTTCGTAAACCCACGTTCACTGACCATGTCAATCCCGCCGATTCAAGACATTGGTATCCACAAAAGATAAGAGGCATTCCATTCCCTGATTTACCGCCTGTTTATAACGTACCCTTGTCAAAAGACGACTTCAATAAGGAAGCCAGTGTATTAAACAGATCGCTAGGAACAACGGGTACACGAACAGATTAATAGAGAAATTAATTTCTAATAAACAAAAGTAATTGGCACTCGAATCAATTTATTCCACCAAGGGCTTGCAAAGTCACAAAAAACGGTGGTGCTCTTTAAGATACGTAGGTGACATCACATATAGATTGGCTAAAATATCCCCAACACAAATTTATAACATCTCCTATAGAACCCCGCTAGGGTTCTATAGGAAATGTTATGAAACGTTATAAAACGTTTGCACTTAACAAATAACCTTAAAAACGTTATTTGTTAAGTGCAAAGACCCAGTGGACTCCAAGGATAGAGAAGTGGGGTATATGCTTTACAGTGTGATTTATGCGATGGAGTGTATGTTGGGTCAAACTCTCAGGAATTTTAACAATATTAGTAGAAGTAAAGAACGTTTACTAGCTTTTAAACATAACAATGACGAAAAGAGCAACTTCGCTAAGGATCTTTTACTTTGTGACCATAGTAGTGACTTTATTGTTAAAATTTTACACATATCTGATAACAGAAGGGAGTTGAACTCACTAGAGCAACTGGAGATCTTAAAGGCATCTAATGACCCGAATAGGTTTCCGTAATTAATGAATGTTTGTACCCTGCATCATCCACCACTACCCCCACAGTATAATCCGTGTCCATCCCCTAATTACTACATCCCCCACCTACCCAACCAAGTAAAAGAGAGGTGCTATTTCGCACTCGTCCGGCCACACCTTGAATATGCAGCGAGCATATGGGATCCGGTGCAGAAAGACTTAATCCGGGAACTTAATAAAATACAAAGGAAAGCTGCGCGATTCGTCAAAAACTGCTACGGGCGTACAGACAGCGTTGTTACACAGATGTTTAGACGAATTAGGCTGGGAGCCGCTAAGAGACTCGGAGGCTGTGTGCTAGGCTTAGATTACTTGAGCAATTAAGAATAGATATATCTTTAAGAGCGACACGGAGAACATCATATTAGAACCCCACTATATTTCCTGATCCGACAGAAACGATATATTAAGAGAGATATTTTGCAGAACGGATAGGTATGGGGGAATTCGTTTTTCCCCCAAACAATAAGGGACTTTATTATAAATGGTAGGCGTAATTTCATTAGAGCGTTTCCTTTTTAAATATGTAAAACGGCTGGTATCCTAACACCCCCCACCACACGCCTATTGAGGCGGCTTGCGGGGTAGTATGTAGATGTACCCACCCCTCCCTCCAGTGTGGTATATAATTATTATTATATTCCTCATATAAATACGTTGAATATACTTTAATAGTAGTTCATTTAATCGAGGGATGTAGGTACCCCTTAGGAAACAAAGCTTCCTGCTTAGGGGTAATACTACTCTTTAAACAGGTAAACATGGATTGTCATAGAAACTAATATAACATTATTAGCAGATCAAAAACACTCTACGTGCCATTTAAGTACACTGAATACATAATATGGTGTCGTTGCTGTATTTAAATATTCACATGTGCATATACTTAAGAGTTTTTTAGCAATATTTTGTGATATTAATAAGTACATACAATAGAAAAATTTATGTAAACCTTGTACATATAATACATAAAAAATTACACAATCTTTTGAATTAGGCATTCTACCTCTTTCTGACTGAACAACCAGTCCATAACGCTTTCACAGAATATTTGCGTATTTTTTTACTAACGCAATGTTTTTAAGGGAGCGCACTAAACATTTTTGAACTTATATATACAGTTCAAAAGTTGGTATGGGTATGATGGAATACCATAATTCACTCTCAGATTGTACATTTGATGTTTTCCCTTTTCACAACTACGGTTGAAGAATATTCTTAACACTTAGTAAACAAACAGATGTCTCAGAGGTAGAATGTTAAACTTTTTAAATAGAGGAAAGACTTCAAAAAAGGTATCACTCCGAAGTTAAGGAGTCATATTATCTCTTACGGTAGTTTGAGTAAAAAAATACTTCATCTAAAATTTGATGAATTTGGCCTCATTTTAAAGAAAAACCTCTAATCTTTCCGATTATATATCAAAATATATTAAACCCCTTTGCCTATAACTAATTTTCGAGCAATTTGCCTGTAAATATGTAAGCTGTTTTATACAGATGGGATAGATTATGTCTGTGTGCTCCAGAGTAGGAGAATATATTTAAAGGAAATAGGAATTTATAACACCTATATTTCGTCAAAAAACTAACGGTGTATAGATTGCATGTTTTCTCAACTATTTATAAAAAAATAATCTATTACTCACATCAGTAATTTTTTACAGATTCGCAAATAAATATACCTGCTGTTTTGAAGGGTTTTCAGCCATACGGAGGGAAAAAATGAGTCAAGTTAGAGACTTATGTAGCTTATATTTATTAATTACTGAGAATTAAGGTCATATATATAACTATATCTTTGCGCCATTAATATATTACAACATTTATTTCGGACTTCTTACAGACGCCGAAATAAAAAGATTAAAATTATAATATGGTCTCCATTATGACTAGGGAACTATCTCTCGCTAAAAAACACCATAAATTCTAGTATCTTAATGGGTTATCCTTACCTCCTTATGCCCTTAATTATTGGGAAGAGATGTAATTGCAGCCCCTATTCTTATCGCTATCAACTCTGACCCTGCCACCAACCGTCACTTATTTGAAAAAAACGACCCGTGTTGCTAGGTACCAACATTGGCAATTGGAGAAAGTTTAGTGCATTTTTTTTTAACAATTTACAATCTTCAATATCCAAATATGCATTATCATTATAATTTCCGAGCTTACAGATATGATGAATTCAAGTCTTCTGTTGGTATAAACTAACGAATAAGTTATCGACAAATCTGACTTTTAACTTTGTGCTCAATATTCAACTAAAAAAAAAGAAAAAAAGTAACACTGACGTGATGAAAAAGATAGACTTTTTGGACAATAACTAAAAAACTAGACTAATTGGACTTTTATGAACAACTAGAAATTTTAAATTCCGCTAAAAACAAAAATGTTAATCTCCTAAATTAATATTGGTAAGTTTCTTTATGATTTCTGCGATTAAACTAAACTTTTTTAGCAACAGTTTCGCCGTGCTATTCTGCCGGCTTCAACTAACCATTCAACCAACAGTTTGGTTAAGATACGTTGACGATACATTCATAACATGGCCTCATTGTAAGGAGATACTCGAGAAGTTCTTAGTAATACGTCTCGTACAGTCAGCATCCAATCGATTCAATTTACGATGGAAATTGAAAAAAGACGTTCGCCTACCATTCTACTTGATGTTCTGGTTGAGAGAGAAAAAAAGATGGAATACTTGGGCATATAGTATCGTGTGTGTACCGGAATAAGAGACCCGATACCTGATCGATACCTCAATGCACGTTCCCACCAACCACCCACAGTAAAAAGGCATCAAGACGCGCTATTTGATCGCGCTCGCTGAGTTTCGGATGCTGATTCCATCTCTGACGAAATAAAACATTTGAGGGAGACACTGAAGGATAATGGTTATAGCTATAAATTAAGGATGTTCCGCCGCGACTGTGTGAGTCAAAACAAATACTAAATTCCACATTTTTAATATTTCCCTTATTATATTCCCCCCTCTATTATCTATAATATCATTCCACACCCGATTGACCATATACCGAACCTAACCGTGACGCACGTCTCTGACATCATTGACTACCTTGACTTCTTCACCCGCCCTCTGTCTCTACCCCATGTAATGACTCGCTGAATTTTGAAATGTACCTTGATAATGATATTGCTGTGAAGTTTATACCTTCGTCGGTAAACCAATTTTTGAGTCAAATATACTAAGTTAAATTATTACATCATGTGGGTGACCATTTTCCACAATGTTACGCCTTCAAACCAGTAATATTAAAAGTGACACTGATCAATAAATACACAAGTTGTTCAGGATTTTTTTAAATTAATTAAATAAACAAGACGGGAAAAATATTTTGGTACATTTTGAAGTAATGCGAAGTATCTGTGGAACAAAGAAAAAATACCAAAAGTAGGTTAAATTTTCCAGCAAGCATTTGCTAGAAAAAAATCGCTGTTCATTTGCTGTGTAGGGAATCAGATGAAAATACACATGAATATAATCGTTGATAAACTGTATATAGTTTTTGTTGAGATAAGAAGAATACTTCTCTTCGACTCTTTACTTTTAATCATATTTGTTTACACTCATAGTAATGTTGCTAAGGATGGAATGTACATTTATTGAAGATAAGAGTGATTTAACTCCAAAAATAATGGGTAAATTTCTAATAATAAATAAAATTTATAAAAAAACTACTAATTAAACAAATCATGTGATGATTCATGTAAGTTTATTTATCATTCATCATTTTTAATAGCAATAAATATTCTGCAACAATTCAACAGATTTTAGAAGCAGTGAAACACGACATCAAGACATATTCCAGCAATTCCAGTTGAGCTCCAGCTCCAGAATGAGGATATTATTATTCAGATAACGCCTCCTGACTACTGGAGTGATAGCTAGATCCCTCAGTCCTGGAAATAGAAGAGGAAATTGAATTAATGCGGGAGGTATAAACACACTTCAAATCCACTCGTCTGCCAACTAACATCAGAGACACAGATGTAGCGTGTGGCAGAGGGTGTAAACAAACATTATATCTATTAATAATAGGGTGGAAATGTGAAATAGGACTTGGAACGTGAAATACAAGTCGAATGATAGTCCTTATGGGTCCTGAAACGTGGCGAATTTGGTGAATACTAACATGGCGGTTTTAACAATCTCTATAATCTGTCGTATGCTGTTATGAAAATATTTTTGACCAATTCTGCATGACCATATCTGTCAAATAATGTCATTTGGTAACACATACCTTGATTGTAAGTAATTAAAAAAAATTAGCCACATGGATGGATAAATCAAATATAGGGAATTTTGGTAGAAGTTTTACGGTTGTAATTTGATCCGAACCTGTTGATGCTTACTAAAGCAGTTGTTTTTACCCCCCCCCTTCCAACGTGGACAATTAAAAAAAATAATTTAGCAACAAAGATAAACCAAAAATTAAAAAAAAAATTGATTGACAGGTCGTTTGTCGGTATTTCAAAATTTTGAAAAAAAATTATTACAAATTTGAATGGTTGGTATAACCGCCACTCGCGTTGCTGGCCAAGAAAAGAATGGAAGCAATAAGTTGGAAACCCATCTGAATTTTGGTGAAGGTCACTAATAGTTCCTTACTCGAATTCCTTCACTTCAAAATTCACTAGTTCACTAAAAAAGAAACTATTTAATAATTTTGAATAACCACGACACCATCCTCATTAACGAATACCTTCCGGCCAGGTATCTTATATGCGTGTGTATATATAAAAGACCATGGAAATATAAATATAAGAGCCCAATAATATAAGAAGATATGATAATTCCTATAACATGAAGTATGTCCATACTAATCAAAATACCGTCACGAATTTTAACCCTGATACACAGTAAAGATAATAATATGATTTCACTTTATTAAATTTAAGTTTTTTTAAACTATAGAAATGTTTATTTTACCAAAAAAATTACAAATTACACACTTTACATCGTAAAATATCGTCTTATCCCTTTTTTATAATTAATGACACAAAAGAAAATAATCAAAATTACATCATCATATATAAAATAGTATTAGTTCCATGGTATTTTTATAATAATGGAACATGAAACTTTAAACAAGGAAAATCAATGTATTAAAAATAGAATTGGATAGCAGTTTTAGTCTTTCATCAATAATGAAGAAATGTTGGAGAAAAAAATAATAGTCTAGTTGAAGTCCTACTAAGCCAAAGCGGCTTGTCAGCAGGTGCCTTTGAAGTTAAAAAATATTTTTTTTGCTGTGTAGCGTTTTGGACAATAAATAACTTAACAATGTTAACCTATCAGCCACCATTTTAGTAAGTGATTATAATAATGATAGCATTTTTCTTAAAATATCTTTGCCGAAAAAGTCGTCGGGTCGATTATGACACCAAGTAAAACTAAAATAAGGGTATAGTAGGAAGAAATAAGAAGGAAAAATTCTCTGTGAAGGATACTTGAGTTTATATTCGTTGAGATATGAGATGGCCTGTGGCTTTTTCCTCATATCAGATACGCAGCCACATAGAGATAGAGAGGTATTTCAGAGCTCCTGGTTTTCTTCCCTCTGTATTGGTAGCTGGGATGTTCTTAACCGGATGTGTGGTCGACCACGGAGTTATTCTTAGAGCCACGTGCAAAATATATCGAAAGTCTTTTGTCACTCCGTGTGAAGACTTAACGAAAAAGATTTCCAGAAACATTTGTCGTGATATCTTAAATCGTTTGTGTTTTGTTTATCGTTCGCATTTTGGATTCGTGGGAAATACCTACTCTTGACAACTAAACGTTCGCCTGAAATTGGATCCGAATCCTCTAAAATATTTGATAGAATCTTGTTAGAAAAATTGCGTGCTATTTAGGGATGGAAAGCCCGAAACGATGATCGATTTTTCGTTCGATCGACTCTCGATATTTCTCAAACGATCGATCTTCATGTGATCGATCTTCGTGGGATACTACACTGACAACTAAACATCCGCCTGAAATTGGATCCGAATTCAGATCCTCTAAAATATTTGATAGAATCTTGTTAGAAAAAAATTGCGTGCTATTTTGGGATGGAAAGCCCAAAACGATGATCGATATTTCGTTCGATCGACTCTCTCGATGTTTCTCGAACGATCGATTTTCATGGGATCGATCTTCGTGGGATTCACTGCCAACTAAACGTTCGCCTGAAAATGGATGCGAATTCAGATCCTCTAAAACATTTGACAGAATCTTGTTAGAAAAATTGCGTGCTATTTACGGATGGAAAGCCCAAATTAATAATCGATTTTTCGTTCGATCGACTCTCGATATTTCTCAAACGATCGATCTTCATGGGATCGATCTTCGTTGGAAATACACTGACAACTAAACGTTCGCCTGAAATTGGATCCGAATTCAGATCCTCTAAAACATTTGATAGAATCTTGTTAGAAAAATTGCGTGCTATTTAGGGATGGAAAACCCGAAACGATGATCGATTTTTCGTTCGGTCGACTCTCTCGATGTTTCTCGAACGATCGATCTTCTTGCCTTGAAAAAATATAAATATTTAATCATCCAGCAGAATTGAAAATTATATTAATTCGCTTGTAAACCAGCGCTTAAAGATTTTGTGCAGAATGATACGCTTATTCACGGGCGACGGATATATACGTGTTTGCCTGAGACTTAAGGTAACTCTAAATGTTGAAAATCAGTTAAGATATTCGACTTTCATTCGTAAATAAATGTGTTGCTAGGGTTATCCCGCTGTAAAAACAAGATTATTTTCTCAAAATACGCATTTAATATAATTTATAACCATTTAAATATATATTTCCTGCACGTCAGTACTTAAGGATGCAAATATATCTACTGGACACTTAATTTCTTCTTAGTTTAAAAATTAAATTATCGGAGTTATTCCAATCATTATGTGTCCTAATATGCTAATAATTATAGAGTCGTCTTCTGTTGCTCGTGTCATCCGTATGAAGTCATGCACGGGACGGACTAATTTTGGTCGCGGGATACGTCCAACCTTGTATTAGTTTTAACATGAAATATAATATAAATAATAATGTTTTACTCTTCTATTAATATATTCATAAAGGTTATTATTTCCATTCAAGGGAGTAAGGCAATAAGCATGTTATTAGGCCAACTTCAAAATACTAATATGTGGAAATGAACATACATGGAACCATATGTTACTTACTATATATACACCTATACATATATAAGTGTGTGTGTGTGTGTGTGTGTGTGTGTATATATATATATATATATATATATATATATTCTGTTGAAATTTTCGCCAATTGGCCACAAATATATAAAATAAAACTTACAGGAGGTAGGAGAAAGAGATAAAGAATTTGTTCTTACGGAACGTTTCGGACCGGTTGGTCCTTCCTCAGCTTTAGAACTTTAGGACTTCTAAAGCTGACGAAGGACCAACATATATTTATATATATAAGTATAAGCTAGCAACAAGGCGTTGAGGTTGGGGAAGGATTCCCCAACCTCAACGCCTTGTTGCTAGCTTATACTTTTATATTTATTTCTTTTCCTTTATATATATATATATATATATATATATATATATATATATATATATATATATGCACACACACATCGGTGACAATAACTATTGTAGATTAAATTTATATTTTACGTCAACAGATTCGCGGAGATTAAAAAGAATGAAAAATGTATACTTTGCCTCTTTGGACTATCCTCGCAGCTTGGGCATCACGTGTTCCTCGTAGTATGCCAGTAGTTTCGGCAGCTGTTCTTGGAGTCTCCTGGCACCCCCCGCGGTGCCATAATCCACGATGAACCACGGCACGGCGGATATGAGGTATATCTCCTTGGCCAAAGTCTCCGTCCTCTCCAAAGCGCTGACCAAGCTTATGTCCAATACCTCGTGATCCGCGTTTTTCCTCTCTGCTTCCACAAGTATTTCGCGGAACTGGTTCTGGTGGACCGTGTCTCCTTTGTCGTAAGGACTGCCTCCGTTCTGGAACGCCATGCTGACCGCCAGCTGAGTCATCTTGTGAGCCAGCTGGACCAAAACCCAGTTCTCGGAGTTGCCCATGGTCGACAGGTAGATGGTGTTATCTTTGAAGTCGGCGTGGGCGGTGACGTCACTTCCGTCGCGTTCCTTTCCATCATGGTTTACGATTTTCGATTTCAACCTGCTTATTTCGTCAGCCTCGTATTCGATCATGATCTTGACATCCGGTTTGGAGCGCAGGTACTCCATGACCGAAGACACCAATCCTCCCAGCGAGTAGAGCTTCTCCAAGTAGACCCTTGCGCGCTCGGTGTTGGTGTTGTTGGACGCCATGGTGATGGTCTTGCTAAGCAACGCGTCGATGCATTCCTTGCCGACGAGTACCTGTTGGCCGGAGGGTACAGGTACAGGGATTGTGGTCTCCTTTCTCCTGTTCAGAATCTCCAAGACGTCTTTCTTGATCTGGTTCCTCACCGGGGTCATCCTACCGGCTAAGGAGTTCTCCATCTTGACCATTTCGCTAGAGAAACCCTTTACAGAATCATTTTGTGATTTGAGCAATACGTCCGCGCCATAGTTGACCCCTTGCAGTTTATTCAAGAGGGTATCCATCAGACCCTTGGTCTCGGATCTCACGTCGTTCAAGCTCTTAGGAAAGTTATCCAAGTTAGTCTGGATTGACTTCAAGGCTTTTGAAGTGTCGACTGCCATTGTCTTACTTCTTTTTCTTCTTGAATACGTGACTGAATCAAGCTAACCCCAAGGTAGACCTCCTCTCAGAAAATGACGTAGGAGCTCTTTCTTCAAAAAGGCTTGGATTCCCAAAAAACAACCTGCGAATGAAGAAAACAAATCATTATTTTTTCTGACAGTCATCTTTTTTTTCATCTCAATATTAAATTACGACATTTATTGATATTGACATTTTGCATTTGAAATTTTAACATCAAACAATACTTGATCAATGAAGTATAACATATTACAAAGTTAATCAATGCATTATAACATATTACAAATTTAATGTATAACAAAATTTAATGTATAAACAAAATAATTTCTTATATTCATTAATAATGTATCCTTACAAGTAATCGTGACAATTTTGGTCCTCCAAAGTCCATTAAGACTTGAATTAGGTCAACTAGAACTAAGTAGAACTAGAATTGTCTGGTGTGCTCTTGAAGTGAACTTGGTGCTTTTTACTTTTTAAGTGAACTATTCAAGTGGAAGTAGTGATTATAAATATGGCTAAATGAGTGCATATGTTTCCCAAAAATGAAAAAAAAACATTCAGAATAATTTTTCTTCCCCAAAACAGCATTGTAACCTACTAAAGTGAACCCGGGAGTCCCGAAAAACTTCGGTTTTTGCAATTTTCTTTGCTCCACCAACTGATAATAAATCTAAAACTATTACCAAATCATTCAGACAGAGAATCCACATTCAATGCACAAAACCTCATTTCTCCAGCTCGAAACTTGAGAGAGAAATAAACAAAATGGATACCAGAATGACTGACTGACACGCTACAAAATTAATTCTTCAACTAGAATACAGATGGATAGATAAATTTATTTCTCCACTTGAAAAAAATACAGTAATAAGTTTACCAATGCAATAATGCACCTGCGAATGAAGATATCGTATCATTACTTCCTCTATCTGTCATTTTCAATGAGAATATATAAATGGATTGATAAATTTATCTGGAATATTTTATTGGAAAACTCCGTAACATTTCAAAATTACTGCTTCAACCCTTTTAAGCCATTAAGTAAGGACTTTAGGTGGTTTAACTCCTAACTTAAAGGGAATTCGACGAAACTTCGCATGGAAGCATTAATTATGTTTTCATAAAGCTACCTGCATTTTTTCAAAATTATTCACCGTAGATTTCTTAGGATATTTGATGTTGGAAGTGGGCATGTGAAATTACATATATGGGTTGTATATGGGAACGCGAGGTGTGCGACTAGCTTCATTCGTCGAAAAGAACCTTTTTCTAGTTAAGAATAAATGAAAAACAAAAATAATTTAAATCATCAATAGAATAATGAATTAAAATCATTTGATATACTTTATTTTTTATTATTTTTGTTTTTCTTATTATTAACTAAGAAAAGGTTCTTTTTGATGAATTAAGCTACTCGTACCTTGTGTTCCCAAGAAAGAATACTTGTAATTTTCCACGTCCACTTCTCGATCAAATATCTTAAGTAATCTGCGGTAAATAATTCTGAATAAATTCAGGTGGATTTAAGATAACATAAGTAATGCTTCCAGCAAGTTACGTCAAATTCTCTTTAAGTTAAGAGTTAAACCAAAGAACCTCCTTAATGTTGAATCAGGGATAACAAAGATGGCGAACGGACCAAGCCGATCCCTATAACATTGGTGCCTTATCTATAAGTGTATTGCATGTTTTGTGAGGCTTCACTTCGTGATAAATATTAGCAAATCATGTACAAATACAATAAGACTGATTTGAGATTTTTATCTCCAAGCCCATCAGTATTATTCAAAGCCAAACTTTGAAAATTTCGAAAAAAAGTGACTTTTAACAATTTATAACAATTTTAGGATAAGAAACTCACAATTTATATTTTTTGTGATAATCCTAATGACTAATAACTACAAGTAAAAAATAACGTCAACTGTAAAATCCACTCCTACTGTTACAAAAGAAATTTCAAAAAGTGAAATTTCACTCGTAATTTTTTTTTTATATTTGCTTTCAGATTTACCTTAGAAAGGATTGAAATAGGTAAACAAACTACTTAACTTAGTTTTTACCTTGAGAAATTATAACAACAAGATGCTTTTCGTTTCATCATTCTAGGATAATAAATACTTTTAAAGTTATAGAGTTTTACGTAAACCTTTAGAAAAACGCAAAAATGGGCCTACATTGATAATTTACATTGATAATTTTACACTGTTCATGAATGAATCGTGTACAAGACGTTCAAAGAAAGAATTTGAAACCTTTTGAAGAAGTGAACCTCAAT
Organism: Pyrrhosoma nymphula; assembly: GCA_963573305.1. Classification (NCBI taxonomy): domain Eukaryota; kingdom Metazoa; phylum Arthropoda; class Insecta; order Odonata; family Coenagrionidae; genus Pyrrhosoma; species Pyrrhosoma nymphula. The sequence goes on along the minus strand of OY754340.1, from coordinate 62,402,237 downwards.
ATTGAATCAGCACATTTAAGGCTAATTTTTGAAGTATCTCTATATGCGTAACAGGGAATTAATATAATGACTATTCACGCTGGCACAATCGCATAGTACGTGTTACTGATATATTATCTTAAGTAATTGCTAGTCTCTGTACCACTTCACAGTCCTGGAAAGTGCCTAGTGTAGAAATAAAATATCAGTGTAACTAGCAATCACGCAAAAATCTATAAAATATATATAAAAATAAATTTTTAGACCAAAACCAATTTATGGAAATTAGTTAAATTAAATTTACAAAAAAAACAATGTAAGTAATCATTTTTCACATATTTAGGACCTATTTTAAGACCTATTTGAACTAATCAGTTGATTCAATTGAATGAAAAGCTTGTGATCGTCGTCCATTTTGTAAAAAAGTTGCATGAAAACGTAATTTTCACATGTTTTCTTCTTATTCGAACTAGTCTAATGTATAGCTATATATTATATAAAGTGTTTTTCATGGTGAAATGTACAAATGTATAAAGTGAGGAAAGGAGTACGTCAAGGACGCGTGTTGTCACCAATCATCTTCAAAGTACAGAATGTATGTCAGGGGGAAATGTACATATTTCAGGAGGAGGAGGTAGGGAAGACGATATTAAAAGCATTTTTTGTCCTATGAACATGAGGTCGCAACTCCTTAGTTACCGAGCTATGGCAACGCAAAAGCATTTAGTGAGAATCATGATACAGTTACCATGAAAACGCTAAAAATCAGTGGATTACACCTATGATTTCGAAGTAAAATTGTCTATTTTATTTTTTAAGATATTCATCTTTCTTTTCCTGCGAACAGGTATGCTAATTGCTTACAATTGTCAAGTTGGTAACCACAATTACTATAACAATTATTCATTAAAGAATTGCTCTTTGGGATACCTTTTTTATCATGGGAGATACGATAAACGTACTTCATATTTAAAAGTTAGTAACTTGTATCTACTTTTTGAAACTGGGAGTTTTATTATCCTATCACAAGTATTAGTGGAGAAATGGCATCAAAAGTGATGCAACTGAAATTCATTTAATTTAACGAAATTAAAACAATAGAGAGAAACGGAATTCATAAACAATTCGGATGATTATTAATAAAATCAGAGCCAATTTATTAACAAGTTTGATTATTAAATGCAGAAGATATCATAGATAACGTTATATTCAGTCACCGCTGGGTAATTGGAAGTATTCTTGTTGCAGTTGTTTGAAAACAATCCCTTCGAGAATCTAATTTTAATTCATGTTAATGTGTTGAGGGTTCACATCTGCGATTTATAAAAAGCAATAAAAATTGATGCCATAACCTTCGATTCAAGTTACTTATCCTTAGGAAAAAAAAACATCATCGTTTGTTGCCCTTTTAGGTTTCAGAGTTGGAAATGGTACAACAGCTGTTTCGAAAGCAGCTTATATAAATGGCAAATGTTTTCATTGTTTAAATTAATCCGATTGAACTTATTAATCATTATAATCTTAATTTAATTATTTGCAATGATAACTATTGAGTATGCAGTCGATGAGATGAAAGATAACATCCATTGCCATGGCAACAAACTCACTCTAACTTCAGAGGCAAAAAGTAAAATTCGAAGAATTTAGACTCGGATACCTCGGACAACAGTTGTAACATTTTGTTGAGTGACGATGGAGGAGGAACTATTTAGGATGGCACCGTAATTTGGACAGTATATCAGTTGTCTCATATTCTAGAGAAAATCTTACTTATGAAAATAAGGCTTACTGTTGAAAATGCAAAAAAACTAAATGATCTTTTTATTTTTAATGCGACAGCGCTGCAAACAAAAATGAATACGCGTATAATTAGAACTATAGTCAGTGAAAATTGAAAATATATGTATCGAGTATAATATTTTATACGCCATATCCTTTGTTTTGTTCTGATTTGTCGAAAAGTTTTTTTTCCAACAAATTTGTTGGGGGGAAGAAAATGGTTTTTCATAAAGAAATGGGTGTTTATGAGATTTTCTTTAGGAAATTTGAACCACGCACCTAATCTGATACATATCGAGAAATGTTATTGATTTGGATGTATTTCGTAGGCAAGGAAACATTGAAAAACGTCATTGAAGGCAACGCAACTTGTGTTGAATCCGCAATGTTGGAAAATGCAGAAAGTGGAAGAGAGAGGCATAAGAAGATAAAAAAGGGTAATGAAACAATTATAGACGAAATGGGTGATATTTAAACAATTGAATAATTTAGCGGAAGGACAGGGAGATGTACGAAAGAGGAAGAAAGCAGAATATGACGGAAATTATCGCGCTAAAAAGAAAGAATTGGGGAGAATTGACTCTCTGATCCCGAATTGGAATAAAAAACTAACAATTGGATCGGAAGAGAAAAAATGCTGAATATTTCAAAAATTACCGCGCAAGAAAGAAATAATGTATTCATATCAGAGTACAAGAGTAAGCGGTAAAACAAGAGTAAAAAAGCCGAATACAGGACAGGAATAATTATAATTAGAACTATAGTCAGTGAAAACTGAAAATATATATGTCGATGAAATAGTTTTGCGGCGGTTAAGAGTCAAGACATTTAGGGTCGGCTCTATAATGTCTCGTTAACGCTAACCAGAAGATAATACAGCCTATAACTCTACCTAGATGTGGCTGAAAGTTCTGCTTAGCTTCTGTATAAGGCCACACTGATAGACAACCAGTACTTTCAGCCACCTTGCAGGTAAAGTTAAAGGCTGTATCATCTTCTGGTTAGCGTTAACAAGACATTATAAAACCATCCCTTAGAAGTCCTTAAATCATTCAAATTCCTCGAGAACTTTAAAGCAATTCAAAGAGTCTCTTTTGGTTTTAAACAAGAAGACGAATTATATGCTCAGTTATGTATACAGATCAGAAGAAGGGTACCATTGGAAAAATGACTGGAAAAATAATAATTAGGACTATAGTCAATGAAAATTGAAAAAATATATCGATGAAATAGTGGAAAATATATAAAATTCCAGTTTTTCACATTTTGCGCGTATTTGGGAAATAACGGATGAAATTAGCGATTTGCAATTTATCAAATAATTTAGGACATTTCAAAGTAAATTTTCAAAAACCCTACCACCGACTTCAATGAACCTCTTCAGCTCTCTATACAACAGCAAGTGTAGCTCGTATGATTTCGTCTTAACGTTCTTTAATGCGAGAAAAATCGTCCTGAATGCAAGCAACCAAATTTTCTTCGTGTGTTTATGTGTAATGGCAAAGAGAGGTACAGTATCCAGCACGAGATATATAAATTTGGAAATTGAACGAAAATAGAGATAAAACCATCAAAGGTGAATTGAACACGAATTATTTAAAAAACATTTACGTTGCTAGGTAAGTTTTTATAAAGCGATGACAAATACGAAACATGTCGAATTAAAAATAAAACAGCGAAAATAGCTGGGAGACAAAAACCAAAGTGCCAAAAAAATGAAATCCAAAACTATTCTGAGAAAAAAAATGTGAATAAGCGCAAGGCGAATGAGAAATTATAAAAAAATATTATGCGTTCTACGAAAAAATTAAGGTTAAACGGTGCATTTATGTATTTCGAATTTTTTCAATTCATAACTTATATAAATGAATATTATATACAAGTGTTATATGTTTATTTCACAAGATATATCATATTATTATGGTACAAGACATATTATATTATTTTGTTACAAGACATGCTTCGTTATACCTACATAATTGTCTGAAATATAAAGATTGCTAAAGTAAATAGATCCAATGTTCTGTATATTTACGTTATTTTTATGTAAAAATTAACAAATTACATGAATAAAAATATTTGTTTTCGGTCTAGTTTATTCAATATACTATTTATTTATGTTAAAATATTCATTTTACTTTAATTAAACTTTACCTTAAATGATTTAAAAACATATTTTTACAAGTTTTACTCTATATATATTTCAGCAATTTCCAAAACTCTGTTACATACATGTTAACATAAACCTTAGACAGAAGTATTTAAGCAAGGAAAACGTTTCAGAGATGTGCCTCTAAATTTATAAAAATTACAAAAAAATATTGTATGAGCTCAAGTTATGCGGATTTCCCCATGTTTATATGTACACATCGGATATTATTATGGTAGATAATTTAACCAGTTGCGCCATACGGATCCGAAACAAGGAAGCTGGCTAATAAGTAGGAGATAAACTAATAGTATTCAATAATAAGATATTGCGGACAATCTATGGGTCCACATACGAAGATGGACAATGGAGAAGAAATCAAATTAGAAAAAACAAAGGGATCTATACAAGAAACATCCAAACATAACAATTGAAATAAAGGCAAGAAGAATCAGTTAGGCTGGATATGTTACGTAGTCTAAGGATAAGAGGAAGTAATAATTAGAACAATAGTCAATGGAAATTGAAAAATATATACATCGATGAAATAGTGGGAAATCTATACAAATTCAGTCTTGAAAATTAATTTTTCTTTCGTAAAAAGCGTTTTTTTGCGAGCAGAATAATTGTAAAGAAGCATATGTAAATATATATATATATATATATATATATCATATTCTCCGACTATTTCATACCAATTATTCCGACCTTAAAACATTAGTGAAATTAATTTAAAAAAGTCAGTATGAGCAACAAAGGAATCCTAGCTTTAGAGATAGAGATAGACGAATGCGATATTTAGTAATGAATACGGACTAGAAGGCTAATGACCTATGAGAGAAGTCTAGCTGGAAAAAATAGTTATTAAAACAAGTAAATGAAATATGAAAACGTAGATCGCTCGATTAGTGACCAAAGATGGACAGTTTCATGTCTTAAAAATAAACTTTTCTCCGATAATATTCTCCGACCATTTAATACCAATTATTCCGACCTTAAGACATTAATGAAATTAATTTAAAAAAGTCAGTATGAGCAACAAAGAAATCCTAGCATTAGATAGAGATAGACGAATGCGATATTTAGTAATGCATACAGACTAGAAGACTAATGACCTATGAGAGAAGTCTAGCTGGAAAAATAGTTATTAAAACTAGTAAATGAAATATGAAAACGTAGATCGCTCGAATAGTGACCAAAGATGGACATTTTTATGTCTTAAAAATAAATTTTACATTCGAAAAAATACGTACAACGCGCAGGAAAGTCTTAATCAAGCATAAAAACACTTTAATTTCTCCAAATAAATAGAAAAAACTGATATAGTACTCGATGATAAGATATTGCGGACAATCTATGGGTCCACATACGAAGAAGGACAATGGAGAAGAATCACAGTACAAAAAATAAAGGGATCTATAAGAAACATCCAAACATAACAATTGAAATAAAGGCAAGAAGAATCAGGTGGGCTGGACGTATTATTCTATGGAAAGAGGAGGGATTGTCAGCTGAAGAAGGTACTAAATGGGATTCCTGAAGGAAGAAGACAACGTCTGAGATGGTGGGACCACGTGTAAGAAGGGATGTATGTACTAGAAAATATCAAGGAGGAAGAAAGGCAGAATATCGATCAAGAAATACGGTATTATTCGTTGTTTTTTTTAAATGATCGCCTAAGATATAGATGGCCCTGGGATTAAGTATGTAAGTAAGTAATAATTATAAATGGCAACAGCGCATACCTTGTGAGGTAGTAGTTGAACAACAGCAGTCTCTCGCAGTCCTGAGTGCAGTTCAGTTGGTTTTGTTGGAAGATCTGTAGGCTGAGACGGGTTTGAATGATCGAGCTATTTAGTCCACACTAATAATACTTCTTCTTCTTCCCGACTGAGGCTTTTTCGAAGTGAAGAGTGAGCTTGCAATACGTCGCCTTCTTATATCGCAGAAGGAGTGCGGTCGTCCAAGGAGGAAGAGATTGTAGCGACGACAATAATAATACTTTCTCACGGACACCCTAGAGACAATCAAACATTTCTCCGTAAAGGAACATGTAGAGTGGTAGGAGGGAGTGATAAAGATAAGACAGCCAACCGAAATATATAGTCCTTTTATTGTGGTGACCACTTCGGAGAACTGTATCCCCACCCAGGAGGGCCTGGGTTCGTTTATCTCCATACTACTAAGATGTGGTAAGCTGAGGTTTTTCATTCGAACGAGGAAACATAAATTTAAGGAGGTTTTCCTGCGAAGTTATCAACGGAAAAAAGTACTCGATCCAAAACATATTTGTTCGTTTTTCACAACGCTCATTCTAACTTCAGCTGTTTCTTTGTTGTTTTATCTAGATGTGATCTTGTAATCTAAATCTAATTCCCACTTCCCAATGCTCAACCGAGCTGAAATTACTGTTGTAAGTATTTCCTGGCAGAAGTGTACATCTTCACATAAGTCTTTTTGAGGCATCTTTTAGAATGGATCTGTAAGAAGAAGGAAGGAGCAATGGATGATGAAATGACGTCACGGGAGTTATGGGAAGGTCACCTGTCCATACAACTTTAGACTCCTATAGATGCTTTGTAAATGATCATTTGTCATGGACCCCTGCACATGATAATGTCAAAAGCAAAATCATAATACAATCATCAATATTTCCTCACAATAATCATATTGTGAGGAAAACTTTCCAAGTTAACTTTTTCTTTTAATATCGAGAATTTCCATAAATATTAAAAAAAGAGTTACGAAATATGTTCAGTAAACAACTTCTGCACGTAGCAACTAGCTGTGTTTTTGGGCGTTTCAACTAGATTCATTTAATTTTTAAACCATCCCTCCACAAAATAGTTATTCTCATTTACGAGATAATTTTAGAATTAAATAGACCAAATAAATTCCTTATAAAGAGTGCGATGGATTTCATCTACATCTACGAAGTACCGTGTTGAGCCACCACTTATAGGGTGTGTGGCACGGGGTGATTATCAACACCAGGCATGCAGCACTCGTCCAACCAGTACAAATCAGAACCTTAACACGTTCCCCCTGGCCACTATAGGCGCAGACACCAAAAAGCAGTCACAGGAGAACAGTATGTGCAGTCAGACTAGAAACTATGGGAGTGTGCTACGTAAATGAACATGCAGTACAATGCTAAAGAGACATCTAGAGGGGTTTTCTATGAATGCTACGAGAAACTACTTCATCTAGAGAACAGAATAAAATAATGTCGGACATATCAAGCGGTGTGAAGTGTTAGTAATGATGTTGTGTTATTAAACACAAGCGAAGAGAATTCTACTCTAATACCTATTGAGGGTGGGAGTTTCACGTGATTGATCTATCGCAACTATTATGATCCCTTATTGTACGTGAGAATAATGACATTTTGAATCTATCGGTTCGGCAGTCAATTTCATTTATTTTATTCCTGCGATCGCTTCTACCGTAGTACGTTGTACGTTGGCTCTAGCAATATATGTTGAATGTCCGGCAAATAATTGTCAGCTACGAACTAGCGCATTAGATTCAACCTGTATTTCCCTGTATTGTACGATAAACATGCACGAGAAATTTGATCCACACATATATACATATTCATGCTATTTAAAATATTTTTTTAGTCAACATTATTTTCAAGTATCCACACAAAAATATCCCATTTCTGGAAAATATGACATATTAAATCTATCGGTTCTGCAGTCAATTTCCTTTATCTTACTCCTGTGATATACATACCTCCTACCATATATACCTTGCAGAGAGTTACATCTTCGAGATATGGCAACAGTGTACGATTTGTGATACAACTCCGTTCGATGGATGAGGTTTTATTTGGATCATAAGGATGGGATCTTGTAGGACAGGCAGGATAGAACTCAGCAAACCCTGCCTTCCAACACCAGCATAACTCTATGTTCTTGTCAAACTACCACCCTAAATACAATTACTGTAGTTTTTATTTTATTTAAAATGCTGTTCCACCAGGGGGGTTATTTCGTAATCTCACCTTTTTAGTGACTCTTAGTGGAAAGGCGGGAGATCCGTTTCCCTCTCTTAATGATCGGCTCACGAACGGTTCGTGAATTGTCGAAGCTTTTATTACCTTATATCAAATAAAAGATGCCGAGACTAGCAAATACCCAGACATTGCTCAACATCTTACGGAAGATGTCTTACACTGTACATACCACGAAAATCTAAATACAGTCAAAACTGCAAGCGACATGTAAGCGATCACTCAATATTTAAAAAAAAATTAAGTGCATCTAATTAGTGTTCGATTCACAATCACGGGAAATATCTACCAAGAACGTAGATTTTAAGGCAATATTTGTTAAAATTATGAAATTATGGTATAAGTAACTGAATTCCATTCTCCATGCACTGGCGGATAAGCACACGAAAACAAAGGTATCAGCAACATTGTTTGGGAAATATTGAAACGAAATATATACACAGATAATTAAAGCCAATACTAACATAAGCATTTCAAACAAAGCATACCTTCAAGTGCCCAATATATTGGAGTTGAAAATGCTGAAGTTCTTCACGTTTAGCAAATTACAACAATACGATTGAAAATCGTTTGTTTCTTTCGCGCCCTTGTTTATTTTCCAACTCAAGCTTCAAGTGGAAACGATGGTGGCTCCATGTCACGTTCTTTATGATAGGTGAGATGGAACTAATGGCAGGCGAAGATAATGAAACGAATCAAGAGTCGAAAGATACGGATCAGAGCGGATGAATCGTCTAAAAGACCAGCACATGACCGGCAGTTCACCGCTTGAGATCCGAAGATGGTCACGCCGCCTGGGTGGCGGAGTTGAACTACGAAAAAGTGACATTTTATGACGTATTCTCACTAAAGTGAGATTACAAAATAACCCCCCTGATATCGCCCGACACTGTCGAATTTATTACCACCCTTAGACTTATTCAAGCATATTACCGCAGAATTGAGGCACATCTCATACTTTGACATTTATTATCTTCATTAAAGTTTATTGCATTGGCATGAGAGAAACATATGCATAATAGTATCGAGGCTGTCTTGTGAGGTTTATGCAATTTCTTCTCAGCTTTGTTATGACGTTGTTAGGGTGTGGTATGAAGAGGGCGGGATAACGAATAGGATATTGTAATTGGTTAATTAATGGAGGTTTGGCCATGTCTTTTTTAAGAAACTTTACTTCCTTCTTCCGTCAAAGTTTCGCCTTTTTATTATTAAGGCTTTAAATAAGTTAATGTAATTTAATTATAACTAAAGTTTTTTTTCTATGTATTTTGTAGTGTTCACCAGAATTTCAATACGAATATTTTTTTTTCGTAAAATATGTAACATATACATAATTCTAAATTTGAATTTACGATACATATGTAATTGTTAATTTCATGCCTTATACTACTATTCATTTTAAAAATATTTTTAAATATTTCACTTATTATATTTTTTAAACAAAATTTTAGCTTTGTTTTGTCCATTTTGGTTTTGTTTTTTTATGATGTTGATTTCGTTACTAAGAGGAAGAGTTTGTTTATATTGTCACCCTTGTCGCAGTAAGAAAGTTAATAATCCTTTGAGGTACTAAATTTAAACTTGATTGAAAACTTTTTTATCTTTGTAGTATTATTATAATTATTATTAACTGTATTCCTTTGCATTGTACTGTATGCCCTGAAGAATCATCATTAATAAAAAGGCGAAACGTCTTGTAATTGGTTCAGGAGTGACTTATTTGATGGCCTGCGACTCAAAGTAATACAAGTAACATCAATACGAAAAACAATATATGTACTGTCCGTTGCAAAATTCTGTCACCCGAGTTTGAAGAAGAATATCTCATAGATGGCTCAATCGATTTTAAAATGAAGTACATCACATTAAAGCTTGTTTATTTCTGCGTTTATTGATGGTGCACAAAACTATTTACCGTATATATTTATTTCAAAGTGTGCTTAAAACAGAATTTTAGCGCATTTTCCCGGGTACCGGACGGATGCATCGCATTTACGGCTTCGTAATAACAACACGGATCAAGATATCGAAATTTCCTTTTCAATTATCGTAGCAAAGACCTTTCTTAACAGTTATACGAAGTTTCATATTATTTAATGCATTAGTATTTTAGTTATAGGTCCAAATGCACCGATCCGTTATTTTCCGTTCCGCGCATCCCTGAAAACCGCCGTTTGGACCTTATTCAAGCTCTCGAGTTCATCATCATGAATCCACTTATAAAATCTTAAAGGAATTCGTTGGTTATTTAATATCGATTAACATTTATTTTCGAAAAAGAACGCGTTGAACTGCCAGGAGCCTGCACGGAAGAGAAAGGGAGAGGCGCGCGCTGTTGCCCAGTCAGAGGGTTGTCCGTAAGGCGCGCGAGGGAGTCCGCTACAAGCATTACCTGCGGGGGAAAACCAGTCGTCCTATCTCTGTGCATGAGTCATTTGGACTCGGTAAATAGTGGCAGAAAGGGTCATTTTTAAAAATGGTCATCAGTGTCATTTTAGATCTGTGTGGAAACATACCGTCGATATGCCTCCTCGTGCCAATTTTTCGGAGACGGATTTAAGAATGGTTTTATGCGCTATTTGTTTCTTTCGTCGAGAAGCCGAGAAATGTGGTGACAAAAGATATCCCGTGCATATTTTCTAAGTTGGTATACCGTCAAGTAGCTACAGAAAAAGGAATACAAGTGTTCGAATGTATAGTGCTGCGATCTAGCCTCCGAACACTTAAGCTACTTTTCTTTTTGTCATTTCTTAACTAGGATTAAAGTGATACAGGTGAGAATGGAAGATGTTTGTCACTTGTATTACTTTGACTCTCAGGCCCTCAATTACCTCTTCTATATTATATTATATTGCATTATTTAGTAACTTCGTTAATTTAATAGAATATCCCTTCTTTTCAACTTATATATACCTAATTATCAAACGGCCATAAACCTGGACAAGCTTTACATTTTCTGTGACGACATTCACTACGTTTACCAATCGATCTCAGATCGGTCTGAGTTCAGACCGATCTGAAAGTTCAGCAGGGAGCTGACTCAGATCGCCTGGTTTACCAACACGGTCTGAAAATATCGATATTGAACTATCGATTTCAGTAGTTCGAATTATTTTGAGATATCTTGCATATTTCAGCCGCACACTTCTCTCCTTTCCCTTCTTGCAACAAGTCACGCCGTAAATGATATCGATTATATTTTGTTTACCATCGGCAACCAAAAGAAGAACGATGAGCGCCACGCTGCGGCCTCTTCGGATCGATCTGAGATCTCAGACCGGTTAGGGAAAGCGGGCTGACTCGGCTCGCTTCTCAGATCGATCTGGCCAGCGCGCTCCGTTTACCATACCGAGCTGAGCCAGTCAGATCGATCTGAGATCGATTGGTAAACGTAGTGATTATCAATAAACTATCCCACCTAGATATAACAAAGGATACTGGCCCTGATAATATCCCTGCTATTACCTTTTCTCGACAATTCTTAGCCTATTCCTTGTTCATATAATATAAAAATCATGATAATATATTATATTATCTGGACGATTTTTGTCACTTAATATATTACTTTGACTATCAGGCCCTCAATTTAAACTGAGTTTATGTCGACTTGAGCCAAAGTCTTTTAATATTACGGTGATTGGAATAAGAATTCTACAAGACTCAAATCTCAGTTGTGGTTATCTATTGCAAATTTTATTCTATTGTATATGAAGTGAAGGGTTTTTTATCGTATTTCCATATATTATCTATTTTTTTGTTTCCTAAGTTGCCGATTGATTTGGAGAAAGATGTAGCTATGGAGGGGAGGTATATGACGAGATGGTGGGAATGTTGATGTTATTTCGGATGTATTCATTGCTTGCATACCAGAATGCGTTTGCGATGATTCCTAATATTTTATTTTGGAGGATTTGTAGATTTTTTTATTTTCGTCTTTGTTGCCGTGGCCCAGGCTGGATATTCGTAACGCAGAAGGGGGCGGATCATGCGGATTTGTAAATTATAAGTTTTGTTACTATTCCAAGGAGTTTAAAGAGTTTTGAGTCCAAGTGAACTCCAAGTAATTTAACTGTCCGTGTCTTGGCTATTGTCTGACGTTGATAATATTTTACGAAATCCGACATACTACGGTAGATCAGATAGATGAGAATAAAATTAGGGTACAAGACTGCAGAACGGACAGATTTTAAGTGTCATTTTTCCCACGAACGATAAGGGACCATAACAGCTGCCAATGAGACTTTTATCTAGGTTTGTCGATAGTTAGTGTAGCTCTTAGCAGTAGTAGTGGCACTCCGTAATACTTGAATCCTTATCTGTTACCTAGTACTAACAGCACGTCGTGCATGTTTTCTACATAAGTCTTAGAGTCTCTGTCCATTTGTGTAGTTGCCAAATACATACATATTAACGGTCCCTCTAACATTATGAGCATATCTGTAGTGTAGTAGTGCATGCTTGTGAGGCTTCGCCTCGTGACAAGCATTAGCGATTTATGCTAATGCATAATTAGTCGTAGATACACTAAGTATAATAGAGTATTAGTGTAATGCATGTTGGTGAATACTCACCCCCTGCCACACACCCCTGAGGTGGCTTGCAGGGTATTTTGTAGATGTAGATATATTTCTTGATTGTTTAAGATGATGGATCTTGTCATTGGTTTTTCCATTTCCTTCTGGAGAAGACGATAAGTTCGCTTTTGGTGTACGATATAGATGGTTAGTTTATAGTTGTTCATCAAGTCTTGCGATCTTATGAATATTTCTTTTAAAACAGATTTCATTGAAAATATAGGGAGGACTTCCAGTCTTTTAAAATTTAAATACAATTATTAGGGCTAAAATATAGCCGTTTTAGGCGTGCTTTCAACCAATTAGGTAGTTTTGTATAAGTCAGTCAGTTAATAATGGTATCCTTAATGGTATATCCTTAAGTTGCAAGCCACTTCATTTATACCTTTTGAAATTGAATTACAAACAGCACCTTTCTAGTATCAAGTATCAACACCACCTATTATTAGCTCTTTGTAATACAACCACCTCTTCGTTATAGAAATCGTCACTAGTTGTTAGTATTGATAACGATTTAAAACCACAAGTCCTAACTTTTCCACCATCTCTATGGAAACAAATATTTCCAAATATATAATACATATAATTAATGTTATATATATATATGTATGATATATACGTATTATTTATATATTTAATATCTACAGACTTTCTGTATTCTTCGCAATATAGGTTGTTGCTTAGTATTCTAATGTTAACTGATTTTAAAACATTAAAACCATCGGTATGGGCTTTTAAATGGATACTTATATTCCTTGTACAAACCCCTTCGCTACATTTATCTATTAAATATGCATAATACTGATATATTTTATATATCTACAGACCTCCAGTTTTCATCGCAGTATAAGTTGTTGCTTAGTATTCTAATGTTAACTTATTGTAAAACATTAAAGCGATTGGTATATGGGCTTTTAAATGGGTGCTTATATTTCTCATAAAAAACCCTTGCTGTATACAAATATTGAATAAAGCCTTCGTTATAGAAATCGTCACTAATCGATGTTATTGATACCGATTTAAAGCCACAAGTCTTATCTTTTCCACCATCTCTATGGAAACAAATATTTCCAAATCAATAAATATAAATAAATAAATATATTTATATAAAATATAGGTCCGTATTATTTATAATTTATATCCACAGGATTCCTGTTTTCATCGCAGCATGTTGGTTAGTATTCTAATAATAACTGACCAGGTAACCCGTGTGAAAATTTCGCACTTTCACGCTATCAGGGAATAAGTATGTTAAGGAAACGGTGTCATTGTGTTTTAAATAGAGAAGAAGGTGTATCATAAAGTACTTTCTATTAATTTGTTTTCTTGAAAAAATATACAAAACATATGAATACAATACAGGCAAGAGAGTTTATTTAACTTTTAAGTAATTTTTAAGTCAAATTAATGGGTAAATAGTAAAATTTGAGATTGAGATTGTAGTTTTCGTCAGAAGCAGGTGATTCAACGTTTAAAATGATACCTCATTTATCACTGTAGGTGCAGTATTAACGGAGAATACACGGAATGACAGAAAAAGACATTTCTGTAATAATATATTTGATTTTAAAACATTTAAAAGATCGGTATGGCATTTTAAATGGGTACTGTTATTTCTCGTACAGACCCACTCGCTTTTTATATTAGATATACATAGTACTTATACTTTATATCTAGAGACTACATATATTTTCATCGCAATATAGGTAGTTGCTTAGTATTCTAATGATAGCCGATTTTAAAACATTGGGATTTGGGTTTCTGTGCTGGATATATTTGTCGTGGAGAAATGCAGCACCGTGTGTTATGAATGTTTTGAGATTATTTTCTTATTAAAATTACGTGTTTATATTTTATTAAGATTACCTTCACATTTCCTTGGATGGTGATTAATTTCATTACGCCTGTTTGTAAGAAATGAAACAAGAAGGAAGACGCCCTTGTCGATGTACGTCTTGAAACGTTCTTGTTGTAAGTAACAGCCCCTGGATGTATTGAACATCACCTCGGCAACCTCATCTCCAAAAACCAACCAATATATCCGAGCAGGGAGAAACCCCAGGGCTTGAAAGGAAAACGTCATATCCGCTTTAAAAATTGAGTTTGAAAAGGCCTGGAGCTTTGCGAGAGGAGGGGAGGGAGTAGGAGGTATTCGCGAAAGAACAGCTCATGTAATACCTTTCGCGATTCGTGGGATAGGAGGAGGTTGGGTTGGGTTGGGTTTGGTTGGTTGAGGGGGAGAAACTACGAAAATATTCCAGAGATTGGAGTGAGGTAGTTTGAGTTCACCCCAAGAGAGTACGGGGGAAGAGGGGAATGCTGGGAAAAAAGAGTGTGAGGGGGAGTGACTTCCCCTCCATATTTCCCCCTACCCCTTGCCGCGGAGACCTGCGCGGGACAGGTCGAGTTTGGGTCCGTTCTGCGCAGACCGTCCGTCGATATATGAAACTTTCCCCCATCCCCACCAGAAACCTTCCAAGAATGGATTTCTGTCGCGTGCCGCGGCCTAAAGGTTGGGGAAGGGAAGGGGTAGGGGTGTAGGGGAATAAGGGTAAGGAGGGGAAGGAGGTGTTTGTACCCTTTAAAAAGGGGGGGGGGAAATTTAGGGGAGGGGCAGGCGAATGTGGCTCCGTGTTTTGGGGAGGTGGAGGTAGAACGTACTAACACACTCGCAAAAAGAAAAATACATACGTATATATATGTATATATAAAGTACATTCCTCGTACAACTCCCCCCTCCTCGCGCGCTCTGAATGCCGGGAAGGGATAGGAGGGTTTATGGAATTCTCTGCTGGATATATTGTCGTGGATAAAGGAGAAATACAAGAGCATCGTGTGTTCTACTCGTTTTGAGAATATTTTCGTATTAATCACTTCACCTTAGAATTTGATGAGTTTGACCTAATTTAAAAGAAAAAAATAGACCCATCTTTCTTTCCAATTATATTAAAATATGTATTAAACCCTTTGCCGAACTACTACTTTTGGAGAATTTAGCATTTTTTTAAATATGAGCTGTTTTTTTCACGTATTATGGGATAGATGAACGACTTTTTTTTAACGGATTAGGGATTTTTAAAAACCTAGATTTCGCCAAAAAGAACTAACGGTGTGTAGTTTGTATGTTTTCTCAACCATTTAATAATAATATATGTTAGCATAGGAAATTCTTAATAAATAAACAAGTAATTTATAAATAAATAAAATAGTAATAATTACATCTACATACTATCCCGCAAGCCGCCTCAATAGGCGTGTGGCGGGGGGTGTTAGGACACCAGCCGTTTACATATTTGAAAAGGAAACGCTCTAATGAAATTACGCCTTGCATTTATAATAAAGTCCCTTATTGTTCAGGGGAATAAACGAATTCCCATAATACCTATCCGTTCGGCAAAATATAATTCTCTTAATTTATCGTTTCTGTCGGACCTGGAAATATAGTGGGGTTCTAATATGATGTTCTCCGTGTCGCTCTTAAAGATATATCTATTCTCAATTGCTCAAGCAATCGCTAAGCCTAGCGCGCAGCCTCCGAGTCTCTTAGCGGCTCCCAGCCTAATTCGTTTAATATCTGTGTAACAACGCTGTCTGTACGCCCGGAGCAGTTTTTGACGAATCGCGCAGCTTTCCTTTGTATTTTGTTTAACTTCCCGGATTAAGTCTTTCTGCACCGGATCCCATATGCTCGCTGCATATTCAAGGTGTGGCCGGACGAGTGCGAAATAGCACCTCTCTTTTACTTTTTCATCTGAGAATCTTCCCACAATACGCTTGACGAATCCTAGCTTCTTCAAGAGCTCTGCCACAAATATTTCTTGTATGTGCTCCCCACGATAGGTCCAAAGTTATCGTAACTCCTAGATACTTCACTTCATCTGTCACCTTCATGTTAACTCCATCCACAGTATACTTGTTGCTGAAGACTTGTTACTATGTGGAAGAAAGCCGTGACATTTTTCCCGCATTATCCCTAGAGTATCAGAAAATAATTGCCTCTTTTGAATCCCGAACATAAGTAACGTTTTAAATTTATTTATATTTATAATTTATGTGAAAAAAAACATTAGTTCGTTCATATCCATGTATATTACACAGTAGATTTATCATTAAAGATATATATATTCTCAATTGCTCAAGCAATCTAAGCCTAGCGCGCAGCCTCCGAATCTCTTAGCGGCTCCCAGCCTACTTCGTTTAAACATCTGTGTAGCAACGCTGTCTGTACTTAATAATTAATGACTTAATAAATATGAAATTCTTAAATATTGCTACCCCAACCTTTAAAACTCTTAATTGGTGATTGTAGTCACAGATAATGTATAAATACACAGATTGATTCTCAGTTGTTGCCATGAAATTCCTCAATACTGTCTTTCGTGTCTGTTCGATAATGAAATGTTTAAATCGTAATTTATGTTAGATTATACGTTCGACGTATATCAAAAGTTATTAACTCTTTTTCAAAGAATGTCGACAAGCAGAAAATATGTGCAAAGTACAAAAATCTGTGAACTTATCAAAACCATTGGGCAGAGTACTTCGTGAATTATGGCAGGGGGTGTTAAATACGAAATAGGCATAAATTGCTAAACATATTTAAAATTCCTAAATATTGCTCCCCAATGAATAAAAACTGTTAATTGATGATTGTTGTGACTGAATATAAATAAATACAAAATCTGTGCAATTAGCAAAACCGTGGGCAGAGTACTTTGTGAATTGTGGCAGGGGGTGTTAAAAACGAAATAGGCATAAATTACGAAAAATATAAAATTCCTAAATATTGCTCCCCAATGGACGAAAACTGTTAATTGATGATTGTTGTGACTGAATATAAATAAATTCAAAAGCTGTGCGATTAGCAAAACCTTGGGAAGAGTACTTCGTGAATTATGGCAGGGGGTGTTAAAAACACGAACACTGCAGTAATTTTTACCGAATCGCAAAAATAAAACTTCTATTGGTGTGAGTGTTTTCAACATTTGACCATCAACAATATGGCGTGAAAAATATGAGTCACTTTAGAGAGATTTATGTCGATATATTTATTTATTAACTGAGAATTTTATGCAAATATATATGACTGAATTTTTGTGCCATTAATGTATTACAATATTTACTTCAAACTTCTAAACAGACGCTGAAATAAACAAAAGAACAATTAGAATATGATCTCCATGGTGGCTATGGGAATTAGCTCGCTCAAAACTAACTTAAAAGTTACGCGTTTATAGAATACTATCGGAAGGAACCCGTTGAAGTTCAACGGGTGTGAAAAACATAGAACTTATTTTATAAAAAAAACAACAAGGCCTGAAGAAAAACTGTCAGCGTGGTCATTTGAGGAGTTTTTGTAACCTAATCTTGTAGTACGTTGTGTTCGTTGTAGTAGACACGCTGACCGTTGTCCAGGTGCACGGAGATATGTTCCTCTTTCATGCCCGGGAAACCCAAAAATGAGTGAATGCAAGTTAAATGCACTTAAACACTTTTAAATATATTTCAATAACTCGTAACGTTTATGATACTTATGGGAATTGGTCTAAATAACAGTTCGCAATCTTAATGATAGGCAGACGGTTCCACTACGTGTGATACATCTGAGTATTAAACGATAATAAACAACTCCGTGTTTGTTGTAGTAACATATGTATCATTACAATTATTATTCGATATACGTAAAATTATTGCAGGTTTAATTACTTCATGTATATCATTTACTACATAAGTGTTATCTCATATGCATGCAGTTCTCTTATGAGAGCTACTTTGAGAATAGACATTGAAGAGTATACTTGTTGTAAATATGCATTGAATTTATTGATAACTCCCCGAAGCAATCTATCATGGGGACCTTGGGACAATGGACCCTTTTTATACAGATTTTCTTTCCACGTGCTATCATGGGCCTGCAGGAAAAAGTGTTATTTAAATGCCAGATGCGTGAATATCCTTTGAACATCAATTCTCTGGTTGTCAAGGATATATGCTATTGTTTATTTAAGATCAAAAAAGTGAGATTTTTAAGTTTAAAACATGATATTCAGAAAAATACGAAGCATAATAGAAAATCGATTAGACGAATTATAAACTTCATTTTTTCAGCCATCAGATAAATCCGATAGATATAATTACATTCCGCTTTCTGTGGTTGATAATTCATTTCTATATCTGTTCCCTAGTCATAATGGATACGTCATTCAGATGTTTTTTTTTCCGATATCCGGTTAAGGCCGACTTTTTCTGGTGGAAATTAAAACGTATCGTAGTTCACCGCCGTATTTGCGGGTGAGGCACGAATATCTTTTCATACCTTCACTAAGGAGTTTTAATATTCACTCTGACTCATGTTTTTTTTAATAAAAACAATGATCAATGACAGCGCTGATCATTGAAAACACACAGATATACGTGTGATGTGACGCAGCGCTCGAATTCAACTGTCAATGACCAGAGTAGCTACACCACATTTACGGATATTATAATGTTCTATGCTTTTTTTTTTTCGTGTGACGAAACTTAACGCGACGAGACGACTTAACGCCTTCGCTAGACGAGATTAAAAACGTTTTTTAAGGTAGGTTTTTTGCTGGATACTACCGTAGTCATAATGGCGACTAAATTTGAATTTTATTATTTTTTAATCAATGCGTATTTAAGAAGTATGAAATAAATATTGTAGTACATATTAATGAAGCAAATATATTATAGTTATATTTGACAAAAATTCTCAGTAATAAAATAAAATAAATAAATGCACATTAAGTCTCTCAGTTGACTAATTTTTTTTTCACGCCGTACGGTATATCTACGATCTCATTAACCAACAATTGATATTGCAAAGAATACTGAAAATCTGTAGGCATAAAAGAAATATATTATTACATGCACATTTTATGAGTTTTAAATGCAAATAAAGAAAGTGTTATATTTATTGTCAATTGGAAAACGTTAGCTACTAGATTGTATGGAGAATACATCTATAGGAATCGTGATAAAAGTTAAAGTTACAAAACTTTGAATAATTTTGATCGCAAATACGATTTGCAGAAACGATATTGCGATTCACAGTAAGTAAATAAAAATTAATTCAAATAATAATATATATAAAATAATAAATTAATAATAAATTAAAATATAATATGAATAATAATTAATTAATTAAAACCTACATTCCCACATAGGACGAATATAAATGCAGTATTACTGAGTATAACCAAGATGTTTCCAATTCCCTCACGTTTGCTCACATTTCAATCAATACGTGACCAACTTGCGGAAATGTTGAAAGGAGAAAATTTCTGATAGTACCAATGAACACACAGAAATAATACAGGGTGATTACAGAAGAATCCGTCGGTTTCAAAGATCTGTATTTTTCAATTGTTATGAGCTACAGAGCTGCGCGACCTCTTAAAAATACCGATACATTCTCTAGTTTTGTTGGAAAGTAAAACATGAAAAATGTTCAACATGTCCTCCTTGAGTAACCCGAACAATATAAAGTCGATATTCAAATTCCTCCCACACTCAAGTGATGCACGTCACACATGTTACTGTCTTCACAGCCAAAGGGGGCTTTCCAATTGTGCATCTGCGCTGATCTGTTGCAAATTGTTTCGGTTTTGGGGCTTTCCAATTGTCGCTGTGACGTCATTAGCGCAGCGCAGATGGAAACACATCGGGACCTCTGTTGCATATGCGCTAGCAGACGAAACTTGTGATGGCGGGGAAATGAATGTTGCAGTGGAAACAGGACTGTCTTAAGATACCATGATTATATGTTCTGCCAGCCATTTATACATTGTTTACACGTTTTCATTCATCAGTAATGCCTCTCATTTCATCTAATTGTAATTTTAAGCCCACTTAATATAATTAATTTAAATATACCGTGATTGTTCCGCCATCTTGGAAACACATCAGCGCAGATGCGTTCCAATTGTCCGTTTCAACGTGCGCTCGTGTGTTCCCATCTGTTGCGATGTGCGCTAATCTGCGCAAGGCAATTGGAAAGCCCCCAAAGTTATGCGTGCTTTCAGTGTCTCCCTCTGTTAGTAGGCAATGGCGGCACAAAGACTTTACACCCCACAAAAAATCACATGGTGTGAGATCATGTGACTTTTTGAGGGCACAGATGAAGGGCCGAGGTCTTTGTTTTGCAGATCGACCAATCCATCTTTGTGTGTTGGTGGGTCTCATTAAGATGACAACAAACTGAGATAGGTGCCAATGTATTGGGGGTGAGCTCCATCTTGCTGAAACACAATACCATTGGAATCTGTTTCCAGTAGAGGAACAAGCTATTCTTAATAAATTCCTACTAACAGAGGGAGGAATTGAAAGGACGAATAACTTTGGCTGTGAAGACAGTAACATGTGTGACGTGCTTCATAGAGTATGAGAGGAATTTGAATATATCGACTCGATATTGTTCGGATTACTCAAGGAGGACACATTGAACATTTGTGATGTTTCTTTTTTAAACTAGAGAATATACCGGTCATTTTAAGAGGTCGCGCAGCTCTGTAGCTAGTACCATTTGAAAAATACAGATATTTGAAACTGACACATTCTTCTACAATCATCCTGTATCTACATTTACATCTACGAAGTACCGTGCATGCCACCACTAGGGTGTTAGGCACGGGGTGATTATCCACACCAGGTATGCAGCACTCGTCCCAGCACAAATCGGGACCTTAACACGTTCCACCTATGCGCTATAGGCCGCGCAGACATCAAAAAGCAGTCAGGAGAACAGTGCGCAGTCAGACTAGAAACTATGGGAGAGTGCTACGTAAATGAACATGCAGTACAATGCTAAAGGGACATCTAGTTGTTAATATTAATAATGCTATTAGTTTATGAATGCTACGAGATACTACTTCATGCAGAGAGAACAAAATAAAATAATGCCGGACTAATCGACCGGTGGAAAGAGTTAGTAATGATGCTATGTTATAAAACACAAGTGAAGAGAATGCCTATTGAGGGTGGGAGTTTTATATTTTTGATCTTCGAAACTATTATGATCCCTTATTGTAAGTGGGAAAAATGACATTTTGAATCTATCGGTTCGGCAGTCAATTTCAATTATTTTATTCCTGTGATCGCTTCTACCGCAGTATGTTGGCTCTAAGAGTATATGTTGAACGTCCGGCATAAAACTGTCTGCTCCGAACTTGCGTTTAAAAGATTTAACCTGTATTTCTCCCTTCGATCAGTTAAGAGATTCCCACCCTAATTCCTTCAACAATTCGGTAATACTGCTAAGTTTATCGTAACAACTTTTCACAAATCTTGCTGCTCTCCGCTGTATTCGATCTATTTCAGAGATTAGTCCTACTTCGTAAAGGGTCCCATATATGCTAGCGGCGTACTCCAAGTGAGGTCTCACGAGTGAAAAATAACATCGCTCTTTAACATTCTCGTCGCATTTTCCAAATATTCTTTTAATAAATCCCAATTTGCGACTGGCCTGTCCGCAGATTCCCGAACGTGTTTTCCCCAAGACAGGTCCTGAGTAAGGGTCACATCTAAGTATTTATCTGACTCTACATTTGATAAGTCTGCTTGATTAATTGTGTACGTTTCGTTGACCGAGTGATTCTTTTTACAAAAATTCATAACAACGCACTTTTTAAAATTCAATTCTAAATACAAAGAATTGCACCATTCATTTATAGCATCTAGGTCTATTTATAACGCTATCTTGTCAGACTCATTGCCTAGATCCCTGTACAACACTGCGTCATCTGCGAAGAGGCGAATTTTGCTCGTAACAACGGTAGTGATGTCATTAATATACAAAAGGAACAATAAGGGACCGATGACACTTCCCTGGGAGTTATTTCACTTCCCTGACACTTCCACCTGATGTTATATTGACATCAAGTCACTGTTAATAACTTGACTCATTTTTACACGCTGTACGGTAAAAAAACGCCTTAACAAACAAATGGTTTTAATTTATGCTATTCTGTAAAAACTCGATTATTTTTTTATAAAATAATCGAGTGAGTGATTGATTATTTTTTTATAAAATAGTTGAGAAAACATAAAAAAACTACTCTCCGTTAAAATAGGATTATATTCCTTCCCGGCGAACGACACTTGCGCAATTTTCTCGTGAATTCCACCGCATTTCCACAAGTCCGCTGTAGCCGAACACAGTATTATTCTGGGACCCACGAGATAAAATATGATAGCGCCCAAACTAATCTGCCGCTCCAACCACTAGTTGGATAGGATTGCTAAGAGGAAGCCGTTGAGATATCTACGGCTTAAAAAAAAACAACAAATTTCAACCGTGACACGTGTTTTAACCTCAGCAATTCGGGGAACACTATTTTAAGATAGTTTTTGAGCGAAAAATCACTTCTCCTAGAATTTGATGAATTTGGCCTCATTTTTAAGAAAAGACTCTCATCTTTCCAATTATATATCAATAAATATATCAACCCCTTGCCTATAACTACTTTTCGAGCTATTTGTCTAATTAAATATAAGCTGTTTTACAGATGGGATAGATTATGGCTGAGCGCTCCAGAGTAGGAGAATATATTGAAGGAAATAGGAATTTATATAACACCTAGATGTCGTCAAAAAACTAACGGTATATAGATAACATGTTTTATCAACTATTTATTAAAAATAATCCATTACTCACTACAGTAATTTTTTGACAGAATCGCAAAAAAAACCTGCTGCCTTTTGAAGGTTTTTAAGCCGTACGGCGGGAAAAATGAGTCAAGTTAGAGACCTATGTAGCTTTATTTATTTAATTACTGAGAATATTGGTCAAATATATAACTATATATTTGCGCCACTAATATATATTACAATATTTATGTCATACTTCTTACGGACGCTGAAATATAAATGAATAAAATTTGAATATGGTCTCCATTATGACTAACAGGCAACTATCTCTCGCCATAAAACAACCTTAAGAAAGCACTCTATGTAAGAAGTACTTACGCACTTAAGAGATACCTTTGGACAATTGATGCAGAAATCGGAAAAAATGGTCAAAGTTCAAAAAAGTATTGAATTGAGTATCATATCTGGAGGTCATAGCAATGTTCTCCCAAACACATCTCGTCCGCTTTGAATGCCGGGAAGGAATCATAGGTTTGATTCCTTCATAGAATATAGTCGCGGAAATGGGAGAAATACAGCACCTATTATTTGAAGATATAATATTTTCGTATTAAAATTACGTGTTAATAGATTATAAGATCAGATAATAAAGTCAAGTGTATTTCGTGATCAAATTTTCTCCTGCAAAAAAAAACATATTGTCCAATTCCTAATGGAATATTCTGCATAATTTCTTTATAATATATTTGTGCGCAATTCCTCAGGCATTTTTGTTGACTTAAAAAATTTAAACACTCTTTTTATGAGGAATTCTTGAATGATAACCTATGCACTTTCCATAGAAATTACTTGGCATATATATCGTAGAGTTTTATTTTATTTTATCGTTAATTATTACATTTCACAGCAATTTTTATGTTCTTTTTTGATAACTCAGTATGAAGCTGAAACATTAAAATACTACACCAAATTTATAGCTGTACTAAATGTATTTCTTACTGTGTTTGAGGTCTAAACTATGTTGTAAACTGCCCAATACAATAAAAAACAATACTTTTTTTACATTTTTTTAAATATTTTAAGCTGATTCAATCAATGGATATTGTCCAATGACAATATTGAAACGTTTATTAAAAGCTTAAAAAAGTATGTACCCGTGAATGTCTCATGCTGTAAATCAATCTTTTATTTCCTATTATCAAAAAAATTAATTATTTTTCACGCATTTAATTTTTTTTTAGTTTGCCTAATCTATGTTAATATTTGTGTGTAATTTTTCCATTTTACAGTAAAACGATTACAGAAAACGAACTTAAAGCTGGCCTGTTTTTAGTGATTTGGTTGGTTTTAGTGAAATATACTAGATTTCATTTGTTTTTCATCGAAATCACCAGTATGTAATTGCTTCAGCAGTAGTTTGTTGTTGTAAATAGCATAAAATTAGTTAATTGTTGTTGTAAACATCATCAAAATCTTGTTTTAAGCTGTTTTTCCTCATTATTTATCACCCGAACTGGGAAATATTTTGTTTACACACGGACGTATACGGTGAAGAAATAATTTCCATCTTGCAGTTACTCCTTTCATATTTTATCTGACCATTCCTGGAGGATCCAACTCCCATTCTTATGCCTGTTGCTCACTTTGGTAAAATATTCGGTAAAACTTTTTATAAAATCGACTAATTTTATGAAAATGAGCTTGCTAACGATAAAACCGTTTTATGAAACCTAGTTTTTTTATAAATTTAAACGGAATAGGACGGGTTCTATTACCATGAAAACGTTTTATTGCAACAACCAATGAGATTTTCCGCTCATCGTGTTCAAAATCACGTATCCATGGGTAGCTAAACAAAGGCAAAGTAAACAAACATGGCTGGAAGTTCATGGAACTATAAATTCATGGCAATTATTGCTATTATTAATGCTTTCGCCTGATCTTTCATGCTCTCATATTTAATCAAAATAAGAGATTAGACGTATAAACAAAGTCTTAGCGCCGTTGAGGACGATCTGAAAGTAAGTAATTAAATAAAATAAATAGTTTTTAACCAAACAGTATTCCAAAAGAGAGTGCATTTATCACTTCACGTGTTCGCAAAGCATCTCATAGATGGCAGATTGTTCAACATTGCGGTTTTAGCAACAGTTTTACCGTGAGGAAGCAAATACGTTTAACGTGTACGATTCATAAAATATTCAATTAAAATATTTTATAAAACTCTTTTATAGAAAATTTTACCGTGAGCAACAGGCATCACATATGACCCTCTCAGTTCTTATCCCCATTACTTCCAACTTTTGCTGCAAACACTTATCAAAGACCCAATTCCCACCTTGTTTTTATTTAAAATTCAAAGTTCACAATGGAAAATTGATCTCAAAATCTGCCATCTGTTCATGTAGTATGTTATAATCCTCACTAATATATATTAAAAAATGTAATGGTGAATGTATGTTGCTCAATCAAGCAAATACTACTGGACCGATTGAGCTGAAATATGGCACGTATGTAGAAAATGTGTCTGGGAGTAACATAGGCTATATTAAAAAGCCCTCAGGACCCCTGAAGGCCCCCCCTGGTGGTCCATGCTAAGCATTGGGTTCGGTGCAATGTTTTCATTTTTTTCTTTTTAAAAGTACTTTCACTCAAGATAGAGGGCTGGGATTTTTTTATCGGATGGCTGAATAAATTACGCTTTTAACTCTTTCAATCGATTTTACGTTACGCTTCGTATTTGTCTGAAAATAATGTTTTTTTAGCAGAAAAATCACACATTTTTCTCTGAAATCAACAATGACATATTTCCTTGAAAACCAGAGATTTGATTTTCAAAGGATATTCACGCCTATAGCATTTAGATATCACGTTTTTCTGCAGGCTCATGATATCACGAAAGGAAATAAATCTGTATATAAGAAGGGTCCATTGTCCCCAAGGGGGCTCCATGATAGATTGCTTCGGAGGGTAATTGATAGTGGTTTTCTTATAAAATAAGTTCAATGTTTTTCACACCCGTTGAATTTCAACGTGTACTTTCCGCTAGTCTTACATAAATCCTCCGTAGAATTAATATTTTTTAAATTGCATGTGATGCATCGTCTTTATAATATCTGCCAGCTGGTCCGTTGCTAACGGAATGTTTACTCAATTCTTTGTTTTCTATTCTCAGCAAAGGAACCATTAGAACATTTTCAATGGAGGTTTGTAATTGGTATTAATTTGGTATAGCATCACTTCTATCTGGAAAAATCCCCGAATTCTCTATATTCGACCCAATTAATAGGTAATACATGATAAATAAAAAAAAATGAAACACGCCTTCACTCAAATTGATAGGCTCACTCGGGGTATATACAGCCTTCTTCCGGATTGTCCGGGAAGTAATTTAAATCCGTATATTTAAAACAATAAAATGAAATGAATGTAAATAAAGTGAAAGAATTATTACTTTTTTTCGTGCGGAACTCAGTTCCCCATTTTGTATTTCAAACGGCTAATGGAGAGAGAGAGAAGACGGAATGATAATAAAAAAATTGAAGTTCTACGCCCGCTCAACGAAAATATTTCTCCGATACAAAATAATAGTTACGAAATTGAACGAAAACAAAAGGAGGATGGAATTCAAAACAAAGAATTCTGCCACAAGGAAGCGTAATCGGCCCACTTTTGTTCAATATATACATAAATGACCTATGCTCTCGAATTAGCAGTAAAATACGTTTATTTGCCGACGACGCTGTCATCTATCGTGAAATTAGTGATCACTCTGACTTTGAAACTCTGTCATCGGATTTAAACAACGTTCATGTGTGGAGCCAAGAGTGGGGACTCAAACGTAATCTGAGCAAATGCACGGTGGTACATTTATTGCTGAGGTCGTCCAACTATTCCCATGTATATGCAGTGGATGGTGTTAACATAAAGGCGACAGATGAAGTGAAGTATCTAGGAGTTATGATAACTTCGGACCAATCGTGGGGAACACATATAAGAAATATTTGTGGCAGAGCTCTGAAGAAGCTAGGATTCGTCAAGCGTATTGTGGGAAGGTTTTCGGATGAAAAAGTAAAACAGAGATCTGCTATTATTTCGCACTCGTCCGGCCACACCTATATATATATATATATATATATGCGAGCATAATGGGATCCGGTGCAGAAAGACATAATCCGGGAACAATAATAAAATACAAAGGAAAGCTTCGCGATTCGTCAAAAACAGCTACGGGCGTACAGACAGCGTTGTTACACAGATGTTAAACGAATTAGGCTGGGAGCCGCTAGATACTCGGAGGCTGCGCGCTAGGCTTAGATTGCTTGAGCAAATGAGAACAGATATATCTTTCAGAGCGACACGGAGAACATCATATTAGAACCCCATTATATTTCCAGGTCCGACAGAAACGATAAATTAAGAGAGATATATTTTGCCTAACGGATAGGTAGATATGGGAATTCGTTTTTCCCTCGAACAATAAGGGACTTTTTCATAAATGCTAGGCGTAATTTCATTAGAGCGTTTCCTTTTTAAATAAGTAAACGGCTGGTGTCCTAACACCCCCCGCCACACGCCTATTGAGGCGGCTTGCGGGGTAGTATGTAGATGTATATGTAGATGAGTGAAGGTAGAGACCACAGGCTCCTTCTGTGAGCAGTATCTTCATTTCCTACACAATCTTCATTCTAGACATCAGTTTTTTTCTTAGCACGTGAATTTCTGGCATAACTAAGCATAGAATTCGTCTTATTATTATTTACACCATAAGGGACTCTTTGAATTTCTTTAAAGTTCTCGAGGAATTTGAATGATCTAAGGACGTCTAAGGGGCGGTTTTATAATGTCTTTTTAACACTAACCAGAAGATGATACAGCCTTTAACTTTACCTGCCAGGCGGCTGAAAGTATTGGTTACCTATCAGTCTGGTCTTATACAGAAGCTAAGCAGAACTTTCAGCCACCTCAAGGTAAATTTAAAGGCTGTATTATCTTCTGGTTAGCGTTAAGAAAGACATTATAAAACCGACCCTAAATGTCTTGACAATTAACCGCCGCAAAAATATTTCATCGACATATTCATATATTTTCAATTTTCTCTGACTATAGTTCTAATTATAATTATTCCTGTCATGTTTTCGTATTTTTTACTCTTGTTTTACCGCTTCCTCTTGCACTCTGATATGAATACATTCTTTATTTCTTGCGCGGTAATTTCTGGCAAATTCAGCTTTTTTTCTCTTCCTATCCAGTTGTTAGTTTTTATTCCAATTCGGGATCAGCGTCAATTCTCCCAAATTCTTTCTTTTTAGCGCGATTATGTTGGTAATATTCTGCTTTCTTCCTCTTTCTTACATCTCCCTGTCCTTCCGCTAAATTATTCAATTGTTTAAATCTCACCCATTTCGTCTATAATTGTTTCATTACCCTTTTTTTATCTTCTTATGCCGCTATCATCCTCTTTCTGCATTTTCTAACATTCTGCGGATTCAACACAAGTTGCGTTGCCTTCAATGACGTAGTTTGTCCATGTTTCCGTGCCAACAAAATAAATCCAAATCAATAACATTTCTCGATATGTATAGCAGATCAGGTGCTTGGGTCAAATTTCCGAAAGAAAATCTCATAAACACCCATTTTTTTTTAATGAAAAACTATTTTCTCCCCCCCAACAAAATTGTTGGAAAAAAACTTTTCGACAAGATCAGAACAAAATCTGAAAGAAATTGTTAAATTGTTAATTAATTGTTATTATTTGAGTGACGTTAGATTAAACACGAGGTGTGGGAGGTTATAAGGGGGGCAGCGTATGTATAAGGGGTATCCAAACTTGGTGGCACACGTTAGTAAAACATAACTACGAATAAACTGGAGTATTCGTATTAATCTATATTAATGATCTAGTATTCCTAGATTGTTGCTAGGAGAGGTTTTGAGAGGGGATGACGTCAGGGGGGAGAACTAACGGTGCCGCATAACTTGGTGGCATTCGCTGGTAAAACATAAATACGAATAAATAGGAGCATGATTACCAATTGTTGACCGATTCTGAAAAATGGATTCCTATATGGTTGCGAGGAGATGTTTTGAGAGGGGACGGCGTCAGGGGGAGAACAAAATACGTCGCAGAACTTGGTGGCACTCACTATTAAACGAGACCTACGACTCAGCGCTCATCGGTGACCGATTACATCGCACATGTTCGTAAATCGTTGTTCGGGGACGTATTTAGGTGGGTAGGGGAGAGGGAATGACGTCAGATGGAGAGCAAGTGGTGTAGCAAAACTTGGTGGCACTTGATTGTGAGGAGAAATGCTACTACCTGGGGGGGTGTGTTTGAATCGCTCGTAATAATCTCACCCACTCACCAACTCGAGCGGTCGATTACGAGTGGTCACCAACTCGAAGGGCAATTGGTGTGTTTGAAACTTTTCATCTCGAAGGCGACTTGGAGCACTCGTGATGAGATGGAACACGAGTGGTAGGTGTGGCAACGTTGTAATTTCCTTCATTTGTTTACGATTTTCTCAGTAGCGCGGCATAAATTAAAGTAAACAAAGGCGTAAACATGAAGGTCACCGCTGAACATAAATATATGCTGCTGCAGTTCATTGAAGGTATACTATATTGAATGAAACGTAAATAAAATGATCAGGTTTATTCTACCTTACGCCATTATCCACTATTATATTGCCTTTAATTTAAAGTTATTAAGCACTATAAAGGCCGTTTTACACGGTACATTTGTTTGTACAAACTCTTCCGTGAACTCTTGCATTACGCAAAATGTATCGTGTAAAGCGGCAAATTGTATGAACGCTTGCGCGAATGTCTCAATGCCTGCACGGAAAATAGAACCTGTTCCAATTTCGTTGAGACAAACGTACAATCTCTCGTACAATCGTTTGTACAAAATCTTTCATCGTGTAAAACAGCCATAAGAATCTCTACTGTGGTGCTATTTCACTTTCCATAACCAAACCATCATTAATTTTCTATCACCCTAAAATTCTAATCCACTTTAATTGTGCCTAGGACCGAAATTAATACTGGAAAATAGGAGCAATGAGAGCGATGCCCATTTTTCAAAGTCCAAAATGAATTGTTAGAGTTGAAAAAAAATAGGCGTTAATGAAAAGCAAATTAGAAACTGAGAAGGAATGGAGGGAGAAGGTTATAGATGGGAATAAGTAGAAGAATTAAAGAAAATTGGAATGTATTTAGAGAAAATAATAAAACATTAGTTGAAAAGGTGGTTACTATTGCATAACTATTATGTTCAAGAGCAGATTAACCTCACAATTGCTGTGGAAATTATTTATGAGGTATTGACATCCTATATGGCAAAAATGTTAAATTAGGCGACGCAATAATTTGGACATCATTTTACTAAGTAATACACAAAAAAAGTATTATTTCTTCCGGCCTAGGGTTTCAACTGCAGTGGGTAGGAAACCTGGGTCTGAAGAAATAGAACATGTTATCAAATTATCAACATGTTGTTCCACCAAACCTGAAAAATTATATACATAGGGTGATCATTATGCATTAATATTGCTCAATGCAGTGCTTACTTCATACCCAATTCTAACTTCTTGTAATTAAATAGGGGAAGAATAGCAAAATAGAATTGATAGAAAAAAATTATATACCTCTTACCATATTCTATTTGTTCAACCTTATAAATCCCAAGCTATATTGAACCATTTCTGGTAATCCGAAGAATGCTCACTTATGCTGCCATATAAATGTAGTTGTTTAAGGCATCAGGCTGGTCATTATCATACGTGAACATTTAAATTTATCTTAGCCAAGGTCTAGGTTACATCAAAAAAATAATATCAGTCACAAGTATCTTGGAATTAAATTGTCTTTATTTTCAAAGTAAAGTACAACAAATGGTATCATTGAGGTACTGCAATAGATATAGCGTGATGTAAACATCAGGAGTAGGGATACATCGCATTTTTAAGAGGTTGAGAAAACACATCATATCATAGAAACATATTTTGAATGCTATTATGGATTTATTATTGAATATTGAGTATTAACAACCATTATGGATGGAACGAACCGATGATCCTCTATAGCACTTTAATAAAAGACAAATCATGCATGTAATCACCAAATTCATAAGTAATTAAGTTACCATTGGCAGAAAGTAATCTCTTAGCGTGAATAACTGTAGGAAGCTACAGATAGCTTCAGTCCAATTCAATAATGAAAAGTGGTTAGATTAGGGGTGGTATTAGAATAAAGACTTCTACTATGTTAACTGAATGACATGATTTTTTCAGGTTGTTCAATATACTTGTCAGACTACAACAGTTCTGCTGCTGACTGAGCTCACATTATTTATTTTTATAACATCCATTGATGCTCTTGCATAATCCCATTCACAGACCCTAAAGCATGACAGATATTATTAATAGGAGCCTGGCACCTAGGTATATGCATTCATATTATCTTTGGATAATTAAGCAGCATATCATTGCGGACACACGTAGACCTAGGGAAACCAAATAGAAAATGAAGAAGAAATGGTATAAGCTGAGGAAAAGTAAAAAAAAACCTAGACCATACATGGAAGACTGTTATCCAGACGCCTGCTTGTTGTATAGTGGCTATGCCTTGGGAGGCTCAGTGTGAGGAAGGTAAAAAAATCTTCCAGCACATTTGATGTGAAGAAGTGGTTGGGACGTCAAAGCTATTGGTATTGCAAATCTTTGTTTGTTGGAAAACACCAAAAATTAATTTTGTTTGGATCCGTTTTAGATTTTGAAAGATTGGAAAATGGGTGAAGTAAAACAAGGTACATGTATTGTACCTTGCTTGCTGTTAGAAAAAGTCACCAAGGAGTCAAGCAGTTTTTCATGCAATCCGAAAGATGGTAAACCTCCTAATAGAACTAAAAAGTAATAATTTATATGCAGATTGGTATTCTGAGAAATATGTATGCCAGGATTAAACCTTAGTATTTTCAATGGGAATACTTTAGCAACCAAACAACCCATGTTCAAAATTTTTTGGATTAGTATTTTAAATCTTATATTTTAGAAATGGGGTATCCAAAGGCCTCACCCACATTTGAATCCGGGACTCTCTGGTCAAGTTAAATTTGAAAAATTAAAAATGCAACAATAACAGAACAAGAGAATATATCAAAACATTTGGATTAAGAAATTGGACATAAACCATAAAAATAAAAATAGACATTTAAGTAAAATGAGTCAAAATAACCATATCCCTAACATGCCTCCCATGCCTAAGGTTATTCATAGCTATTTAGGGATCTATTGGTATGTGGGGATCTTCTAATTCCAGATCCTCAACTGGGACTAGATCTTCAAAGGCTATATTATCCTCTACACACATATTGCGATGTGCTGCATAGGCATTCACTATTTTTCCAGCCTTATTAGGTGAAAATTGGAGGACACGGTGTTTAAAGAGGCACCTCCATCTGCTTTTAAGCAGTCCTATGCACCTCTCAACTGTGCTCGTTGTCCTTAAAAAGGCTCTGTTGTACCATCCCTTGGGTAAATTGTTTGGTACATCATCAGCCACAAGTGTTAAAAGACATGGCTCTAGTGGATAACTCTATCCCCTGAAAAAATTAAAGTTTAATATGAAATATCAAATACAAACACTATATTAAATAACCATGAAAATGCTACAAATATTAGACCAATAAATAGTTTAAAAAAGGGTGTTAAGGATTAAGGATTTTCATGACAAGGCAATAATAATCACAAGCATTAAAGTGCTTTTACTTAATATAGCCAACATTCATCATAAAATATTACCAATTAGCCAGACATTTGATCTTTCATGAACAATCCTTAAACTTTGTCTCAAGTTCGAGTGTGGATATATAAAAGCATCATTTGTGCATTCTGGGTACCGTGCATTGATGTTTAACATTTTCAGATCCGCATCACAAACCTTTAGACAGCAATTCCAGAATTTAGGATAATATTCAACATTCAGCTTAAAGGGAGTGGTAATGGGTCAATCCAAAAAGCTCACTACCTTAATTAAAAATTAAGATTTAAAATTAAAAAGTCATACGATTAAGATTAGTAAGGGTATTATGTACACACTTATTTTCATAACCATGGAATACCCTGCATATTCTCTGCAAACACAGAAAATTTGCTATTTAAATAAAATTCTGCATTAATTGTTAAAATTAAAAAGGAAAACTCCCCTAGATCTCAATACAAACATATTTTTACAGAACATTACAGCTATGTATGGTTTTAATTAATATAATCATGGATATATTATAATTATTTTCTATTTGGGAAGACCAGTTAGGTATGTCAATTTCACAAACTCTTTAAGCTACTCACGAAGACCAAAATAGCATTCAGCAGGTAATGAATTTCAATGTAAATTTCTAAAAAGTAATTGAAACTAATGGCTTCAGAATGAAATATTATGACATCACATGCACTCACCACTTGCACAGTAACCGAATGATATCTCTTCTAATTGAAATAATCCCTTTCGTTCGACTCAACATAATTTTTTGGAGGTCCCACTATGGCAATGTGTGTTCCATTTATTACTCCGATGGTCCCTGGGAATCCAGACATCTCATAGAATCTGTAAAAACCAACCATTTATTGAATGTCGCATACATCCTTGTCTAAGAAATATAGTATTCAGTTTACTACATCCACTATTCACTAATGAAGCTAAATTTTTAAAAGCAAGTTAGTAGATACCTCTGTCTGCGCAATGACATTGCATTTGAGCTAAGGTCCATGTTTACCCAAAGTTGGAAGAGATTGTCATTTATAGCATTTGTCACCACTTCCACGCACTGGCACTCACAGCTTCTCTCCATGTTAGTATATACATCATGTGCAATGTTTGACAAGTTTGGTCCACCAGCATAAAATCCAAGAGTAGCCAATACCTGTAATGAAATGTGTGTTAATCTTTGCGTGTAGCGATTAAGGCAAAGCTGAACATTTAAACAACACACAAGGGTTTAACGAGAGTGTTAGTAACAACCTCAATGTATTCTCATGCTTATCTATTAGGATATTATAAGTTAGAGATAAGTAAATAAGCAATGAGGCCTATATAACACAACAAAATACAAGATACCAGTATAGTCGGAATTAATAACACAATAAAACTTAGGAATAAAATTCCCGTATAAAGAAACCAATGACCGAGGATATTATTCGCAAACCTATAGTTCCAATACGAAAGATCAAAGCCAAACTTGAAGAGCATTAAATGAACCTCTCTTTAAAGAGTTCTCAGCGAAATACGGTAACGGTAGGACATTAGCACTGTTGAAACACTTTTAAACTAATGATTTAGGATTAACAGTAAAACATTTCAATTGCACTTATCGAGTATGAGTAAATAATCATTCAAGCAGAGCACAATTTGCTTCACAACAACAAGCGGTTGACTCACAACATATCCTCTCTGTGGGAATGAACTTGAGAAAACAATGAGGAACGTATTTACCGTATTTACATTGTACGCGCTTCGCGTACGGCACTATCTGTTTTGGGGGCAAATTCAAATACACCAATTTAAGAATAATGTTGTGATGCCAGCACCTCGCTTTTCGAAGTTTCTCTTTCTCCTACTCTAAATGAAACACGATATTTTTTATGATTTCTTAAACTTTCGCACTCCAACTTAGTTATCAGAATAGTGTTCTGAATTTATAAAGACAGCGCAAGTAAGAACAGAGGTAAGTACTAAAGAAAGAATTCTTTGCGCTTTACATCTTATGCAATATTGGATCTCGAGTAAAAATCAGTATGAAATGTCTATGAATAAAACTAATAAATAATCATATATGAAACGTAAATACTTACTTTGTTTACATTACTTAAGGCTGATGACCGTGAAGCTCCGGGGATGTATGGCGCCAATTCATCAATCAGATTTTCAGTTAGGTGTTTACTGAGGCGAAAAAGGCTTCTGAATTCCTTTTCACTCAGTTCCAAGGCATCTCTTCTTCTCCTGAAATTACGCTGTGCCCTCTCCGCTATTAAATTCTCGTCTCCAAAATTCTCATGTGCGTACATTAACATCATAAAGTCCGCCATCTTGTTTACTAGGTATCCATCGTAATCAGCCCTTCGGGATCAACTCGAGCGATAGGTACCGAGTGAGATGATCACGAAGGGTTTTGCCGGGTGAGATTTTTACGAGTGATTCAAACACACCAAAATCCCGAATCGCTCGTGATTGTACCACGTGACTCCTTGGTTACGTGTGCGAGATAATTACGAGCGATTCAAACACAACCCCCCTGGGGAAGATTGGAGAACCTGAAGGTAGAACTGGACCACGACATATTTCACGATCAGGAAAAGTGCAGGACTGCTGTGGTATGCTGTGTAAGTGGTATGCTGTATGAGGAGAAAGGAATGCCAGGACCAATGTTAAACTAGGAAAACAAAGAAATCTAGGAGGTGGTTAAGAATACTGTTACCTGGGAAGCAATGTTCCGCAATAGTTACTTCCATCTGTTCTTCCTTCCGTTGTAACAATTTATAGGTTAAATTCAGTTATACTATGAGTTAAAATCTGTATATATAATGTAATGATTTAAATGTTTATTGAAAATACAAGTATAGAAAATCTTTTGAAGAAATTCTGACGGGGACTGCATTTGTGTTAAATGCTTTTTGGTACTCTATAGGTTAAATTAAGTAATAATATCTATTAAAATTTGTATAAATAATCTATTAGTATCATAGAACGCCTTTAAATTCTCTTTATTGGGAAAGGTTGAATAGTTCATTGAGTATGAAATTGTAGAAAACCTTAAGATTACATTCTTACGGGGATTGCATTCGTATATGAATCCTTTTTGGTATTCTTTTGGTTAAATTCAGTTATAATATACGTTTAAATCTGTCATAATAATCTTTTTCTATCATAGAATACCTATATAGACTCTTGATTGGAAGAGATTGGAGATATTGTTGAATATATAAAAGTGTACAAAACATTTTGAAGAAATTATCGCGGGAATTGCAATTGTATGAATACCTTTTGATACTCTATAGGTTAAAGTAGGTTATAACATGTGGTAAAATTTGTTTAAATAATTTATTTCTATCATAGGATGCAGATAAAGACTCTAAATTTAAAGAGATTTAAATATTTATTGAATATTGAATTGTAGAAAACATTTTGAAGAAATTCTTACGGGGACTGGAATTGCATGAATGCTTTTCGGGACAATTTAGAAGTTAAATTCAGTTATAATATGAGTTAAAATCTGCACAAATACTCCATTTACATCATAAAGCACCTACAAACGCTATATTCGACGAAAAATATATATTTTACATTTTGAAAGCGCAACCGAACGAGCTCCTGTAAGTAGTTTCTTCATCGGACGCTCCTCATGGCGCTGGAGTTGTACTCCACGAGAGAAGTGCCTCCAAGCGGACTTTGTTAGAACCACTTGGTGAACGCGGGACGTTTTTTAAAAAAAAAATGTGTTTTATTTTTTCTCCATCTTCCTTATTTTTTTATCCTCTCTTCTCTCGTTAGAATATTTTTTTTTAATCTTTCCAAAACCTCCCTTTCCACCAATTTTCATCCCCTCTACCCCCCACCCCCCCCACCTTCTCTCCCTGGTACTACCTCATACTCCTTTAGATACGCATTTCGTTCCTCTTTTGTTTCGTTTTTTTTTGTTATTTTGCCCCGTCGTCAGATGGGGTTGGGGTGGTGTGAGGGGGAGGAGGGAGGTAGTGGAAGGAGGAGGTGTATTTTCTCTCGTCGCTGTGCACACCGTCCCATTTGGGAATCCACCAATGGGAGCGCGGCGTTCCATTTACCCTTCTCCCTACGTCAGAGAGATATTAAAAAGATGGTGTTGCGAGGGGGAGTAGGGGAGAGGAGGGAGGGGAAATGAGGTTTCGGGAGGAGGGGGGGTTTTTAAAAAGGAGTATGGCAGACGGTGTGAGTGGAAGGAGGGGGGAAGTGAAAAAAATAAAAATTGAAAATGCAGCTGAGCTGTTTCTCTTCCTTCAACGTTCGCCGTGCTCGAGAGGAAAGATCTTCCTTCTTTCTCCCTCAACACACAGACACACCACGTACCTACTACATATATTCTGATTTTTACGGGTTAAATAGAGGTGGAATCCATCGAGATATCAACCAACATGACTCACAGTAATACGTAAAAGTATTCCACCTTTCAAGCAAGGTAAATGTTGGGCTATACATCTCCATATTCCATATTGAGAGGAACATTTAATTACACTAGAATATTCTTCCTTGAGATTGCCGAAATATTATCTTTATGTCTTTAACGTTTTATATCGTCCCTTTTTTTGATTTTTTAATATATTTCGAATGTTTTCAGTCGTCATTCAAACTGTACAGTAAAAAAGTTCATCTTAAGTAGGTCTTTTTTGACAATTTTATAACACTTAACTGAAGTTTTGGTTTTGCATAATTGTAGTTACGCTTAGATGGACCAAAGTACGCATTAGAAATACTCAAATACTAGAATTAGAACATCTGTAGCTGTGTACATTATCTCCGCAATATTTATATAAATAGAATAGTAATTTGACGTATGTATACTTGGTTTTATACGGTGGTATTGCCATTGACATATCTACCAACATGACTCTCAGTAATACGTAAAAGTATTCCATCTTTCAAGCAAGGTAAATGTTGGGCTATGCATCTAAATATTCCGTATTGAGAGGATCATTTAATTACACTAGAATATTCTTCCTTGAGATTACCCACATAAATTATGCATTATCTTCACGTTGTGACCCTCTCAATCAATCTTAAACACACTCGCAATCAGCTATTCTGACGCATTTTAGGCATTTTATCCATTTTATCCGAAGTTTTTATGTAAATACAATATAAATTATACTTATATATTGTGACTTTCATCGGTGAAAGCTATTGATTGAGATTACTACCAACATGACTCTCGATAATACGTAATAGTATTCCACCTTTCAAGCAAGGTAAAATGTTGGGCTATTCATCTAAATATTCCTTATTGAAAGGGGCGTTTAAGGTATTTTGAGCGAAAAATCACTTCACTTAGAATTTGATGATTTTGACTTCATTTCAAAGAAAAAACTCTCATCTTTCCAATGATATTAAAAAATATATCAACCCCTTTGCCTATAACTACTTTTCGAGCAATTTGCCCATAATTACAAGCTGTTTTATAAATATGGGATAGATTATGGATGTGCGCTCCAGAGTAGGAGAATATATTGAAGGAAATAGGAATTTATAACACTTAGATATCGTCAAAAAACTAACGGTGTGTAGATTGCATGTTTTATCAACTATTTAAATAAAAAAGCGTGGTCTGCGTTGGACCAGACGGTGGAAGTTATACTTCTTTGGCCGGTCGCACACACCCGCTCACACAC
Organism: Pyrrhosoma nymphula; assembly: GCA_963573305.1. NCBI lineage: Eukaryota > Metazoa > Arthropoda > Insecta > Odonata > Coenagrionidae > Pyrrhosoma > Pyrrhosoma nymphula. Next base: position 62,363,711 of record OY754340.1, on the reverse strand, counting down.
ACAGGCAGACAGGATATACAAATGAAATAAAAGACATTTTTTCTCTATCATTCAATATATTTCTCTTCGATATATTGTTATTTTAAACAAAACTTCTTTTCAAAGTTCGAACGTACAAAACGAGTAAATGGGTGCTTGCAGTTTGCAAGCAAAAGGGGAAAAGTGTATGATAGTACATTGTAAATCATGAAAAACGAATGCAATAAGGTCTTACTTCTTTTGGAAATTATTTTAGCCGGGTCAATTTTTGACATAAGAATATAATAATGAGATAATGGCATAAAACGAATGGTCCCATGACATATGTACTTTGTTCTTCTTAGTAATTGCTATATTTTTCCTTTTATTTTCATGCCATTGAGCAATTTTGAAGTAAATATTTGTAATTAAACATGATTACAGTTATTTGGCAGTATGAAATTCAATCAATATGAGCCTAAGTAAATGCTATGGATTTTCACATTTCATTTTATTTTTGCTGATCTCAATTATTATAATTTACATATTAAACACATGGCGTAGTACTTGAATTCATAATTTCAAAATCCAAGAGATAATGCATCATAGAACATTATCATTTTACATGGTTTTGACTTGTAGAATGGAGTTTCGAGGTACATTTCAGAAAGTAGGTGCAAGGATTGATGTTTCCTGGAAAAACAGAGAGAGGGAAACCCGGAATAAGGTGTAAAGAGTGTTTCAGAAGCAAAATGGAGGAATCTGGAGCGATCCCAACGGATTTCGTAGGCATGAGCAAATGGAGGAGTGTCAAAGCTACGAATCAGTTTATGTATATAATTATAAAACATTGTAAAAAGTATATTTCTAAGGCATAATATCGTTAAAAGCGATTGAAATACGCACGGAGAATGTTATATTCCTTTAAGTTTAATCTTTATAGCACGCGTATAAGGTACTGGAAGTCTCGGGAACAATGAAAAAATTGCTTAGCAACGAAAATGAAAAAAGATCGAAATTTGCATTAATTTTGCGTTTAAACTTCAAATATTTCAATTTATCGATCGATAGAGAAACATCGGTTGCAAGAAGTAAATGCATTGATCTTTTGGCCTCATTTCAGTTAAAGAATAAAACTTGTATCTAAATTATTTCATATTTTAATGAATGAATGAAAATTACTCTACACGTAAATTATTCGTTTTTCCCATTTATACCCATTAAAAAACAAAATCCTATCTGGACTCGAAACCAATGAAATATATTGGGATTTTCGATTTTTTCCTGACTCGACACCAAATTTTAACCCTTCCCTGAAAATTTCATCCTTTTAGCTCGATTAGAAATACCCAGGAATTCGTATCAATGAGTACAATTGTGGATTTTTCTCACCCAAAAAAGAGCGTGACGAGGTTTCTCGACCAACATCCCATCCCAAAAGTCTCCAACGGGCGCAAAGAAGTATAACTTCAAAAATAATCTATTACTCATCAAAGTAATTTTTTACAGAATCGCAAATAAAAAACCTGCTGTTTTGAAGGGTTTTCAGCCGTATGTACGGCGGGAAAAAATGAGTCAAGTTAGAGACTTATGTTGCTTTATTTATTTAATTACTGAGATTTTTGGGCATATATATAACTATATATTAACGCCATTAATATAATACAATATTTATTTCATACTTCTTAGAGACGCTGAAATATAAAAAAATAAAATTTGAATATGGTCTCCATTATGACTAGTAGGGAACTATCTCTCGCTATAAAAACCACCTTTATTACACCAGAATATTCTTCCTTGACATTACCCACATAAATTATGCATTATCTTTCCGTTATGACACTCTCAATCAATCTTAAATAAACTCGCAATCGGCTATTCTGCCGCATATGGTCGGGATTCACTTAAAAATTTATATTTAACAATTTTAAAAAAATTACATTTAATGTCCAAGGTGTTTGGTTTTACATAATTGTAGTTTCGCTTAGATGGACCAAAGCACGCATTAGAAATACTCAATTATTCATTAGAACATCTGTAGCTGTGTACATTATCTCCGCAATATTTATATAAACGGAATAGTAATTTGACGTATGTATATATTCCCGTTACACCTCTCCTTCAAACTTATCATACATTCACAATCAATAATTCGGCCACATATTTTCCACTGTATCCATTATCTCCTAAATATTTTTATAAATAAAATGTTAATTTTACTTATATATTCGGATTAATACGGTGGAAGTCTTTGAAATATCAACTAACATGACTCTCGATAATATGTACAAGTGCTCAACCTTTTAAGTAATGCAAATTTTGGGCCACTAATACTTAATATTCTACATCGAGAGGATTATCTTCCCTTAATGACACTTCGAATCTTTGATGATAACCAGCTAATCTTAGCCAGTACATATATCCCTTATCTCCGCAATATTTATATGAATAGAACACAAATTATACTTCAGATTTCGGAATTTAACGCTGGAAGCCATTGAAATATCTACTAACATGACTCTAAGTGATGTTTCTATTGTTGCGTTTCAAGTTGCGTGGTAAATTTTGGGCTACACGTCATGTTATTCCACATTGAGAGGTGCTGTACACATTCATGACCTTCCTTTGCGATTTCCCACATATAATTACGTATTACATTCCCGTCATCATTCCTACTCCTATTTTTTCAATACTCAATCATCCTATGAAATATTTCCTTTGATTGTCCTAATATTATGTCTAGCACAAAACTATCCCACTTAATTCTCAGTATTTCGTCATTTTATGCGCGAAATTAATCATGTAGCCATTCATTTTTTTAATCCAATAATTTCAATCTTTCATGCACTTTATAATCAGGATATTCTACCTCATCTTAGCCACTATATCCATTACCTGCGAGAATATATATAAGTACAATAGAAAACATGCTATTATATTCGTTTTTTGCGGGGAAAAAAGGTATGGAAGCCTTTGAATTAATTACTAACATGACTCTGAGTTATAACGTGACCTATCTTACAAAAATAAGCTTAGAATTGAGGCTACTGAACTTATTCTTCTACATTGAAAGGAGCATTTAATTAGAATAGCATGTTCTTCCTTACGATTGCCCGTATATAAATATGCACTGTCTTCACGTTATGAATATCTCAATCTTAAATACATTCGCAAGCAGATATTCTCGAAGAATTTATGTAAATAAAATAGAATTTATACTTATACATACGGATTTATACGGTGGAAGACATTGAAATATCTGCCAACATGACTATCAGTAATATATAACGTTTTCTACCTTTCAAGCAAGTTAAATGTTGGGCTACTCATCTACATATTCTACATTGAGAGACACATCGAAGCTAATCAAGCATAATCATCCTTACGATTACACAACTCTCTTATCTTCAATGGCTTCCATCTCTTAAAAAACGAGCTGGAAGTTATTGCATTTTATAATAAATAACATTACGCTCCGTTATATTTATTATCGTGTTCTACCTTTCAAGTAAGGTATAATCCTCAGTCATAGTCTACTATAACTGAACTATTCTCTACGCTAATAAGGCCTTTAATGAACTACTCCACCATAATCTTACTTACGATTCCCCACATATTTATGTATTATCTTCCCGTCATAATTCCTACTCCTATTATTTCAATACTCAATCATCCTATGAAATATTTCCTTTGATTGTCCTAATATTATGTCAAGCACAAACTATCCTGCCTAATTCTCAGCACTTTGACATTTTTTCGCGAACAATTTATTGCATTCTATAATCTAATTACTTCAACCTTTCATACGCTCAAAATCAGCTATTCTGTCTTATCTTAGCCACTGTATCTATTATCTGCGAGAAATCTACAATAATAATCACCTATGTGTATATATAATATATCAGTAACTTTCACATTAAGAAATACACGTGAAGCTGGTATCTTCATGTTTCTGCAGACCTTTTTTAATTTGCAAAATTAAATTAGAAATATTGAGTTTCTGTTATTGTGAAAGGTATCAATAGAAAGATAATAAAAGAAAGATTCATATTCCTCCAATTGAATTTTGAATTCCGGTCCAAATTCCGAAATATTTGATAAAAATAACGATTTTTCGTAATATTTATGCGTTTTTGAGTCATGGTCCCCATGACGACCACACTCATTGTTTTTAAGTTGAGATTCCGTGTAGTACATCCATTGACTCAATGATTCTTTGCTCTAAATAATATATGAATGGTTTATTACGATGTATAAGTGTTATTTTATTCCTTACCGTTAATATTCAACGGCTACCTTTTCTTGTATATAATAATACAGTAGAAAAGATACTTAGCATACATTGTAATTTATTCGGAGAAAAAAAGATTGAAGCCATTGCATTTTCCACATGAGTATATCCACATTTCCTCAGTAATATCTATCGTGTTCTACCTTTCTAATAGGGTAAATTCTAGGTCATATCTACTGAACTATTCTGATTTAACAAGGGCGTATAACTAATCAAGTATACTTTTCCTGCGAAATCACAAAAATGGGCAAATTCTACTATTAAGTTATGTGATAATTATCACTACCAAGGTTTTGCTTACTATGGCATCTTGAAGATATTTATCCGGAAGCTATAATGAGCGAAATCGATGTCGTAATAAGTTTTTTAATGTGGAAAAATTGCCCATTTTTGTAATTCCTCTGTGATGTTTCGTTTCCCCGAAATTTCACCTGAATTTTCATATTTGGTGTGTACAATCTTCCGAACTATTCTGCTGATATATTTCTGCGTCATCTACCCGTCATAACCACTCTCCAATCATTTTATCACACAACTATCATATGAAACATCCTATGAAACATCCTGTGAATATCCGAATTATCTTTATTGGCGTCGATATCTCATGAAGAAAAATCGTGAAAAATTCCTCATTTTCAAACACTAATATCTCTATAACGATTGCTCACACGGATATTATTCTTATATTTTTATAAATTCGTATTCTTCCTCTACCCCTAGGCATCATAGTCAATTGCACCATTTACCTAGGTTTTTCAAAAAATCATTTTTTTTTCGTGCGAGACGAAAGCTCACCTTTACCTATATATATATATAAAAATGGATGTTGGTATATCTGTCTGTCTGTCTGTCCGAGATTAATGGACATCGTTTCGCCGATCACCATGAAATTTGGCACATATATGTATTTTTTCAAGTAGAAAGTTTTTATGCTACTTTTAAAAAGATCTCAGGGGCCCAAAAGGTCCAAAATAGGGGCCATTTGTTGGTCTACGCTAAGTATTGGGTTTTGTGAAGTGGTTTCAATTTTTGCTTTTTAAAATTACTTCCGCTCAAGATAAGAGGGTTGGGATTTTTTAATAAAACGGCTGAAAGAATGACGTTTATAATTATATCAATCATTTATCTTTTTTAATTCATAATAATTCTGAAAATCGCGTTTTTAGCTGCAAAAACGCACATTTTTCTCTGAAATCAACAACTGCATTTCTCCTTGACTACCAGATTTTGGTGTTTAAGGCATTTAAAAATGCATTTTGCGAAGTTAATCTGATTAGGAATGCTAAGCGTTGGGATTTGTGCAGCGGTTTATTTTTTCGCTGCTTCTTAAAACTGCTTTCACTCAAGATAGAGAGTTACAAATTATTTTATCAGATACTACTTACTCGATAGAATGAAGTTTCTCTTTATTTCAATAAATTCTCCTCTTATATGTAAATATGAGTCGTGAAGGAAATGTTATACCTAGCAACGCAGGGGTAATCCAGTTAGTATCCTATAAAAATTATCGTACATAGTTTTCAGCTATTGTACCTATTGCACAATTGAACAAGTATTCACGAATTTTCTATCTGTCGTCGTTACCCAATAATCTCATCCTTTAGCACACTCTTAATCATCTTATGCCTGTCGGTTTAACTTCAAATCCCAAGTATTTATAAATATAAATATAATTAAAATGAAAAAAAAAGTTACGCCACCAGGAATACAAATAAAACAAAACGAATTTCTAAGCTCAAATCTACTTGCAGATGACTAAGTCATAATTCAAATATAATGAAGACCATTTATAATTGGCTGTCCATAAATTGAAATCTGAAATATCTAGAGATTATAACTTGAAGATATCTGTACAAAAAAAACAGACAATGGCATTCCTAGGAAAGTACCCAACCCGAACTGAAATAATAATTGAAAATAATATCTTGGATTAGGTATCACACTATAAATATTTGAGATGCGACGTCACCTATGAAGAGGACAGAGACATTTTAAATAAAACAACTAATTACCAAAGAATATGTGGGACTATAAGAAGAAGAGCAGTGAAGGGAAAAACTGCAAAAAAAATTCAATTAATATTTAACAAAATAATGGCTGCCCCCCAGGCTTCATTAATATACGGAACAGAAGCTTGGACACTTAGAAAAAGTCTTAAAACAATTTGAAACGTCAGAAATGAAATTCTTAAGATCTGCGAATGGCTGTACCATATAAAAAATGAAGACATAAGGAAATAATTAGAAGTACATACAACCAGTGACAGAAGTAGCAACAAATTCCGGCCGGAAGCCGGAAGTTGAAGCCGGAATAGGCGAATTGCCTAAATCTGGAAAGGAGGAAGATGAATAATATTAAAATGATACTCCAATATTCGAATTTTACAGTAATTAGAGATGGTAGCTATTGTAACTTCTACTATTATTAATATCCGTAATACGCAACGTGATCTACCGATTAAGTTTGGTCTTACATATTATCTGAAGTATTTTTAAGTAGGAGAAAGGTATGTCGAAGAACATTTAATTAAACTAAAAAATTCTTCCTCAAATCCCGTTTCACACGACACTTGTTCCAGCACAAAGGTCTACTAGTATAGACTCGCTAGTATGCTAGCTTTCCAGTATCGTGTGATATAGAACCAGTGTACTGGCTGGCAATCAAGTTGGACATATTGAGTAGTGTCTAGTACTCAAAGTAGGGATGAGTTGAAAGGAAACCATCGATAGTTGACGTTGAAAGGAAACCTAATGAATCCATACAATTCGATGTTGAGAAATAATTCAAACATAAATTGCACATGCAAAATAACGCCACTAGAGCAAAAACAAACCAATTTGTCGCTCACATCACCCGCATTACTTAAAAAAACTGTTTTAAATTGATATTTCAGTAAATAATTCTGGTTACTAATTAAATTTATCGGGAAACAAAGGCATCGAATTTTCACATCAAAAGTAAACAACGAAACAACGGCGAATCACAAGTCTGTGGCCGTTCGAAAGTGATCCTACGCGCCTGAGAAATAGTTCCGTCGTATTGTGTAATGAATCCTGTTTCAAACTGAGTTAAGGAGAGTATCGAGCTAATTTTTAATTCAAATCAGTTGAAAGACATTTTGAAGATGTTGAAATAGGCCGTGATTCAAATGAAGATGCCGGATAAATAAAGGTGCCGGAATTGGCCTCCCAAATAAACACCGGTCATTTTTGACACACAGAAGCGGAACCTACAGCGCGACCTACCTTTTGCGGAAAGCTAGGCAACACTCCTACTACTAGTAGTGCAGAAGATTTAGATCAATATGCTTATCCATGGCTTTAACCATCGGTGATATTTTTTATAGTTCAAAGGTTTTAAAGGTTTAGTTTAGTTGCCAACGTCGTGACTTAAATGAAAGCAATATTAAGCAGGTAACAATACATCCAAATCATTCTAATCATGTACAGATATCTTTATTGAACCTTCCCGTGAATAATTACTTCTAATATTACGGTATTCGTAGCAGAGTAGGTTACACTGTTATGGTGATTCAAAATTAAACTGAAAAATGTTAAAAAAAAAAGAAAAGCGATATTAAAAACAGATGCGTACATGTATGCGTATAAAATATATTTTCCAGAGTGGAGCAGTGCTCGAAAAAATTAAGAACCTGCTTGGCAAGATGTCAGTAAAAGTGCCAACAAGATTTCCTTCGGTGAAATAAAACCAGGTCGTTCCAACAACACTTAAAAAGTTTCAAAATCTCTCTCTACAAGTCATACTTACACAAAATGGCTTGGATTCCCTTCTTCAACAGAATACTCCACCTTTATACAACTCAATTTGGTTAAACATTTGATGCAACAAATCTTGGACATCACCATAGACTCTTGTCCGATTGAAATGGAATCGGAAGATGTTGAAGAGGTTAAGGATATCGTTGGTTTAATAGCTTCTGGATGGTCTATCCCCACTGGGTAGTATAGGCATAGGGGTAGCGAAACTTGATGGTACTCGCCAGCGGAGAGTTTGAGGTTCCAAAGGGCGAATTAAGGTGGTTTTTAGCGAGAGATAGTTCCCTACTAGTCATAATGGAGACCATATTCAAATTTTATTATCTTTTTTTCAGCGTCTGTAAGAAGTATGAAATAATTAGTGTAATATTAATGGAGCAAAGATATAGTTATATTTATGACCAAAATTCTTAGTAATTAAATAAATATAAGCTACATAAGTCTCTAACTTGACTCATTTTTTCCTTCCGTACGGCTGAAACCCCTTCAAAACAACAGGTTTTTTTGCAATTATTTAAAAATTACTGTGCTGAGTAATAGATTATTTTTTATTATTAGTTGAGAAAATAAATAATCTATACACCGTTAGTTTTTTTGATGAAATCTAGGTGTTATAAATTCCTATTTCTTTCAATATATTCTCCTACTCTGGAGCACACAGCCATAATCTATCCCATGTATAAAACAGCTTGTATATTTAATAGGCAAATTGTTCGAAAAGTAGTTATAGGCAAGGGGTTCATATATTTATTGATATATTATTGGAAAGATGACAGTTTTCTTTCTTTAAAATGAGACCAAATTCATCAAATTCTAAGTGAAGTTATTTAGAATAGATATAGAAAGACATCTAAGGGAGCTTTTGGTAGTGGAGTTGGAGACGGCAGAAGACCGCAGAAAGTGGTGGCAGTTCGTTAAGGTGAGGCCAAATACCAACTTGGTTTCCAATGGTCACAGGAGTAAGAGTAAAGGCAACTTTACACATGGAAGTTATGAAGTTACTTCCATGACATTAGCCTTGCAAGTCACTTGCAAGTGGTACTCCGATACTGTAAGCACGTATTTCCATGGCAGTAGGGGTCGATAGCGGAACTAATAGACTGGCTTTTATTTTGCCTGCAAGTGGCATTTCGAATCATCGATAGTATTGCAAAACATCCGATGAAATTTCGACCTGGTTCAGCTCAATTGAAAAACAAACCACAGTTATATTAAATAAGAATTTTCTTACGATTGAAATTTGATAATGTTTTCTGTTGTTGTAAACAAAATATTTCGTAAAAATAATTATATGTCATGAATTATTAAATGATACAATCAACAAATATTTAACCCAAAGTGAACTATATAAATACGCATACTAATAGCTAATATTTTACAATTATATGTTAACATTTCCGTATTAATATACGAATGTAGTACCTGCAGGGTTTTGATGTAATGATCCATTGATTGTTTGGTTTTGCCACCTTTCGCCTCCTTAATTCCGCTGTTCATTTATTTGTGAATAAGCCGGAAGTAATGAGTAAGCAGAGCTATGCCCTGCAAGTAGCGATAAAAATCGATACTTCGCTGCGATCACTAATTTCATAGAAGTCAACTTCCATCTGTAAAGTCGTCTTTCACAAAAAAAACTTTCACAATTAACTTGCCGATCTCACACGTTTGAGAAGTTGAAACGGAATAGTTATTCTCGGGGATGAACAATGGTGGAGGAAAAGTTTCCAGTTCATTGTGACGTAACAATACACGCATGTACACACGAAGAAAATAAACCGTTCCTTTGATTATAATACGTGTTTGAATGAAAAATATAACGACAAGAAGTAAATATTCAACGTCTTAAGGTGGTTTATAGCGAGAGATAGTTCCCTACTAGTCATAATGGAGACCATATTAAAATTTTTATTCTTTGATTTCAGCGTCTGTAAGAAGTAGGAAATAAATATTGTAATATATTAATGGCGCAAATATATAGTGACCAAAATTCTCAGTAATTTTAATAAATATAAGCTACATAAGTCTCTAACTTGACTCATTTTTTCCCCGCCGTACGGCTGAAAACCCTTCAAAACAGCAGGTATATTTATTTGCGATTCTGTAAAAAATTACTGTGGTGAGTAATAATAGATTATTTTTTATAAATAGTTGAGAAAAAATGAAATCTACACACATTTAGTTTTTTAACGAAATCTAGGTGTTATAAATTCCTATTTATTTCAATATATTCTCATACTCTGGAGCACACAGCCATAATCTATATCCCATGTAAAACAGCTTATATTTTCAGACTAATTGTTTGAAAAGTAGTTATAGGCAAGGAGTATATATTTATTGATATATTTTTTGGAAAGATGAGAGTTTTTTCTTAAAAATGAGGCCAAATTCATCAAATTCTAGGTGAAGTGATATTTCGCTCAAACAAAAACTTCTGTTAAAATTGAAAAAAATACCGGTTGAAGATTATATGAAACACTTGAGGAAAACATCGACGGTAAACATCGACCGAGAGCATCGATTGTGTGAAAACATCGGCTACAAACTATCGATAGGAAAAACATCGACCATAGGACGTTAAATATAAGTAGATGTTTCTGAAACATCTACAGCTGCTTTTCGGGGGTCTTAAATTTGGGCTTATGTTGGCACGGCGCGGTCTAAGTTCTGTTTTTGTATCTCCGGAACGAGTTGGTCGATTTCAGTGATCGAGTCATCTACGTAGAGCTTAAGAGATGAGTTTAGACGTTAATAGCACTATTCATTCATTACAGTAATCTACCGGTTAGAGGTAGGTTGTGATGAAAGTCAGAGAATATCCAACGAACTCTTACACGTGCCGTGCCCTTTCTACCTCTAGTATTTCTTTCTTAATATCAGCATAAGTCCTACCTTTCTTCACCCCACATCGATAAAGCCTATTCTCTTTCTTCCCCTTCCCCGCTTACCCAACATCCTTCCCTCTATCACGGCCTTCAGCAAACCATCGTCCCTCATTACCCCTTCCAGCCACCTACCCTGCCTTCCCCTAATCTCATCTATAAGTTTCCTCTCCTCGCCCACCATGTCAAGCACTTCCTCGTTTGTCTTCCTTTCCGTCCAACGCACCTTCTCCATCCTCCTCCACACCCACATCTCGAAAGCCTTCAGCCTATTTCCATCTTCTTTTTCAAGGTCCACGTTTCTGAGCCCATGCGAACTGCCACACTCCATATCAAGCTCTTCACCAGCCTCTTTTTTATTGCATCCTTACTTAAGGTCCCCGTCATCAGCTCCCTTCTATTATTGAACGCTTCCGTCGCTAGCGCTATTCTCCTCCTAATGTCTTTGCTACTGTCCTGTTTCTTCTAGCGTACTACCCAAGTAATTAAATTGTTCTACTTGCTCCAGTTTGTGACTTCCTACTCTTATCACCAGCTTCGCTTTCTTTGTCCTAGAGAATCTCATCGCTTTTGTTTTCCTATTATTTATCTTCATCCCGTATTTCTCACACTGCTTTTCCAGTACATCTACTAAAGTTTGCAATCCTTTCGATGACCGACTGACCAACGCCTGGTCGTCTGCGAATCTAACCCACTTTATCCACTGGCCTCCTACTTTCATTCCCACATCTATCTCATTCCATGCCCCTCTTACCAAGGAGAATTATAAAATTAACATTGGAAAGCAGAAAATATTAGTTAATACAGACCAATTGTTCAGAAGGTGAGCCATTTGTACTAATAATTTCGATTAATAAATGCTGTGCATAGCGTAATATATTTTTATTTCATATCAACTTTCTTTCCGACAAACAAAAAACAAAAGAATCTTCCAATAATGAGAGTAACTTATATGTAATTTTTCATTCACGAAAATATAAAGATCCGACGGGATTATCAAGAATTCTTATAGTATTTTTTTTACTTAAACGTTTGAAGTAGAAAGGCCCATGTCTCCAATTATAGAGAGGCTATCGTACTTCAGTTAAACACGCATCATAAACTTCTTCATAAATAAGGTAGCATATAAGCACATACATAATTCAATGAATTACACCAGTTTATGGTTAAATCTTCATAGTTCTATTAATAACCTTACTATGCATACTTGTTAGTGTTGTGACAAATTTACAACTCACGTATTGGTTGATTGAAGAACCAAATAAAGCTATAAAATGCATTTGATTATAATTAGGATAATAATAAAGTTTGAATTATGTGTATACGCACAAACATAATTCAATGAATTCGGGATTATCAAGAATTCTCCCAATATTTTTTTTTCTCTGAGAATAGTTGTTTCTGTAATTCTTTTCTTTTGTTATTAAGATCCATTTATGTTCTGATTTGAACATAAATGGGTCATTTGATTATTTGTTAACTACCTCGCTGCTGATATGTAGTATCTTATTATTACTCTTAAGGAACCGGTCCCAGAGTATAATAAAGGTCATTCCATTATATTCCCTTTTGATAATTTTCTCCACAAGGAGTTTAACTTCCAAACATATTATTTCGCTTCTAATACATTCATATTCATTGTTTTTTTTACTCCATATCCTGTTCTAAAAGACTCCTAACATTCCTTCCCCTTAGCTAAAGAGTCTTTTAAACCTACCTTATACCTGTGTCGTCTTTCAACTAACATCATCCATTCTCTTAAAGATGGCCAAACCAGCGCCCGAAGAAATGTATTCTAAATCTAATTGGGGATCCTCTAGCGATAAGGAGACATTCACCTTCTTACAAATATAACCTCGAGTGGATATTCTTGATTTTAGAAGGAATATGAGATAAGGTTGTTATTCTTACTTGACAAGAGGATATGGACATTCTCAACTAAAATAGAAGAAATTATACTTAAATTAGCACGTTTATCTTGAACACCACTATCCATTCTCTTAAAGATTATTTTAATTAATACAGTAAACTAAAGCTACTTGTAAAGTTTTTATTTAATATAAGTAAAAATTAGACGAAATTTCTCACAGACACGGCATGGAGTAGCAAACGTGTGTCGAGATTTGAGCGCCGAACAGTTTTATAAGACATTTTAATGAAACTTTTATGAGTCGTAAATGTAAAACGTACTTGCTTGTTCACGGTATAAATATTCATCAAAACTGCAATGTCCTGACATCTATGAGACGCTTAGCGAACACTTGAAGTGATAAATGCACTCTCTTTTGGATGACAATTTGGTTATAAACTATTTATATTCTTTATTTGTTTACTTTCAGATCACCCTTCAACGAAGCTATGACTTTGTTTACATACGTCTTTCGTATGACTCTTATTTTTTTTAAATATGAGAGCATGAATGATCAGGTTAAAACATTATTAATAGCAATAATTGCAAATGAATTGACAGTCCCATGAACTTCCAGCCATGTTTGTTTACTTTTTCCTTGTTTTTTGACTTCCCATGGATACGAGATTATTAACGAGATGAGCGGAACTTCTCCATTGGTTGTTTTGCAATAAAACGGTTTTATGGAAATAGAACCTGTCCTATTCCGTTAAAATATTTCATAAATCTAGGTTTTATTAAACTGTTTTATCTGTAGCAAGCTCATTTTTTATAAAATTGGTATATTTTATAAAACGTTTTATGTAAAATTTTACCGTGCGAGCAACAGGCATAAGAAAAACGTCGTTGTTACATCCAAACCCTACGCTTAGTGTAGTTTATCGCGAAACTTTATCAAGTTACTGTACTTAAACGAAATTTGATCCTGTATAATTCATCGCCTTATTTTAAAAATAATCAAAAATATGAAATCAATAACCGATTACCGCTTCAGATGCCCTTTAGTTCAGATGCCCTTTCATTCAACTATTATTATATTTTTGGATAAAATTATTTCAAAATGTACATGAAAGTAATACCTAAAGTAAATGAGACCAGTAAATTGAGTTTCAAATGAGATTTAAATGTGTTTTGGAGTCCATTTTCATAGCACTGCCAGCTTAAACTAAGTTTTAGCCGACTAAGTATATTCTATACGGCTAAAATAATTTCTTTGCAACTTATCTTATACTGATTTTCAACTCGATTTCTTGCGCTCATTTGCATTTTAATCAGCAACCTTGCTCCAAATTGAACAAAAGAAAATCAGCCAGCGTTCAGTTTAAAAATAGAATAAAGCATTATGAGTTTCAAAACAATTTAAAACCAGTCCCAAAGGAGTACTTTCAGACCAGTGTCCAAAAAGAAAAAGTATTCTAAATCTAAATTGGGAATCCTCTAGCGATAAGAAGACATTCCCCTTCTTACGAATATAACCTCGAGTGGATATTCTTGATTTTTAGAGGAATATGAGATAAGGTTAAGGTTATTCTTACTTGACAAGAGGATATGGACATTCTTAACTAAAATAGAGGTAATGATATCCATTCTCTTAAAGATTTTTTTAATTAATGCAGTAACTGAAGCTCCTTGTAAAGTTTTTATTCAATATAAGTAAAGCGTAGACGAAATTTCTCGAAGACACCGGAGATGGAGTAGCAGACGTATTTCGAGCTTTGAGCGCCGAACAGTTTTATAAAATATTTTAATGAAACTTTTATGAATCGTACACGTCAAACGTATACTAGCTTACTCACGGTAAAAATATTCATAAAAACCACAATGTTGACCAATCTGCCATCTATGAGACGCTTATCGAACACTTGAAGTGATAAATGCACTCTCTTTTGGATGACAATTTGGTTATAAACTATTTATATTGTTTATTTATTTACTTTCAGATCACCCTCAACGAAGCTATGACTTTGTTTACATACGTCTTTCGTATAACTCTTATTTTGTATAAATATGAGAGCATGAATGATCAGACGAAAGCATTATTAATAGCAATGATTGCAAATGAATTGACAGTCCCATGAACTTCCAGCCATGTTTGTTTACTTTTTCCTTGTTTTTTGACTTCCCATGGATACGAGATTATTAACGAGATGAGCGGAACTTCTCCATTGGTTGTTTTGCAATAAAACGGTTTTATGGAAATAGAACCTGTCCTATTCCGTTAAAATATTTCATAAATCTAGGTTTTATTAAACTGTTTTATCTGTAGCAAGCTCATTTTTTATAAAATTTGTATATTTTATAAAACCTTTTATGTAAAATTTTACCGTGCGAGCAACAGGCATAAGAAGAACGTCGTTGTTACATCCAAACCCTACGCTTAGTGTAGTTTATCGCGATATTTTATCAAGTGACTGTACTTAAACGAAATTTGATCCTGTATAATTCATCGCCTTATTTTAAAAATAATCAAAAATATGAAATCAATAACCGATTACCGCTTCAGATGCCCTTTAGTTCAGATGCCCTTTCATTCAACTATTAATATATTTTTGGATAAAATTATTTCAAAATGTACATGAAAGTAATACCTAAAGTAAATGAGACCAGTAAATTGAGTTTCAAATGAGATTTAAATGTGTTTTGGAGTCCATTTTCTTAGCACTGCCAGCTTAAACTAAGTTTTAGCCGACTAAGTATATTCTATACGGCTGAAAAATAATTTCTTTGCAACTTATCTTATACTGATTTTCAACTCGATTTCTTGCGCTCATTTGCATTTTAATCAGCAACCTTGCTCCAAATTGAACAAAAGAAAATCAGACAGCGTTCAGTTTAAAAATAGAATAAAGCATTATGAGTTTCAAAACATTTTAAAACCAGTCCCAAAGGAGTACTTTCAAACCAGCGTCCAAAAAGAAATGTATTCTAAATCTAAATTGGGGATCCTCTAGCGATAAGAAGACATTCCCCTTCTTACGAATATAACCTCGAGTGGATATTCTTGATTTTTAGAGGAATATGAGATAAGGTTAAGGTTGTTATTCTTACTTGACAAGAGGATATGGACATTCTTAACTAAAATAGAGGTAATGATATTCATTCTCTTAAAGATTTTTTTAATTAATGCAGTTAACTGAAGCTCCTTGTAAAGTTTTTATTCAATATAAGTAAAGCTTAGACGAAATTTCTCACAGACACCGGAGATGGAGTAGCAGACGTATTTCGAGCTTTGAGCGCCGAACAGTTTTATAAAATATTTCAATGAAACTTTTATGAATCGGACACGTCAAACGTATACTAGCTTACTCACGGTATAAATATTCATAATAACCGCAATGTTGACCAATCTGCCATCTGTGAGACGCTTAGCGAACACTTGAAGTGATAAATGCACTCTCTTTTGGATGACAATTTGGTTATAAACTATTTATATTGTTTATTTGTTTACTTTCAGATCACCCTTCAACGAAGCCATGACTTTGTTTACATACGTCTTTCGTATAACTCTTATTTTGTATAAATATGAGAGTATGAATGATCATGCGATAGCATTATTAATAGCAATGATTTCAAATGAATTGACAGTCCCATGAACTTCCAGCCATGTTTGTTTACTTTTTCCTTGTTTCTTGGCTTCCCATGGATACGAGATTATTATCAACGTGATGAGCGGAACTTCTCCATTGGTTGTTTTGCAATAAAACGGTTTTATGGAAATAGAACTTGTCCTATTCCGTTAAAATATTTCATAAATCTAGGTTTTATTAAACTGTTTTATCTGTAGCAAGCTCATTTTTTATAAAATTGGTATATTTTATAAAACGTTTTACGTAAAATTTTACCATGCGAGCAACAGGCATAAGAAAAACGTCGTTGTTACATCCAAACCCTACGCTTAGTGTAGTTTATCGCGAAACTTTATCAAGTTACTGTACTTAAACGAAATTTTATCCTGTATAATTCATCACCTTATTTTTAAAATAATCAAAAATATGAAATCAATAACCGATTACCGCTTCAGATGCCCTCAGTTAAACATTTCATTCAACTATTTTCTCCGCAATGCCAGCTTAAACTAAGTTTTAGCCAACTATGAATATTCTATACGGCGAAAAGTATTTCTTTGCAACTTATTTTAAACTGATTTTCAACTCACAATTTCTGCGCTAAATTTGCATTTATGTAATCAGCAACCTTGCTCCAAATTGAACAAAAGAAAATCAGCTAGCGTTCAGTTTAAAAATAGAATAGAGCATTAAGAGTTTCAAAGCATTTTAAAACCAGTCCCTAAAGGAGTATGTACTTGCAAACCAGCACCCAATGAAATGTACATTGTACAACAAAAGGCCCCTCCACCGAACCTTGCGGAACTCCAGCCTTTATTACTTTACATTCACCTTGGTTAAAAAACCATAGATAAGTATTAAACAACGTAAGTAAATATTCACAGTGAAATATATAAACTTAAACAAAAGGCCCCTCCACCGAACCTTGCGGAACTCTAGTCTTTATTGCTTTACATTCACCTTCGTTAATAAACCATGGATAAGTATTATACAACGTAAATAAATATTCACAGTGAAATATATACACTTTATTTAACAAATGGCCCCTGCACCGAACCTTGCGGAACACCAGCCTTTATTACTTTACATACGCCTAAATCTAATTGGGAGCCTCTAGCGATAAGAAGACATTCCCCTTCTTACAAATATAACCTCGAGTGGATATTCTTGATTTTTAGAGGAATATAAGATAAGGTTAAGGTTGTTATTCTTACTTGACAAGAGGATATGGATATTCTTAACTTAAAAAAGGAGGAAATAATACTTAAATTAGCACGTTTATCTTGAACACAACCTTCCTAATTTATACTTGGTTTTTAGAAGAAAATAAGCTTAAAGATCTACTTTCGTTTAGGGCTGGCACACTTTCTCCGAAAGGAATTCATTCTGAAAGATGTATTATTTAAAAATATTGATACATTTAAATAAGTTTTTTTTCTCGTGTTATTATGAGGAATATTTGCTTATTTAACATTTCCTCTCAAAATCCATACTGCGCTTTAAAGGCAAATTAATTCATAGGAAATTGCTTATTAAAATTAATTCCTTTATGCTGCGCTAATTCAGGTTAGAGTGCAGTAATGGTGAAATAAGCCTGTTTATCTCAATAAAATAAATACATTAAGGCAGTGCAACTGGTAAATATAGTTGAAACACAAAACTCATTACTGTTAACCAGAGCATCGGAGTCCAAGATTAAAAACAAAAGAGTGTATTATTATTATTGGATATTGATTTTGAGCTCATTACATTATTTCAAAGTAGGTTTAAAAATACTTCATTATTACAACGTGTGGCGGGGTACTCAGAGTAATATTCACATCGAATTCTTTGACGGCACTAAAATTATATGTGGGCCTTGATGATGCCGATAAGCCATTGTCTAATCAGGCCATATTATATATCAGAGCATACAATATATCAGGCTTATAAGCCATTCTCAGGGGTTCTTAACCCGCCATTGGTCACGCTATGAGATATTCTCTCACAATAAATGTTAACTTGTGCTCACTTTGTAATCATGAGTTAGATTAAGTTCCCTTTCCTTTTAAGCTGACTTTTTATCTATTCCTATTGACCTTGCCGTCTCATATAAAAGTATAAATGAAGCGTCTGGCAGCTGTGTAATGATTATATGTCTGATACCGTCATGGCTACATAAGGTGTGAGACTTTTCCTCATCGCGCGA
This sequence comes from Pyrrhosoma nymphula, assembly GCA_963573305.1. NCBI lineage: Eukaryota > Metazoa > Arthropoda > Insecta > Odonata > Coenagrionidae > Pyrrhosoma > Pyrrhosoma nymphula. The sequence goes on along the minus strand of OY754340.1, from coordinate 62,345,144 downwards.
CCACTGACGTTATTTGTTTTTGTATAATCACTCAGTTGCGTTACACTTTCGCAACATGCGGGCAAAGTTGATTCATATCGTGGAGAGCAGATACGTTAACGCAAATTTATGAGTCATAGGAATGCATGTCCTCATATAAATAAATATTTCTTCTTGAGAATGGTCATTTTCTTCATTTATACCCAATGATAACATCGCCAGTAACATTAGCAATGATTACGTAATTGTATCAGTAATTGTGTATCATTGAAAATCATTGTTTCAAATGAACATTTGGAGAAATAAATTAAATTTAAATATACTGTTATATATTGCCAAAATACGCTCTATGATAGATAATCAATGATGTACCTACATCTGAGTCTCTGAGAAAAAGTCTCACACGCGACCGCTCGCGTGATATACTTATAGTAGTAGTATAGTAGTAGTACTTATAGTAGTACTTAGTAGCTTAGCGACCCCACTCCCGGGTTAATGATCTTGGATACTTAATTGAGGAGATAGGGAATTATACTTACTTGGCAGACAAAATCTATTTCACCGAAATAACTGTTGATTTTAATTTTCAGTAGATTTATTGATAAATTTCTCGGAAATACAACATTTTAATTGGTTTATAACTCTTCATTCACCCTGTTACCATGGCAGTAAATCGATAAATTGTAGAGTAATGGAGAAAAATAATTTACTATGAAATAAAAATAATAAAAAATTTCAAAAAATAAATGACATTCACAATTATCATCATCATCATTGGTGCATCTGTCCGCAGACAGGTTTCAGCGGTAGCGTTGTCTCCACAGCATCCTGTCCTGGACCACTATCTTCTTTATCTCTACATAACTCCTTTCTTCTTTTATATATCCCTCAGCATTCCGTACCTCCTTCATCTTCCTCTCTTCCCTTCTATTTTCCCTTCTATTATTAATTTCTGTGGGCTGTTTTACTCCTTAAAATATGTCCAATCCATTTTGCCTTTCTCTTTTTAATTTCTCCAAGTATACTTCTTTCTTCTCCAATCCTCCTTAGCACTTCTTCATTCGTGATCTTGGGCCTGATTCTGATGCTTTCACGATGTTCAACTTTTCCACCAAAACGCCATGACTTTCCGACACTACGTCATCATATTCCACCTTCCACCACTATCGTTCGATCGAATCGTTCACTACATCGTTCATCGTTCAATGACTGATGGAAAGTCAAGCTTCCCTTCCACCCAGTGGCGGGTACAGAAAAAACTCATGGGGGGGGGGGCGCAAGGTTTATCGCGACGATTGTAGCTTTCAAACTGACTGCCTGGCACTAGCGACTCTGCTTCCCTTATATATGTAGCTCGGTTGTTTCGAGAACATTCGGTGCCAGAATGTTCGCTTGCAGACTTTTAAGGAGTGTGAACAAATACAAACAGTAGAATATTCGCGACTTTTCTCGAACAAATTCCAGACAGAATAGCGTATCGAGATCACTAGAATGGCCGCGACTTTTCTCGTAGGTTAGCTATATATGTGCCAGACAGAAACGTATAAAATACGATGACGCGCGCTTGTGCTACAGAAGAAAGTACAACTACTCGATAACTCGACTCAGAGTCGACTGACGAAAGACACGAACGAATAGCGCGCGGGCTGACTGGCGGGGGCGGCCCCGCAAGGGGGGGGCCCGCGCCCCCCGCGCCCCCCATATGTATCCGCCACTGCTTCCACCCGTCATCCACTTGGTGGAACATCGCTAGTGTCGTGGTGGAAACTTTCCGACGGAAGTAAGCGTGCGGAAGGTCGACATTTTTTTGTTCGCGGTTTCGAGGTAAGTTGGACATCGGCATAAGTTTGTGACGTTCGGCTCTCCAGAGTGGTCATTGAGCCGTTCATTGAACGGATCAAGAGTCGTTCAATGAACGAATGGTGGAACTTTCACAAGTATTGGGTTTTGTGTGCAGTGGTTTCAATTTTTGCTTTTTAAAATTACTTCTCCTCAAGATAAGAGGGTTTGGATTGTTTTAATAAAATGGCTTAAAGAATGAAGTTTATAATTATATCAATCAAGCTTTCTCAAAGTACTTTTCTTCTCTCTTCTTCAACGTCCACGTTTCGTATCTATACAACACAATGCTCCATATATAAAGCACTTTGCAAATCTTTTCCTAGTGCTAAATGCTACTTTTCCTTGCCCAATTCTGCTTTTAATGTCTTCAGTACAGTTGCCACTCTTCGTAACTATACTTCCCAGGTACTTGAAAGAGCTTACTTGTTTTATTTTTTCTTCCTCCAGCCATATGTCTTCGCTATTCTCTTCGCCCTTTTAGTTTTATTGCTGTTTATCCTAATTCCGCAGTCTTCAATCTTCTTCCTAATTCTTTCCATCATTTCCTGAAGATCCCCTTTATTCTCTGCTATTATAGCCTGGTCATCAGCATATTTGATGGATTTTATTCTCTCACCTCCAACTTTTATGTCTTCTAAAGCTTCTTCCAGCAGTTTGTCAGCATACAAGTTAAAGAGACATGGTGACAGACAGCAACCCTGCCTAACTCCCCTTCCCATTGTGGTTTCCTGCATAAGATAGGGAACTACTAGACTGCAGAACGGATTCAAAATGCCATTTTTCCCACGAACGATAAGGAACCATAACAGCTGCCAATGAGACTTTTATCTAGGTTTGTCGATAGGTAGTGTAGCTCTTAGTATTAGTAGTAGTAGTACTCCCTAATACTTTTAGATATTCTTATCTGTTACCTAGCACATACTAACAGCACGCCTAGCATGTTTTCTACATAAGTCTTGAGTCTCTGTCCATTTGTGTAGTTTCAAAATACATATATATACATATATATATATATATATATTAACGGTCCTTCCAACATTGATAGTATATCTGTAGTGTAGTAGTGCATGCTTGTGAGGCTTCGTCTCGTGACAAGCATTAGCGATTTATACTAATGCATAACTAGTCGTAGTTACACTAACTTGAGGGTATAGTGTAATGCATGTTGGTGAATACTCACCCCCTGCCACACACCCATGAGGTGGCTTGCAGGGTATTTTGTTGATGTAGATGTAAAGGTAAAGCTTCTTCCAGTAGTTTGCCAGCATACAAGTTAAAGAGGAGGTTACGATCACATATCACCTCGTATAAATACACTACGGTGGCTCCTAAGTCAAAATGAAGAGTAACAGATCAGTATCAAACGGTATTCGATACAAAGTATCGCCGTTATCTCGCTGCAGTCTCGGCGAAAGTATCCTGGCAGTATCGTTGAGTATCGTGGAGTCCTGTAGCAGAGACTCGTTCTGATACTCTTCGAGACTGGTCGAAACTGCAGTATCGGACGGGATACTGGGTATCCGTTGTCGATACTCCGTGGATACTGACCCGTCGATACTCGTTTGGACGGGAGGTGATGGACTCAACTCCTATGGCGGAATTCTAAAATTGCGTGCATGCTATTTAGTCTATTTTTATGCGAAAACGTTCATGATGTATAGGTATGTACTTATCCGGTACCACTGATCACTATACCGATACCTATTGCTTTTTATTCTTTTTACTTAACGTGGATGGATTTATAATAATATTTCATATTAATATCAAATAATCACGTTCTGCCTTTTGTAGGCCAGTTGTAATATCTCTCAAAATTAGTTTATACCTTTTTAATACGTTTTCAATAAAATCATGTTTTTAAAAAGGTTTTTATTTATTTAATTATATATATTTTTAGTTTTTAATAATTTCGCATCAATTTTTCATCAAATTATTGTCATTAATCTTTGAAAAAATCATTGAAAAATTAACGGCGAAAATTTTGATGAAAAAAGGTATATTTAAAATTTTGTGAGTTAAATTAATGTTTAAGTTTTTTGTTATTTTTTTAAAAAACTAAATATATATGGTATCATCATTAAAAAAATACGACTTGGTGGAAGTGGGAATTTAATTTCTACTTTTTAGACAATTTTTTTAAGGTAACCAAGTTATTTTAAAAAGATTTTCATTTATTTTATTTAATAGTTTTTAGTAACCCTGCGTAAATTTTTCTTTAAGTAATTTTATTTAATTTTTTTTTCTTTAATTGAATTTCAACGGGCAGCTTCTGCTAGTTGGATATAAAGACTACTTTTTTTTAACTTTAACCTAAATCAGTTATCTTTTCAGAAGAGTAACTTTTTACTTTAACTAGTTACATTTGACAGAGAATAAGTTTAACTTTAATCAGTAACTTTTTCAGAAAAGTAATTTTTAACTTTAACTAGTTACTTTTTACAGAGATTAACTTTAACTTTAATCAGTTACTTTTTCAGAAGAGTAACTTTTAACTTTAACTTGTTACTTTAACAGAGATTAACTTCAACTTTAATCAGTTACTTTCTCAGAAGAGTAGCTTTAACTTTAACTAGTTACTTTTTATAGAGATTTTATTTAACTATATTCAGTTACTTTTTCAAAAAAGTAACTTTTAACTTTAACTAGTTACTTTAAACAGAGATTAACATTAACTTTAATCAGTTACTTTTTCAGAAGAGTAACTTTTAACTTCAACTTTTACTTTTTATAGAGATTTGCTTTAACTATAATCAGTTACTTTTTCAAAAAAGTAACTTTTAACTTTAACTAGTTACTTTTAACAGAGATTAACATTAACTTTAATCAGTTACTTTTTCAGAAGAGTAGCTTTTAACTTCAACTAGTTACTTTTTATAGAGATTTGCTTTAACTATAATCAGTTACTTTTTCAAAAAAGTAACTTTTAACTTTAACTAGTTACTTTTAACAGAGATTAACATTAACTATAATCAGTTACTTTTTCTGAACTGTTGAGAAAACACCTGCAAAATTTCATGCGAATCGGTATCGGTAAAATATGATTTTCTCAAAGCACCTCTAGCTCTATATATGGAAGCATGTGATCGAGAAAAAAATCGATTTTTTTCTCCTCCTTTTAACGAACGATTTATCGTTTCTGCCTCGCGTAACACAAGGCCGTAGAAACGAACACACACAGAGTGCAATTAGCGCGCGATGCACGCTGGGCGATAATCAATAGATCGTGCGCTCTTCCGCTCGTCTATTGTCCAAATATCGTAAAGAATAGAGGCGTCGCCATGGAAACGATAATCTCGAAGTGTTTGCCTCCCCAATTACGGACAGTTTCTTCGTGCCAAAGGAATATATATCCTTTGAACAAACATTGGGAAAACACCTGACGAACGCGTTTCGTAGCACACAGTACGTAGTTGTGTCAGCTCCTTAAATATAGACACTCGATTTCTTCACTTTGGAAAGAAATATGGATGAACTCACTTAATGGCAGTTGCAATTAAAAGGAAGTCATGCATCATCTTTCAGAATATTCTAGTCCTAGGGCAGCTTTATCAATCTATGCACAACATAGTAGGGGATTAACGATTATTTAAAAAAAATAAACGATTAAAATCAAAATCGTTAAAAAACTGTAGTTTACTATTTAACTTAACCGTAAACTTTTTAGAAAATTTTTAACTTTTTTATCGTTAAAATTGTGCATTAACTGTTACATAGCTGACTACAGTCAATTTTTATCGTTAATATTTTGGCGACCTGTTCGAATTTCTTGAATTTGAAGTGTGTATTTATTTAATCCCAATTTCGGAAACTATAGCTTATAAATATGTTACTTTTAAAAATTTTACTCGGGCAGCTTTATCAATCTACGTACAACATTGTTGGGATAAACGATTTAAAAAAAATAAACGTTTAAAATCAATTGTTTAAAAAATTTAGCCATTACTTTTTGTAAGAGTTAACTTTTACTTTTTATCGTTAAAATTGTACATTAACTGATGCATAGCTAACTTCAGTCAATTTTTTTCGTTAATTTTTTGGCGGATGTCGTCCTGTTCGAATATCTTGAATTTGAAGTTTGCATTTATTTTATCCCAATTGCGGAAAATAATACTTTGAATTAAGTTACTTTAAAAAAAATAAAAAACAACTCTTTAAAAACAGAAGTAATTAGGTCTCTTGGAGTTATGGTCACACCGGAAACGCAATCAAAGGTCAAACCAGGAACCATTAAATCACATATTTTATTCATTTTTTTTTAACTTTTTAAGATAGCCAAAAATTTTAATAGCCTAAAAAAGGCACTTTCCTAAAAAACTACAATTGTACTACTACGAACGATATCTTCGATAGCAAAGAAGCAAGAGTAATTAAAAGTAACAAGTTCATATTCTCCGACCGAGAAACTCCCTACCACGCGATAGGTTAGCCGGCAGGACAGAACGAACGGCGGAATTATTTCGCGCGTCGAAAATATTTGGCGACATAAAAAAATTCATAACTCGCTTTTTAATTAAGATAGAGTTACGATTCTTTCACCAAAAACAAATATAAAGTTTTTTCTAAATTTCATACGCAGCATGTATGGATCTATATCGTGAGATACAAAAGATAGCAGGCGACTACTTTTTACCTTGCAAAATTCGAAATATTTTGTCCAAAAGATATTTAAATGAATATAAAAACCATTAAACTCAGTTAAAATCAAAGTAAAGTTAACCGTTATGGAGAAAAACATATGAAAAACGTTATGTGTAAGTTTTAACGTCATAATGTGAACCGTTTGTCTGCAACTGGATGAGGAAGAGGAAATCAGAAGCGCTCCGTTACTAACGGAAATTCATGGAAATGTTTTTTATAACGTTTATTTTAAACTAAATCGATTAATTATTGTCACCACTATATGTAGAATCTTTTTCTGCTTCGTAACATGTCTTTTTAATTGCATAATTAATTAATATAATTAATAATAATAATTAATTTTCCAACTGTAATTGGCAACGTCGCACCTCAAGGCCATATGGAGATTACATTATTGAATTGAATCCCCATAAGAGCCCATACTGTCAACTGAATGCGGAATGCTCTTTACACAAACAATTGACAAACCTTGTTTAACATAGTCTCATTGGTAGATGTTATTGGCATCTTATCGACTGAGGGAAAAGTGACATTTTAAGTCAGCCCGTACAGGAGTCTATTAGTTCCCTGATTTAATTCTCAATATCTGATCTACCGTAGTATGTCGGGTATCGTAAAACGTTATTGAGATCGTCTGATAGTATATCGGTTTGGTACTTACTTAATAGATTGAGTCTTAATTTCTAATCTTAGATTTGAAAGCGTTTCCCATCCCAGTTGCTTACAAAGGTCAGTAACACTAACGAGATTATCATAATTACGGCTTTTACTGTCTCAGAGGAGAGAAGCCTCACAAAGCATGCACTACTACACTACAGATATGCAACCAATGTTAGAGGGACCGTTAATATATCTATGTATTTTGCAACTACACAAATGGACAGAGACTCAAGACCCATGTAGAAAACATGCACGGCGTGCTGTTAGTATGTACTAGGTAACAGATAAGGATTCAAGTATTAGGAAGTACTACTACTACTAAGAGCTACACTACCTAACGACAAACCTAGATAAAAGTATTATTGGCAGCTATTATGGTCCCTTATCGTTCGTGGGAAAAATGACATCTTAAATCTATCCGTTCTGCCGTCTAGTTCCCTAATTCTATTCTCATTATCTGATCTATGTCGTAGTATGTCGGATTTCGTAAAATGTTATCAACGTCGTCAGAGAATGGACCGGTTTGGAACTTACATTCATAATAGATTAATTTTAAATTTAAATATACGTATCGAAAGCGTTTCCAATCACAGTTGCTGCAAATGGTCAGATTCAATAACGATGTTATCATAATTACGGCTTTTATAACGTATCTTGCCGATCTTCGAAGCTGCACGCTTTCTATAACTCAGTTTCCAAGCCTACTTTTCATATATTAGGATCCTAAATACTGGCAGCATATATTCCAAGTGGGGTCTATATAACGAGGTAGAGAAGTAGCTGATTTCCATAACTTATATCGTCGCACTTGCCCAAGTACTCTTTATAACAAACCCCAAATTCACGATTAGCTAGACCGGTAATTTCTCGAATATATGTTTACTCCTCGAGAGATCATTAGTCAGTTTAACTCCGGCGTATTTGACCGATTCTACAGCCTCCAATTTGTTATTACATATATAATGGTTCTTATTGGAAGAAAGTTTTCGATTCCAAAAATTCATGACAATGTATTTTCTCATTTTTCATTCTTGCTGCCACCAATTTTCATTCTCTAACTGTATCGCAAAACTCTGCTGAGACATACTGCTAACAGTCAAAGAATAGCTCGAATATTATTTTGACCCTGCTATATACATCTCTAAAACTCATTGTAGAGACAAAATATGAGAACCAAACTGATATATATATATATATATATATATATATATATATATATATATATATATATATATATATATATATAGCGTGATAATATCATGAGTAACATCGTTGACATACTATAGACACTCCTCTGCCATACGCTTCCGCGGTGGTTCTCAGGATATTCTGTAGATTCAGATGAATATGCGTAGCAGGCCTAAAGAGTTTTGAATTTTTCGATTGAATTTCACATCATCCTGCCAGTGGCATCTTTTGGTGGTTGTTTGAAGGTTACCACGTAGATTTACGTGTAAAACAGCTGTCGCACTTGTAAAAGAAACTACATCATCAAGAGGCTTCCTTCGTCCAAGCTATCAATATTTGGTGGAAAACTTTGACAAAACATTTGAGGAAAAATATGAAAGATATTCAGGAAATTATGCAATAACAATATAATTTACAATTTTCTAGATTGAAAACCTTCTGTTCTAGTGAAACATTTTGTGGATATACATATTGTAGATGCGAGAGTTTATCCGAAGTGTATAAATACCATGTGAATGCTAGTTTGAATTTAAAATGAACCGAATTACAAAGCTTGGTTTCCATGAAATTTCCTAGTTATGCCTGTTGCTCGCGGTAAAATTTTTGTTAAAACGTTTTATAAAATCGACTAGTTTTATAAAAATGAGCTTGCTAACGATAAAACCGTTTTATAAAACCAAGTTTTATAAAACGTTTTACGGAATAGGACAGGTTCTATTTCCATAAAACCGTTTTATTGCAACAACCAATGAGATGTTCCGCTCATCGCGTTGATAATAATCTCGTATCCATGGGAAACCAAACAAGTGAAAATTTAACAAACTTGGCTGGGAGTTCATGAAACTAAACAAACTTAATCCAAAAACATGAATTTGGCCCAAATTTGGCGCAGACGTTAACATTTTTACGCGGGACGCTACCAGTTACAACAGTTAGGTTACTAAATTAACGATAATTGAATGAAACTGGAATCTCAATCAAAATAACCATTTCTACCTTTCGATACGAGCTTACCTCGGCAATACGAGGAATATATCTCGATAATGGTCGATAATTTCTTTCGGTTTAATTAAGTGAACATTTCCGGAAAGACGAAATATATCTTCGTAAATAAAAAAGTTGTCCAGATAAAATTATAATCTGCCCGGGATAAAAAACAACCAACCAACAAGAATGACAACATGCATGACAAAATATATTCTCCCATTCTCCAACTCATGGAGATATAAACAATTATGTTTTATCGTCATAACGGCCGTAAAATACACGTTTTTAAGGAATTATTAAGAATTTGCCGAAACTAATTAGCGAGACACGTTTTTTATCCCATTAATTAACGTAAACAAACTGCTGAACCTTATAATTAAGAATTCCACTTTTAAAAAAATAATAAGACGATTAGCACTCGATATGCCTCAAAATTATTTTTCAAAAGGCATTTTAGCAACGCTTTCAGAATATCAGAATACTTTTGAACAAACCTTTGAGCGAAAGATGTACAATATAAAGTTTCTGTTATCAAAGTAAACAGGTGAAATGATGAAGAAATTTAGACTTCCCAATGAAAGTAAAAATTCATCCTTTTCAGACATTTATTTGTCAAAGTATTTGCCTTCAACTCGGAAGTACAGAAGTCAATGGTTTCTCAACGAAAGATTAAGAAAAAGAAACAGAATTACAGACGAAAAAGGTCTTTCACGTCCGCATCACGTGATAAACAATGGTGATTTATTTCTTCCGCGAATGAATCTAACTAAATAAAATATAACAGAACCAACTTCTATCTCCAGAACAGAGCCAATCTTTTACCTTTACTGCCACTACGACCCAATAGAATTCAAAAACATTTATTTACGCAACAAAAATTAACTCTTATTATTTTAACAAATTATCACACCTTAATTCATTATATAGTAGTCTGCAGATTCTATTTCTAACTGCATAGCTGATTTATACTTGAATGTACAAAATTATAATTTAATGTGGTTGATTATCTTACGTGGAAAAGCAGTTTGAAAAGAACTGATTTTCAGTTTAAAAAAAAACTAATCATGTATAATCTACCTTTCATCTTCGAGTTAAAGAAGTTGGATGAATGCGCCATATTTGGCCTTTTTACTAACCGCATGAAATTTTAAATTAATCATAAATTAATCATTAAATTAATATATTTACATCACGTCCAGAACTTAATCCGACATAACATTTAACGAAACGGCAAAATTATGAATATACATAAAAATACATCAGATTTTGTACAGTGTAGCACAAAAGTTTAGTACACTTAACAATATTTAGTTCACTTGTAGTAATATTTCATGATATTTCTTTTTTAATATAACTGCATTTTCAGATTTTTTTACGTCGTCAAGAAAATTGATTAAATACTTCGCAAGAGGTGACATGGAAAGACCTAGCGTAGACAGCTGTTCGATAGTGTGGTAAGTATAATGCTCTTCCATGCGGCGTATTGGACGTTAAATTTATTCTAGCATTGTATAAGTACATTTCGGTGTAAATATGTGGGAAGTTCTGCCGTAATTAACTTCTACATGAATGCTGCCTTGTAAAGTAAGGACCTATTTTTATGTAAGATTTGTATGTCGAGGATAGATAAAAAATTTACACATATATGAGGATAGATCAGACACATTTACATGTACAAAATAAAAGAAAGACGATAATTTTTTGTGTATTAAATTAAAGTTGAAAATATTTTTTTCAAGTGCTTTGGAATATACTATATAGTTGGTCTTTCCGCTCTCTGCAAAAATAAATAAATTTTTCGGCTGTTCAACTCGTGAGAATGCAAACATATAATTGGCCACGTGAAAAGCATGGATTTTCCAGATTTCATCCACGCACACTTGAAGCGATTGACCTTTTGCCTTGTTGATGGTCATTGAGAAGGCAAGGGGAACTGGGAACTGTAGTCGTTTGACTACAACTATCAAATTAGTCACTGAAACTGGCCTTAAAAATGCTGCAGGCATGAATAGCCATTCATGAAATAGCTATTAAATGGATATTCACGCCTGGTTGCCAAGGAAGGAATTTTCAATTGTTGAAAAGGAAGAAAAATTGATGAATTTCGATATGAAAACGCAATAATTGGACAAAAACGAAGCGTATAAGAAAATTGTATGATATTATTAAATACTGCATTCTTTTATGAGTTCTATGATATAAATGTCCATCCAATATCTTGAGTGCAAGTAATTTAAAAAAGCAAATTAAGAAACACGTGCACCGAATTCAATGCCTTTCTTATGAGAGTAAATATTGACAATACTGGGGTAAAAACAACCCCAAAATTCGCCATTTTTATAATTTATAAACCTTTTTGGGCATGCGCACAAAAAACTCACCAAATAGTGGGAATGTGAAATTACATATGGGTTTTTTATTGGGAACGCGAGGTGCGACTAGCTTTGTTCATCGAAAAGAACTTTTGCCTAGTTATGAACAAGAAAAACAAAAAAAAATTAAGTCATCAATAGAATAATGCATTAAAATCATTTTATACACTTTATTCATTGTTATTTTATGTTTTTTATTTATTCTTGACTATAAAAAGGTTCCTTTTTTGATGAATTAAGCTACTCGTACCTTGTGTTCCCAATAAAGAACACATGTAATTTTTGGTCCAATTCTCGATCAAATATCTCAAGTAATCTGCGGTGAATAATTCTGAAAAAAATCAGGTGGATTTTAGACAACATAAGTAATGCTTACAGCAAGTTACGTCGAATTCTCTTTAAGTTAAGAGTGAAACCAGCGAACCTCCTTAAATCTACACAGTGTATTTACAAGGTGTCAAATCAAAGGTGTATGGCACAAGGTGACTATTTATTTTCAAATATACCAAAACATGCAATTGACTGTCTATAGGTATGTACTTCATTAATGTTTCTGGGCCTGCGAGTATCAATGTAACATTTACAACACATATAGTCACGGAAAGATATATTCCCCTGATGGAAATATCCCTATAAAAATTCCCTAGAACATTTGAGAAAGCTAGGGAAAAATTGGAAACTCTTAAGAAAAAAATTCTTTACTTGAGGAAATTCCCTTAAATTCTAGGGTATTTAGAACTCGTATTTAATTAAAATACTTTATCATTTTATATAAAATGTTTTATTGAATGTTCGACGAGTTTCGCCGATATTTACGGCATCGTCATGGTACTGAAAGATTGTTTTATAATTTGTTGTAGTTACGGAGGAGGAGAAGAGAAGAATACAAAAATTCGGTTACGGTTAAGAAAGACGCGTTTATTCTACTTCTACATCTACAAAATACCCTGCAAGTCCCCTCAGGGGTGTATGGCAGGAGGTGAGTAATCACCAACATGCATTACACTATACCCTATTAAAGTTAGTGTAACTACAGCTAATTATGCATTAGCATAAATCACTAATGCTTGTCACGAGGCGAAGCCTCACAAGCATGCACTACTACACTACAGATATTATCACAATGTAGAGGAACCATTAATATATCTATGTATATATATATATGTATTTTACAACTACAGAAATTGACAGAGGCTCAAGACTTACGTAGAAAATATGCACGGCGTGCTGTTAGTACCAGGTAACAGATTAGGATATCAAAAAGTATTAGGGAGTACTACTACTACTAAGAGCTATACTACCTATCGAAAAAACCTAGATAAAATTCTCATTGGCAGCTGTTATGGTCCCTTATCGTTCGTGGGAAAAATTACATTTTAAATCTGTCCGTTCTGCAGTCTATTAGTTCCATAGTTCCTTTAGAAGACATCGGGGGGATAAAAGTTGGAGGTGAGAGAATAAAAGTCCATCAAATATGCTGACGACCAGGCTATAATAGCAGAGGTTGAAGGAGAACTTAATGAAATGATGGAATGAATTAGGAAGGGAAACTGCTTATATAACAGCTCCGCTTGCTATTTCCAAAAAAGTTGAATGCAAAGAAATCTCTGATATTTAAGGCGTACATACAGTAGAAGTACCCAGCTGATCCGTCACCATAACGGGACAGAGAACATGTTCGGAACACCTAAAGAAAGGTGGGATTATCAGAGGAACACATTCATTTAAACAAAAACGTGATAAAACTGTAGTTGAAACAGAAAATACTGCTATATGTACTGTTTTACAGATGTAATATTACTGTAAACCATGAATAAAAGTATACTGCTATAAGAATACTTGCTGTAAATGAAGTGAAACATGAATTGTAGACTCATGAAACACCATAAAACACTATTAACACCATGATCGTTTCACTTATAGATACACTATATGAACGTCTTGAAACACTATATACTGTAAATTTAATGTTCTTGCGCAGGTTGGAAAAAGTCTGTACTATTCTTTTGTTTAGCAGGATGACAATCTTAATTTTGTTGCGATGTTCCTCCATTTCCGTATCCACAAAATGTCCATTGTTGTAGACAACACCGTAAACAATCGTCGATATAAGCGACGGCACAGTCGGACTAATCGAGGAGTCGGACCATTCGAGGTCGGATTATCGGGGTCCTACTGTATTATGAATATTGTTTACCATAGTTACATGTATTGTTTACATTAAATATACTATGTTATGTCTCCTAACATATGTAAAGGTCCTTCTGCATCAGAGTTTAGGAGTCTTACCTTATAGTCTGTCTTTGCCGATGACTTAAAGTTTAGAAAGGGTTTAGGAGAATGTAAAAGGGTGCTTCAAGGGATATTTGTAGGCCAGATCATACGTAGAGATAAACTATACCCTGAAATTATACAGACACGTGTTCCTTTATCAAAGACCTGGAAATGGACGCACTTGAAATAAATAGAAATTATTAGACAATTCAATAACCTTTCTGCTTGCGCCTAGCGCCAGGGGGAGCGTGCGAGGTTATGACTTTTACATCTACGAAGTACAGTGCAATCCACCACCAAAAGGGTGTTTGGCAGGGGGTGATTCCACACTAAAGGCATGCAGCACTCGTCCCAGCACAAATCGGGACCTCAACACGTTCCCCCTGGCCGCCATAGGCGCCGAACATATAGGCTATAGGCACATCTAATAATTAATGCTAATAATACCGTTAATACCTAGGCGAAGACATAAAAAAGCAGTCAGGAGAACAGTGCGCTATCAAACTAGAAACTATGGGATAGTGCTACGTAGATAAACATGCAGTACAATGCTAAAGAGACATCTAGAGGGGTTAATATCACTTATACTGTTAATTTATGAATCCTACGAGATACTACTTCATGCAGAGAACAAAATTAAATAATTCCGGACATATCAAGCGGTGTGAAGTGTTAGTAATGATACTATGTTATTAAGCACAAGTGAAGAGAATTCTACTCTAATACCTATTGAGGGTGGGAGTTTCACGTGATTGATCTATCGAAACTATTATGATCCCTTATTGTGCGTGGGAAAAATGACATTTTAAACCTATCGGTTCTGCAGTCAATTTCATTTATTTTATTCCTGTGATCACTTCTTCCGTAGTACGTTGGCTCTAGCAGTATATGTTGAACGTCAGGCAAAAAACTGTCTGCTTCGAACTTGCGTTTAAATGATTTAACCTATGTATTTCTCCCTTCGATCAGTTAACAGATTCCCACTCTAATTCCTTCAACAATTCGGTAACACTGCTAAGTTTATCGTAAAAACTTTTCACAAATCTTGCTGCTCTCCGTTGTATACTATCTATTTCAGAGATTAGTCCTACTTCTTATAAGGGTCCCATATATGCTAGCGGCGTACTCCAAGTGAGGTCTCACGAGTGAAAAATAACATCGCTCTTATGTTCTGGGACTTGATTGGTGCTTGGACGAATGCTGCATGCCTGGTGTGGATAATCACCCCGTGCCATACACCATGTAGTGGTGGCATGCACGGTACTTCGAAGATGTAGATACAGGGTGATTATAGAAGAATAAGTCAGTTTTAATGATCTGTATTACTTGCTATAACTTAGTGTTATTACTTACTGGAATAATTACTTCCACATCCAACATTAGTTATTTAAAAAATAATATTTTTCTCAGTCTATCCCGTGGATGTTATTTGAAAGAATCTTTGAGGTTTGAACGTGATAATATGATAGAAAACCGTCCAATTCCCGTAATAATTTACCTTCTAATATTCCTAATTTCTCCGTCAAAGTACACTACTTTGTTAAAATTTAATTGAAACATATTATACAAAGTCATTAAGTTCATTGCGTAGAGGATGTAGTTTATGTCGGTGAATTACTCAACAGCCCCTGCCACACACATCGTTGGTGTTGCCTTAAGGCTAGGGTATCATGTAGATGTAGATTCATATGCTACGTAATAATTGCAAATGAATTGACAGTCCCATGAACTTCCAGCCATGTTTGTTTACTTTTTCCTTGTTTTTTGACTTCCCATGGATACGAGATTATCAACGTGATGAGCGGAACTTCTCATTGGTTGTTGCAATAAAACGGTTTTATGGTAATAGAACCCGTCCTATTCCGTTTAAATGGTTCATAAAACTAAGTTTTATAAAACTGTTTTATCTTTAGCAAGCTCATTTTTTATAAAATTGGTACATTTTATAAAACGTTTTACGTAAAGTTTTACCCCGAGTAACAGGCATAAAGTTGTTGTTATATCCAAACCCTACGCTTAGTGTAGTTTATCGCGAAACTTTATCAAGTTACTGTACTTAAACGAAATTTGATCGTGTATAATTCATCGCCTTATTAAAAAAAATAGTAAAAATTTTGAAATCAATAACAGATTTTCGCATCAGTTAATGCCCTTTAGTTTAAATTTCATTCAACTATTAATATCTTCTTTTGGATAAAATTATTTCAAACTGTACATGAAAGTAATACCTAAACTAAATGAGACCAGTAAATTGAGTTTAAAAATGAGTTTTAAATGTGTTTTTAGGAGGCCATTTTCTTTTTGCACTGCCAAGCTTAAACTAAGTTTTAGCCATCTATGAATGTTCTATACGACTAAAAAGTATTTCTTTGCAGCTTATGTAGGATGTAGATGTAGATTCATATGCTAATATATCGCGGCACACGTACAACATTCACGATCATGTGTATCGAATTGCTAGGTTGAAAAACTAGATCCTTTCGAAGTTCAGGATAGAATTTGTTTGATTGAGAATAGCGTATCTCGTAGTATACTGTTTAGATTTATACTACAAGCTGTCCTACTTGTTAAAATCGCGTCTAGGGAATCTACTATGTACTAAGTCTACTACAATCTATTATGTAAGTACCAAACCGGTTTATTCTCTGATGACGTTGATAATATTTTACGAAATCCGACATACTACGGTAGATCAGATCATGAGAATGAAATTAGGGAACTAGACTGCAGAACTGACAGTTTTAAAATGTCATTTTTCCCACGAACTATAAGGGACCACAACAGCTGCCAAATGAAACTTTTATCTAGGTTCGTAAATAGGTAGTGTAGCTCTTAGTAGTACTAGTAGTACTCCCTAATACTTTTAGATATCCTTATCTGCTACCTAGTACTAACAGCACGTCGTGCGTGTTTTCTACGTAAGTCTTGAGTCTCTGTCCTTTTGTGTAGTTGCAAAATACATACATATGTTAACGGTCCTTCCAACAGTGTGATAATATCTGTAGTGTAGTATAGTGCATGCTTTGTGAGGCTTCGTCTCGTGACAAGCATCAGTAATGTATGCTAATGCATGATTAGTCGTAGTTACACTAACTATAGTAGGGTATAGTGTAATGCATGTTAGTGAATACTCACCTCCTGCCATACACCCCTGTGGTGGCTTGCAGAGTGTTTTTGTAGTGTTATATAAGTTCATTGAGATACAATTTATAAAGTCATTAAAATCATTGCATAGAGTTTGTAGATTATGTTGGTGAATTACTCATCAACCCCATGCCACACACCATTGGGGTAAGGCTAGGGTATCATGTAGATGTAGTTTCATATACTACATATCGCTGCACACGTACAACAATCATGATCATGTGTATCGAATTTCTAGGTTGAAAAACTTTATCCTTTCGAAGTTGACGGTAGGATTTGTTTAATTGAAGTCATGTCTCGTAGTATACTGTTTAGATTTATACTACAAGCTGAACTACTTGTTAAAATCGCGTCCATGTAGATGTACTCTAATCTAAGAACCTACGTCTTTCGTGTTAGAATTTAGCGTAATGGCGTTTTTAAAGACAGCCTCTGCGATATACTGAAGTGTGTGTATGTATGTTGGTTCGGGGCCGGTTTTGTTGGTTCGAGAAATTTCCTCTCCGCTTGGAAGAACGAACGGAGCTTATATATCTCCCCCTTGGAAATAGAGTTCCATAATTCATTGCCGTATATATGAAAGACGGTAGGGGAGGGGGAAGGGGAGAAGATGGGTTAAATTTCTAAGGGTTGGCAGCGCCGGTTTCCCCATGTACATGCATATACATATGTACAAGCAAACTATATGGATGGAGAGGAAGGAGAGAAGAATATTCCTTCTACTGAGGCTTCAATAATGCCTCTACTCTCTCCTCCTCCTCTCCCCTCTCTACCCGCCCCTCTACCCTCCCTCCTACCCTCCCTCCTACCTCACCCCGTAGCTACCCCTCCACTCACCCCACTAACGTTTTGAAAGACCTTATTTCGACGTCATGCATATACATACAGTGTTGCCACTTTTCCTCCCTCCCTCCTTTTCCCCTCCCCTCTCCGTTCCCTAATACAAGTTCTCCTCCCTCTCCCCTCCTCCACAAACCTTCCCCTCCCTCCTCTCTCCGCCCTCCCCTCCCTTCTCTATCGTCCAACCACGAAGCAAGAAATTCTTTCCCTCGTATTCAGTCGTACGCTATCCGCCGTTCTGTCTGTCTCGAAGGAACAAGAAAGCAACCAAACAAAGTGTAGGAAGAAGTAGAAGAAGTTGTTCTACTATTCTTCTCATCTATAACGTCTGTGTTTATTCTCTCCCTGTGTTGCCACGGTCTAACAATCGCTCCGACAATCATATCCGACCGACCACGCCGTCTCCGGACTCATTGTTGCAACAACACAACTGTTTAAAAGTGTCAATAGCGTCGTCAACCGCTTACAGTATTGTTGTCGAGCACGCCACATCGGAGTCCTCTGCCCTGGATTATTGTTAAAACTTGTGTGTGTGTGATAGTTCGATTGTTGGAAGTGGAAAGACAACACAAAATATCACAAAACGACTTTCAATCTGGATTAAGTACTGCTGCTAAAAACTGTTTACAAATCGTTTCTCATAGTGGGTGATTGGATGTTTCGTCGTTGCCCATGGTTACCTGTTGTTTATCAGAACGGTAGAACTGTGCGATTGATCACTTCTTCCGGATCCAATAGGTCCTCGTATTGTTTTTAATCTAATAATATATCCTCCCCAACCACCCTTAGTTACAATTCAAAACCAGAACACCCAGATCGTCACAACAAGTCTCGTTGCCTTGGTGACCAGCGAGTAAACAAGTTATAAATATAACTTTTTTGTCTTCAAAAATCCTACTATAATTGTGTCTGTGAAAAGTGTTGTTCGTTCGATATCGTACCCTTGTATATTCGGTCAGGGTTCTTTGTCGATCGAATTAAGGATTGGATAATTAAGTCAAACCCTTTCCCCCGGAGTTTATATATATATAAAACTTCAAGTGTGTGCGAGTGTGTCAGTGTGTGTTGTTGTGTGTCTGTGGTTCCAGATACGAAACCCGGAAACGGGCCGGTTGATTATTTCCGGGAGGCACAGAGAAAGAGATAGAGAGAGGGACAACAAGACCCGTAAATAAAGACCCTAGTTACCTATTACCCCGTGCTTCTGTGTACAGTAATCAGCAGGTATTTATAAAAAGAACAATATATCTCTCTATAAATATATATATATAAATATATAAATTTCCATTCATTCCTCAATTCATAACCGTTTGGATTTGAAATACCTAACGTGGGACATTTGGTTGGTTCTTGTGGTGGTGGTGGTGAATATTTAAGGACTCCCGGAAGTGACGTATTAAGAAAATAAAAACAATAGTGCTTAGTTGGTTACGGAGTATATTGTGCACGAAAAGGATTTTTTTAAAACGTGGTTATTTCAGGAAAAAATTAGCTTGTTCACTATTGATTTCGTCGTACTGTTATTGGTTTAAAAAAACAATAAATAACCTAGTAAAACATTGACCAAACACACGTAGAAACAAGTGATTTATTTGTAACAGTTCAGGTTTCTTATAATATTCATACTCTTAAAACTGATCGATAATCATTAGTGATTAATGATCAACTGACAAAAGTTCTTGCCTTTCTGAGTGTCGCAATACTTTTATTTCAACACCATATTTATTAATAGTCCACCGGCTGACTGTTGACGTTTCCGTGGTTACGGCGGCGGTTTGAATCGAACGTCGCTTGTTTGACAGTTATTCTTTCAATTCGTCAATTGTTCATTAAGGTATTGAACACAATTTTTGATTTCTTTCGAGTAAGTTATTTCTTTCAAAACCACATCTTACTTTGTGACATTACGTGCTTAACGCATGTGTTGTACGTAGATGAGGAATTTCTTTCTTATCTGCGCATCTAAAGAAAGCGTTGAGGCATATTAGACCGGTGGTAGGAAAAGGTTTAATTAAAAAAAAACAATCTCTTTTGAAGAAATCACGTAAAAACTTTTCAAACTCCCATTCGGACGAACCTGTGGCTGCCGCGATAAAACAACTGGCGTTGCCATAGCGACGGCGCAACGTCCTTTGCGTGCCACGTTGTTGTTTTTTTTCTATTCAGACTATTGTTGGACACACGTACCTGTCGTGTTGGCGGAGGTAAAGAGGGTCGCATTATTGGCGCGACAATGATGCGTCGGTGGGATTAGGGTCATTGTTGTCGTATCCCCCGGGTGATATAGTGTCTCGATTGTTGCGTGAGTTGTGAGTGATTTTTGTGGGCTTTAATCTCGCGTATTCCAGACGCGTGCGTTGCCCGTATTCTCTTGAGAGAGCAACGTGTTTCTTAAGAGGGAGTTAGTTTTCTTACGCTCAGCCTTCTTCCTTACGCGACGTATCCAGTCCCTTGGGGGCACCACTCACCAACACATTTCCCCCCGGGGGGCTATCCCCCTGACCTTGAGGAGGCGTTCCAAAGAAGACAGGTTTTCTTCAAGGTGTCTATGAACTTGTACGACCAAAGGAAGGAGGAGGAAGACAGAGGGTGGTGGGGGAATCTTATAAAAGCCTTTTGAGGAGGAATTATACGTACACGGCACAGCTCCAGTTTCGTCTCAAGACGACGGAGGAGTTAATAGTTAAAACTGTCGAGAATTGTGTCCAGTTCAACGCGTCAACAATCCCGATAATAACACAACTTACTGTCGGTGAAAACTTTTTAATAAGATTTTGTGCGTGAATTGTTGAAATAGCACATTTGTAGCGGTGATAAAATTGTCGTCTTCGACATAGTTACGCTCAACAATTACCCTGTTCCAATGAGCAACAATCTTATTATACCTTTCTCTTGATTGTTGGTAAGTTTGGCGTTTTGTTTCCATAGTTACGCTCAACAATTGCCCGGTTCGACTGAGCAACAATATTGATAATACCTTTCTCTCGATTGTTGGCAAGATTGGCGTATTGTTAAGGGCCGCATTCGCGCCTACTTTCGCTCGGTCATTCAGATCAACACTGTCTCGGAAACCATCAAACCCTACAGTTGTTTTTGAAGGAGTTTTTCTGTTTTAAAAGTCAGATTGTAATTAAACATAAACAGAGATTAGTTCTTTAGTCCGTTTCTAGGCTGATTTCACAGTAGTCCGCCTTGTGACACTCTCCCATTGTTGCGACAGTCTTTTATTTCGCAATCTTTCCTACGAGTTACGGAATAAAGACTTGCAACTTGGGTTTTTTTTAATTTCAATTGAGATTTCAGCTTGGCCAATGTGGCACTGAAACACCTTAGTCTAGTGTTCAGTAAAAGCTGTTTCGACACAACTTGTTAAACTGTGGAGTTTGAATTCTTTCGCTTCTCATACCAACAAACTTGCTGACGTATTCAAATTCTTTTTTGAATTTTTTTTTACATTTTTTTCTTACTTATATGTAGGAGAAAAAAAACATTCTTGCCATCTGTTGGAAGGAAAAAGGAAGAAGGACATACTCGTCTGGGTAATCGTTTTCTGAGAGGAGCAGGTGTCTTCTTCTTATATTATTATATAGGGACGTGTTTTCTTATTCTCAACACCTTTGGGAGACTGGGTAGAGAGAAAAGACTCTAAAAAAATAAAAGACTTTGAATTAAAAAAAACGAATGCTGTCTTAAGACTGTGCAAGAAGGATTATCCTCTTACATTTCTCAGTGTGATTGTGTGATCTGCATTGTGGATAAGATAAGTCATTAGGGTTGATCTCAGCGTCAACTGGACTATTTAGCTCAATATCCAACAAAATACTCTTAAAAAACAAACCAAAGTTTAAGTCTTTCCTTCCTTCAAAAGGACTTCTATAGACTGCTGGGAAGTAGGTATAGACAAATAAGATACAGACACAGTAAATCTTATCCAGGAGGACAGCTTCGACAATGGGTTGGTACGTCGCCAAAGCAACGGTGTGGTGGAACAGTAAACACCACTTAGGGTATTGTCGTGAGGGTATCCTGACTGTGCAGGCCTGATCTGTTTTGTT
Organism: Pyrrhosoma nymphula; assembly: GCA_963573305.1. Lineage (NCBI taxonomy): Eukaryota > Metazoa > Arthropoda > Insecta > Odonata > Coenagrionidae > Pyrrhosoma > Pyrrhosoma nymphula. The sequence goes on along the minus strand of OY754340.1, from coordinate 62,323,165 downwards.
ATCCTGTCAGGAGTTTGGTGTTTATTTAAGAAGGTCTCAACAGGAAGTTTTTTTAAAGGAAGGTTTGTCCTGTTAGTTTGACGGCAAAGTGGCCTGATTGTTGTTACTACCTAATTGTTGACGTTTCACAACTCTGCGTTTCTGCAACAATAGGGTAAAGTTGTTGATTTCGTTCTGTTGTGTTTGTTTTACTCATTTCCACGGTTACATTTTTGACATTATTGTGGGAGGACGGCAGTTTTATTGTTGACATTGTTCGCTCTTCGATTTTTTGAACCTCGTCTGAGTTGTGCCTTAGTTACCGTGGACACATTGTTGGCGTGAACTGACTATAGTCGAAATCAACGTTAACCTTCAAGCAAAGTGTTGAAGACTTGAAGATACCAACTAAAACTTCTTCAAAGGCGGTTTGACTTTCATCGTTGAATACTTAAACAGTGCGAACACTTCATAACCCGTGGCAACCAGAGCCTTGTTGAAAAGAACAGAAGAAGATCGTTTTAGCATTGTGTCAATCCTTAAGTGACGTCACGAACCCCAGAGTTGGTTATTAGTCCGTGAGGAGACGCTGCAAGGCATTGTGTGACGTCGCAGAAGAGGTTAAAAATACCGGAAAAAACAATATAGTACGTAGTAGTATATATATTCCCGGCGTGTGGTTTCCGTGTGAACGGAGGATACGTGGCAACGTCGCATCACCCAGGTGGTGTGGTTGTGGGAGCAGTGCAGCGTTGCCGGTTGTACGAGGCATGGAGGCGACTTACTCCGTGGGAACGGACGTAGATTTCTGTAGAATGTTCGACCAGTATCTTTACAAGGTGAGTTACACGTTTCTGAGCGTGCTTATTATGTTTTTTTTGTTAAATTAAAAAATTGTCTCATTTCTAAATTGCTGCCGCCATGTCCCATGAGCTTATTTACATTCAAGTAGAAATCTCTTAATGCTTGATTTTGTTTATCTTTGTTCTTAATTACTGTCTGTCGTCTTGGCAACGCGGTAACGTGCGCTATTTCCCTTGTTTTTTTTGTCACAATGAGACAATTATTGCTAGGATTCTCTTCGTTAGATCAACAATGCGCGGTTTCGTTACTTACGTGACGAAAGTCATGCCTCGGTGCCACGAATTTCGGCGTTAAGTTTGTCAGACAGCTTATCATTCTTTCTATTTCCGTTGTAAGACTTATTATCGCCGATGTTTCTGGCATTTTGGTGAAAAACACAGTTTTTTCTTTGTAGTAAGAACCTCTGGCAATTCTACAGCGTTTTTTTTATTAATTTTTGAAATCGGATAGTTGCTTTAATTTCGAGTGCGTACGACGTGTTTTAAAACGGTAGCAGAAGTTGGTGGCACTCGCCATGTGAGGGAGGTGAGGTAAGGTTGGAGGAATGCTTGTGCTAGATTGTCGTGATTAAGTTAGTTTGTGTTCCACCAGATGTCCGTACATGGATTACGTTGATATCTCAGCTTGATCATCGACTATCAAATTGATTCACCCTTCACTATACCATAATCTCTTCTCACTGTCGAGTGCCACGAAGTTTTGCCACGTCCATACGCCCTTTCAAAGCGTGATGAAGCGTTGAATATCTTCTTAGCCAATAGAATGCAGTGAGTGATTGTCTTCGGGGGAGTTAATTCGTTCAGAGAATGCTTTGAGGCCTTTGTAAGCTTGACAATGTCCTTCTGCTGTCGTGACTACTGGTGTATCGGACCTCTGTAGTCATTCGATTGTTTCTCTGTTAATAGAAGGGTCTCTTATTAAACGACACGGCGTCCGTCAAAGTGGACGTTTGGATCTGTAGCCACTAGGTACATCATCTACGTAATAAAGATGAAGAGAAGATCGACAAGATACGTCATAAAGGCCGTAATTATGATAATCTCGTTAGTGTTACTGACATTTTGCAGCAACTGGGATGGGAAACGCTCTCAAAACTTATGTTTAAATTTAAAATTAATATATTATGTGTAAGTTCCCAACAGATTTATTCTCTGCCGACTTTTACAATATTTTACGAAATACGACATACTACGACATAGATCAGATATATGAGAATAAAATCAGGGAACTAGAATAGACTGCAGAACGGACATATTTAAAATGTCACATTTCCCGCAAACTATAATGGTCCACAACAGCTGACAGTGAGATTTTTTTATCTAGGGTTGTCTTTAGGTAGTGTTGCAGCTCTTAGTAGAAGTAGTATTACTCCCTAATACTTTTAGATATCCTTATCTGCTGCCTAGTACTAACAGCATGTCGTGCATTTTTTCTACATAACTTTAGAGTCTCTGTCCATTTGTGTAGTTGCAAAATACATAAATACTAACGCTCTTTCTGACATTGGTTGCATACCTGTAGTGTAGTATAGTGCATGCTTTGTGAGGCTTTGCTTCCTTGAGACAAGCATTAGCGATTTATGCTAATGCAGCAATAGTCGTAGTTAAAACAAGTTTAATATGGTATAGCACTAATTAATGTTGGTGAATACTCAACCCCTGCCACACATCCTTGAAATGACTTGCAGGTTATTTTGTAGATGTAGATATGAACACGCAGCAAACCACCTAAAATGTGCATGGCAGGGGGTGAGATATCATCGAAATGAATTACCCTAAACCAATGTTAGAGTTATTGCGTCTTTACAGCTGTTTCTGCATAAACAAATGACTGATAATACTTATGGCAGGAGAGGTGATACTACAACAAATATCATCACACTATAGATATGCCACCAAATGATAGAGAAATGTAAATGTTACGTTGTTTTAATGTATTTTTCAACTACGTAATCGCACAGAGATACGCTAGATGTATACGTGGACACATTCAAAGACGTCATGTTAGTCCTACGTACGCAGATTAACGCAGAGAGTAATATTATTATGACGATACGTAAAATAAACAATGGTAACTAAGATATAAAAATAAAGGATTGAAAATAATTGCAAGTAAATAGTTGGTTGTTAGTGATTGTTAAAGACGTGTTTACGTGTTGCTATGCGTGTGATGAGATAGATAAAAGAGAATCACTGCTTTTATGAAAGGTATCACTATAAAAACCATGTAGAGAGTGATATATATAAGGGCGTTTTCTTCAATCACTTTGCCGTATCAAGATTAGGATACAAGAATTATGGAATAAATAAACTGACTAGCTACAATATCGACAAACTTAGACAAAATGTGTCATTGACAGCTGTGATTGGTCTCTTATCATTTGCGGGAAAGATTACATCTCTTTTACATGTTTTTTCTGCTTCATCTGCATCTGTTTTAATAAATGATCTTATCTACCGCAGTGGGCATATGTTTTGGTTTCTTAAGACGTTATTGATGTCTTCAGAATATAAGTAATATATGTTTGGAAACTGACATAAAAGATTACATAATTCTAAATTTTAATCGACGGTCCCTGAAAGCGATTCCCTTTACAGTTGTTGCATGTTGCAGCTTGTAACACTGAATGAATAAATCATCACAACGGCCTTTTACATATTTTGCCGATCATAGCTGCGCGCGTCGTAACTCTTTTGTTTTTTTTGTTTTTAAATCCAGCCTCATATGGATCCCATCCAAAATACTGGCGGCGTATTCCATTTTGGAAGTCTTAACTAAAGAGAAGTCGGTTATTCCACTTGGCAAAACGTTTTTCGTGAGAGTTTTTTATATTTGTTGGGTGGCTACAAAAAATTATAAAAAAATTATTTATCTTTATTTAATTTTACTAAGACATTTTTATAGTGTGACACGATTATAGAGTTGCTAAGGACAGACTTGTTCGTTATTTTAATTTCATGCATCTTGATAGATCATGATTGCAAGTAGCTGATCAATTTTTCGCGTTCTATAACTCAGTTTTTTAAGCCTACTTCTCATATATTAGGATCCCAAATACTGGCAGCATATTTATTATTCCAAGTGGGGTCTATATAACGAGGAAACGAGAAGCAGCTGATTTCCATAACTTGTATCGTTGCATTGGCCAAGTACGCTTTTTAACAAAACCCCAATTCACGATTTGCTAGGCCTGTAATAAAAACTGTCCTTAAATACTGCCCTTTATACTAAGTACATTTAGATGTATGTATTTTTCGATTATTTCAAACTGCCCTTTCGGTATTACGTCATTGATAAGTACTTAATTACATTTATAAAAAAAATATTTTCGTCTTTTTTTGTGTTGTAGTTTATTTTTATAATTGTTGTTGGTTTTCGTCCCTGTTTTGTTTTAATCATATTTTTTCTCGTTCACTGCTTTCTCTGTTCGCCGCTGGTGGAGGTCGTTGTTAGTCAAGGAGTTGAGTTCCCCCTCTATACCTCCCCCTTAACTCGGTGTTCATATTTTATCTCGACATTATCTGAATTTCAATTCTTCGTAATGACTTCCTGTTTACTTGTTTCTCGGCGTGATGGTCACGTGGAGTTGGGAATGGACGGAAATATATATATATATAATATGCCAAGAGGGTGGCCGATAAAAATATAGAAACAGAAAAAAAGGACACTCACAAATTGAAACTTCCGATATTTCGGTGAAGACTAGCTCCACCTTTCCCAAGGTTTAAAGTAGGAAACATTTATATATATATATATATATATATATATATATATATTTAGTTACATGTTTCCTATCTCTTTCTTTCACCTTCTGTTCAAATTATTATAATATATATATATATATATATATATATCAATATATATATATATATATATCATCCAATTTTTAAATCCATTTTTTTACGCATTAGAAAACTACACACATAACACTACAAAAAATAAATAATTAAATAATTAATATATATATGTATATTTATTTAATTATTTATTTTTTGTAGTGTTTTGTGCGTAGTTTTCTAATGCGTAAAAAAATGGATTTAAAAAACGAAAGCTTAATATAACAGAATGATTAGAATAAAAACTTGACATCATCCATGTTTATACGTCCTCACTGTAGTCCAACACAATAAAACAACAATCGGAGGTGTGGTTGTCGAATTTCTTTCATTGTTGTCCACTCATCAACAATGCTCCCGTCGTCTGTGTTGTTGTTGAAGTGCGCGGTGCCTGTTGCGCGCGGGATCTGATAAACAAATGAAGAGCTCATGCGCAACTGTGTATATCGAACTGCGTAGTGCACTCATGAACTTATGGAAAGTGCCCGTAATCTTCAAAGTTAACGTTTTTGACTACTTTGTAGATGATTTAAATTGTTTTTTGGAACTGTAATTAACATGTATATATAACTGTGCACTTCATGATCAAGTTAGAAGTACAATTTCGAGTACATAACGTCATTTAATAGTTTTATATTAGGAAGAATGTTTTGTCAAGCTTCTGTCACACGAATATTGTTCTTAAATATACTTGTTATACGTGTATTAGAGATGTTTTATTTTCTTATGCTGCTTTAGTTCTGGACTTCAGTGCTTTTTGGTAATAAAAGTTTTTTTTCTTAACTTGGTGAAAAATAATTTTTATTCCTTCGCAATCGGAAAACTTAAAGTCATTGACGTTTAAAAAAAACTGAATTTTGTGAATTTATTTTTTGAGTAAGTCGTCTTGTCTTAGGTACATACGTACATCTTCGTATGAAAAAAGGAACAAGGGATATCCTTGTATTGCTTACATTCAGACTTATGATTTAATGCTTTGTATAGCGCAGCATTTTAAAATTATAACAGTGAACAATTATTTTGATTTTTATTGGTCTGAAAAACATAGTATGTTATACATTTTAAATTTGCTATAATTGGTATTAAATGACGTGGATTTTTTAACGTGGACTAAATGGACTCATCATATAGGTAGGTATTTATCAAAGAAAAAGAAAATGTTACGGAATATTCATTGTATTTCTTCAATTCATTCTGCTTAATTCTTTTGCAAAACAAACTAAATTAATAATTACGTAGTGAATACTTAATCTAATACTTCAGCTCAAAGAAAAATATACGACATTGGAGAATTCATTTAACTGAATATTGCGGCTCTACTATCGAACCAATTTGTCTTTTCTCTTAATTTATGAATAAAATAACTCGTGATTTATTTAAACATAAGCTGTTTGTTGTCGAAATTGACGCAACAAAGCGATTTAATCAGTTTTTTATATCACTCCGCATGCATTTTGTTTCAGTTTTGATACAATTTACAGCTAAGTCTCTATCTATCGCCATGCTTAGCAACCGCGTCAACACTAAACAACAACGATCAAAGAGCTAACTTATTTAAGCATTTAAGTATCGAGAGGCTTTTCATATATTATCACCCTATCGTAAGAATACTACAACGTATATATATATTGATTTTTAACGGATAATTGGTGACCCGAAGAACTTAAAATGATCAAAAAGTTGTTTTTATTTTGGGCTGGTAAAGCATGGCGTCACGAACAATTGGTTACCAAGGTATTCATTTATAAATAAATAAATGAAGTCAGTGCTAAGTACACAGGTGTGTTTTGTTTAGAAGGCTATTTTGAGTCACTACTCTACCAGTCTATTTCACTGTAATTCACCAAACTGTATCGAAATCGATTAATATTAATCGATTGGTAAATATTTTCCGATTCGATTCTCCACCGTCCTTCCGTGACCATAGGGTCTGACGAAATTGCGATATCTCGAGTGGATTATTACTGGATTACCAATTGTTTCAATGGCGCGAACGGAAAAAATCCGTATATGTGTGAAAAAGATAAATTTTGTGTGGTTTTGCCTTAAATCTTTTATTTATTTTTTTGTGAATAAATGCAGTAATTATGCCATTTGTTGTAAGACGTTTTATCAGCGTCCATTTAAAATACGCCTGGGACCACATTAGAGATATCACCATCGCAACCGTAAGTAAACAAACAAGATGGCCGAGAAAGTACATATCGCGAAAACGCCAAGAGGACTAATGGACGGCAATATTATTGCGCTGCAATCTGGTTCCAGAATTTATCAGGTTGCAGAATTGATTGTACAATTACCTTCTAAATTGCCATTGAGAAATAAATAGGTTATTTCACACTTAAATCTGAAAAAAAATACAATTAAAGAGTATATACCTGTAGTTAGCTGATGGTTAGCGTTACCTGACCGCTAGACTGCTCTGGTTGAAATGTATTTAACCATTGGAGTAATTATTAGTAACGTTAGACTCTTTGATTTCAATCGTTCTAAGTCCAATCTTCTCCGAACACATAGTGGCAAAACATATATAGGGTTTCAACAAGCTGCCATGGTTACTTCTCATACACTTATTGTTAACTGATACATGGTGCCAAATTCGGTTTTATCGGTTTTTCCACTGTAGCTTCCAAACTAGAAGTCGGATCTCAAATCTGTTGACGGTATTTTATAGATCTCATCGAGACCTACAATTTTAAGCTTATATTTACGCTCTATCACTTATAGTTCGCTTGCAACATGGCGCCAAGTTTAGATTTTTCGGCTTTCATCGTGAACGGTTTCTAAACTTGGGCTGTGAAGACGTATATATTCCCTAATAAATAAACTAATAAGGCTAATAACTCCCTGTATAGTAAGTACAACGTGTACAAATTACTTAGTATACGTTGTACTTTGTATATACGTTGTCCTTGTCGTGTGGTTGGTCAGTCGGAGTGCACGAAAGTACAATTCGTGCGGCGTATAGGCCAAAAATGAAAATCTTTACTCATTTGTCTTTTTTTTTAAACGGGCCACGTGGGGTGGCGATGCCCCTCCCACCTGCCGGCGGCCGGACAAACCACTTTCACTCGAAAGCGGTTCATTGGGTTTATCGACGAGCGTTGAACTTAAAAAAATATAAAAAAATAAATAAAAAATACTCCCTCTTTAGGTGTAGGTATTATAATGTTTTGCTCATGTGTATGTACATTAGTATTAATAATTGTGTGTGCTATGTTCGCAACTGCGTTTATATCTCTATATCTCGTACATATTGGATTGAAGCAGCCGTGGGTATGGCCAATGACATCTTAAGTTAGTATATCTATGTCTACAATAATACCACCTCAAAAGGTGCAAGGCAGGGGGTGAGATATCATCGACATGCATTTCCCAAAAACCATTCTTAGAGTTAACGGGACTTTACAGCTGTTTCCGCATTAACAAATGACTGATAATACTTCTGGCAAGGAGGTGATACTTCGACAACCATCGCCACACTATAATTATGCCACCAAATAATAGAGAAATGTAAATGTTACGTTGTTTCAATGTATTTTTCAACTACGTAACCGCGTAGAGATACACTAGATGTGTACATGGACACATTCAAAGACGTCATGTTAGTCCTACGTACGCAGATTGACGGAATAATATTATTACAATACAATAATAAAAACAGGGTCAATCCATATGAAGTGATCCAAGGTAGGTTGCTTGACCATTTTTAATATTTTTAATTTTTTTATGTTTTTACTACACAAACGGGGTTTTCAAAACAGATTTAAAAAAAATTTATCTTACACCGTTTACATGTGGCGGCCATTTTTGTTTTGAATCACGTAGCATTTTTCCCTTTGAAGAAGTTTGCGTTAAATTGATTATCTCTGGACTGCATCATGCTACAAGATTGGAACTGGCATCATTTTTTTCAGTAATTTCTTCCCTACAATATTGTTTCATAGCCATAACTCCCCATGCAAATCTTATTTGTCTAAATGGTCTCCAAAGTAGAGGGTCGAAAATTGAAGAATTCCACTTTTTAGAAATTAAGAAAAACCATGAAGGAGAAATTTATCAGAGTTAATATTTTTTTTGTAGTAAGATATCATTGGGTACTCACATTTTATAGAGTATCAGCAATGACAACTCACTCGTTAATTGTTTATGGATTTTTAAAATTTGGATTTTTTTAAAATTTTTGTAAAGTTTGAGGCTGCATATCTCAGATGGGACTGGATAAAAATCCACGATGTTTACACATTATGTAGTCCTTTATGATAGCAAAGTGGAGTAAAATGTTTAACATTGATATTTGACTCTGAACCAAGTTATGAATGGTTGAAAATGCATTTAAAAACTTCTGTTCAATCGTAAGTAAAATTTAAAAATCAAGGATTGAAAATATTTGCTAGTAAATAGTTGGTTGTTAGTGATTGTTAAAGAAGTGTTGAGGTGTTGCTATGCGCGTGATGTGATAGATAAAAGAGCATCACTGCTTTTATGAAAGATATTACTTTTATAGTACCATGTACAGAGTGATATATAATGGAGTTTACTTTAATCGCTAAATCGTTAAATAATATTCATTGACACATTAAATCGTAGATTCGAAGGCTTGCTATGGTTTTGTAAATAGATTAACAATTCATTTTACGTGTTAAGATTACGTGTTCTGTCAGTTTAAACAGCGGATGTGAATTATCCAATAACCCTTTAACGGTACAGCCACGTTCTTATCTAAGGAATGTCTCTTAACCTGAGGAAGTCCTTCCGTAAGTTAACGCTGGAGTTCTGTTAGTAACTTTTATTACTGTTTACTGTTCGATTGAATGTTCAGTGATATAAAGCCCACTGTTGCCACATTTCACACTTCGCCAACTTGGGCTCGTGGACTTGGGTTCAAATATGGTGAACATGTGGCAACACCGCTTGCTAAAAATCACGATAATAACAACCTTTCTTCAACTCCCGATTTAATTTTTCAAACATCGTTTTATTAATCGATACGTAAATTGAAAAATCGACTCTAAAGAGCACTCTCGTTCGAACATCGATACGTGTCTCATTCATTTGGAAATTGGAAGATCGTATCGTCATACCGTCTTGTTTGACGAAAAAGGTTTTTTATTGGTCGAAGCAGGGGGAATGTTGGCAGCCCCGGGTCGGTCGTCAATTATCACGTGACCGAATGAACCTTCGCACTTCTTTTTTTTTTAACGACACGTCGTAAAATTGGAAGGACAAACGTCACAACTCAGAGTGTGTTTCCCGTTTCAATTCGCGGCGTGGTATTAATTTGACTTGTTTCGTTCTCATGATTTTTCATACTCCCGCCACCTTATTTATTTATTTTTTTAATGTACGACATTCTCGTAGCGAGGCGAAGTTATTATTTTGTTTTAGATGTTGTGTCACGTGATCGGGCGAACATTTAAAAAAAATAAATTACATGTCGTCTTGCGTTCAAATCGATGCGAAAACAATCACTTGGACAATCATCTTAGTGAACAACTTCGACGTATGTAGTGCAAGTTTAAATTCTTCTTAAACCGCTCTGAGTCAAAGTTCAAAAGTTTTTTTATAAATTTGGGGTAAAAAAATATTTTTTTAAAATATTACATGTCGTCTTGCGTTTAAATCGATGGAAAAACAATAAATTGGACAATCATCTTAGTTTACAACTTCTACGTATGTAGTGCAAGTTTAAATTCTTCTTAAACCGCTCTGAGTCAAAGTTCAAAAGTTTTTTTTATAAATTTGGGGTAAAAAAACATTTTTTTAAAATATTACATGTCGTCTTGCGTTTAAATCGATGGAAAAACAATAAATTGGACAATCATCTTAGTTTACAACTTCTACGTATGTAGTGCAAGTTTAAATTCTTCTTAAACTGCTCAACAAGTCAAAGTTCAAAAGTTTTTTAAAAATAAATTTGGGCAATAAAAAAAACCAAAAGGACTCCTAGTAACAGGCTATTTATTCTTGTCTTACTCGTTTGTAGTTTATTATTATTAAATAAAATAAGGATTTTGGCCAACATTCACCGAGGAAACATCCCAAGAACTTGAGAAATTTTGCAAAAAAATGTGTTTAAAAAAATCCACGTGGCACAGGTTTTAAAAATCAAGTGAAAAACAAGTTTTTTATGATGTTCTTTCATGAAAAAAAGGAATTGACTTGTGCTTTTTGCAGGGGTTGTAGATTTATTGAGATTTGAATTTGTTTAAAATACGACGTTGAGGTCCTTTTTGTTGGTTGGACAGATTTAAAAAATGAAGTGAGTGCGGATTTATCAAGTTTTTTATGATGTTCTTTAAAGAAAAAAAAAGTAATTGAGTTGTGTTTTTTGCAGGGGTTTGGAGAAATATATAGGGATTTGAATTTGTTTAAAATACGACGTAGAGGTCCTTTTTTGTTGATTGAAAGATCTTTCCACTGTTGGACTGTTTCCTCTTCAAGCACGAGAATATACGGTGTGAAACGTTGAATATAATGAATTTGCTCTTTCGGCCATGTGCTTTGGGTGTGCTTTCCATTCTTCGTATGCCTATGATGATCACCATCTATCCCCTTCTCCAGGGGATATTATAACCTGGACCAAAATTAGAAGATTTTGGAACGAAAAATCTGGAACAGTCCTGGAGTTTCATAATCTCCGAAATATATATGTTGCAACGCTGTTTATCCATATTGTTGGCGCCTTCGCTGAAACAAACATGCCGACAACAATCGCGAATGCGACAATCGAATTTATTTCATTGTTCAGCTCTCGTCAACAATGCTCCCGATCTGTTTTCGGAGTTCGCTGCGTCTGAAACAATTCGAAAGTTCATTATCACTACGATTTCTATTCACCTCAAGACGTGCCAACAATTGGAGTGTATATTTTGTAGAAATATTCGTTGAAAACGATAGTTGAAATGTGTTACACGATGTTACGATTTAAGGTAGATTCAGCGAGACATTGCTTATACTAGAATTTGATGAGTTTGACCTCATTTAGAAGAATTAACTGTAATCCTTCCAATTACATCGAAATATTAAGTAAATATAAATGCCGAATAATGTTAAGAGTAATTTTCCTGAAAAATATAATAGCTGTTCTTTTACTTATGGGATATATTTCGTCTCTGAGCTCACATAGATAGAAAATATTAGAAAAATATTGGAATATCTAACCCAAACATTTCGTCAAAAAACTAACTGTGTGCAAATTGTATGTTTTCTCAACTATTTTATACAGAAATATAATCAGTAACTCACTGCAATCGTTTTTACAGATTCGCAGAATAAAAATCTTTTGTTTTTGAAGGCGTTTTTTTACCGCACGGGGTGAAAAAATGAATCAAGTTAGTGACTTTTGAAGATATATATATTTATTTATTAATTACTGGAAATTTTTTTACGCTTAAAAACTATATTTTTTTTCTCTATCGATGTTACTATATATACATCAACTTCTACAGAATACCCTGCAAGCCACCTCAAGGGTGTATGGCAGGGGGTGAGTTAGTCACCAACATTTTCATTTGTAATTCATTAAACCCTAAAATTAATGTAGCGACAACTTTTGATGAATTAGCATAAATTCAAGATGCCTGTCAGGCATCACAAGCAAGCACTACACTGTATAGGTACGCTGTCATTGTTGGAAGGACCTTTGGTATTTATGTGTTTTACAACTATATAAGTGGACAGACACTCAAGAGTTATGTAGAAAACATGCACGTCGTGCTGTAAGTACTAGGTAACAGATAAGGATACAAGTATTAGGGAGCACTCCTACTTCTACTAAGAGCTACAACACTACCTAACGACAAACCCAGATAAAAGTTTCATAATGCTTCGTACAGAAACAGAAAAAAAATAAAATTTGAGTACGACTTGTGAAATATTTTGCCCAAACTTCGGTAGTTTTAGCGAAAAATCTTATCACTTAGAATTTGATGAATTTGTCCTCTTTTTTTAAAGAAACAACACGATCTTACCAATGATGTCAAAACATATAAACCCCTTGGCGAACTACTTTTCGAGCAATTTGCCTCAAAATTTATAAGCTGTTTTTTGCAGATGGGATAGATTATGGCTCTGTGCGCTCCAGAGTAGGAGAATATATTGAAAAGGAAATAGGAATTTATAAACACCTAGATTTCGTCAAAAAACTAAAGATGTGTAGACTCCTGTGTGCAACAAGATGTGTGTTCAGGCTGTGAGAGCTGTGCGAGGATGGAAAAAACTGATACCAATATTAAGGTAGTTTTTTAGCGAAAAATCACTTCACCTAGAATTTGATGAATTTGACAGCATTTTAAAGAAACAACTCTCATCTTACCAAATATATATCAATAAATATATCAACCTCTTGCCTATAACTACTTTTCGAGCAATTTGCCTATTAAATATATAAGCTGTTTTATACAGATGGGATAGATGGCGGCTGTGCGCTCCAGAGTAGGAGAATATATTGAAGGAAATAGGAATTTATATAACACCTAGATTTCGTCAAAAAACTTACGGTGTATAGATTGCATGTTTTCTCAACTATTTATACAAAAAATGAAATATTACTTACTGCAGTAATTTTTACAGAATCGCAAATAACCATACCTGCTGTTTTGAAGGGTTTTCAGCCGTGTAGGCGGGGAAAAATGAGTCAAGTTAGAGACTTATGTGTAGCTTTATTCATTTAATTACTGAGAATTTTGGTCATAAATATAACTATATCTTTGCGTCATTAATATATTACAATATTTATTTCATACTTCTAAACAGACGCTGGAATAAAAATAAATAAAATTTGAAAATATGGTCTCCACTATGACTATAGGGAACTATCTCTCGCTCTAACTTCGCTTAAAGTGCAGAGCAGAGTTTAAACACGTGTTACTTAGGAACAAGGGGGGGTTTTCCCATATATAACGGCACTTCACTCGGCACCACGTGTTTCGGAGATGGCGAAGTAAACAAGAGAATAGCGCGGCACGACCCAACGCCCCCCGAAGCACACTCGCCGCCGCCGCCGCTACGACCGCTATACGACGACAAAAGAAGGCGGGGCTGCGTGGAACATGACAAGGGGAGGGAGGAAGACGAGTAGAGGAGAGGGGAGAAAGAAAGAAAGAAAGAAAAAAAAACTTCTTGTGTGTGTGCGTGTGGTGGTGCTGTCGCCATGGTGACCGCTGTTTGGTCCTCCCTCCCCCTTGACAACCCCCACCTTTCCCCTCCCCCCTTCCCTTCCTAACCACCTGTTGTCCGGCCCCCTACTTCCCTTGCTGCTATTCCCTTCTTGGAGCGGACATCGTAAAAAAACGCGTAAATATATATACATATATACGAAAGCATGATAAGGAACCCTACGGTGTTATTATATATATATATATATATATATATATATATATATATATATATATATATATATGAATACTTCTTTAAGGATCACGTATCACTCGAGCGATATATGACATATATTAGGAATAGGAATTAGGATATTTAATAGTAAGAAATGACATTTTTAATCTGTCCGTTTTTCAGTCTATTAGTTCCCTGATTTGATTCTATCATTATCTGATCTACCGTAGTATGTCGGATTTCGTCAATTATTATCAACGTCGTCAGAGTATAAATCGGTTTAGTATTCACTTAATAGATTGAGTCTAAATTTGAATTTACGGTCTTAAAGCGTTTCCCATCCCAGTTGCTCCAAAATGTCAGTAACACTAACGATATTATCATAATAACGGCCTTTATAACGTATCTTTGCCGATCTTCGAAGCTGCAAGCGTTCTATAACTCAGTTTCCAAGCCTACTTCTCATTTATTAGGATCCCTAATACTTACAGCATATTCCAAATGGGGTCTATATAACGAGGGAGAGAAGTAGCTGATATCCATAACTTTATCGTCGCACTTGCCAAGTACTCTTTATAACAAATCCCAATTTACGATTACGCTGACCGGTAATTTCTCGAATATACGAGGCGTATTTTTTAAGTAAGTACCGTTTTGAAAGTAAAATAAAACTAGTATACTTTCCTTAACTATTTTATTTTTACGTGAAAACCTATGCCTTAATCTATTTTTCTAAATAATTTACACTAATATTAAGGCACTTCTCGTATCGTAGAACCAGCTTTCGAATCCCTTCCTCATAGAAGCCTGCCGCCTGATTTGCCAACCACTGTAACACGGTCGTTTTGGTTTCATCATCATTGTCGTGGCACTGACCACCCAGATGCATCTTCAAATGCAAGTACAGGAGTCAGGAGGCACTAGATCTGGGCTGTACAAAGGGCGATCAAGTTGTTCCCAGCAAATTGATCCGATGAGATCTTGCGTTTGATGGACGGGCATTGTCATGCAGTTATCAACATTATTAAGTACCCAGCGTGAGCAAACTTTCGATAATTTTAACGTTTTTGCGGCCATCTCTAAAAGCTCTTAACACATTTCCGCACCATTCCATCGCTCAAATTGTTTTATCCATAAACGTCTCTGATCTGACGATGAATTTCAGCCACCTTCACGCCTTTTTCTCTAAGAAAACGAATCACAGCGCGTAAATTGCAGTCGGCGGGATTCTCAATCGGCGGAGGAATTTTAAATATTCACAAACAAACATGAACACGACCGCATGTTTCCGTAACAGCGTCTGTGGCTTCCTAACAGATGTAGGTACACAGCGTGCATATGCCAAATGCCCACCGCTGCACTGCATCGGCCGAATTTAAAAACGGTACTTACTTTAAAAACATGCCTCGTATGTTTACTCCACGATAGATCATTATTAGTCAGTTTGTCTCCGAGGTATTTAACCGATTCTACGGTCTCTATTTTGCTGTTGGATATGCAATAGCTGTTACAAGGAAGCGTTTTTGCGTCTCCAAAAATTACAAGTCTATCTACATGGGTCTTGAGTCTCTGTCCATTTCTTTAGTTGTAGAATACATAAATAATAACGGTCCCTTTAACATTGTGATAATATCTAGTGTAGTAGTGCATACTCGTGAGGCTTCGCCTCGTGACAAGCATTAGTGTTTTATGCTAATGCATAATTAGTCGTAGTTACACTAACTTAAATAGGGCATAGTGTAACGCATGTAGGTGAATACTCACCCCCTGCCACACATCCCTAAGGTGGCTTGCAGAATATTCTGTAGATGTATGTCATCTCTGTAACGGAGGCATTTCGAAGGGAATATTATCTTCGCCGTACCGACCCATAGCTCGGCAAGTGGTCTCGACCCTACGACTCCAAAACAGACCCTTTCACAGCATGATGGGGTCGCGGTCATTTTTTATGTGAATGAGCAGTTGATTTTTTAAAACAATCATTTATTGCAAACGTGAGATAATTGATGTCTGAAATGAATTCCTCGTGTACACATGACGCTTTGACAGTCTGTCCTGTTTCTCTTGTAAATGACGCTTTGAACGTCCAAACCGATTGACAGTATAAATATAAATAGTGCCATTTTTTACTGTGTTTTGTCGTAATGAATTTTATCTTCAATTTCCACCCAGTATTGTCACAATCCGTTAAAATTGATCCATTAATTTGAAATATTGTAATATATTAATGGCGCAAAGATGTAGTTATATATAACTGAACTTCTCAGCAAATACATAAGTAAAGCTACATAAGTTGCTAACTTGACTCATTTTTTCCCGCCGTACGGCTGAAAACCCTTAAAAACAGCAGGTTTTTTGCGATTCTGTTAAAAATTACTCCGGCGATTAATAGATTATTTTTTATAAATATTTGAGAAAACATGCAACTTTACAAACCATTAGTTTTTTGACGAAATCTAGTTGTTAGAAATTCCTAATTAAAAAAAATATTCTCCCTATGGAGCGCACAACCGTAATCAATTCCGTAGTTACATATAAAAACAGCTTATCTTTTTAATAAGCTAATTGATCGACAAGTATTTCGGCAAGTGGTTAATATATTTTGATATCATTGGAAATATGAGATTTTTTTTCTCATAAAAATGAGGTAAAATTCATCAAATTCTAGGTGAAGTGATATTTCGCTCTAACTACCTTAAATAGTAGTTCAAGGAACTAGAGGTCTGTCCGATGTAGTTACTCCCACAGCTGCATTTTACTTCGTACACTTCGCTCTTCGACTGCACAGTTAATAGGTGATTTTTCGTTCAAACTAAACGTTAAATGCTGGCGTTAATGGAAACGGGGATGGCGTCGTTCAAGAATGTCTTCTAGCCTAGCCTTCCCTTGTCCTCATCTAGCTTAGTAATAGAGAGAGATTCATGTCACGGCCGACTGGCCCATATATATACATATGCACACAGGAAAAAAAACACTCCCGTCCACTTTTGGAAGTTAAAGGAAACCAATTTTTCCTTATTCTCCTCCTGTGCGCGTGTCCGATTGGCTAACGCGCAGCCATGGATACCAATGACAACGAAAAGATAGAAGCCCGTATGTCTTAAGAAGATAGAGTTGTCCAACACAAGGTTAGAGGATGCAATAATAATTACATGTTGGCTTACTAGCGTTGTCCCTGCGTCATAATTTAACCAGGTCCCTAATTTAACCAGGCTTACATTAACTTCACTTGTACTGTTTATTTGTTGGTGCGTCTGTATAGAATCTTGTTATCGAAATCCAATTCCCTCTTCCAAATGTTCAAAGGAGCTGAAATTTGGCACACTTACTTCTTTCGATAATAACAATACACGAATCATTCATTAAATTCACTAATTAGCAAGATGATCTACTGAAACTAAAATGATTTTATTACATTTTATATGGAAAAAGACTCAATAGATGGCGCTAGTAGAGGTTAGCGTTTGTAGCGAGAAAAAATGCTATTAATTTTAATTTCAAAGAACCGTTGCTCAATTAATATAAATACTAAAAAGTAGAAAATATAATAATACGTAAAAAATACTTTTAAAAAACCACGTTCACATTCAAGTGTGCTAAAAAGTATAATAAATATTTTTTTCATCTCTCGGAAAATAAAAGGTGGGTGCTTTTTATTCTAAATTTTTATTCATAAGCTTAAACATCCAACCTATTACCATTTTCTAATATAAGTGTCCGGAGATGAGTCAGCTCTTGACTTGGATGTTGGTGTGAGTCAGTCCGGCTGAGTAACTCATTTCTGGAACTCTCTTGACAGTGCACGAGATTAAATAGATCGTTTCTATGGTGACGAATGTTTTCGACATCGTCAGGGGGGTTATTTTGTAATCTCACCTTTTTAGTGACTCTTAGTGGAAAGGCGGGAGATCCGTTTCCCTCTCTTAATGATCGGCTCATGAATGGTTCGTGAATTGTCGAAGCTTCAATTACCTTATATCAAATAAAAGATGCCGAGACTAGCAAATACCCAGATTTCTCAACATCTTACGGAAGATATCACTGTACAAACCACGAAAATCTAAATACAGTCAAAAATACAAGCGACATGTAAGCGATCACTCAATATTTAAAAAACATTAAGTGCATCTAATTAGTGTTCGATTCACAAGCACGGGAAATATCAACCAAGAACGTAGATTTTAAGTAGATTTTAATAATAACGTAGATTTTAATAATAACATAAGCATTTCAAACAAAGCATACCTTCAAGTGCCCAATATATTGGAGTTGAAAATTCTGAAGTTCTTCACGTTTAGCAAATTACAACAATACGATTTAAAATTGTTTGTATCTATCGCGCCCTTGTTTATTTTCCAACTCAAGCTTCAAGTGGAAACGATGGTGGCTCCATGTCACGTTCTTTATGACAGGTGAGATGGAACTAATGGCAGGCAGAGATAATGAAACGGATCAAGAGTCGAAAGATACGGATCAGAGCGGATAAATCGTCTAAAAGACCAGTACATGACCGGCAGTTCACCGATTGAGATCCGAAGGTGGTCACGCCGCCTGGGTGAGGGAGTTTAACTACGAAAAAGTGAGATTTTATGACGTATTCTCACTAAGTGAGTTTACAAAATAACCCCCCAGGAATGGGATCTGATTAGGACTCATTTTTAAATATTAAGTCTTATCACTAACCTACGATCTTATTAGCTATTGTCAAACCTTAGTTTTGGTAGCTTAAGTAAAGTATCATAATGTAATTACGTATTATATGTACCGTAACTAAAAAATGCTGAAATTTTAAAGTCTCCCGAATTTTTTAATATTATGTTTAAGGAGAGCCAATGAAACCACTCTGAACTGTTGCCAAATATCTTATTTCTTAATGCTATTTGAATACGAGATCAAATTCGTGTTCGTATTCGGGGATCATCCATTATTACGAAGAAAGAGTTGTACATCACAATAGTGATGATAATTTTATTTCAGCCATTCGGGAAGAAATAAAAGTTTGGCATAACATTTGGAAACATGTCATCTCCACTCTGTTTAATTTTTCTTAAGGATCCGACGGCAAGTTTCTTCTTTGTGAACTTTCTCAAAGGAGCTAACAGATGTTAAGTGCCTGGGAACGGGCACTTTTTTGTTCTAATCGCGATAAAAAAGCAAAATTGTAATTAATAAAACAACAAAGTTGCTAGAATCTTAAAACGCAAATCAATGATATCTAAATGTTGATGAGACTTAATTTCTTTGATATATGTTTAACAGTTTGGTTTTAATCGGAAGTCTAACTAGAGTCTTGAAAATATTTACCACTGTGTGATTTTGGTCGACGTACTAATCTAGTCATATTGGAGACCATTTTCGAATTTTATTGTTTTTAAAATAATTTCTGCGTCTTTAAGAAGTATGAATTAAATATCGTTATATTAATGGCAAAAAAATATAGTTATACGCGCCAAAATTTCTCAGGAATTTAATAAATATATATTTCCACATAAGTCTCTTACATGACTTATTTTTACACGCCGTAAGGTGAAAATAGGCTTGTGCGATGAGTCGATTAATCGAAGTCATCGACGATGATTTTAGTCATCGCAGTGCGATGACTGTAATCGATGACGATGAATGTCATCGACCATCGATGTCGATGAGAATATCGATGCCGATGAGTCGATGCGAATCATCGTTGTCGATGAGAATCTTCGATCCCGATGAGTCGATGCGAATCATTGATGTCGATGAATCGATGAGGATGATCGATGTCCTTATATCGCTATTTTTTTTCTTTTTTTTCCATTAATTTGATTGCCTTAGATCGAAAATGTTAATGTTCAATCTCAGTTAATACACAGTGGGTGTGGTAGCATTTTATTCGTTGGTTGCGCTGGTGCAGTTGGTAACAGAGGTAGCAGCCTGAGCTAAATCGGCTAAATTCACCGAATTCACAGTCACAGTGTTTTCGATTATTTAGTCACAAGCTGTGATTGCTACTTTTTAAGTATCGGTGATTCAATCACTGCGATATATCGATCATCACTACTGCACAGTTCATCGAGAGTCATCGATCATCGTAATTCATCGATCATCGATATTCATCGATAGTCATCGATCATCGTGTACACTCTATACGATGATCGATGACAGCCATCGTCATCGAAATATTTCGATGAAATTTTTTCATCGAAAATCGATGACCAAAATCGGTCATCGCACAAGACTAGGTGAAAATGCCTTCACCATCGATAGTTAATAGTTATTTTTCGATTCTGTAATAATTAATGCATTGAGGAATTTATTAATTTTTTTATAAATTGTTTAGGAAACATACAAAATACACAACTTTAGATTTTTGACGAAATCTAGGTGCTAGAAGTTCCTATTTCTTTTAAATATTCTTCTACTCTGGAGCGCACAGCTCTAATCTATCACATGCAAATTCTATCTATTCTATATCATAGGCCAGCGACGTTTTATATATATTTTTTACTCTCCTTCCCATAAAGCTTTCCCTATCTCCTCATATCTTCTTCTCCTCGGCAAGAAGAAACTCATCTTTCTTTCGGGATGATGGTGTATCTTGGAGGAGTTAGCATGTACCGTTAAGAAGTCACCACCACTACTCCCCCCTTAGCCTCTTAGAAACCGTTCCGTTGCAGATGGAAGGAGGTATTGTACAGTTGTTCGTCAACTATTAGGCCGTCTTGTGAAGTCCATTCGTGTTGTGTTGTCTGCCGATTGTTAGGGCCACGTAGGACACCCGACAAATGGTTTATGGAGACCCTAATAACCATTCATACAACACCCCTGTTTCCCTTTTCAAAGCAGTTCAGGGTCTTATGTTTTTAAGGGGTTTTTTAGCGAGAGATAGTTCCCTAGTCATATTGGAGACTATTTTCAAATTTTATTATTTAGATTTCAGCGTCTGTAAGCATGAAATAAATATTGTATTATAAATAGCGCATAGATATAGTTATATATGCCCAAAATTCTCAGTAATTAAATAAGTAAAGCAACATAAGTCTCTAACTTGACTCATTTTTTCCCGCCGTACGGCTGAAAACCCTTCAAAACGGCAGGTTTTTTAATTACCATTCTGTAAAAAATTACTGCGGTCAATAATTGATTAATTTAAAAAAATATTTGACGTATTTTAAGTTGGAAGTTTCAAAAAAATATATAATAATTTCTCATTACGGTAGTTCGAGCGAGATATTTCTCATTGTCATAATGGAAGTCATATTCGTATTTCATTTTTTTTATTTTTTCAATGTCTGTAGGAAGTATGAATTAAAAATATTGTAATATATATTAATGGCATACATAAAATATATAGTAGCTATAAATATTATGACAAAAAATCTCTGTAAATTAATTAAAAATATATTAACGCATGCCTCTAATTTGACTAAGTTACTCAACTTGACTAATTTTTTCACCCCGTGCGGTAAAAAAAAACGCCTTCAAAATAAAAGTTTTTTATTATGCAATTCTGTAAAAAGTACTACGGTTAGTTATTGATTATATTTTTTATAATATAGTTGAGAAAACATACAAACTAGTACACTGTTAGTTCTTTTTGACGAAATATAGTTGTTATAATTTCCTGATTTTTTTCTAATAATATCCCTGTGTAACGTACAGGCGTAATCTATCTCGTGGATAAAAAACAGCTTATATTTTTTATTATTTAATTTTATCATATTTTTTTATTTAATTTATTTTTTATTATATTTTTTATTCAAATTGCTCGAAAATTAGTTCTATCAAGGGGTTAATATTTGTATTTTGATAGCCCTGGAAATATTATAGTTTTTTCTTTAATATAAGGTGTCAAATTAATGAAATTCTAGGTGAAGTGATAGTTAACTCAAAGTACCTTAATTAACATACTTGGCGACTTACATAAATTTATTACGTAACCATAATCTGCATATATTCCACCATTTCATCGATGTCTTTGCTAATTTAACACAAGTTATGCGTCCAAGGCATACTCCTGTTATTAGGCTTTGCGTAAGTATTCTTATTAGTGACATCTATATAGGTAAAAGTGAAATAAAAATACATTCTACTGATTTGTATTTTATTGGCGATTCAATGCCATTTTTTAACTCGTGCCTTTTAACAGTTCAGAGATGTTTTTCTTTTTTTAAAAGACAATTAGGGTCTTTATAATCTATATAATCCTCACTCGCCATCTTCTAAGGATTAATTTTGAAAGAGTAGTGAATTTATTTATCACCTGACGGTTTTACCGGTAGGTTCCGCCACTTTATGTCCAAGTCAAGAGATAGACAAGTATATATACAGGGTGGGTATTATCTTCCATGGATTCCTGTTGTCGTTCGGTTGCCTTGGAAACCGGCAACAATTCACACCTATCTGAAAATTCAAGGAAACAAAAAACATCGTTTTTTATTATCGCGGGAATGCAAATTGCCTCATCTGTTGTTTTTGGGAAAGCGTTGAACAGATATTATCGTCGGAAAGTTTACGCCCATGTGTGTTCAAATGTTTTATTTTTGTATATGTATGTATATTTTTGACGCGTAAGAAATGCGGTTTTAAGGAATCAGTTAAGGTGGTTTTTAGCGAGAGAGATAGTTCACTACTAGTCATATTAGAGACTGTATTCACATTTTAATTTTTTTGATTTCAGCGTCTGTTATGAAGTATGAAATAAATATTGTAACGTATTAATGGCGTAAATATATAGTTATATGTATGCCCAAAATTCACAGTAATTAAATAAATAAAGCTACATTAGTGTCTAACTTGACTAATTTTTTCCCGCCGTACGGCTGAAAACTCTTCAAAACAGCAGGTTTATTTACAATTATTTAAAAAATTACTGCGGTGAGTAATAGATTATTTTTTATAAATAGTTGAGAAAACATGCAATCTTTACACATTTAGTTTTTTAACGAAATCTAGGTGTTATAAATTCCTATTTCCTTCAATACATTCTCCTACTCTGGAGCGCACAGACATAATCTATCCCATGTATAAAACAGCTTATATATTTACTGGCAAATAGCTCGAAAAGTAGTTATAGGCAAAGGGGTTGATATATTTATTGATATATTATTGGAAATATGAGAGTTTTTATTCTTTAAAATGAGGCGAAATTCATCGAATTCTAGGTGAAGTGATAGTTAACTCAACTCATGCTCTACGTAAGGGATAAATGAAGTGTATACACACGGTGTAAACATGGGATATAAAAGCCATTGGCCATCCAAGAATAACATGACATTTGAGAAGAATCTCCGATAGTTTTTCCCAGAGTTTTTTTTTTAAACTTTTTGTGTGAGATTTTTGCCATGACCTCAATTATAATACCTACACAGTGATGTCATCATCTTCAGCTCTCTGTTAATCTTAAGTCATTGCCTAATGGCTTAAAGAGATTTCCAGCAATAATTCTCCTTTTGATACATAAATCTTCGAGTCTTTCGTTAAGATAAACGACCTCCCAGATTAATCATCATGGCGACATTATTGTGGTATTATTGGTAAAACCAATGTTTTGTGGCTGGATCTGGGTTTTATCAGATCTGCTTACAATAATGACGAACTTCGGTCGATAGCTTCTGGTTAAGTAACCAAGGAGCGAATGCATTTAAATCTATATATGTAAAATAATAATGAATGTTTGTTTTTTATACAAATCTACAATTTTACTCTGATTGCGCTGAAATTTTGAAAACTATTAGTACAAGACAGGAGGAAAATTATAGGCTATATTAAAAATATCTCAGGGCCCCAAAAAGTCCCAAAAAAGGCCCTTTGGTGGTCAGCGCTACGTATTGGGTTTAGTGCTGTTCTATCATTTTTTGTTTTTTTTTTTAAATAACATCCGTTCTTACATAAAAGCGTAATATTTTGAAGGGTTTTTCCTTCTCTTCTATGACGATAATGTAGGAAAACGTGATATTTTTAATGCTAGAGGCGTGAATATCCTTTTAAAATCAAATCTCTGGTTGTCAAGTAAATATGCTATTGTTGATTTCAGAGAAAAATGTGTGATTTTCAGATAAAAACATTATTTTCAGACAAATACGACGCGTAAACGAAAAAATTATTGAAAGAATTAGAAACCTCATTTATTCGGCCATACGATAAAAAATACCAGCCCTCTATCTTGAGTGAAAGTACTTTTAAAAAGCATAAGTTGAAACAACTGCACCGAATCCAATGCTTAACATGGACCACCAGGGGGGACGTTCGGGGGCCTATGGGGGCCCTGAGGGTTTTAATATTGCCTATGTTACAGCCAGATATATGTTCTATCTACGTGCCAAATTTCAGCTCAATCGGTCCAGTAGTTTTCGCGTGAATGAGTAACAAACATACAGACACCATTACATTTTTATGTATTAGTAAGAAGATTAATTTTTTATGAAGTGCAGATATTAGAACAATTTTAGGAGCTGAATCAAGATTAATTGTTTCATATAGTTCATCATAAGCGGTATTATTTATTTTACACCTTAGATTCTGGCCCGATACAGTGTTTTTTATAAATTGAAAAAAAGTTCCACTTCGAACGAACAACTGCGAACCGAAGCATTCAATTTTTAAAAAATTGTTGCACATTTCCCTTTGTTTTGTTGTGTTTCCATGGTTTTTGCCTTGAACAGAGAGTTCAGCCATACAGCACTTTGAATTTTTGGCTATTTGTTAAAAAAATACAGGGTGTTTCTAAATGAATATCGGGGGTTTCCAAGGCGATGTAATATTTATACCATTTTTACTTGTAAATTATATATCAAATGGAAGAGCAACTCAAACAGTATTACACTTTACAGTTTTAGACTTTTCAATTTTACGCTTTACATTTTTACACTTTGCAGTTGTACACTTGTACGCATGCGCGTGCAGTGTTTCCTCTTATCTTCCGTTAGAAAGCGCTAGAATCTCCGATACCTTATTTACCCCGATGTTCAGTTTGAAGCACCCTATGTATCGATAGCAACGCTCCTTATGTATTCGTGTATAGGAGACAAACGGTTTAAAGGAATCAGTTAAATTAAGAATATGCTCTACAATAGGGATACATTAGGTATATAATGTGTAAACAAGGGATATAAAAGCGTCCTGGATACCCTTTTGATCGACTTTAAAGCCTTCCTTTGATTCCCACGATATTGTATTTCGTCTCGCAAGACATCATCGCAAAATATAGCGTCCTTGCTCTGTCATATCTTAATAAAAAACAGGTAGGTACACCTTTCTTCGTCTTACAGGGTTCTTATAAGAAGAAAGACCAAGATGGTAGTGGTTTCCCATGCTCTCTTGAGATGCCTTCCTATTAAGACGTCACCTGCGATTAACCTGCGATGGGAAGATGAAGGACGAAATTGCGCCTTAAAAAAATATATATAAAAAATAAAAAAACAAGGTCGAAATAATAATAAAAAAATAAAAGACGTGCGAAAAATAAAATACGAAAAAGGATGGTGAGAAAAGATGGACCCCCCTGGTGGCGGACCACGAAAGGAGTGACGAACAGTAGACTATCGCCTTACCGACCGTCACTTTTTTTCTTTCTCCTACCCCTTCGAATTTCTTTATTCTTTTTTTATTTCTCCTCTCTCTCTCTCATGGACTCTAACAAACCGTTGTCACGAGATGTTAAAAATAAATAAAAAATAAAAAAAAACTTAAAGGTGGCGGCATCGCGTGAGAAACTAGGGGAAGTTCGGGTAAACGTGCTGAGTAAAACAAAAGAGGAGCGAAAGGAGAAAAAGAGAGACGGAACGGAGTTCGCTTTGCGCGGGGGGGAGGGAAGTGAAAAAAAGAAAAAAAATTGACATACGCACACGCGAATCGGTTTGAAGGTCGTCTTATTATTTTACGCGTTTTTCGCGGTATATTAGAGGCGTGCGAATTTCCTTCATCCGTTTTTTTTCTTTCCCATAATTCTTCCTTCCTTCTTCTTTTTTCCTTTAGCCTCTTGCCATCTTCCGGGAGATTCCAATTAAAACGTTTGTGTTTTTTTTGTGAAATTCACTCTTTTAAAATTAAAAGGAATACATTGTACTTTAAATGGAGCTGGCGCCAAACTGATTCTCTGCACTAAATAAGCTATTTCTGTGGAATTATGGGAGTTTTAGCGAAATATCAATTCGCTTAGAATTTGATCTAATTTTTAGAGAAATATTCCCCTATTCCAATTATATCAAATACGTTAACACCTTTGCCGAACTAGTTTTCGATCAATTTGCCCCAGAATGTAAGTTGTTATACCTACACATAGAATATATTACGACAATTAGGAACTTATAGCACCTAGATTTCGTCAAAAAGAACTAACGGTGTGTAATATTTATGTTGACAGGTCCATGTATTGTGAATTTTTGAAAAACATTTTTTTTGTTTTTTGTTTTTATCTCGGAAACAAATGGACCAATCAAACTCTATAGGAGCTCTTATTTAGATTTTTTCTCAATTCTCTACAACTCTCCCATTGAACTTTTTCCAATATCTTAAATACTTTTGATTGTAGAGGCAAAAAAAACAGGAAAAAATGCGTTTTGCCAAAATATTTCTCCGTTTTTATCGTGTTTAAAAAATTCATAAACATTGCTCATGAGTTTAAATAATGTACACATTTTATTTAATGATTGTCCTTTTAAAAAACTGGCAGAGTTTGATTGTGGTCAGTATTGATTGTCGTGAGAAATATTTATTGGTTGGCCCAAACATATCGGTACTCCATTATACGTCCTACCTAATGCTAGTGTTGCTATGGTTTTGTTTATTTTGAAGCCTTCTTGTTGATTAATACGTCGTCAGCCGGTTCAGGAGTTGAATTTCGGTGGCAGAATGTTAAAAAAAATAAAAAATTGACGAACACGGAGAGAAAGATCGTGTTTTGTTTTTGCGTCGTTGCCGTCGTGACGTGTTTTATAGAAAGCCTTAAGACTGTCGGACTCCTTGGAGACAAACAGCTTCCGCTGGACCGAACATCGCATCTTTTACTAAGGCTTCGCTCTGCTACACATACAAGGGGTGTCCCGAAGGCCCGCCCTTGTGAACTGGGCGAAAATATCGATACGGATTGTGGAATTCGATCGTGGATCGATATCTTTGAATCGATTAGTACGTATGCGTCTCGACCCTTTGAATTAGGCGCGCGTAGTTTGTTGACGTAATTGGTCGCGTGGGGTTACCATAATACCCCAGAGATGGAATTTTTTTCTGTATTTTTAACAACTTTAGTTCTATATACATACCTTGTGCCTTTCGATATTACATAACCGATTATTCGATATTATTATTTCGATATATATTCGATTTCGATATTTCAGTAGCAATATGGTGGAATAATAAATAGGTTCGGCTATTTGTTCATTCCCTATCAATAAAAATACAGGGTGATTATAGATGAATGCGTCGGTTTCAAAGATCTGTATTGTTCAAAGAATACGAGCTACAGAGCTGCGAGACCTATTAAAATGACTGATATATTATCTAGTTTTGTTGGAAGGAAAAACATTACAAACGTTCAATATGTCCCCAACGAAAAATCACTTCACCTAGAATTTGATGAATTTGGTCTCATTTTAAAGAAAAAAACTCTTATCTTTCCAATGATATCAAAATATCAACCCCTTTGCCTATAACTACTCTTCGAGCGATTTGCATAAAATATAAGCTGTTTTATTCAGATGGGATAGATTATGTCTGTGTGCTCCAGAGTAGGAGAATATATTTAAAGGAAATAGGAATTTCTAGCACCTACATTTCGTCAAAAAACTAACGGTGTATAGATTGCATGTTTTCTCAACTATTTATAAAAAATAATCTATTACTCACCACAGTAATTTTATACAGAATCGCAAATAAAAAACTTGCTCTTCTGAAGTGTTTTCAGCCGTACGGCGGGAAAAAATGAGTCAAGTTAGAGACTTATATGTTGCTTTATTTATTTAATTACTGAGAATTTTCGTCATATACACAGGGTCCGGCACAAAGGGCGGACGGTTTTCAAAAAATCACAAAATCGGTAGTTTTTACTCAAAAACAAATTTATTGACGTATTCCGGTTCACAATAAAATAGCATTTGTCACAATTAAGTATGGAAAATTACATCAATCATGTGGTGACCGTTTTTGATGATGCATTGCCGGAGGCGTTCTTAAAAGTTCGCGTAGACACTCTCCAACATCTTTCTCTGAACTTGGGCGACTTCCACGCGAATTGCCTCCTTCAAATCGTCCAAAGTTCGGGGCTTGTGCTCGTATACACGAGTCTTGAGGTGTCCCCATAGGAAAAAATCGCAGATGGATAAATCTGGGGACCGAGGAGGCCAATGAACATCACCAAACCTGGAAATAAGGCGACCACGGAAGAGAGAGCGAATAACGTCCATTGTTGCTCTGGCTGTGCGGGCGGTCGCCCCATCCTGTTGGAACCACACACGTCGGAATGGAACACGTCGTCGTCGTAATTCAGGCGAAAAGAAGTTGGTGATCATTTCGACATAGCGCTCCGAGTTCACGGTAACAGCAATACCACGACCGTCTTCGAAGAAGTAAGGGCCGATGATGCAAGTTTGCGATACAGCGCACCAAACCGTCACTTTTGCGGCGTGCGGCGGTCTTTCATGTAACTGTTGCGGATTTTCATTAGCCCAATAACGGCAATTCTGCTGGTTAACCATGCCATTAAGATGAAAGTGAGCTTCATCACTCATGAACAAAATGAGGTACTCATTTTGCTCGATAAGTGCTTCCATCTCACGTGCGAAGTTCATTCGTTGTGCATAATCTCCAGGCTGTAATTGTTGCACAATGGCCAATTTGTAGGGGGTGAAAGTGGAGTTCCATATGCAAAATACGCCTTACCGAACGATCACTGAGACCGAGTGGGCCCGTTGTGATAAATGCTATTTCATTGAGAACCGGAATCCGTCAATAAATTTGTTTTTGAGTAAAAATTACCGATTTTGTGATTTTTTAAAAACCGTCCGTCCTTTGTGCCGGACCCTGTATAACTATATATTTGCGCCATTAATATATTACAATATTTATTTCATACGTTTCTTACAGACGCTGAAATTAAAATAATAAAATTTATAATATGGTCTCCAATAAGACTAATAGGGAACTATCTCTCGCTAAAAACTGTCTTAGAATGACCGTTATATTCTCCAGTTAAAAAATAAACATTAAAAATGCTCAATACGTCCTCCTTGAATGACCCGAACAATATCGAGTCGATATATTCAAATTCCTCCCACACTCTGTCAAGCACGTTACACAAGTTACTGTCTTCACAGCCAAAGTTATTCTTGCCTTCAGTGTCTCCCTCTGTTAGTAGGCAATGACAGCACAATGACTCGACCCTTGACATATCCCCATTAAAAAAATCACATTCAAATATGATCTCCGTCGCCGAAGAGTCGATTCTTCTTCCGGGAGAACGGTTCGAGGGTTGTGAACCGTTCAGCATTAACAAAATAAAATGTGGATATACATAATTATTAAGGGAAAGAGCCGATTCTTCTTTCATGATAGAACTCTTCAAAGGGTTATGAACCGTTCAGCTTTAGCAAAATATTAATGGATGCATATGGAGGGGAAAGAGTTGATTCTTTTTCGGGGAGAACGGTTCACGACTGAAGATTTAGGCGGAAATATGAACATAAGGCGTTGAAAACATCTCTTTCAACCTACATTAATATTCTTCAATGATTTCTAAGCCAATCTTTTAACTTACAGCATCTCGAAGATTGATTTCTTTTCCACAACTGATTCAAAGTCATGCCCTCGTTAAGAATTCCATAAATGAGTCGAATCAAAACTGTCTGACTCACCATCACCACGTAAAGAACTGATTCACATCTGATACATTTTCTTTTGTTCGTATTTTTGGACGTGATTTTATCGTCTGTACAAACGTAGGTACGGCTTGAAAAACATTAACATGAACTACCATACCTATAAGATCCTACTTCAACATTCTTACAATCTTTAACTCAACCGATTTAAACCCTGAGAATGCAATGTTTACGGAAAAACATCGATATTTTAAGTTTAAGGAGTTTTACGTCTATCTAAGGAATCCCAAAATGACGGCGAAAATCTATTGTACGTAATTTTTAGTTGAGAACTACCCCACCAGGGGAGGTTATGCGTAGTATTAAATTTGGTAGCAGTGTTTCGATTTCAGTTGTTGGGAGAATACACTACACGATGTGCAAGTACTTATTGTTGGTTATACTGCCTCGTCATATCTTACATCTGACACGAGAAATAAGTGCGAAATGTGTATAAATTTAAGTTGAAGATAAGAATTTTTAGCCCATACTGCAGAGCTACAAAAACCAACAATTACACAAGATATAGACATGAAATATCTGCTCAGTAGAAAAAGACTCCTTAAGAATATATAACAGTTTATTAAATCATGTAATGGACCATCTAATTACTTCAACATATTGATTCGCAATCTATTTTTAAAATTTACCTCTAGAGCGTAAACGATTCACATAGACCGTGATTACAACTTACAAGATCATGGCCTAAAAAGACGCAGGATCTTCCAACCCTGATTTTAAGCTTTGAAAATGCAATGCTAACATATTTAATAACTTCTAAGATATCAGGTACCTTTTGTTTGGCTACGAACTCTAAGAATAGACGAGAAAGAGATGACGTAATTATGTCCTAAATACAAGAAGATTCTATATATGCATCTTAAGGGGAGAGTTAAACCTTGGAGTGGCTAAATTACTAAATTGGCTTGGGGAGAGTTAAATATGACTGAATCGTCGCTATCACTCCCCACTACCGAGTAGTACCATGGTAATGAGAAGGGTCTATTTTGATGCGATTTTGTCTTTCAGTTATGACATTCTCCATGGGGTGAAAAGTTTAAAAATTATTCAAAGTTACCTTTATTCCCGAGAAATGAATTAATTCCACCGTGAAAGATCCTTGCATAAGGTATAACTACTAAGGATTCGATGGCCAGTGAGATAAGATTTGCCTTGCCGTTGTGATAAGATTGCTTTACTCTTAACAAGCCTTCTGCAAATTAAATAGAAGGGAATCGCTTTTAGACCATCTGTTAAAATTTAGACCTTATGTTTTAATATGAGTTCCAAGCCTATCTATTTCCTGACTACATCAGTACGTCGTATTACGAAACCCAACATATAGGTATAGAGAAACTTGGTGGCACTCACCAGCGGAGATTCAGAGATCACTGATGGTAAATCAAGCGTTGGGCAAAGGTACCGAAGGACTCCAAGAGTGACATCTGGAGGAAGAATCGGCCACTTTATCCCTCCACACTTGCATGCTTTCCTCTCCCTTGCATCATACTCTTAACAAGGTAGTGCCATCAAGTTTCGCTACACCTATACCTAATACAGTGGATCAGATCATTAACCCGGGGGAGTGGGGTCGCTATATATCACTACTTATATCACGCGAGCGGTCGCGTGTGAGACTTTATATCACACTCAGATGTACACCATTGATTATATCTATCATAGAGAGCGTTTATTGGCAATATATTACACTATATATTTATATTTAATTTAATTCTCTAAATGTTCATTTGAAACAATGATTTCCAAAGATACACAATTAATTATACAATTACGTAAATCATTGCTACTTTTACTGTCGGTGTAATCATTGGGTATAAATGTAGAAAACTACCATTCTCAAGAAGAAATATTTATTTATGAGGATATACTATCTCCTGACTCATAAAATTGCATTAACGTATTAGTTTATCACTGTTTTTTTGTCTTTTTAAATGACGCTTTAGTCGTCGAAACGGGTCGACATCAATAAAATAATTAGTGGAATTTGTGACAGTGATATCTATCTTCAATTTCCACATAGTATCGCCACAATCGATTAATTTGAAGTCAATAGATTTTCGTACTTTACGTCTTGAGATTCGATCTTCCTTACTAGGAGCATATTCTGCTTTCTTGTCCGTCAAATCCTGAACCGTGGGAAACCCCATAAGATCCCCTACCCTAAGAAGAGAAGGGATAAGTTTAGGGAAGAAGGGTTGTTCGGTTTTTTACTTTTTGAAAAAAGTATAAGAATCCCTGCGTAGTAGTAGGAAGGGTATGGGGGAGGGGTAGGGGGAGGAAAGGAAAGGGTCTATATAAGGGTTAAAACGCATCGTGTTCCCTCACGAAGCACGGCTGGCTCTTGAAATACGAAAAAGTATCGAGTTACGCTCTGGCGATAGTCTTCTTTTTTTCTCCCTCCCCCCTCCAGTTCCAGCGCACACCCACCACCCCAAGATCGGCGTTGCAGTAGACCCCCCACCACACTAACAACACGATGGAAATCATCGATGTTGGTGGGTCACTCTCTGACTTAAAAAAAAACCGTTTTTAAATTTTTATCTAAACCATTTTTTAATTTCCGTATAGTGCTGAGAAATGAAAATGCCATCATGAATGCATAGAAACATGCATTGGTCTTTGTAACGGATTTAAAATTCATTTTTCTTATTTGTTCCACCGCAAAATGACTTAAATGTCATGCTATTAATATTCTGTCTACTTGTAAAAAAAAGATGTCCTCTACTCTGATGTGAACAACAAAATAATACCTTTCCACGCTATTTTATTATATTATAATTAAACTTGACATTACAAATGGGTGTTTAAAGTATGATAGAAACACGGGGAATAAAATAGTATTTTTCCATAAAATATAAATGCCATTTATGCGGAAAACTATTTGTAAGAAAGAAATAATCCAGAAAAATTGAATAAAAATAAAATGCAGTCATCTTACCACCTTATTTTTATAGTTATTGAAGAATTAATGCCGTAATTGAAGTCAAAATGCGGTAATTCGTAGGAAATGACGCTCCTATGGCTGTGCTAAAAGTGCTAATTAAAAAAATACATTCGTGGAATAATAATCTGCATTTTTTATACCTTTAAACTTTTGGGTTTCTATTGGTAACGAATTTCATCAGTGAAAGCAGGTATTTTTTGGACAAAATATAAAAAATATGGAATTTTAGTATTTGTTTTGACTCAAACAGTCGCTGCGGAACCTCCATAAGCTGATTATAGGAATGCAATAAGTTTTGTGTGCTGTGGTTTATATGTTGTTTTCATTTTAAAACTACTTCCATTCAATATGTTAAGAGAGTGAAAATGTACTCGGTCAGATTCCCTTAAAGAATGAAGTTTTTCAATTTTTTTTCAATCGATTTTATTTCACGCTACGCGTTTGTCTGAAAACAGCGCTTTCAGAAAATTATTTAATCAAATACAATAATTAATATGACTGTAATCTGGTTTGGCAGAAGTACTGACTAACCCCTTCTTCCCTTATATGATGGAGTTATTAAGTAAGTGTGTTCCCGAGCAACCCGGGGTAGAGTATAGTCAACCTTGGCACCATGTTGCTGAGACACTATAAATGATAGAGAGTAAAGGATAGGCTAAAAGTTGTAGACTTCGATGTAATCTATAGTAAACCGTCAACAGATTTCAGATCCGACTTATACTTTAGGAGCTACAGTAAAAAAACCGAAAAATCGTAATTTGGCGCCACGTTTAATTTAATAGAAGTTACCATGGCAGCAACCCTGGGTAATCCAGCTAGTCAAGTATAAGTTTCGGAAGTAAGTTAAGTATCGGAGCCGGCGATTTTTTACCGGACGTTCAAAATATACTGCTAGAGCCAACGTACTTACATGCTTATCAAATGTAGAGTCGGTTAAATACTTAGGCGTGACCCTTACTCAGGACCTGTCTTGGGGGAAACACGTTCGGGAAATCTGCGGACAGGCTAGTCGAAAATTGGGATTTATCAAGAAAATATTAGGGAAATGCGACGAGAAGGTGAAAGAGCGATGTTATTTTTCATTCGTGAGACCTCACTTGGAGTACGCCGCTGGCATATGAGACCCTTACACGAAGCAGGACTAATCTCTGAAATAGATCGAATACAACGGAGAGTAGCAAGATTTGTGAAAGGTTGTTACGATAAACGTAGCAGTGTTACCGAATTGTTGAAGAAATTAGGGTGGGAATCACTAACTGATCGAAGGGAGAAATACAGGTTAAATCTTTTAAACGCAAGTTAGGAGCAGACATTTTTTGCCAGACGTTCAACATATATTGCTAGAGCCAACGTACTACGGTATAAGCGATCACAGGAATAAAATAAAGGAAATAGACTGCCGAACCGATAGATTTAAAATGTCATTTTTCCCACGTACAATAATGGATCATAATAGTTGCGATAGATCAATCACATGAAACTCCCACCCTCAATAGGTAGAGTAGAATTTACACTTGTGTTTAATAACATAGCATCATTACTAACTCTTCACACCGGTCGATTAGTCCGGCATTATTTTATTATGTTCTCTGCATGAAGTAGTATCTCGTAGCATTCATAAATTTACAGTATTAGTCATATTAACCCCTCTAGATGTCTCTTTAGCATTGTTCTGCATGTTAATTGACGTAGCACTCTCCCATAGTTTCTAGTTTGACTGCGCACTGTTCTCCTGACTGCTTTTTGGTGTCTTCGCCCAGGTATTAACGGTATTAGTAGTATTTATTATTAGATGTGTCTATAGCCTATATGTTCTGCGCCTATAGCGGCCAGAAAGAACGTGTTAAGGTCCAGATTTGAACTGGGACGAGTGCTGCATGCCTGGTGTGGAATCACCCCGTGCCACAAACCCTTAGTGGTGGCATGCACGGTACTTCGTAGATGTAGATGTATAATGGTAACAGATTAACTCATTTGAATTCCCCGTTGTAAGTGCATAAGACATGAGACGTTACTCAATAGCTTCCGTATTAAACGCTGATATAGGTTTAGCCTGGAGTTGATATTGACGCCGGAAGACTTAATCAGAATGGGGCCGTGATTATAAGAAAGTGCAGATTGCGGCTCCCGAGGATAAAAATAGACAGCAGGATGGAAGAAGGACTCGCCTACAAATGATTTAAGGGTACTAGTATTAAATGGCATTACGTAAAAGGGTTGCGTATATATTATAAGGGTACATAATGCATACGTTATAAAACCACTTAATGCAGTTTTCAGGGAAATTACACTTCACCTATAATTTAAGTTAGAAAGACCCAAATAACACCCAAGTTAATCTACTAATACAAATAAATGGTTTTTTACATTGTTTGGAAAAAAGGCCTTTGCCAACAGATGGCGATATTAGATTTACCATTTATAGTGAGAAATAAATGCTAATGATTTATATTTCAAAGAACCATTGCACAATTATTATAAAGACTAAAGAGGAGAAAATAATAATATAAAAAAAATATTTTGTTAAAAAACTAAGCTTACATTCAAGTGTACTAAAAAGTTAAAAAAATAATTTTTTCACCACACGTAAAATAGAAGCGTAGTAGGCGCTCTTTTTCTCAATCAACATCCAACCTATTATCATTTATATTTCTATCAATATCTATTCAAAAAGCGCTTACATTGTATTTTTTGTTGTTGTTTTTGTGTTTGTTTTGTTTTTGTTTTTGCAAGTTTTTATTTTTCAAGTTGTGTTTTTTTTAAACTTTTTATTGCAGTTGAAAATACGTAATCGTGGTTTTTTTTAATTATTTTTTTTAATCATATTGTGATTACTTACTCTTCGTCCCTAAGTAAAATGTTTTGTAGGATATATCTTGCATCCCTGCACGATATATTTATGAGATGGATATATATATATATATTAGATATTTATTACAATTTAATTAAGGCGATATTCCCCTAAATTAATTAGGGCATTAAAATTAAATTCAGAGTTTAATAGTATTAAATTAATGCAAACTTAAGACATAAGTACATAATTTAATGTAGTTTAAAATCAACTACATTAAAATTACTTATTCCTCTGCTTAAATATATAAAATACATAACTAAATACTCAATATGTTGAACGTTCTCATTCTAAGCCATGATCATGGTTGTTTTTAGAGAGATATCTATCGTTTCCTAGACTTAATAGAAGATACCTTATAGAGAGAGGCCTTATGGTTTGTGTGACATAGTATCTATATGTAGGTATACCGATGGGGAAGCCACGATGTGATGTCTTCAAGGAAATTCTTTTCCTCTCCTGAGATAACGGTCCTATTACATCTTCCGTTAAGAGACAGCGTTTCGGTTTAGAGCTCTTCTTGCTCTTAAGTAAGTTCGTTCCGAAGATACGCTGCGATAATAATTTTCGTGTGCAACGGTATAAACGCCAGGAGAGAGAAGAATTCACGGTATTTGGAGATAACTGCTAATAAAAAATACCCTTTTGATTCCTCTGGCTACACTTCTGTGTGCAACAAGATGTGTGTTCAGGCTGTGAGAGCTGTGCGAGGATGGAAAAAACTGATACCAATATTAAGGTAGTTTTTTTAGCGAAAAATCATTTCACCTAGAATTTGATGAATTTGGCCTCATTTTAAAGAAACAACTCTCATCTTACCAAATATATATCAATAAATATATCAACCTCTTGCCTATCACTACTTTTCGAGCAATTTGCCTGTAAAAATATATAAGCTGTTTTCTACATAAGGCATAGATTATGGATGTGCGCTCCAGAGGGATAGAATATATTGAAGGAAATAGGAATTTATAACACCTATATTTCGTTAAAAAACTAACGGTGTATAGATTGCATGTTTTCTCAACTATTTTATAAATAATAATCTATTACTCACCGCTGTAATTTTTTTCAGAATCGCATATAAATATACCTGCTGTTTTGAAGGGTTTTCAGCCTTACGGCGGGAAAAAATGAGTCAAGTTAGAGACTTATATGTAGATTATATTTATTTAATTACTGAGATTTTTTGGCATATATATAAATATATAATATATTTGCGTTATCAATATATTACAATATTTATTTCGTACTTCTAAACAGACGCTGAAATAAAAAAATATAAAATTTGAATATGGTCTCCATTATGACTATGTGGAACTATCTCTCGCTGAAAACCACCTAAAGGATGTAAGTACGTAAGGATTTAATTTATGTAAGTCGTAAAGTATGTTAATTAAGGTATTTTGAGCGAAAAATCACTTAATCTAGAATTTGATGAATTTCGGCCTCATTTTAAAGAATAATCTCTCATTTTTCCAATGATATATTAAAATATATCAACCCCTTGCCAAACTAATTTTCGAGCTATTTGCTTAAAAATATATGCTGTTTTCTAAATAAGGCATAGATTATGTCTGTGCGATCCAGAGTAGGAGAATATATTAAAAAGGAAATAGGAATTTATATAACACCTAGATTTCGTCAAAAAACTTACGGTGTATAGATTGCATGTTTTCTTAACTATTTATATAAAATAATCTATTCTCATTTTTAATCATTGTTATAATTAAAAAGTGTGGATAATACCAAGTGTCTCGTCATTCTAGTATGTCGAAATTCCACAAAGTTACTTCGCCTACCGTCGAGTTATAACTTTTCCAGGCTTGTAGCAGATTCCTGAGATTGGAAGACGTAACGAAATGTTCAAAATGTATGTAAACATTTATGGTGTACATATTTGAAGTTATTCGGTTTCGTGTTTACTGCAAAGTGACGTCTAAATCATTTCCAAAAAGGTTGAGGTGCATTTTTCGGAGCAGTATATATGAATATGTCCTTTCGATGTGTTTTAGAGCTAGATAACATTTTGAATCATCACCACTGTCTTCTCTAGTGTTCATCTACATCTACATACTACCCCGCAAGCCGCCTCAATAGGCGTGTGGCGGGGGGTGTTAGGACACCAGCCGTTTACATATAAAAAAGGATACGCTCTAATGAAATTACGCCTAGCATTTACTATAAAGTCCCTTATTGTCCGGGGGAAAAACGAATTCCCCCATACCTATACGTTCGGCAAAATATATCTCTCTTAATTTATTGTTTCTGTCGGACCTGGAAATATAGTGGGGTTCTAAAATGATGTTCTCCGTGTCGCTCTTATAGATATATCTATTCTCAATTGCTCAAGCAATCGCTAAGCCTAGCGCGCAGCCTCCGAGGCTCTTAGCGGCTCCCAGCCTAATTCGTTTAACATCTGTGTAACGCTGTCTGTACGCCCGTAGCAGTTTTTGACGAATCGCGCAGCTTTCCTTTGTATTTTATTTTAAGTTCCCGGATTAAGTCTTTCTGCACCGGATCCCTTATGCTCGCTTCATATATTCAAGGTGTGGCCGGACGAGTGCGAAATAATAGCACATCTCTGTTTTACTTTTTCATCCGAAAACCTTCCCACAATACGCTTGACGAATCCTAGCTTCTTCAGAGCTCTGCCACAAATATTTCTTATATGTGTTCCCCACGATAGGTCCGAAGTTATCGTAACTCCTAGATACTTCACTTCATCTGTCGCCTTTATCTTAACGCCATCCACAGCATATACATGGGGATATAGTTAGGCGACCTCCGCAAGAAATGTACCGCCGTGCATTTGCTCAGATTAAGTTCGAGTCCCCACTCTTGGCTCCACACATGAACGTTGTTTAAATCCGATGATAGAATTTCAAAGTCAGAGTGATCACTATTTTCGCGATAGATGACAGCGTCGTCAGCAAATAAAAGTATTTTACTGCTAATTCGAGAGCTTAGGTCATTGATGTATATAATGAACAAAAGGGGGCCGATTACGCTTTTTTGTGGTACACCTGAGAATGCCGGAACTGAGACTTCAATGAGACTGAGACTATTCTCCAGGGGTGTGAGATGAGATGTGCGACGATAGACGGATAGATTGTGGATAGATATCCGAGAGACGGATAGATTATGGCTGTGCGATCCAGAGGGAGAATATTATTTGAAACCTACCAAAAACTTTCGCATTACAGATGTTTTGATAACAAGAACCATTTGCTCTTTATTATGTAAACAATTCGTTAGTTTACGCTTTGGGAAACATGTTCTATTTGTTTTGGAGTGATATTTCATATGTATTCCAACAAAAAAACAACTTTCATTTATGTCATTCAACTTTCATGT
This sequence comes from Pyrrhosoma nymphula, assembly GCA_963573305.1. Lineage (NCBI taxonomy): Eukaryota > Metazoa > Arthropoda > Insecta > Odonata > Coenagrionidae > Pyrrhosoma > Pyrrhosoma nymphula. The sequence continues at coordinate 62,284,156 of OY754340.1, read as the reverse complement.
GCCGGACAATCTGACAAAGTTCCTGTTTATTCATTAATTATTCGTTAGTTAACGGTTCAGGAAACATGTTGTTCCATTTGTTTTGGAGTGATATTTCATGTATTCCAAAAATCAAACTTTCATTTAGGTGTATCAATGAACATCAACCTTACATAACTCCCGAAGTTTGAAAGCTATAACATTCATTTTAACACAGCCCGTAGAACATTACACCTCCTACTAGGTGCTTGTCTATTTTCATAACACACTAGCTTGAATGATAGTAAACTGGGAGAAAAAAGTGTTATATATGCTTAGATTCGCAGATGATTTACCTGTGCTAGTTAGGAAGATCTGCAAAAAAATATGGACAGGGTTATTGAGAAATGATTACAACATGAAAATAAACAAAGTTAAAGAGACAAAAGGTTATAATCTGCGATAAATAGTAAAAATAAAACAGCAATTGTAAAATTGGAAAATGTTACACTTTACGTGTTAAAGAATTTAACTATTTTGGATGTAAGATTACGTGGGATTGTCGTTCTTGCAGACTTCATGCGTTTACTTAAGGATAAAAAGTGTGAGGAATGAGTTCGAAATCATTATTTTTTAACGTTATATATTCGCCTGTGGATTTGAAAGAAGATATTACTGTACGTCAATGAGTTATTACAGCTTATCTCACTGCGTTATAACTGTCGCTTTTTATCATTGCTAAAAAACGTGCAGGAGTTGTTTGAATAATGTCTGTCATCGTCGTGAAGTTGACATTTATGTCTGAGATATTCTTCTAGGTTATTAATCTTCGAAGCTTCTTGAGTCTCCCAGGAATTATTATTCCTTTCCTAAGAAGTCTTTCAAACAGCTGTGCGATACCCTGAAAAGGAAGCCCGTATCGGAAAGAATTAACTCTTATCGCTTTTCCGTGAAATGAGTCCGTGAAATGAGTCACCTTCGGGAACGAAACGTACACGGAAGCTATAAGGCGGATATATGAGTACATACGACTTGGAAAAGAGTCGATTCTTCTTCGGGGAGAACGGTTCAAAGGGTTGTGAACCGTTCAGCATAAACAAAATATAATGGGGATACACATAATTATTAAGGGAAAGAGCCGATTCTTCTTGCGTGATAGAACGGTTCAAAGGGTTATGAACCGTTCAGCTTTAGCAAAATATTAAGGGATGCATATAGGGGGGAAAGAGTTGATTCTTCTCCGGGGAGAACGGTTCGCGGGTCGTGAAACAATCAGTTTTTACAAAATGCGGTATGGGATCCTAGGGAAAGAGCCGATTCGTCTTTGGAAGGGAACGGTTCGCAGTTCGTGAACCGTTCTGCTTTTACAAAATATGAAGGGGATATGAAATGGGAAAGAATCAATAGTATTCTTTCCCGAGAGAACGGTTCGCAAAGCCGTAAACTGTTGAGCTTAAGCAAAAAGCATTAAATCTTCGAAAAGCGAAAAACTTTAGTCCCAGGAATTTAACTAAATTTTTACTTACAAAAACCACGGTTTTTTTTGCCTTTTTCTTTGCTTCACCAACTGCTAATTGTAAGAATCCAAAACTACTAACAAATAATACAGACAGAGAATCCATATTTAATGCACCAAACCTCATTCCTCTAGCTAAAGAATTAAGATAGAAATTTACAAAATGGATACAGAGAGACTGACTGACATACTATAAAATTAATACATATGAAGGGAAAGAGCCGATTCTTCATTCGGGAGAGAACGGCTCGCGGATCGTTAACCGTATGACTTCAGCGAAATGTTACGGGATGCATGTGGGGAAAGAGCTGATTCTTCTTTATGGAGAACGGTTCTCGTGTCGTGAACCGCTCAGTTACGTAGAAACATATGGGATACACGTGTTGGGGGAAAGAGCCGATTCAATATCCGGGGAAGAACAGTTCATCCGATCGATGATTAGTTCAGTTTCCCTCGTAATCACAAAACCGCGCGCGCCGTGTCTTTTCCACTCGTGTGTGTAGCAGCAGCGTATAGCGTAGTGGAGGGGAATGGGGTAGCGTAGTGGTGGGGGGAAAAAGAGGGAGATTGCCGCTAGCCTCGCCCCGGGGCTCCCTCCCCCACCCTCCCGCGGGCGATAACTCGAATAAAAGCCCCGCGGGGGGGGCCCTGCGTTGAAGGCTAGCCCGCGAGTTACGGGCCGCGGGCTTCGCTGTCTCGGTTCTGTGTTTTCTTTCCGAGATGTTTTAGAGGTGGTATTAACGCGTCCTCTGCCGTTCTCTGGGGAAAGCTGTATTGAACATCGTTCTCCCCGTGAAAGCATAGTTCCATTACATACGTACGCCATCTTAAAAACTCTCATTAATCACCTTAATTAACGTCTAAACACCATAAACAAGTGGGCCGATATCGATATTGTACAGAAATAATCACAAATAACTCGTTACGCATTGTTGATTACACTTCAAACGTTTTTTAAAATTTGTTTTCCTGAAAATATCGTCATATTTTACGTTCATTGTTGGATAATTACAACTTTTATGGTTAATTAGACAATTTCACGTGGAATTTTCAATTGTATTATGCAAGATTATTACCCACAATTCACTCTGTTCCGTGATATTAATTAGTGTTGTAAATTACTTATTACTTCAAGCGGTATTTAATTAAATAAACTGATAGCACAAGTGAAAGATATGATATATATTTTAGATTCACATCGAATGCAATAAATAACAACTCAACAATAATGATCAGTCACGTAGCGACGGATACTCAAAGAAAAGAAAACAAGAGAACAACGTATTGACAAAGCGTAGTGGACTGTCGAGATTATTATATATTTCCAAAAATTTTGTTTACGATTCTCCTGAAAAGACGTATAAAAAATTGGGTTTCCACCTTGAAAAAGTCTTTTTTACAATTTTTGTTTTACATTATATTATTACGCGTAGAAGAATATTAACAATATAAAAGAAAATGCACATTAATTCACATTATTCTGTGATGTAACTTCGTTCTAAAAGCGACACAAATTATTAAGTAAATGAAAAACTATTTTAATAGATCACGAGTATTGTGTTACTAAGCTAGGTACTATTTATATGGTATATTCGATTACGTCTCAAAACTCGCGTTTTAATTGTTTCCAAAAATACGAAAGAAGATCGCATTACGATACAGCCGCGTTAGGAAGTGCTAACAAATACTTCATATTCCTGCCTTAAAAAAAGACAATACGAAGTATTCTTTTTGTCTTTTAATACATTAGCCCGATACACGTAATTGTGTTGGGATGATAATATTGGGATTAAGGTAGTTTTTTAGCGAAAAATCACTTCACCTAGAATTCGATGAATTTGGCCTCATTTCAAAGAAAAACTATCATCTTTCTAATAATATATCAATAAATATATCTACCCCTTGCCTATAACTACTTTTCGAGCAATTAGTCTGAAAATATAAGCTGTTTTTTACAGATGGGATAGATTATGGCTGATGCGCTCCAGAGTAGGAGAATATATTGAAGGAAATAGGAATTTATAACACTAAGATTTCGTCAAAAAACTAACGGTGTGTTGATTGCATGTTTTATCAACTTTTTATAAAAAATAATCTATTTATAACCACAGTAATTTTTTACAGAATCGCAAAAAGAAAACCTGCTGTTTTGAAGGGTTTTCAGCCGTACGGCGTGAAAAAATGAGTCAAGTTAGAGACTTATGTAGCTTATATTTATTTAAATTACTGAGAATTTTGGTCACTATATATTTGCGCCATTAATATATTACAATATTTATTTGTACTTCTTACAGACGCTGAAATCAAAGAATAAAATTATAATATGGTCTCCATTATGACTACGTGGAACTATCTCTCGCTAAAAACCACCTCAGGTGTTGAATATTTACTTCTTGTCGTTATATATTTTATTCAAACACGTATTATAATCAAAGGAACGGTTTATATTCTTTGTGTGTACATGCGTGTCTTGTTACGTCACAATGAACTGGAAACTTTTCCTCCACCATTGTTCATCCCCGAGAAGAATTATTCCGTTTCAATTTCTCAAACGTGTGAGATCGGCAAGTTAATTGTGAAAGTTTTTTCCACACTTCCCGCGTTGTGTATACACTCTTATATATATATGTATACATAATACGTAAAGGAAATAATAGGAAGGAAAGTTTCGAGTCTTTCAATTGGTTTCCATGGATGTTTTTCCGCGGAACAAAGCAACGGCGTTCCCATGGCAACCCGAGGAGGTTGTAGCGGTGGTGTTTGAAGAATACTTTGTGTTTTTCTTTATTGATTTATAATTTCTGACTGATTTTATGTTTGAAATAGTTTTTCGTGGTTGAACCAAGTTTTCCGTCTTAATATTTTCATAAGATATGAGTGTCCGAACGTGTTTTTTTATCATAATTAATGGTAGTTTTGGCGAACTTTAGAATTATAGTGAATGTAACCTCGTTTTAAAAAGAAAAAAACTGCCATCTTTCCAATGACATCAAAACATTACCTAACCATTTTTCCGAACTAATTTTCGTATAATTTTTATAAAAAAATATGAATGTTTTTTTAATATGGAATAGATTACGGCTTTGCGCTATAGAGGGAGAATATTGAAATGTGAAGTAGGAATTTTTACAACACCACCTAGATTTCGTCAAAAAACTAACGGTGTGCTGTTTTTAAAAAAAGTTTTCTCGAATATTTTATAAAAAAATATAATCAATCACTCACTGCAGTAATTTTTACGTAAATGCAAAAAAATGAACCTTATGATGGTGAAGGTGTTTTTTACCCTACTGCGTAAAAAAATTAGCAAACTTAGAAACTTATGTGATATATAATTATTTAATTCAATCCAATTAATCGAGCCGGTTGATCCGATCCATTCGATTCGATCCATCGATTGTGATATTTTCGGAGCGATATATCGATATCTGTGTATCAATCGCAACATCGAATTCTTCGTTTAGCAATAAACTATTTGTATTTTGAAAATTTATTTCGAATTAACTTTGGAATCGGAAAAAAGACAATATTTTTATGTAGAAATTGCCCCAAAATTTTACATTGTTATTGATGATCGAATGCCAAAAGATCCACAGAATTATACTAATCCAATTAATCAAGCCGATCGTTCTGATCCAGTCGATTCCACACTATCGAATTCGGGATATTTTCGGATCGATATATTTCGATATCTGCGAAAATTTGACGGACTACTTTATATTTTGCTGGACTATTTTTTTAAATAATGGCAATGGAGAATTCAGGGTTCGTCGTTAATTATTTGCCATCTTCTTTGGTCTCTCTCGTGTGAGAAAAAATTTAAAGTTATTTCCGGTCGGATATATATTGTTTTATTTGCCTAACAATATTCTTAAAAATTTAATTAATTATTTTAAATATATATATATATGATCCTTATGATAATTCGGGAAAATTTGATTCGTTTTTAAAGTACAATGAACCATTTTTAAGTTACCTATTCTGTTTCGTGTGGTTCCCAGGTAGTTTCGATAATCGATTCGATGATTGCAAAACACGTGCCAATCGCATTTCCGCAATATTATTTCATTTCCCACTTTCCCCTAAGGTTGCCATAAAAATAGAAATTGCGCAACTTGAAGAAAGTTTTCTCTACGGCCAATGAAAAAGATTTATTACGCCTACCTACAAAAGTTTCCAATTTCCCCGATATATCATCCAAGCGGAAACTCCTTGTAAGAATAGGATACGATATAAAAACTAACGATTTAGCGATAGATATATATATATATTGGTCTTAAAAGAAATTAAGTACCTCTCTAATTGACACTATAAAGAAGTAAGAAAAAAAACTTAAGTTGTAACAATGAAGTAGGTTAGAACGAACTATTGACGCAGGAAAGAAGAAGTTAAAAAAAACAATCTAAATTAACGAATGACTATAACATTATTTTTTACGGAAACAAAATGAAATACTTTTCGCTTCGATTCTCTCTTTTGTTTCCGGACGATTATCGAACCTCTTTTGTTTTTTCTTCGAAATTCGCAAAAACGAATTTCGCTCTTCAAATTTTTTTTCTGTGTCCGCGTTGCGTCACCGCGGCGCGATCGTCACCTGTCTCCGGTCGCCGTGGTTACGCAAAACTCTCTCTCTAAAGACGCCGGTAGTCTTATGTCCTCCTATCACACGCTCCGGATTTGATATTTTTTTTCTTTAAGGAAGTGTTAGTTCCCCTGTCTCTTTCTCCACGGTTCAAAGACGCTAGGAGAACTTTTCTTTATTTCGTCTAGTGTGTGTATTACTTTATTTCTTACCTGGTTCTTTCTTCAGCTCGTACACCAAGTACCACGCCCTTAACTCCACGAGGTTCAAGAAAGTTTAGCGGAACGGGAAACAGTTAGTTCCTTAACTGGAAATATATATATATATTCCTCAAGGAATGTCTTTTTTTTCTTTCACAAAACGTCTTAATTAACCGTTTCTCGTCCTTCCGAACGTAAAAAGAATCTTTATAACGGCGCGACTAAATATTCGTACTGAGTGAAAACATTTTTCCTTCACGATAACCTGTCTCTGTGCGTCCGTTTCGAACGATCTATCGAACGGGTCGATTTGATCGATTGTCGCAAGGATCGACGCATCGATTTATGAAGTATATCGCATTTGTTTTATTGATTCTCATTTATTGAACCATTCAGATCTTAATTAGTGCAAAGTATCATCGAGTTATTTTGATATATATTCACGGAATCTCGACTCAAACAATGAGTATGGTCGTCATGGGGATGATGACTCAAAAACACTAACATTTTGCGAAAAATCGATACGTTTTTAGCAATTATTCCGGAATTTCGACCGGAATACATAATTCGATTGTAGGAATAATAATCTTTATTTTATTATGTTTCTAATGGTACCATTCCCAATAACAGAAGACCGCTATTTATAATTAAATTTTGCAATTAAAAAATGGTCTGCAGCCAAATGAAGGTTCAACTTCAAGTGTATTTCTTTCGTGAAAGTTTCTGACTGATATATTTTATATATAGGTCGAACATTACGATTTGTGACCTTGGGAATGACAATTATAAAATACGCAGTATGTTTTTAACGAAGGGCTTCCATGTTTTCGATGGAGCTATTGATGCAATGGCGTGTATATATATTTCCCTATTTAGTGCGACGATCCTTGATTGAACCAGTTAACTCACATCTTCTAAACATGATTTCTTTATATATTGCGCCGTCTTCAATTCCATTTCAAGGCGTTCGATAGGTTTCCGAACGTTCTTGGAAATCGTTTAGCGCCATCTAAGCCAAATAAGGCAGAAGAAGAAGGCGTCTAAATCGTGACCCGTTCATCCAATTGCTTTTCCCAACATGGAGTCCAAATTGCTAAGGGAAACAATGGAGTGACGTCTATAAACAAACAAGCATCGCGAACCATTGCGCGCGATTCTCCTATTAGCGATGGTGATCTCTCCCCCAATAGATGGTGCTCCTATCCGACATAATATATATCATCTCCTGCCAATTTCCTTCTTGATTTGAGGTGGAATTGCTCTTTTAAAAAAAGGTTTTTTAAGTTAGATTGAGTAAGGTACTACCCTAGTCATAATGGGGACCATATTATAATTTTGTTATTTTTTAAAATTACATCGTCTTTGAAGAAGTAGGAATTAAATATTGTAATATCAATGGTACAGAAAAATAGCTTTATGTACATGCTAAAAATTCTCAGTATTTAAATTAATATATTTCCATAATAAGTCTGTAACTTGACTCATTTTTTCACGGCGTAAAATGTAAAGGTTAAAAAAAACTTCACAAACAGAAGATTTATTTTGCGATCATATGTACATTACTGCGGTGAGAAACTGATTATATATTATATAAAATAGTCGAGGAAACAAAAAAAACTACACATTGTTAGTTTTTTGACGAAATCTAGACGTCATAAATTCCTATTTTTTATTTCAATATTCTTCCTGTGGAGCCCACAGCCGTAATATATATCCCGTAAGTAAAAAAACAGCTTATATATATTTTTTTATGCAAATCCCTCGATAAGTATTTCGGCAAAGGGGTTGATATATATTTTGATATCATTTGAAAGGTTTTTAAGGTTTTTTTTAATATTTCAAAACGGGGTCATAAACATCAAATTCTAGTTGAAGTGATATTTCGCTCAAAATACCGTAAATGTTCGTTTTTTTAATGTTTATAATCGCGTTGCCTTGCATCTGCGTTGCCTAGCATCATCGCCTATTCACTATGCTATTTATATTTATTTGTGTAAGCTCATGTTTCTATAGAAAATGTTTTTCTATAAATTTACGCTAACAGGAGGTCTTATTTTTAAAAATATTAGTGTATGTGAAATGGGTATGAAAATGGTATGGTATGGAAATAGGTATGACTCTGTTATATTTTTATTGCACAATTTATTGCTCCCAGCTGTTCTGTGACTCGGAGTTGAGGATCTGATGTAATATTTCTGGACAAGTTTTCGTGCAAAAATTGATGAGTAACTATGATGGTTAGTAACGTAATAAATGTAACCTAGCTACTATTTAAAATTACGATTTTCGTATATTTTAATGATATAGTCTGCAATACGTCCAAGGTTCGCATGGCCAAGTTCTCTATGAATTCACGTCAAACGTCAGTGTTTCTTTGGTTTCAATTGTAGTGGTTTTATTTGTTATGGAAAGCTGAAGGAATAGAACTGTTTGTCCAATATAGTTTTTCCATCATTGTACTCCATTTTGGAGATTGCCAAGTTATTATTATGGCCGAGTTCTTTGTTTGTGTTTTGTAACAATAATTGCGTAGTTATTGTGTGGTGTGGTGATATATGGTGTTGCAGAGAAAATATTCCATAAACTTGTATTGTGAGATATTTGACTGTTGCAATATTTCTTGCATGGAAGTTTATACGCACGTCCAAATTTAACTTGCAAGTCAACAAAAGTTTTACAGAAGAAGGGAGGAAACCTTTGTTGAATTCGTCCGATTCTGTGATTAGGCCTCAATTGATTGGACGCTGTATTCTTCTATCACCCATTGTTGCCGTGGAAGCTTAGTTACGGCTATTGTTGCAGTCATATTGTTGGTCTTTCGGTTTTCCGACCGGGTCGAACTGTCCATTTCTGCCGACTTTTCGATGAGCGAGTCGTTCAATTAATTGGACGCTGTATTCTTCTATCACCCATTGTTGCGGTTGGAAGCTTAGTTACGGCTATTGTTGTAGTCATATTGCTACACGCCGGGAAAGCCTTAGATCTTTTATATTGTTGAAGTCCATTATGATGTAATAATAGAATTCAATTTACAAAAATGACCTTTCATATTGTTGTAGTCCTTTATAACGTAATAATTGAATTCAATTTGCAAAAATGATCGTTCATATTGTTATAGTCCTTTATGACGTAATAATAGAATTCAATTTACAAAAATAATGAGTGCATTTGCTTGCGTTTTATGTTTTTTATTATAAATGCAAAATGTCAGTATAAGGGCGTTGCCGATAAGGAGTTGGGTTAGACCGTTATTTCTCCTCATAGATGGCAGATGTGATCATACTCTCGAGATAAAAGAGTGTTAAGACTGCAAACAAGAGACAGGTTATAAGCGTCTTTTATCTTCAAGAGAGATCAAAATAGCTGCCAGGTTATTAAGACGATATATAGAAGCTGTTTGGACCGGTTGGGGGGATTTAAAAAATAACGAAATGTTGGGAGAGGTTAGACTGTTGTGTCCCTGTCAGTAGACTAATATATAGTGCATTCATTCCTTTATTTAATTGGACCTTTAAAATTCCTGAAGATGCCAAGATATTATCTAGATGTAATGTAACAATCTATATAGACCTATATAAAAAAGAAGGTTAGTCTGTTTGTTTTTTATACAAATCTAGTTTTACTTCGATCTTGCTGGAATTTTGCAGGCTAATATTTCAAGACAGGAGGAAAATTGTAGGCTATTATAATAACATCTCAAGGCCCCAAAAGGTCCCAAAAAGGGACCATTTGTTGGTCTGCGCTACGCATTGAGTTTAGTGCAGTGGTTTCATTTTTTGCTTTTTAAAATTACTTCCGCTAAAGGTCGAGGGTTGGTATTTTTTAATCAAACGCCTGGAAGTTTAAAGTTTATTATTCTTTCAATGTTTCCAATTCTTATTTGTCTTAGAATCGCGTCTTTAAGATGCAAAAACGCACGTTTTTCTGTGAAATCAACAAGATCGTATTGCCTTGACAACCAGATTTTGGTCTTTCAAATTACTTTTCAATCGTTTCTCAATATATGATGAGTTATGGACTCCAGTAGATTATTATATAAATGGTATCTCTGACAATTTTACCATACTTATAGCACAGCGGTAGTTGGTGAAGTATCACCTCCTTGCGATAACTGTTTTAGCTGTCATTTGTTAATGCAAATGGCTGTAATGTCGTATTTACTCGAACATGATTTAGGGAAATGCATGTCGATGATAACTCACTATTCCGTTTCAATCATTCCCTGCCATACACTCTTGTGGTTATTCGTGGAGATTAATTTGTTCTTATAGATGTGAGTCATTTCAACGATATTGACGTCCATATTGAGTCCGGGTTTTTAACGACCTCTTTTAAAATTTATATTTTCTCGGTTAACAAACCCGAAGTTAATAAGTTCTCCATAAGATTCTAATAATAATAAGCGTTTATTGTCGTAGAACAATAGCCCTTATAGACATTTTGTCTGCATTTACATATTTTTGTACAAAATTGAAGCAAATAAATTATCATTTAAAAAAGTGAAAACGTAAAAAAATAAATTTTGGAACGTAGTCCTTGAACTGAATAGTATTGTTGAGATAAAAAAGTGATAAAAAAAGAAAATAAATTGAAAAACAAAAAAGTAATTTACCATATGAATTGTAGGTCGCCATACTTGGTAACCATATTATTGATATGAAATAAATATTGACAGTACCATTTAAATGAATTGTATTGCTGAGAAATTAATAAATAAATACCACTTGTAACATACCATATTACAACAAAAATTAGTACAGGTTGACTGACAGATTGACAGTGTGACAGGCTGAATTATCAGAGTAACAGGTATACTAAAATCAATTAATCATTTGACCTCAGCCCTTTGTAAAGTATTATTAAATCGAACATTTTTCTTTCAAATCTTTCAAAATTTGATTTTTTAAAACTGCCTGATAGACTTGTAAACTAAATTTATCTTCTTAGTTTTGTAACATAAATTGGAACAGATGTTGTGAGTACTTTACAAAAGATAGAAAGAGGAAGAAATTAATTTGAGTGAGTCATTAGTCGTATAGGCTTCCAACAAGCTCCCATGGTAACTTCTCTTAAATTATGGTTCACAGAAACATGGCGCCAAATTCGGAAATTTGCTTTTTCAACTGTAGCTTCTAAACTAGAAGTCGGATCTCAAATATGTTGACGGTTTTGTATAGATCTCGTGGAGGCCTAAAACATTACGCCTATCCTAACTCACTATGACTTATAGTGCACCTGCAACATGGTGCCAAAGTAAACTTTTTGTGAAAACACGCTGTATGATGTCGTGTACTGGTAAAGAGGTAACTTGAGGATTAGAATAAATGGAATTAGATTCCCTTTGAGCTGAATAGTGTCATTGTTATACAAGAAGTGGAAGAAAAAATGTAAGTTTAAGAACAAGATCTTGTTTCTTGTGAATGGCAAGATATATAACGCTTAAACATGAACTAACAGAAAGTCAGATAGTAAGATGTAGTCTTCATAAATAAACCCTCAACCTTCTGATAAACATCACGTTCGCGAGGCTACGTCATCTCGTTGTTAAAGTTAGTTCCAGATATTTTTTTTTTAATCCCGACTTAATTGGGGTAATTCAACCGACTTCCTGAGTTTAAACCGTTCTCTTGTCTTGTTATTTTACTCAACATCTTGAAGAAATCGATTTGAAAAGCTTTCTCCTATGTTTTTTGTTTATTTTTTTTGTTTTTTTTTCTTGTTTTTTTTTTTTTTTAATTTTTCGAACTTTCTTAAGTGGCGTAAGATAGAAAGAATAAATCTTTTACGAAGTGAGTGAAGTAATCTGGTGAAATTCTTATTAAAAAAAAACGTTTAATGATTTAAGTTCTTTATGGCAGAGAAATAAATGGCTTTTTAATACAGCGTAGCGTTCTCAGTGCAGCAAGACAGCCGTTAATACTTCATTGTCTCCGCCATTACGCAAACCAGCCTAGCTTGGTAACCTAGGAGTTTATAGATGTTTATATACGAGTTGTGGATGAGGTAATTTCTTCCGAATTAAATTGATTTTCCACGTAATATTTTTTCCAAGTCACCTTTTTTCTTTTCCAGAAGCGTTCAATTCGTTTCTCAAAATGCTGGTAATATTGGGTGATGTTTAAAAAACACCAATCGCATCACATTTTGAATTCTGTTTGTTTTATATCAATAATGATGATTTAATTAATATGTAAACCTTTTTTTTAATTTCACTATCGATGATAATACTATTAAAATTATCTATAATTTCTTATTTTTACGTAATTCGGGTGCGAAATTCATTTGTTTTTATTATTTGCATATTCTTAAAACGAAGTAAAATTATGTCATATTTAGTCGTTAACTTCTACAAACCGTATTTATACATAATTTATTAAATTTTAAAATTTATTTCTTATAATCAATTAATAAAAAGTACCCACTTTCGTTCCATTATTTGTAAATGTACCTCTGATTTTCGTGGTATCTAGGTTACGGGAGAGTTGTAAACAAATTGAAAACGAAAAATTTCAAAGCAAATTAACATTAAATCTAAAATATATATAATATATATATATATATATTTATATTATATAATATATATTTATATAATATATATATAATTATATAATAATATAATATATATATATATATATATTTATATTATTAACACTTATTTGTGACACATTTTTTCTATCGCGGAAGTGTAATGCCATGTCTCATTTCAGTTTAAAAAATGTCGCATCAGTTAAAATATGGAGTTTTTTTTAAATAAACCATTGTCGTCCATGCAGACTTCATGCGTTTACTTAAGGTAGAACCTGCGTTTCGAAGGACTGCATTCATTACGTAGATAAACTCGACATCAACATGATAAAATGGCTCAAAAGTTTATTAATAATAATTGGAAATAATTTTATATCAATCAACATGGCTGTACTGTAGATCACATTTTTAATTAATTTTGCTATGGTGTTAGTTTTCTTTTGTTAATTTTTGGTTCAGTCGTCATGTTATTCTGTCATTGTTAACTCTACTATTATATATTTATGTTAAGGGCAGCAACCAATTAGGTCAGCCGTCGAGTAGTTCCTGGTTAATTGAAATAATTAACAAACAAATGAATATGTATTTTAGATTGAGATGCTTTTTATGTAATGGGGGTGCATAACGATTTTTGAATTTTACTTTATTGTTTGTAGGTAACCATGACAACTGATCATTTGCAAATCATCTCTTTAAAGATTCCATAGAGATATATAGTAGTCTAAAGTTAAATGGACCATCCCATAACGGCCGTGACGACATTTCAATCATGGCTTCTTCCTTCTCCTTCCAAATCCATTCTAAAAGTTGTCTTGAAAAGACTTTTGTGAAGATTTTCACTTCTTCCGGTAATACAACAATATAAAGATTTAGAAAATGCTTTTAAAAAACCTCTGTATTCACCGGGAATCGAACCTATGGGTCTTAAAATCGAAGGATGAAATGGCATCAGAGGTCTTTCAGTGGAAACAGAAACAAATGCAACTTTCTACGATTGATTATTTGGTTAATAGGTCTTAAAATGTATCGAAGCAACTCCGTAAATCGATCGAAACTTGTTAATTAGTGAATTAAATGGCTGATAAATTGTATTGTAATTATCGAGAGTATAAGTAAGTTTTCTAAATTTCAGCTCCATTGAATATCGGGGAAGTGGGAATTATATTTCGATCCATAAACGACTCTTTTTACGGAAAATCAACGCAACAATGAACACCAGCGAATGCCTCGTTTTTTTCTCCTCTAACAAACACAATCATCAACGCACTCATTCAACAATGCTCCCGACGTCCGTATTGTTGAAGCACGTACCCATAGTAACATCGAACATCAGTCACGCCACTGCAAAACTGGCAGCATCACTCATTACATTTTTATAGATTTATCGAGAAAATCTATTTATATTTTTCATTATTCATTCTCTGTGTCCTTCATTTCTAAAAAAAAACACATTGTTTTGATAAGTTATTTTTTCAAATGATTGCTCGTTGATTTACACTTACAAACCCATAATTAACAGAGATTGGGAGATTTAATCTGTAATAGGGTCGGAAATTATTATCTGATGATTGGGAAAATATTATTTGAAAAAGGAGAAATGTGTTCTTCTTCTGTTTTTTCCTTTAATTGTTGATAGAATCATGGATGTCAAGGTTTAAAATTAAATTAAAAAGGTTACGTAGTGGAGTTTCAATGAAACAATTTACATTTCCACGTCCAAAATACTGCTAATATGTAAAGCTTTATTAATGTAAATTGACGTATCTATTTATAAAACAAATAATATTATCTTAATAAGTAAAACAAAAGAAAGGAGTTTTTAAAAAAATAACTGGAAAGCCATATTAATGTCTTCAATGAAGTCCAAATTAATGTTTTTCATTTTTTACTGTTTACCTTTTTAGGAGAGGTTATTTTTTTATGATTTTTTCCAAATTATTATCAAAAAGTCTTTCCACAAACCACCTCAAGTACGTAGAGGGCTATCTGGTGGTAATAAAAAGAACTTTATTTCAAATTTCTTCGTCTTTAGACTTGGGTGAAAAGCTACTTACGTATAAAGAAGTTATTACATGGGAATTTTGGCCTTTTTATTACGGCATACACTGTTTTTTATAACTGGTTCGTCATTTATTGAAGACAGACTTCCTTCTCTCATTTTAGAGAAGATATTATTTTAAACTGTGATTAGAGTACACTAACTATAAGGTTACGCGTTAATTAGTGTAGTGAAGGTAGCCTCAAGCAGTTGGAATAACTGCCAAGGCTATCTATAACATACAGACATTCTATGTTTTCCGCTAACTTGTCATTTATATATATCCCAGAAGCGTTAAATAGATATATTATTATCATTATGTCATATATATATTCCTAAACACACGGATATCTAACAACTTGCGGTCCATTGGATGATATGAAATGTTGAGACCCACTTCCGGAAATTATAATTCCCATTGAGGCAAGGAGAAAGCTATAAGAAGAAGGAAGCAAAGTCTTGGAAGATGTTAAAATACACCTCTCTTCAGCTCTTCCTGTATTTCTTCCAATTTCGCTCGTCGTATTAATATCAAATGACATATTACGTAAAAGGAATTAATATATAAACTTAATTTAACAAAAGGCCCCTAGCACCGAACCTTGAGGAACACAAGCCTTTATTACTTTACATTCGCCTTAATAGTCACACACACATACACACGTGTTCCGATACTTGGGCTAACTTCAAAACGCCTTAGAATGTAAGACATCCCTTTATTACTTACAACAACGTGTGATAATGTACATCACTTTTGAGACCAAGGGGGGTTATTTTGTAATCTCACTTTAGTGACAATACGTCATAAAATGTCACTTCTTCGTAGTTCAACTCCGCCACCCAGGCGGCATGACCATCTTCGGATCTCAAGTGGTGAACTGCCGGCCATGTACTGGTCTTTTAGACGATTCATCCGCTCGGATCCGTATCTTTCGACTCTTGATCCGTTTCATTATCTCCGCCTGCCATTATTTCCATGTCAACTGTCATAAAGAACGTGACATGGAGCCACCATCGTTTCCATTCGAAGCTTGAGTTGGAAAATAAACAAGGTCGCGAGAGGTACAAACAATTTTAAATCGTATTGTTGTAATTTGCTAAACGTGAAGAACTTACACATTTTCAACTCCAATATATTGGGCACTTGAAGGTATGCTTTGTTTGAAATGCTTATGTTATTATTTGCTTGAATTATCTTGTATATATTTCGTATCAATATTTCCCAAACAATGTTGCTGATGCCTTCGTTTACGTGTGCCTATCCGCCAGTGTATGGAGAATGGAATTCAGTTATTTATACCATCATCTTAACAAATATTGCCTTAAAATCTACGTTCTTGGTATATATTTCCCGTGCTTGTGAATCGAACACTAATTAGATGCACTTAATTGTTTTTAAATATTGAGTGATCGCTTACATGTCGCTTGTAGTTTTGACTGTATTTAGATTTTCGTGGTATGTACAGTGTGTAAGATATCTTCCGTAAGATGTTGAGAAATCTGGGTATTCGCTAGTCTCGGCATCTTTTATGTGATATAATGTAATTGAAGCTGCGACAGTTCACGAACAGTTCGTGAGCCGATCATTAAGAGAGGGAAACGGATCTCCCGCCTTTCCACTAAGAGTCACTAAAAAAGGTGAGATTACAAAATAACCCCCCAGGTGGACAGGATGGATGTTTTATTCTTTAGGATGTAGTAGTTTTTGTTTGAGTTGCTTTACGTCTTAGATTCGTATTGCTGATTCCAATCCCTAGAAGTTGGTATCCACCGTAATAAATGACTCAAATGTCTATTTATTCATATTCTGTTAACTTGTAGACAAAGTTGTCCTCTATCAGATGTGAACAACAAAATGTTACCTATCCTCGCTATTTTATTATATTATAATTGAACAATTGAAATTACAAATGGTTGTTCATTGGTGGAATGAGAATAGGCTCTCTCTCTCTGCGTGGCAACGAACTAGTCTGTGTGTGTGTGAGTGCATACATATTCTTTTTCCTTCTTTCTCACTTAAAGACTTCTCCTCGACTTCCGCCTATCCGATTTCACACATAGCCTACTTTCTAAATCTTAACCCATACCTCCTCCTCCTTCTCCTAACCTCACAACAGCAGCAAGATTCTAGAAGGGAGAGGGAGCTTTGAAAAATTCTTTTTTCTTCGGTTTTTTTTAATTTCTCTCCTACTTTTCTCATACCTCCCCCTACCCCTACCTCCCCTCCCTACTTTCCCCTCCCCTCCAATTGCACAATCGTAAATGACCCTATTTTCACCGTAACCACTCTATAGAGCCACCACGCGTCTGTTCCCCTCCTACCTCTGCTGCGCTTTCCTCCCCTTCATTTTTTTCTCTCTCGTCGGTTCGCGAGTCCGGCACCGAGCCCCGTACCGGCGCCACCAGTCCATAATAGCGTCATGGTTTTTTTTTTTAAAAGGTACATACTATGGTGGAGGTAGTAACAAATTCACGTCTAATTTTTTTCGTAATCTGTCACATTCTATTCTCATTTATAGTGTGAACAATAGTTTAATAAATAGTTATAATGTGACTCAGTTTGTTTATGATTCATAGTTAATTGAGTAAAAAATATTTATAATATTATATTGTTTTATTACTCCAACAAAATTGTACAGTATAGGAAGTTGATTACATACTTACTGGAGTAACTTTATGTAGCCATTAAGGAGAACCTGTTTTATGGCTACCATCATTTAAAATAAGGCCATGCGCACATAGAAACGTTTTTAGACACAGCATTTGAATCAAAAGTACATAAATATATTACATGGTATTACATCGGAGGAATATGTCCTCCATACTTTGTCTTGTAAACAACCAATACTGTATATTATTCATAATTGAGTTATGATTTTTCGATGTCAGACATGAATCCGGTAATGCATTGTACACTTTTGGGCCTATGAACAAGAAACATCGTTTATAAAGCGTTATGAGGTTAGGTTTTGGTAAAGAAATACGGGCTCTTCGTAGGGTGGAGGAAGGGTGGTTGTACAACAATAACCCAGCATTTCCACTTCTAATAAAAAATCAACGTAAAACTTAATAAATGAAAAGTTCTGATATCAAGAACGTTCGGTGATTTCACTCTTAACTTAAAGAGAATCCGACGTACCTTGATGGAAGCATTACTTATGTTGTCTTAAATCCACCTGATTTTTTTCAAAATTATTTACCGCAGATTACTTAAGATATTTGATCGAGAAGTGGACAAAAATTGCATATGTGTTCTTTTATTGGAACACAAGGTACGAGTTGCTTAATTTATCAAAAATAGAACCCTTTTCTAGATAAAGAATAGGAAAAACAAAAATAATAAAAAATAAAGTATATCAAATGATTTTCATGCATTATTCTATTGATGATTTAAATTGTTTTTGTTTTTCTTATTATTCTTAACAAGAAAAATGTTCTTTTTTTGATGAATAAAGCTATTCGCACACCTCGCGTTCCCAATAAGAACCCATATATGTAATTTAACATGCCCACTTCCACATCAAATATCCTAAGAAATCAGCGGTAAATATTTTCAAAAAATTCAGGTAGCTTAATGAAAACATAGTTAATGCTTCAAAGCAAGTTTCGTCGAATTTTATTTAATTTGAGTGAAACCAACGTACGTCCTAATAAGAAATTATCTTCGAAATGGTCCATTTGAATATCTCTGCAAGCATGGGAAGAGATATAGGGCGATCCCATTGCTTAGCCATCCGTCTTAAGAGTATAAAAGGAATCATTAAACGCAAAGTAATTTTGGATCGGGCAAATTCTGATTAAGGTAAGAAAATTCTTTGATCAAGTTGGGTTGAACATTGGCTTTCTTTAATAACTCCAGCGCTATCTATATCCAAGGGTTTCTATTACAGGCACTTACGTAAATAGATTCACGATGTCAAATGACACCAACTTGGCGTTTTTTTGGGAACTGGAATGTCTTTAACTTTTTCCACGAGTTCTAGAAAGTTCTTGATGCCATGTCTGGATTCAAATGCCGTAAAATGAATGAATTGGCGACTTGAGGTTGTTTTTAGAAGATTCTATGTGAAGTTATGTCTCGCAGTTATAATTATATTATATTATTATCTAGTTATATTTTCATTATTTTTTTAGAAGCACGTGCACTTTACGTAACATTATGGAATGATAAAAAAAATACGCTTTTAGGATCCTTCAGAGATAAGGTGCACCGTTTCAAAGCCATGCACCGGTGGTTAACCATTTGCTCACAAATTCCGCTAACCGATGAGAATTAGGGTGCTAAGTGCATTCCAGAAAAAAAAATGAGAAACGCCAGAAAGAGTCATTCCTTTCTGAAAATTTCGTAACAATGCCATTTCTCCACAGCCGGAAGTGGATTTTGAGCTCTGCTTGCTGGAGGACGCAAGACTAAATATTGTAGAGTGAGTGAGTCAACCAAAAGTGATTCATTTATCGCTCGGATGTGAACTACTTTTGGGGAACGAATCAATTAAGAATGCTGGCATTATTTAGCGTGTAACTCATGCATTAAATGATGCGTGAAATGATCCGTTCAATGAATGTATTAGTTTGCTAGACCGAATCGTTAGGTACGTCAGCAGAGTTAATTGAGTGAGCTGGTCTAATTGACTCATCTTGAAAGTTGTTTTTTTGGCTTTTATGTTTAAAAAGTTTGTTAAATCATTGTTTAGTATGAGTCACCCTAGTGATTCATTCATCGGTCAGATGTGAACTACGTTTAGGGAACGAATCAATTAAGAATGCTGGCATTATTTAGCGTGTAACTCATGCATTAAAATGATGCATGGAAATGATCCATTCAATGAATGTATAAGTTTTTGCTAGACCGAATCGTTAGGTACGTCAGCAGAGTTAATTGAGTGAGATGGTCTAATTGACTCATCTTGCAAGTTTTTTTTTGGTTTTAATGTTTAAAAAGTTTGTTAAATCATTATTTAGTATTGAAAATATATTCAAAAATTTTCAAAATATATTGAATTACTAAGTGACTTACTATTTCCTTAATAAGTACTGTGATATAATCAGCATACTGTATAGTATTGTGGCCGATATCACAGAATAAGTCATTGACATAAAGAATAAACAAGAGAGGACCCTACATTGATCCTTGAGGTACGCTTTTCTTTACTCTTCTTTATGTAGTCCCATTGAGAACAATAGAGTTTTGAACGACGCAGAAAGGACAGTGATTTCATTGCCATCGTCATCATCGTCACTGGTCGTTCAATCAATCCTATGACTGGCTGACTGGCATCCCTTTAATATTTCCCTATCTTGTGCTAGCTCCTTTACTTCCTTTTGTCTGTGCATCTTATGTACTACACAACTCTTTGTATGGACCATGTTTTTAAACCCTTGGCCTTCCTATTTAGACTTTTCAATCTATTTTTCCTTCACTTATATGTTCCTCACAAACCCATTGTGACGCAGTAACAGCGATCTGTTACAGTGATCTATACGTTCTTATCTCCTCTTCCACTCTTCTGCATATTCCCTCAGATTCTACGAGTCTAGTATAGTAGTTAGAAATAAACGGCCTGAACGAGAAATAAATGTTGTGGTGTCATCTATATGGTGTATACTTAATGCGAAAAGAACAAATTTACTAAAAGTTCTCCACTTAGTATACGAGTCTGAGTGTAGTAGTTAGAAGGAAACAGTTATTACCTGAAGTATCAACTGACATATTTTCACGAACAAACACATGTACTGGCTCACGATAACGCCAATAAGTTACGTACCAATACACCAGTTCCCTTTTAACCGATCGTGATTTATTTATGTACATGCTTACAACAGGTGATTTAAAAGCAGATGTTCGTCCTATATAATCCTGCTTCTGCCTCGCAATTAAATAATATCAACAATCAAACAATGAATCATTCAATAAGTGATTTACGAAGACGAATCATGGTTTATTTGCTTTATACCATGGATAAAGACTAATATTAGTTTTTGACTAATATCTCAGAATAAAAATAGTTCCGGAAACGACTAACAGCATTTCTACGAATATTAGCCACAATATTTCTCTACGGGGTCAAAACGGAGAGAAATATCACGTAGTTACTCTTGAACTAACTGTGACTATTAGCAGAATAATTTACCTCCAAAACTCTGCCACTGATTTCAAAATAATTAATAATTAATACCACTGATAATCAATAATGTTAAACACAGATATAAAATTTTAATTCCTTATACTGCAAGAAGTACGGGATGCTCTAAAAAGGGTGTGGCTTAAATTGGCGTATTAACTTTTTTCCCTGTTTGAGACCCTAAAAAAAACGGGTTGCGGCTTATATTTGAGTGCGGCTTATATTCGGATAAATACGGTATTTAAAAAAAAACAAATGAAGGTTTTTTCTTCATAACAAGGGGACCAATTTCATTAGGTGGTGGTGGTGGTGATATTAATATCTGCATCGTTCTGCTTCGAATGCATTCTTTGTGCGGAATGATTTTCTTAGTCTGTTCTCTATATCGGGATTGTTGGATGCCTGGTGTGGAATGTTGGGTGATATTGTCGGTCACTAGTACGTGGTGGATGGTGGTGAAAGTTCTCAGAGTGAGAGACTAGCTTCCCTTCCTTCTTATAACGAGAGAGAGAGACGCTCTCTTACTACTAGGCTACCTTACCTCGTGAACTCGCCCAGTTTGCTACCTTACCCCCTAAGGAAATATCAGGTTTTAACTTCTTACGAAACAGCACTCTGTCTTGAATAATTTTTTTTCCTATTAGAGTTGGAGCAAGTATGTGTGGTTGTGTGTGTGGTTGTGAATACGTGTGAGTATGTGTGTGTGTATGACTGGTTGTTTAGCAACCGCAAATCGAGGTTGTTCTAAGGAGGAAGTTCGTGATGGAGATAAATTTCTCACCAAGGCGATAAATATAGCTCCACTTTTTAGCGCCCATGTCCAGTTTATTTTTCTGTATGATTTTTGTTTTTCTTTTTTAAGTTGTGTTCACAAAAGTGGGGAGCTTATATTAACTGTATCTTCAGACATTTCCTAAGTTATTGTACGTTTGCGTAGTTTAAATAAGATAGATACATTAGTATAAACAGTAGGAATATATATAAATTACGTAACGTCTACACCTTGGGTGCTACTTCAGAAGACGTTGTATGGATTGCTGATTACTCATCTTCACTTAGCGGAAGATAGATATTATTGAGAATTGTAAGTCGTTTTGAAAGCGGTTTGGCCGACTTAAATTTCACGAAATTATGTTTTTTTTATAAAAAGAATTAGATTTCATGAATTAAACTTTTTAATCAAATTTTTATTTTTAAAAAAATAATTTATACGAAAATTTATTATTTTGAAAACGTAATTTTGATGAAATATTATATTTTCCATGTAATATGTATTTCACGAAATTATGCGTTTGTTTAAAATAAAAAGATTCAGAATTCTAGAACTAAATTTTTTTAAATCAAATTTTTAATTTATTCGAGTTTTAATTTTGAAAACGTATTTTAATGAAATATTATATTTTCAATGTAATATGTATTTCACGAAATTATGCGTTTGTTTTAAATAAAAAGAATTAGATTTCTAGAATTGAAATTTTTAATAAAAATTTTTATTTTGTTTTAAATAATATATTTGAAAATTTATTATTTTTGAAAACGTAATTTTAATGAAATTTTATATTTTCCACGAAAAATTTATTTTCTTATATTTTCAAAAATTTTCCAATCGAAAATGTTTTTAAATGTAAAAATTAAATTCCGATGAAATTTATAAAATTTCCAATTGTGAAAATAATCATTGATTTTTGTGTAATTTTATATTTTGTTAAAAAAATATTGATTGTCGTGTCATTCTAAGGCCTGAAGAAATATGTTTCGCTTAAGGAAATAAATGATTTATTCATGTTTCTATCTTATTACTATATTATTATTTATCCTGAATGATATATTTTTTCTCAATGTCTTTCAATTGTGTTTCCATGAATAGTTTCTAATTCTATTATTTTTTATCTTTCTTCATGTTCATTTCTAATGAAATCTTGTGCAATCTAATCTACTCCAAATGTGTCTAATTAGAATATTTCTCTTGTGCTTTTACAGGTAAGACAAACCTTCTTGGAGACTTGAGTCGTGCTTAAGAATGACTGCTTCGTCTCAATGAGCAGTTTCTTAGTAAGTGTAATTTCTAAATATTTCTCATTCTTCTCAACATTTCTCGTCCAAACTAACTAACAACGTCAAAGTTTGCGCTAAAAAATGGTATTGTCTAGTTTAAAAAAAAATCAAGTTAGTTTCATTTGGTGTAACACGTTATAAATGGCGATCCTATTTCAATGTCGTTATAGTTTCCACATAGTTATCTTTTGCTGCTATGTTGCCACGTTCCGTTTTGAGCTGAACTAACTTAATTTGTTGTAAAAAGTTAAGGTTGAAATTTTTTCAAAGATTATATTGTTCCTATCATGAAAAAATAAAAAATATAAAAAAATATAAAAAAAATAAAAAATATAACAAAAATAAAAAATAACAGAAAAAAGAATAGGAAAAAAATAATAATAATAAATAAATATGAATAGAGTACTCTCCTATGAGCAAGTTATCAAGAACGTTCATTTTAAGATGAAATGAATCCCATTAGTCATTACAGCCTTGAAAAAGCTAGACAGTGGCGAGCTTACCTTTGTAGAAGTTTTTTGTTATCTTCGCAAAATATAAAGTTTGTAGAAAAGTACTAATTATATTAATTAATCATGAGTACTAGCATTAAAACAATTTAATATATTTGATAATTAAAATGTTTTTGAAGAGGTATTTGTTAGTTGCCGTGAATCATAAAAAATATAGGATTCGAACGCGGTTTGTCTAAAAAAAGCGATCGATTTTTTTATCGTATTGTGATGTTCGAATTGTAATGATATTAGCAAAGAGTTCATATGGTATCAGAATCAGTTTTTATAAATTTTATATACTCTCTTTTTATGTTTTGGTATTAATTCATTACCTTAACTGAATGCTAATTTTAAATTTAATTTCAAAAACTAAAAGTAAATATTTAGGTTTTCCATTTTAAATTCAGAATTTCCCGATACTCTAATGTAAAGTTCGATAATTTTTCGTCATTCCGTTGTTTAGCTTTTTTACCTGTTTTCTGAAATTATAGTGAATTATAAGGTCAACAAATCTGTTGTGTCGATATTGTTGATGATGTTGGAAAAATTTGGTTTGTTTCCATGGTTACTCAAGTGTTTAAATTGTGTCCGTACAAAAATCCATGGTAACATGATATTTTCTCCGGAAGAATAAATTACAAAAATTATCATAGTTGAAATTGTGTTGCCTAGTGATACTTAGGTACTAGTTCTTTTTTCCAATGTCCAATTACTCCAAACAGCTCTATTTAGAATCTAGGAAATAGAAATCGCTTGAGTTAAGTCACACGTTACGTAAATATCTTCCAACCAGTAAGAGCACATTCTTGCCTTATTTTGCATCCAAGTAAAACCATAAAAGCTTGTGCCAGTTTTTCCTAAAACAGGATCTACCAAGTCTTTTTAAAGAAACTTGACAAGTGACGTACGATATGCTAGTTTTTTTATGATAATCATAAAAGTGGGAACGAAATACAAGTTCCTCGTTTTTGAAGAATCTTTTAATAGGCCGTTAATTTATGTTTAGTTTCGTTTTGAACTTCAGGGGTGACTGAAGACGTTGAACTGTATTGCTGGTAAAGATTAAGACGTTTTTTTCTCAAGCTTAATGTTGATATAATGGCATGAAGAAGATCTAACTATGTGGAATCTTTCCATATTTAAAGAAGAACACAAGTTAGTGTTTTCTACTGATTTATTATGTAAAATACATTGATAGATGACACTATAATAATATTAATGATCTTTATTGCTCTAGGAGTAGCTATCCTTTTGAGCAGGAAAAATTAATACGACACAATACAGATTGAATGACAAAGGAAATCAGGTATAATACAATTTGCAAAATAAACTAAATACATCTAAATGAAATATATTACTTAAAATGAATTTCCCGTCGTAATGTTGGCTAGATTGGCATCTTTAAAATTTCCCGTTTTATATGTTCGAAGAACTAAAAACCTTAATATGCGCGCGTCGTTTGGTGACGTAAATGAGATGTGGGGTGGTGTAACAACCCAAATTATTGTTTTTTTATTTTTTTTTCAAACATTTTATTGTTCATTTTTCTCCTTTTTAAATGCTATATGTTGTTTAATGCAATATGATGAGATAGTAAATCAATGCATCCGTTTTTTTCTCTATCGATAATACCCACTACTAAATTTTCAGTGATTTTCGTCTTTGATGTTTTTTTAAGTGGTTTCGATGCGCATTTCATGTTTTGTTTTTTTATAAACATTTGAAAATTATAAAAACGAAAGAATTTATTCTTAAATATTTCTCGGGTGGAGTGTAAAGGTATTGGAGTACGATGCTCTTCGCTAATTTTTTTTTAGA
The DNA here is from genome assembly GCA_963573305.1 of Pyrrhosoma nymphula. Classification (NCBI taxonomy): domain Eukaryota; kingdom Metazoa; phylum Arthropoda; class Insecta; order Odonata; family Coenagrionidae; genus Pyrrhosoma; species Pyrrhosoma nymphula. The sequence goes on along the minus strand of OY754340.1, from coordinate 62,258,848 downwards.
TATAGTGCCTATTCTTCATAATGCCTATTGCTCAAGGTAAAATTTTCTATAAAAGAGTTTTATTAAAATTTTTATTTTAACTTTTATGAATGTTACGTAAAACGTATACATGGTTGCTTAATGGTAAAACTATTTATTAAAACCGCAATGAATACCAATCTGCCATCTATGAGGCATTTATCGAACACTTGAAGTGATAATTGTATGCAATGACTGGAAGCAATAAATTATTATTATTATTATTGTTATTATTATAAATGAACTCTGTTTTGGATGACTGTTTTGTTAAAAACTATGTGTATTGTTTATTTACTTACTTTCTGATCGTCCTCAACGGCTTTATGGCTTTGTTTATACGTATAATCTCTTATTTTGTTTAAATATGAGAGTATGAATGATCAGGCGAAAGCATTATTAATAGCAATGATTGCAAATGCATTGATAGTTCCATTAACTTACAGCCATGTTTGTTTACGTTTTCCTTGTTTGGTTTCCCATGGATACGAGATTATTATCAACGCGATGAGCGGAAAATCTCATTAGTTGTTGCAATAAAACGGTTTAATGGAAATAGAACCCGTCCTATTCAGTTTAAATGTTTTATAAAACTAGGTTTTATGAAATGGTTTAATCGTTAGCAAGCTCATTTTATAAAATTAGTAGATTTTATAAAACGTATTACCGAATATTTTACCGTGAACAACAGGCACAAGGACGTTTTTTCTTGAAACACTTGCTTACCTCATATAAAGAATTATAATAATTTAGCGAAGACTGAATGAAACTCATCTTTGGGCACCTTAGACGTCTTAAATACTAAAAATATTGTAGAAATGTTGATAGAAGACTTGCTCTAGATAGTCGAAAAACTTATGTTACAAGTTACTTCAGAATAACTTACTGAAGCATAGTTTTGCATTCCGGGAGTAATATTAATGTAATCCACGATGGAAATTTCCCAATAAAAATTACCTAGGACATAGGGAAAATTTTAAAAATTCCTCAGAAAATATAACTTTCCTTGAGGAAATGCACTTAAACTCTAGGGAAAATTTTCCCTAGACCTTTTCTCTGTAGAAATGAAAGACTTAGTTCGGTAATCTAACTAGAACAAAACGCTAGGTTAGGGTTAACCTTCAGGCAAGGGAATAATTACACTAGTAAGTGCATTGAGTACACTGTGCAGTGCATAGGGTGGATTACTAAAGTTGGAAGACACATACATCCATAAAATTAAAAAAAAAACTTGAAAGCAGTTTGAAGAACTGAAAATCAGTTCTTCAAACTGCTTTCCACGTAAGTGATCAACCACATTAAAATATATCTTGTATATTCAAGTAATCAGCTACGCAGTTTTTTATTTTATTTATTTATTTAATCAAAAATGTCCACACACAGCAACTGTTGCCAATTTACAGTTGCCCAATAACAAAAGTACAATGAAAACAGATACAATAGAAACATAACATAATAACAGATATCATAACAAATATCTTTATAATAGAATCTGCATACTATATAATGAATTACGGTCTGATAATTTGTGAAAATAATAAGAGTTTTTGTTGCGTAAATGTTTTTGAATCATTTAAGGGTCGTAGCAACAGTAAGGTAAAAGATTGGCTGTCTTCGGAGATAAAAGTTGGTTCCTAGTTTTATTCAGTTAGTTCATCATCTGTAATTCTGTTTCTTTTTCTTAATCTTTCGTTGAGAAACCATTGACTTCTGTACTTCCGAGTTGAAGGCAAATACTTTGACAAATAAATGTCTGAAAAGGATGAATTTGTACTTTCATTGGGAAGTCTAAATTTCTTCATCACTTCACCTGTTTACTTTGATAACAGAAACTTTATATTGTACATCTTTCGCTCAAAGGCTTGTTCAAAAGTATTATGATATTCTGGAAGCGTTGCTAAAATAAATTTGGAAATAATTTTGAGGCATATCGAGTGCTAATCGTCTTATTATTTTTTTTTAAGTGGAATTCTTAATTATAAGGTTCAGCTGTTTGTTTACGTTAATGGGATGAAACACGTGTCTCGCTAATTAGTTTCGGCATATTCTTAATAATTCCTTAAAAACGTGTATTTTACGGCCATTAAGATGATAAAACATAATTGTTTATCTCTCCATGAGTTGGAGAATGGGAGAATATATTTTGTCATGCATGTTATCATTCTTGTTGGTTGGTTGTTTTTTATCCTGGGCTGATTATAATTTTATCTGGACAACTTTTTTAATTTACGAAGATATATTTCGTCTTTCCGGAAATGTTCACTGAATAAACCGAAAGAAATTATCGACCCATTATCGAGATATTTCCTCGTATTGCCGAGGTAAGCTCGTATTGAAAGGTAGAAATGGTTATTTTGATTGAGATTCCAGTTTCATTCAATTATCGTTAATTTAGTAACCTGACTGTTGTAACTGGTAGCGTCCCGCGTAAAAATGTTAACGTCTGCGCCAAATTTGGGCTAAATTCATGTTTTTGGATTAAGTTTATCCCAAACATCGGTTCTAGTGAGAATCCAAAAACAACAAATTACGTCTAAATATTTATACTTAGCCCAATTTACTTGAATAAACTTACTACAAAGTTGTATGAAACACCATCCTGGGAAATTTATCTAGTTTTGTGCTACTTATGAAAGCTAGTTCATTTACCAAATTCACTTACCACATTTAGCCCAAATTAGCGTTAGCTAAAGGTGATTATTTTACGCAAAACGTTTTTGGAAAATTGAATGAATCTTTGGGACAAGTTGCGTAATACCTTTCCATAAATAATTTCGGCAAAGCAAATTAATATTTAGACGCTAATATTTGTAGTTTGGGATTCTCATTGCCGATGTTTGGGCCAAACTTTATCCAAACATGAATTTGGCCCAAATTTGGGGCAAGCGCAAAAATAAATCGTAATACGTTTACAGATGATTTTGAGGCATATGGAAGCGCTTTGATTTAAAGTTGATATCGACGGACATTTAAGAGCAATAATATATCCATTGATGGAGGAAGGTTTTGCGTTTTTCAATTAATTTTTGTGACAAGTTGTGCGTTACCTTTCCTAAATAAATTCGGTTAAGTATTATGTTTATTATTTTTATATATAAATTTTTATACATATTATTATACATTTGTTATGTATTTATACACATTATACATATTTAGACGCCATTTGAAGTTAGGAGTCTCATTGCCGATGTTTAGGCCAAACTTTATCCGAACATTAATTAGGCCCAAATTTGGCGCAAACCTAAAATAAAACTCAAAACGTTTAACGTAATGATTTTGAGGCATATCGAAGCACTTTGATTTGAAGTTGATATCGACGCACATTTAAGAGCAGTAATATCTCAATTGAAGGTGGAAGGTTTTGCGTTTTTCAACTAATTCAGTAACTTGTTTTGTTTTTTTTTGTTAATTTTTCGAAAGCGTTAATTTGTGCCGTTTTATACGAAAAAAATGAACTCGTCTATACGCACGTGTGTGTTGGGGAGTTGGAAGAATTGACTTGGTCTGGATGTTGGGTGGCATTATGCTGAGAAAGAATGGAGGTCATTGAACTTCCTTATGTGCTTAGGAACGAAAGACACGCCCGTGTCTACATAATGTACTCCTGGCCCGAAGCACATAAATATATGTGTACATATATACATAATGTAATGTATGTATACATACTCAACCCAGTTCGCGAGAGGTAAACTAGCTCCATCAATACTCGTTAGCCGTAACTAACCATTCCAGTTTCAAGTCTACTCTTTTATACATATATACTGACTAGATATTTCCTTGGAGATGCTTATATATGTATATATGAATTATCGCGTCTGTATATAAATAAAAAAGCTCCCCTTTTTACTGATTTTGAATCCCATATCCAAACCTCCATTTCTTCATCTATTCCCTCTTTGTTTTATTATCAAACGTACAAACGTTGTCAATAGATTGATTGCAGGGCTGGTCCCACTTCCTGCCGCGAGGGGCGCCCTCTCTATAGGAATAAAAGTTAATAATTATTGGGGTTGATAAATGGGGGCGTAAAAATATATACGTAAGCAGTTGAACCTCGATATCTCGAACTTCGAATGGTCCACTTTTCGATAAATCAAGAATATTCTTATTGTTGTTCACTAAATTGTACGTAAACCATTCATTTGTTACTTAATATCTCTATACTTTTTTCAGTATTATAGGTTCTTCGACCTATCGAATATCGTGTAATGTGATGTATAAATAATTAAAATGACGCCCGCGACCGTGTTATCTTTTTTCTGGTGCGTATGGCATGGAGTGACCGCCGCGAGTGTGATAGCCTTGTAATTCTTTATCTCCAATTTTCTCAAGGGTCAAGGGTCGAATGAATAACCCTTTCTTCTATTCATCCACACGTCAAGTGTTTACCCTCTTTCGTCTCCCGTGGCAACGGAGAGGCCAGCTGATCATTCCAGAAGTCAATTGAAGGCAAACCCCTCTTTCCTCAGAGTTATTGCCTCATCTTAAAAAAAAAGAACCAGAAATTCAAAAAGAAATAAAAAAGAAGTATTAATGGGTAAAGGGAAAGGAATTCTTTTGACTTGAGTCTCTCACGATGGGGAACTTTCTTAAGATGTTTTTCGCTCTTAAGACAGATGCAGGGGAAGGCGGAAGAAAAGGAACGCCATTATGTTACGCGATTGCGACTTTCAAGTAATCATTTCTCCCAGTAAGAATCGATTAAGGACACTGAATCGATATAAATATTTCACCCCTACATTATCGATACTGGGCATAGGTCGATTCATGTGTATTTAATTCACTCGAATTTAATTTAGATCGATGTAAAGGACGTCGAGTTTAACCCCGTCATATCGATACTGGACATAGATCGATACATGTGTAATTAATTCATTCGAATTTAATTTAGATCGATGTAAAGGACGTTGAGTTTAACCCCGTCATATCGATACTGAACATAGGCCGATACATGTGTATTTCATTCATTCGAATTTAATTTATATCGATGTAAAGGACATTGAATCAATGTAACTGTTCAACCCCGTCATAATCATTGCTGGACACTAATCGATATATTATTTCTAATAGATTTTCATTTCTATTATATAAACGGCGCTGAATTTAATTCAAGAAATCACCCCATCTATAATGGGTGTAGATCGATATATATTTCATTCATTCGATTCTCATATCGATCGATGTAAAGGAAATCGAGTCGGTATCACTGTTTCATTCCGTTATAATCGACTCTGGGCGTCGATCGATATATATTTCATTCATTCGAATTTCATTTCGATCGGTATTAAGAACATTTTATCGATATTATGGTATCACCCAGTCATAATCGATACTGGGCATCGATCGAATTATATCGATATTGCATTGCACGTAGTACGCATAAAGTCTGTTCTACGTGAAATTAAAAAAAATATACTTATGTACGTATCCAGTTGAACTTCGATATCTCGAACTTCGAATGGTCGACTAATGGATGTTAAGTAATGTAACAATAATGAGAATCGGTTAAAAATGTCATGTATTGACATAAATATGTATAATTACCCTACTTATCAGACCGGTCCAAAACTGGAAAGAATCAACAATTGAACGATAAAATATCTTCAAAGGTGCGACTGGCCATTATGTCTTAAGTTTTTAGGCCACTGGGGATTCCTTTCGGTCTTAAAGTCGCATTTTTGGCGTCCTAATTTTTATATTCCCCCTTCCTTGCATTCCATAAGCATTCATGTTCCCTATATCCTTCGATTATATTATTATCGATGACCTCCGGGCAGAGAAATCATCGCCAACTTCTTCAAATTCTCGGTCGCTTTTCATTGCGCGTCCTCAACCGCTAGCGAGTGTTGCGATAAGTCCTTCTACTTTGGTATTAAGGCGGCTTTACACATGGAAGTTGACTTCTATGGAAGTAGCGAGTGCAGCGAGGTATCGATTTATATCGCTACTTGCATGACATAGCTCTGATTACACATTACTTCCGGTTTACCCGTAAATAAACGAATAGTGGAACTAAGGAGGCGAGAGGAGGTAAATTCAAAACAACGAATATGGCGTACCAACTCCAAATGCAAAGAAGAAGACGAGCTATTTTAGCCGTAGCTCTTTTGGATACTACGAATATACTATATTATACTCAAAATATGCCCAGCTTATTTTTTCGAAATATATCCATCATACACTCAAAACATGCTTATCGAAAAATTGTGACCATTTACCCACCACATTAAATGTATTTCATTACAATGAATTTGCAATATAACTAATTATGATGTACAAATACTCTGATATTACACTTTCTTGCCACGACATTGCAGTGAATGCATTCACTACAGACTTACTTGCTGCCTAATGAGTTAGCACTCCCTTCGTCCATCGATAGAAATTAACTTGCCATCTATGAAATATAACTCCCACAATATACATACAAGATTCGATGAACATTCTATGCCAGAAAAAAAGATTATCCATATAACGTCCCAGCATTCCTATTTGTAGAGCCAGCCAAACTTGGAGGGCAGGAAGCAAAGACAGGGTTAACCTATTTACATTCAATCACATGAAGAATGCCTTCCGTCACAATGAAAAAATTCAGGTTCATTGATACACTTTTAATAGATCAATTATTGTGTACAATGAAACATAGGTATGCACACACATTGGAAAACTATTAATAAAATCCACTGACAGGGGAATAGCTCTATACTTTCACAAAACACTATCACAGTCTTTTTATCACAACCAAATTATGAATTCCATAAGAGTGATGACACACGTATCGCTCGGCGAAACCACTTAGTTGGTAATTAATCTGGCTATCTTAATTAGTGGAATACCTCCAAGAAAACTTTGCGTATGTTAAATGGACGACGAGATTATACACAAAGGATTGCGCATAAATTGCACATGGAAAATAACGACACTAGAGCAAAAACAAACCAATTTGTCGCTCACATCACCCGCATTACTTAAAACAACTGTTTTAAATTGATATTTCAGTAAATACTTCTGGTTACTAACTTGATTTATCGGGAAACAAAGGCATCGAATTTTCACATCAGAAAGTAAACAACGGCGAATCACAAGTCTGTGGACGTTCAAAAGTGAGCATACGCGCTTGCGAAATAGTTCCGTCGTATTGTGTAATGAATCCTGTTTCAAACCGAGTTAAGAAGAGTATCAAGCTAATTTTTAATTGAAACCAGTTGAAAGACATTTTTGGAAGGTAACATCAACACAGCTTTTAATAAATTACTAATTTAATATATTAACCAGGCAGAAAATTTCTCCGGAAGTTTTGCAATACTATCGCTGAATCGAAATGCTACTTGCAGGCAAAATAGAAGCCAGTCTATTTTCCTTGCAAGTGAGAACCGCGGTCGATTATTTCCGCTATCGACCCCTATTGCCATGGAAGTACGTGCTTACACATCGAAGTACCACTTGCAAGCGACTTGCAAGGCTACTGTCATGGAAGTAACTTCCATTTGTAAAGGCGCCTTTAGCTCGAATTCAGGGTCGATCACGTTCGACCTATCGACTCTATCGACTCCTTCTTGCATCGCAGTTCGCGTTCACACGTAACGAGTCGGGCTTAACAGTCGACTGTTATGACAGTCGACTGCTCCGCGTAAACCCACCTTGAAAAGAAACTGAACAGATCGATATTTTTCACCACGTTAGGAATCGATCCCGGAAATCTAAATCGATAATGCTTTCCACAATTCAAATTTTCGATCCGATTAAATGCTTAACTGAAAACGAATTGAATTGTTCGATGTCGAAGAATCGCTACGTTATTTACGTTTTGTAATAAACATTACTTACGATGTACCAGCGAATAATTATGTTTTTAGGATACAGATGTCAGATTTAAATAGGCCGAAATTTAATTCTGTCGCCACTTCGATTATTGGATTCACACGGTAAGAATCGATACGAAACATTGAAACGATATTACATTTCATCAATCCAAGGGCGGATTAAAAGCTGCTGCGAAAACTATGGGTGAATGTTAAATACTGTCTACATAACATACTTCTTTTATTTTTGAGAGTATACATATTACACGGAATTTTAATGTATATTTGAGAACACCGATGTCAATGAAAACATACCCAAATATATCGGTCGACTTCGATCAATCGATTCGACCCGTTAAGCGGCGATTATACACGGGAGTTGACTCTTATATACGAGTCCACTTGGAAGGTTAAACTTGGACGTGTTATATCATACCTACTCCTCCTATAGGAGTTCACAATCGATAGTCGCGGTATTCGATACTTGGACGGAGTAGCTGCCATCCTAGTTGTGTTTCAAAGTGGAGTCGATTCGATACAAATCGATCAGATAGGAGTCAACTCCTCGTGTGTGTAAATCGCCGCTTTAGAATCGATACCAAAAGGTGCATCGATAGTTTTCACGAATCTGTGTTTAAAGCGTATAAAATTCAATGCGGAAACGGAATGGATATCGATATTAAAACAATAGAAATCTACCTAGCTACAAACTCCGTACCTGACGATGATTTACATAGGTTAAACGGGTCTTAAAAGAGAAATAGTTTGGAAAAAAACCAAATACATATTACTTAATCTTGAATACAAACCCTAGGAATATTGGTTGGTATACATACACACATATAGGTCTAGCTAAACTTGATGGCACTCCACAGCGGAGAGTTTTAGGTTCCAGAGGGCGAATTAAGCGTTGTAGAGCGGGCAGGGGTACCGCAGGGCTCAGTTTGAGGACCTTTAGAGTGAACCTAAACATCTTCATTCTTCTCCTCTCTTGTATGCTATCCTCTCCCTTACGTCATTCTGTGTACATGCGAGTGCCACCATGTTTTGCGACACCTATACACACATTGTACATACACACATACAAAAGCCTTCTCTCTCTCCAATATTTTTCTTCCTCCCTGCTTTTAACTCTTGTTTAAGCAAAAGAGCATTCGCGAACTTAAATTCCTCTCCAAAATAAAAAAAAAAGAAAAATAAACAAATAAAAAATTGGAGCGAATTCCTCTCTGACGCATGCGTTTCTCTCTTTCTCTCTCTTTCACTCTGTGTGCGTTGGCTTATGGGTATTATTATTTTTTTATATTCGGTTCGGTTCAGCTACGGTGAATAAAAGAATCTTACGTTTTTTTTTACTACTAACTCTCCTTATCTACATACCTATTCATTTTTTTTAAAACTCCATTCCTCACCCCTCCAATATGTGTATAAAAGAGGTAGAAAAAGGGGAATGGAAGGGAAAATAAAAGAAAAGAGTATAAGTAGGAGAAGTACGAAATTCGTTATTCTCTTTTTTTCTTCTCTGTCGTTTCTCTTCGGAGCGAAATTCGTTCTTCAATTTTTTTCAAACACTTCTTTGCTTCGGTTAAAAAAAAATAAAAAAAAAATTAAAAAAAAGAATTGTGTGTAGAGGGAGTTTTTAAGGGGAGGGGTGGGAGTTTTTTTTCTTTTTTATTTCGGGCCATTCTTCCTCTTGTTTTTTTTTCGATTTTTTAAATATTTTTTTTTATTTGGAAGGGGTAGGGATATATATATTTATTCATTTATTTATTGAAGTGCCAGAGCTGGTCATAAAAATATGCCGAGAACAAAGTAAATGCATTAGAAATTTAATAAAAATCTATATAAACTGAAATAGTCCCGCTAATTCGGAAACATTGATGGGGAACACTGTTTGGTTTTTAGCAATTTTTACCTATCCGTAGAATTGCATTATTATTACGTTAAAAAATCCATTAAAACCACTCATTTTATGTACTGATACATTATTGCATACATTTCTGTACTATATACACTGTATTAATCATAACACACTCGTCAAAAGTTATATTAGGTACATTAAAATCAGCATTGTGTATTAAAGAATCCGAACTACAGTAGTTTCTTTACCAAATTGTTGTAAAATATAATAAAAGAGTGTTTTTTTATACTTTGATTTTTATACATTTATCCCTAAAATTCAGCTGAAAAACTTACCATACTTTTTACCTCCTACGCCATTGAATAATTAAACAGGTTCATAAAACATGTTCTTATTGTGCGAAGTGAACGTTCTCAGGCGTGAAACAATGTGGGATTTCTCCAACACGGAAGTAATGAAAAAAGGTCTATTTAAAATTCCAATTTAAGAAAATATGATAATGTCATTTTTTTTGCCTCCCTGTTGACGGTATAACATGTCGAAACTTTGATCGAAAAACATAAAACATTCAAAAGTGGAATTTTGTACATTATTATTGCTTCGTTACTTGCGGGATGTACTTCAGTTTCATCAGTTGATCTGTTTATTAAACCTAGACAAATATTGTTTCATTCAAAGATAAATTGTTGCAAGAAAGTTGAATAGCGTAGTCATAAATGCAACATTTTCTAAAGCATGCTGATTGTAGTAATTCATGTCGTAAAGGCATAATTGTTTTTCAGAGAACTTCGTCATATATTTAGTAGTATATTTTTTATCTCAAACCATTTAAAGAGCTACGCGTACGTACGGTTCAGTTGTTAGACGCAGTGATTCATTTTGGCGCCAATAGATGGCATAGCGATAGCTCTTACATATGCTACGTTCTCCACTGACTGACACATGGGCGTATGCAATTTGTTTTACAAAATACGCACATATGGGAAATTGCTTATATACTAATAGTAACAGCTCCTCCTGCTTGCTTGCTTTTTAACCAAAAATGTTGTATTAAAAAATAAATCTCCGATATTTAAGGTGCATACGTACAGTAGAAGTACCCAGCTGATTCGTCACCATAACGGGACAGAGAACATGTTCGGAACACCAAAAAAAAGGCCGGATTGTCAGAGGAACACATTTATTTATATAAAAACGTGATTATAATTGTAGTTTAATCAGAAAATGTTGCTATATGTACTGTTTTACAGATGTAATATTACTGTAAACCATAAATATAAGTGTACTGCTATAAAAATACTCACAATAAATGAAAAGAAAAATGAATTGTAGAGTCATGAAACACAATAAAACACAATTAACACCATGATCGTTCAACTATGATACACTATGAACGTCATGAAACACTATATACATCACATTTAATGTTCTTGCGCTGGTAGGAATAAAGTCTGTAATGTTCTTTTGCTTAGCAAGATGACAATCTTAATTTTGTTGCGATGTTTCTCCATTTCCGTGTCTACAAAATGTCCATTGGTGTAGACAAACATCGATATGCGACGGCAGGATCCATTAGCGGGGTCCTGCTGTATTATGAATATTGATTACCATAGTTACATGTATTGTTTTCATTAAAAATACAAAACCACACTTCAATTTCACTCTAATTATTTACTTTATTCAATAATCTTTGGCTATTCCGCCAAAGTTTAACCTGTTTCAGAAGGCTTTTGAACTATTTCAAAAGTATTTTTCATATATTTTTTAATGTAAATAGGTAATATTTGCTCATTTTCACAAAAATCATTGCAATAGTAAAAAAAACTATATTAGTCCAAAACATATCGTTTGACTTACACAAATGATTTTTGACTGTTATTACCATTACATTTTGACTGTTATCACGGCATAAAAAATGAAAATATTGACAAAACTAAAGGTATCGACTAAAAGAAACATATATTACGAATTGAGTATTTGACGTTGTATCCTAGTAGTTTTAATTTTTCGAATAGAAAATTCGAAAAAAAATAATACAAGATAATATTTAGATTAAATTAAATCAGTTTCCTAATGGGTTTGAAATGAGGAACGATATTTCGGACTTCCTTTTTAAATCTTCACTCACTCCCCTCGTTGGAGAAAAAAAAGAGAAGTGCGAATTTCGTGCGTCAGTTTTTTCTTTTATTTCTTTTTAAAAAATAAAATGTGGAAAGAGAGAGGGATATGGAGAGGATATTCGTCCTTCTTTTCAATTTGTTCCTTCCATATTCCTCCGTCCGCCCCCCTCTACACTAGCGCGCACTTTCCGCGGGGATGAACAGAAACAGAAGACGAGCGAAATTCGTTCTTGAATTTCGTGTATTTTTTCCCCTTCGTATACTCTCCGTATCCTATTGAATGTTTTATGAGCTGTGTTTATTCCCGAGAAAGAGATTGGTGCCTTACATGCAGAGGGGGTTGGTTTACTAGGAATATATATATTTATATATATGTATATTCCTATTTATATATACATATATATAAATATGTTATGAGATCGATATGATGAAGTACGTGGGCCATTTTAAAAATGCGTCATGAAAGAAACTTGTTTATTTATATACACTCGCAAGGTTGTCATGGTTGATCTACCTACTGTACTGAAAAACGAATTTATTTGAGTCTTCCAAATTTTTTTTATGGGCAGAAGACATCTTTAACTTGTAAGGCATCCTTCGTTCTAAGATTTCTGTCAAATATTGAAGAATCTTAAAACATTACGTGCTTTTCAAATTTTTGTCAAACCTCATCAAAGAATGGGAACTAATTGATTTTTTGTTGTGATTAGACTTATTGTAATTAGTAACTAATTGACTAATTGTTTCATTTTAAAATTATTTAGGATTATAGTCGCTGTTCAACGGTTTTTTTTTAGAGTAGGTTATTTGGACTATATATATCTGCAGTTTTTCTGGTGTTTGTGGATTCTTCAGCGAGTGAAAACATTCTTTCCAACTTCCATCTTTTATCTCTTAAAAAATCTAGTTTTTACGACAGAAAAAGGGTTTCTGTTAACTTTACAGAAAGAAGAGTTAACGCATGGTATGTATATAATTTGCCGGGAAATCGTTTGATACTTCATTGCATACACAACCTTGCTCAAACCTTGATCAAACTCAATACAACCTCGTCTTTTTTTACAACTTTGCTGCAGTGTTTGAGCAGAATTTATGAAGTAAGGTTGAAGTTTTACACATGTATGTACAAATACTTACAACGGTTTTCCTCCGAGCAGGCTCAGGAGAGAAACATGGATGGAACAATCTTTCTAAATCATTGTATAATTTTGCAAAAGCAACATTGTTTTTCAACGCTGCAGCAACGTTTCCTCAATATTGCATAGGTATTTACTACTGCCCTAAAATGCAATATTGTCGCAAGGTAAAGTGGCGTCTGGACACGGGGATGATTTGTGCGAAACATTAACTGAAGTATTAAAAAAAAACCGTTACTGAATACAGTAATAATGACGTGAGTTTTTTATTTTGTTGAAAAAAATTATCTCAATAAAAAACGAGGTAAAATACAAGGGTTGATTAAAGCTGTCATGGTCAAGTGTTAAGGGTATTCATTTGGAAATTCTAAATTGGACATTCCAATTAATGCAAGCAAGGATGTCTCGAAGCGTAGGAGTTATTTGGAGGTGGTTGTCAGAGGTTTTTTGTAGCCTAAGATATTCCTTTACTTAATTAATTTGTAAAAAAAGAATTGCACTTTTTTTGGCGCTTAAGGTGGTTTTTATAGCGAGAGACAGTTCCCTAGTAGTCATAGCGGAGACCATATTCAAATTTTATTTTTTTATTTCAGCGTCTGTAAGAAGTACGAAATAAATATTGTAATATATTAATGACGCAAAAATCTAGTTATATATATGACCGAAGTTCTCGGTAATTAAATAAATATAAGCTGCACATAAGTCTCTAACTTGACTCATTTTTTCACACCGTACGGCTGAAAACCCTTCAAAACAGCAGGTTTTTTATTTGCGATTCTGTAAAAAGCTACTGTGGTGAGAAATTGATTATTTTTTATAAAATAGTTGAGAAAACATGCAATCTACACATCGTTAGTTTTTTGACGAAATCTAGGTGTTATAAGTTCCTATTTCCTTTTCAATATATTCTCCTACTCTGGAGCGCACAGCCATAATCTATCCCATCTGTAAAAAACAGAATAAAACATATCATGAATAAAACAGCTTATATTTACAGGGAAATTGCTCGAAAAGTAGTTATAGGCGTTGATATGTTTTGATGTATTATTGGAAAAATAAGAGTTTATTCTTTAAAATGAGGCCAAAACTCATCAAATTCTAAGTGAAGTGATTTTTCGCTAAAACTACCTTAAAAATTGATCTTTCACGTTTGAGATGTTGGTATTCCGTTACTTTTCACATCAACCAACTTGAAAGTTCAAAGGGATTAGACCTGGTTTATTCCAAGAATATTTCTCTCCAATAACTATATATTTTCCACCATAAAAATTGCTCAAGAAATGTTGTCGTAAAAAGTGTCGAAACCAACTTTTCGAAGCAATATTGTCCGATTGAAACTTTTAAGAGGCAGTACTTACAATTAGATACATTGGTAGCGCGGTACTTTGTTGATGTAGGCGTAGATGCAATACATTAAGTCACATTTAGTCGTTGAGCTAGTCAATTCCCGGCCGTATGCACCCTTGTCGATACAATCACATAGTGCTATTCCGTAGACTCAGGCGTGCCAACATTTCGAAAACACGTGCCTTGTGAGGGAGACAAGCACGACGTTGAATGTAGTTTCTTCTTTTTTTTATACTTATTTTTTTATCCAATTCAGTCCGAGCAGCAGTGAGTTTTTTTTTATTCAGCAGGGGGGGGGGGGGGGCTGCGTTTGACTGGGTTTTATATTTCGCGTTCGAAACCAACCCCTTTTTAAAAAAATAAAAATCCATCTCATCCCCTTCATTTTTTTATCACGACGAAAAACCCAACACACAGAAGAAGAGGTCTTTTCATCTCCCTCTATATTCATTTTCCTTCAACCCCTGTGCAACTACCCACCCTGATACAACCCCTTAATACAACCCCTTTCACCCCCTACCCCTAGTCCAGTAGCAGGAGGTTCTACCAGTAGAACAGAGATGAGAATGTACCTATATATAGTCCGTCCAATTTTAAAGCACATTTGAGCATTGAAAACTGCGACCAATAGGGTGCCGGCTTACAAAGGCCTTTCAGGTGAGGCAGACATGACGTAGTCGTGACGCCATCATCATCATAGTCATCGAAGCGATTTCAAAAATTAACGTTTTTTTTGTGCTGATGTTAAAATATCAATTTAATTTAAGTCTAAACATTTAATAACTAGCTTATGAAAACATATACGGAAATGTACTGATTGGAGTCATAAAATTAATGCAAATTAAGATATTTTTTCACGTTTTTTATGATATAAACAAAGGCCTCCATCTTTTTGATTATTAGATCATGTGATTCGCTTCCCATGACGTCATTGTGACGTGTTTTCTGCATTTCTGTCGGCTGCGCTATAATCTTGGGCGAAATATAATGCGCTAGAAGCAAAATGCTATAAAAAATGTGAGTTTGGCACCATGTTGCTAAGACACTATAAATGATAGAGAGCAAGGATAGGCACAAAGTTGTAGTCTTCGCTGAGATCTACAAAAAACTGTAAACAGATTTGAACTCCGAATTTTAGTTTAGAAGTTACAGTGGAAAAACAAAAAATGTTAATTTTGCGCCGTTTCAGTGAACTATAAGTGTAAGAGAAGTTACCATGGCAGCTTGTTGGAACCTAGTTTGACTGCACTATAATCTTGGGCGAACTATAATGCGTCAAAAAGAAAAAGTTTTAAAGAAAAACCTTGGGAAAAAACGCACATTTACAAAACCCTCTTCTTACCTTCTCTTCCTTCATATATATATTTTTAATTTTTTATTTCCATCAAAAAAAAAGATAAAAAAATATTTCGATGAGGAAACCACACAAAACAAACTCTGGCAACACAATTTGGCAACCCTGTGTGCGAGAGTGAAAATCATTTTTTTAATCGAATTCTTTGATGAACAGGAAAGAGTTTTTCTTTGAGAAAAAAAGTGTTGTAATCAATATTTTTTATCCTACCCTGTTTGTTCTCTCTTTAATGAAATCGACTTGACAGGAAATTCTCTTCGCAGTAAGGAAAAAAAACAGCTTTTACCAAGATATTTCTTTAAACAACTAACGGTGTGTAGTCTGTGTGTTTTCTATACAATTTTATAAAAATATGATCAATGATCAAGCGCAGTGATTTTTACCGAATCGCCAAAAAATACACCTTTTTTACGTTACGTACGGTAAAAAACCAGTTTTTTTACCGTAAGGTTGTAAAAAAATGAGTCATGCTAGAGACTTTTGAGAATATATACACAATGTTTAATAAAAATATGATCAATTACCAAATGCAGTGATTTGTACAGAATCGACAAAAAAAAACCTTTTTTACGGTACGTATGGTAAAAAAACCAAAGGCGTTTTTTTACCGTAAGGTTGTAAAAAAATGAGTCATGCTAGAGACTTTGGAGAATATATATACAATTTTTAATAAAAATATGATCAATTGCCAAACGCACAGATTTTTACAGAATCGACAAAAATATAAACCTTTTTTACGGTACATACGATAAAAAAACCAAAGGCGTTATTTTACCGTAAGGTTGTCAAAAAATGAGTCATGCTAGATACTTTTGAGAATATATACTCCTATATATTTAATTACTGACAACTTGTGTCATATTTATATGTTTATATATTTCCGCCATTAGTATATCACAATATTTAATTAGTACTTCTTACAGATGCTAAAATTAAAAAAAAATTAAAATTCCAATATGGTCTCCATTATGACTAGGGAAGTGTGCAGCTCAGAACTACCATTCGTATCTATGCATAGAATATCACTGAGATAAGAACACGTACGCTGTCTTAAGTACACATCAAGGAAATGTATGCGTAGACTATAAATTGCGTATATATTTAGGCGCCATTAAAATAAGAGTTTGATTGTACGGAATGGCTACTCTGTTCTGTTTTACTTGTGTGTAGTCTATGACGTTCTTACGAGATAGATTTTGCCGATAGAGGGGGGAGTTTTACCTTTTCCTTTACACATATCTCTCCCTTCCACACAACCTCTCCCCTAACTCTTCCCGAAAAGTTGCGGCGCACGGCCGCCCCGCGGCGCTGCATTTCCGCGGATATTATCGATCGTCAAATGTCGCGGGAGTTGTTGTAATATTCGTTGCCAGGAGAGGAGGAGGGGGCAGTGAGGAGAAGGAGGAGTAGTCGGGGAGGGGAGAACACGGAAAAAAGCAATATGAAGCAGGGTATGGTGTGGGGTGAGGAGATAGAACAGGAGAAGTAGGAGGTATTCTTTCATTTTTTCATTTTTTTCATTTTTTTTACGTTTTTTTTTTCGATTTTTTTTCGGAGTGAAAGAGAGCTTGCGCGATGGTGGCTCCGCCCCTGCGGTAGGGGGGAGGAACTAAGGAAGGAATCTGGCGCGGAGTGGGGTTAGAAACGTCCCGTACTGGAATATAGAGAGACGGAAAAGCGTTGTGCCTTTTTATCCTGTTCCCTTTTTCTCCGTGGTTCTTTGGTCGTAAGAGAAAGAGATCGATGTTCTCAGTCTAATTCAATGACGTGTCTTCTAGCTGGTTAGTTTATAAATAACCTACGGTTAACGTTAACCGGATGATCACCTAAGAATTTATGTTGATACAGCTTTTTCCTCAAATTCGCCCGGATATGTTCTCGTTTGAGAGAAAAATCAATATTTTCGTGTTCCTGCATGTTAATAAGACTTAACTAAAGCTGGTTAGTTTATAAATAACCTACGGTTAACGTTTACCTGGACGGACACCCAAGAATTTATGTTGAAAGAGCTTTTATTCCTCTTCCTCAAATTCGCCCTGATATGGTTCTCCTTCGAGAGAAAGATCAATATTTTCGTCTTCCTGCAAATATAAATAAGACTTAACTAAAGCCCAGGGTTTAAACATAACCGCTCGGTAACGTTTGTCAGGAGATTAATACTAATAGATAATGATTTTTTATTTTATTAAATGGTTGTTTTTTATCCTGTTTACGATACATGCTTATACTTAAAAAATAGAGATCGATGTTCCCAGTCCAATACAATGACGTGTCTTCTAGCTGGTTAGTTTATAAATAACCTACGGTTAACGTTAACCGGACGATCACCCAAGAATTTAGGTTGATAAATCTTTTTTCAACTTCCTCAAATCCGCCCTCATATATGTTCTCCTTCGAGGGAAAGATCAATATTTTCGTGTTCCTAAACATAAATAAGACTTAACTAAGGCCCAGGGTTCATACATAACCGCTGGGTAACGTTAGTCAGGAGATTATCACTGATAGTTAATGAATTTAATTAAAAAAGGATTGTTTTTATCCTGTTTACGATACATGCTTATACTTAAAAAATAGAGATCGATGTTCCCAGTCCAATACAATGACGTGTCTTCTAGCTGGTTAGTTTATAAATAACCTACGGTTAACGTTAACCAGATGATCATCCAGAATTTATGTTGATAGAGCTTTATTCCTTCCTCAGATTCGCCCAGATATGTTCTCCTACGAGAGAAAGATCAATATTATCGTGTTTCTGCAAATATAAATAAGACTTAACCAAGACTCGGGTTTTATACATAACCGCTGGTTAACGTGAGCTATATGGTTATTCCTATTTATACTATCACCTGTTTCACATCAACTGGTCCTCTTTCGATTGAGATAATGAAATTTGGTTGGTCGCGTGAAAATTTGACGTAACTTAGGCTCAGTGTAACATATAACCTTCAGTTTACGTTAACCCGAAGAGTACGCCATGTTCACGTTACGAAGCGTTGTTCCTCTTATTCACACTGCATGGTTTTCCGAGAGATAGATCGATATTTTCAGACTAAAATAAAGATTTTCCTTACGCTCGTGCAGTATAAATAACCTCTGGTTAACGTTAACAATTGGTTACGTAGTATTGAAGGCAAAAAGCGTTTTTTTTCTCCTGCATACACTACATGTTTATCCTTCAGAAAAGAAATCGACGTTGAGTTAGTCCAGGCATAAAAATACGCCTTCGCTAAGGCCCAGATTTCATATTTAACCTCTGGTTAACGTTAACCAGATGATTACGTAGCATTGAAGTCAAAAAGAGTTATTTTTTCTCCTGTTTACACTACATGTTTATCCTTCAGAAAATAGATAGATGTTGAGTTGGTCCAGGCATAAAAAATACGACTTCGCTAAGGTCCAGATTTCACATTTAACCTCTGGTTAACGTGAACCGAAAGATTACGTAGCCTCTAAGTTAAAAAAAGATTGTTCTCCCTCCTGTTCACACTACATGGCTCTCCTTCGAGAGAGGGATCCATGTTTGAGTTAGTTCTCGAGTAAAAATGACAAACCTACCGTTAAGCCCTGGGTTTCTAACTTCTGGTTAGCGCGAATCAGATATTTACGTAGCGTCTACTTTAAAAAGGCGTAGTTCGTCTTCTTATTCACAACACGTGGTTATCCTTCGAGAGAAAGATCAATATTTCGACTTGGTTCCTGCATTAAAATAAGACTTACCTAAGTCGAGGTTATATGTTTAACCTCCGGTAAAACTTAACCTTGATTAGAGCTAGTTGTTGACCGATTAGTCATAAAAGAATATGTTTGTTGAATATTTTCAACTTCAGAACTACCACAGTAGCAATTAGGCTAATTATCAATTGTTTTTTAGTCGTAAATTATAGAAAAAAAATACAATACTTACCGTGCCTTGTGGAAAAATTAGATTGAAATTACAGAATATGCAAACATCTGTTATGTAGATCTTAATGTTTTGTAGTAACTGTAGTTTAGTATTTATTATTAACGAAAAAATTGTGATCAACAAAAACAATCATGTGGAATCTTCATACTAAAAATGTGGTTAGCAAATAAATACATCTATTTAATACATCTGGATACAGAAGTTTCTAATAACGATTGTATATTACACATATTTTTCGAACACTTATAACATATTCGTGCAGATGCCATCTAGCGACGAGATTTGAAGCTAAAACGAAATAATTTGAAAGACATCTTTTTGCTGATAACAATTATGTTAAATAGACGAGTTATTGAGTTATATATGGCGGGTGTTATCAGGTAATGTTGCACCTTACTTAATTTCTGAATATCTGTTATATTTTTACAGGCTGTGGGAGTTTTGTGTGACTTAGTTTAAACGCTAAATGGAAGATCGCGTTGCCTGCAGGTTAAAAATTGTTTTTTTCTCCTCTTTTTCTCAATACATACACGATTCTCCTTCAGGTGAGAGATCAGTGTTTGAGTTCCGTCCAGTGTAAATATATGGCTAACCTACATCTTGCTTAGTTCAGATAACATCTGGTTTAACGTTAATTAAGAGATAACGTAGCATGGTTCACGTAATAATGCATGGTTCTCATTCGCGGAAGAGATTGATGTTTGAGTTGGTTTCGGCATAAAAATGTGACTTAACTAAGATTTTTATGAATAACCTCTGGTTAACTGTAAGCGAAAACTTACGAAGCATTTTGCGTAAAAACATCGTTGGACACCTCCTACTCTCAAGACGTGGTTCTCCTAAAAAAAAAGCATCGATGTTTAGAGTTGGCTCTGATGTAAAAATATGACTTACCAAATAATTTTGTATCATAAATAACCTCTAGTTAACGTTAACCGTGAGGTAACCTATTTATTACGTAAACATTGATGTATCTCCTCCTATTCACAATGCATGGTTCTTCTTCGAGAGAAATAGATCGATGTTTTGAGGTAGTCCCGGGGAAATTATTTACATGACTTACCTAGGGCTGTTTATATTTAAACTCTGGTTAATATTGACCGTAATATTACGTAAAATTTTACGTTCAAAAGCGTTGCTCCTCTTGCAATTCACTCTTCATGCTTCTCCTTCCAGAAAGAGATCGATGTTGTTGAGTTGGTCCCGAGATAAAAGCTGGGGTAAGGTAAAAAGTATCTGAGGTATCTGGGGGGTAATCTATATAAAGTAGCTCATGAAAAATTACACAGTAAATTAGTGGAGACCAGTTAAATCTCAGTTACAACAATTTTTACACTGTACACTTATCAATGCGTCAATGGAGGGTCATCTTGGCAACAAACATAGGCCTGAATACTTACGAAAAACACGAAAAATATATTTAAAATAAGGTAATTTGAGGAAATATGAAGATTTGGTTAAGAAAGTAATGAAAAGCTGAACATTTTTTAAGCGATCCTGTGATCTAAACGAAGGCCATCATTTGTAATACTTAGAGAGTCACGTGATTCGCTTCCCCAGTCGGTTTGGAAACGAGTTCGCTGATTGGCTTGCATTTTTAACTGTCAACTGCGCTATTATCTTGGCTGGACGTTAGTGTTGTGCACGTTGAGATGCCGTCCTCAAGATCTTCAGTATGATTCTGCATTTAGACAATTTTTTTCGCAATTTAAAAGAGTTATTGTATTTCTTTCTTGTGTTTTTTACGCAAAACATCCCGCCAATGTTCAATGTTACGATTATTTTTTATGACGACTAGTCTTAATAGTCTCAACAATTTGCATTTCTACGTAAAAAATACAAGCTTATTTATTGAAGACAGACTACCTTCTTTCTTTTTAGAGAAGGTCATTATTTTAAACTGTGATTAGAATACACTAACCATAAGGTTACGCGTTAATTAGTGAAGTGAAGGTAGCCTCAAGCAGTTATAATAATTACCAAGGCTATCTATAACATACAGGCACGCCATGTTTTCCGCTAACGTGTCATTTGTATATATTCCAGAAGCGTTAAATACATATATATTATCATTCTGTCATATATATATTCCTACACACACGGATACCTTACAACTTGCTGTATTTGAGATGATTTGAAATGTTATCCACTTCCGGAAATTATAATTCCCATTGAGGCAAGGAGAAAGCTATAAGAAGAAGGAAGCAAAGTCTTGGAAGATGTTTAAAATACACCTCTCTTAAGCTCTTCCTGTATTTCTCCCAATTTCGCTCGTCGTATTAATATCAAATGACATATTACGTTAAAACGAAAGAATGAATGCATATCCATCAGTGATATATCACTTTGGCTGACTTAACTATGGGTGTTTTTATTTAAATTCTTAGTCATAAATTCGAAAATTTTTAAGATTTTATTAAGAATATGTTAATTTTTTCGAGAGAAACGTTTATATCCAACCCGATTTATCTTCGATGGCGTCACCCCCAGCAACCAACCCAGTTACATATGTAAATAACTTGTACGGGAACGTAATTAATTAATTCTGATAATGTACTCAACAAAAGTACATTATACAAAAAGCATCTCATTATATAATACATATGTATTCATTTATATTAATGTATCCACTAGCTAAATTACTCAATTTACGTTTCATTATTTGTGATTTTTGTAATCATTATTAGGTTTGTATTTATAATATGCAAGGCTCTATGCTAGGACCCATTTACTTATCTATAGTTCTTTTAACTAGTTACTAGTTGAATTACCCGGCGTTGCTAGGGATGACACTTCCTTCATGATCCATCAACATATACTAAGAGGAGAACCGAGTTGAAAAAATGAAAAACGTCATTTTTTCGGGTTCTATCTGATAAAAAAATCAACTCTTTTATCTTGAGAGAAAGTAGTTAAAAAAACAAAAAAATAAATCACTGCGAAAAACCCAATACTTAAAGCATTCCTATAATCAGCTTAACTAAGCGAAATGAATTTTAAATGCGTTTAAGGCAAAAATCTGGTTGTCAAGGAAACATGCTATTGTTGATTTCAGAGAAAAATTTGCGTTTTTGCAGCTGGCAACGCGATTTTTAGACAAATAGCGCATCGTATAAGATAATTTATTGATGCAATTACAAACTTCATTTTTTCAGCCATTTGAATATTATAAAAAATCGCAACCTTCAAATCGTGAGGGGAAGTACTTTTAAAAAGCAAAAAAAATGAACCCAATATTTTTTTTTTTTTTTAAGATTTACAAGTCGCCTTTGTGTGAATTCGCATGGTGGCAGTTTTTACTAGTGTTTCTGAGTAACGGTTATTTTTTAAAAACACCTTTTTTAATGTTTTAAATTGTCAAAAAAGCCGTTTGCAGCTGTTTTTACTCGTTTTTTTTCTTCTTATTTTTTCACTAGTTTACACTCTTCTTTGGAAGAAAGTATAAAAGGTTGAAAAAAAACGACTGTTGGATTATTTTTTATTTTGTACGAAAAAACTTTTTTTTCTCCAGATACCTTGAAACATTTATCTACCATTAACCCTATTTTTTACGAAAAATGATTTCCTTACCAAAACATCTTCGAAGCACTCTTTTACACTTATATATATATACGACTAGGCCGTTTTACGCTAAGTATTATTCGACGCATGCGTTTCTATGGTAACGGGGAAGACCCAACAGGGACCGGAGAGTAGTTTAGCGTCGCCGAAACGGAAACTCCACACTACGCTACACAAATATCTAAATTCTAGAGACTACCAACGTTTGACGTCACGCGAAGGTTAAACAGGCATCCTTGTAAACCGGGAATAACCGGTTAATAATGACTATTATTTCCCCTTGAAACAATGAAAGACTGGACTAGTATTGAAAGGGTGTACCATTTGCAATAATTGACGTCAGAAAATGTATCTATAGTACAATACAGGTAATATAATATAGTTAATATTATAATTTATTATGAAAATAGACCATGATCAATACATATTTATGTTCATACTTGCAATTGAAATTCGTTAATTCATCTTGAAATTCCTTCGAAATGTTTAATTTAAGAGTACATGTTCAATAATTTAAATTATAAAATATATGGACGGGACGATTCATAGTTGCCTTAGATATTTTGTTGTTTATTATTCAATAACTTTAATGCGTAAATTATAAAATTCATAATTATTTTTTTATTTTTCCAATTGAAATTCCCTAAATTATTCCGAAGTAACTTATAAATGTTTGATAAAAAATGTAATATATGTATGCTATACGTATATATTTTTTTACAATTTTAACTACAGGGCGTAACATAATTAACTCGTTTTTATTTTTTGAAAGTTTATCATTCAATAAGCATTACAGATGAGTGTATAAATTAAAAAATAAGTTATTCAAATTCGTAAAATTTTTTTCAATCGAAATAAGTCATATTTTTTTAAAGATGGTACGTAATCATACGAAAACTTTAAACCGAAGTTAATATGTTTATTTTTTTAATGTTAGAAGATTAAGAAAATCTCCAAGTTTTCGGGAATTTTTGGAAGGTTTTCTGGGAGTTTTTTTATATTTACTGATAATCTATACCTTTTGCTCTCTGTGTTTTACAGATATTGAATGATAAAACTTCGAATTCCAATTGGTATTTTTTTGGGTTTTGCGGCATTTAGGTAATCAATAGGTACTGTAAAGGTCACCATGTCCACGAAAAAACAGTTTATGCCGAAATAAAAAGGCCAACATTCCCGTTTAATAACTTCTTTATACGTAAGTAGCTTTTTCACGAGTCTAAAGACGAAGAAATTTGAAATAAAGTGCTTTTTATTACCACCAGATAGCCCTCTACGTACTTGAGGTACTTTGTGGAAAGACGTTTTGAAAAAAATTTGGAAAAAATCATAAAAAAATAACCTCTCCTAAAAAGGTAAACAGTAAAAAAATAAAAAACATTAATTTGGACTTCATTGAAGACATTAATATGGCTATCCAGTTATTTTTTTAAAAACTCCTTTATTTTGTTTTAATTATTAAGATAAATAATATTTTGTTCATAAATAGATACGTCAAATTACAGTTATAAAGTTATTTATATTTTTTTAATTAAAAAAAATATATATTAATATAAATTCTATAACTTTTTTATGTTTTCGTGAGAACCTATTTACGCCTTTATTGAATATTTTTTTTATTTATCAATTGTTATTTATATGAAATAATTATGAAAATAATTGTGTTAAATAACACATTTTTCCATTAAATTGGCTACAAATTCCGTTATTAGGAATCCATATAGGTAGACGACTTCTTCTTCGATTGCTGTCGTTTGGCTCCGCGTAGCAACGCTTGAATTAATTTATTAAGTCATTTGTTTTTGATCATTTCATCATATTCCCAGCGGAAGACCTTTTTATTTATTTTTTTCGAGAAAATCCAGTTGTCATTATTGTTGACTTTTTTTTGATAAAATATACATGAAGAGGCTTTTAAATATTTTATTAAATTAAAATATATTATTTCAATTTCAAGATATTAATTAAAATTGATTTTGTTTATTAAAAAAAATATAAAAAGGTATAATTAATGCAGTGATGCGCCTATTACTTTAGCCGATGATCATAAAAAAATGAGCATTTTTTATTAATTTTCATGTGTTTGAGAACATCTATTTTAAGACATGGTTAATGTTATTTTTAATACATGATAAAATATGTCTTAAAAAATGAAAAAGATAAGATTCTAGGTGATTTTTCTTAATGTTTTTTATGAAATTTTTTTTCTTCTTCTATATAATTGCTTCTTTAGGGCGACATTATAAAAATAATTTGGTGTTAAAATTTTAATAACCTTATTGAATTAATTATTATGTAGCCCTAAAGAACTAATTAATTTTTTATGTAGCCCAAAAGAAGCACAAAAATATGCGAAATGTTTGACGATAGGAAAATAAAGTAAAATATTAATTAATGGTCCCATATTTCCAGAAAAAGAAAAATTAACGATTAAATAAGATCTATTTAAATTTTATGCTAATCATGTGCCGATCAAAAACTCGATATTTGTTTATTAAATTTATTGGTTTTTATAATTTTTTAATTACGTGGTCTCCTCGACAGCGTTCCTATCGGTTTGATACGGCCGGCACCGCGTGTCTGGTGATGTACGGGTTTTCTTTCGACTCGCGGGCCGCGATGTTCTTCTTCCGCGCCGTGATGCCAAGTGTACCTCGCGGCCGGGGGAGACTTGGCAACGTCGCGCTCACCAAGACAGAATGGAAATCTTCTCCGAACGGAGCAGAGTCAAACCCCCTCCCCTCCCTTCCTTAAAAACCTCCCCTCCTACCTCCCCTCCATACCCCCACCTTCCTTCACATCTCGTCAATCCTATATAACTCGCGCAACGCAGCATTTTAACTGGGTCAATTGTAAATATGGTTGCCATGGTGAGGGGGGGAGGGGGGGGGGTCGGGGACAGGGAAAGGGGAGGAAGGGGGGGGAGTAGCAGTAATGAATAAGGTTGAAATGAGGTTGTCAAGGCGACGGGGGGAGGAGGAGGATTTTGGAATGGGGAGGGAGGTTTCGATGCATGTGTAGCGTAGTGTTTTCCATTTCGGCGTCGCTAAACTACTCCACGGTCGCCGTGGGGTCTTTCCTTCGTTCCCATAGAAACGCAGATGTTGGGGCTTACTATGCGTAAGATAAACGCCTTTTAGTGCGTTCATTGGAAGACTTATTCTTACGATATATTCCATGTCGTATGCAGTCATTGTGCCGAGGATTCATTTCGTCTACGTAATAATGGAACGCATTTTATCGTTTTCGCATTGTTGATGGAAATACGCTTGGTTGTATCGTTGCGTTGATAATAGAAACGCGTGAGTGCATTGTTGGATTATTAGTAGTAACTGACAACAACACAATAAGGCTTGCGTTTGATATCTTTTGAGGATATTCTTATCGCATGCAGTCTGTGTGCATGACATTGGTTTATTCTACGTAACAATGGAACGCTCTCTATCTTTTTCTCGCTGTTGATAGAAATTAGTGCGCCTGAATATATTGTTGCCCTGTTTATGGAAACGTCAGTACATATTGTTGGATTGTTTATAGTAACGAGTAATAATATAATTGCTCCTGCCTGTGGTATACTGATTGGCGTGCTTAAATCAAACATCTTTATATTTAAAAATCGCTATGATTTCGTAATATCGAAAAATACAATACATGCAATTCCACAATTTCGTTACAAATAAATAGAACGTCCGGTTTCGTGACAGACTTACACCTTCAGGTGTCACCTGACCTTCAGGTGTACCTCAAGTTACGAAAACTGTCGTTTTCTGTGTATATTAAAACTGTGGTATTGCAAAGTATTGTCAGTATTACAACAAAGGTCGTACGTTGAAAGGAAAACGCAATCATATTGTTTTCAGATACGTGTTAGCAGAAAGTTAGCTACGTGTCTCTGCATTGTTGCGTCATTTGTGAAAACGAACTGCCACACTACATAGTTGATCAATTATACTCTGTTGACTGACCCGCTCAAATCAACCAGTTACATTTGAAACGGTTACGGAAATTCTACGATTTTCACCCGAAACAATTGACTAGGGATATTGCGATGTTTTTTGGAAGCGTTGGCTGGGAGGGAAAACAAACGGTATGAGGAAGTTTATTGACGAAATGGAATTTAAACTTTTCGTATAAATATTTCGAAATTATAATTTGTTTTCGCATCGATATATACATTTCGCATTTATTTAAAACACTTCGTCAATAAAATGTGTTTGTTAAGTTTAAATTGAGAGCCTGAGAGTCAAAGTAATACATTAAGTGACAAACATCTAACTAATATCATTGATAAATAAGAGGAACAGAAGAGGTCCCAATTGTGACCCTTGTGGTACACCAGAGGTGGCAACAAAGACAGGGCAACATTCACTTTAACGTGCAATTTTCCTACCATGTAGATAACTCTCGAACTATGCCAAAAGTTGACCATTTATGACATGCGCTTTTAGCTTAGCAAGTAGAATTTTATGATTAAATTTATCAAAAGCTTTTGAACAATCTGTATAAATACAATTAACCTGGTATTTTGAGACATGGCATTAACTATATATTCTTGAGAAAGAGGAGATTAGTTACACAGGAACGACCTGGTTGAAATCCATGTTGTTCTGCCACTATCAAAGAGTTTAAGGCAGGAGATATTTTGTATGCTCCAGAACTTTTGCTGGTACTGACTGTATTACTATTGGTCTGTAGATGGATACATTAGTTTTGTCACCATTTTTAAAAGTGGGGACAACATAACTAGTCTTAAAGGCATTTGGGAGTGTAGCAATATCACGATTTTTATATTATATGAACGAGGAATAGGCTAAGAATTGTCGAGAATTTTTGAAGGTAATAGCAGGGATATTATCAGGGCCAGTATCCTTTGTTATATCTAGGGGAGATAGTTTATTGAAAATGTCATCACAGTAAATATGTAAAGCTTGTTCAGGTGTATGGCCGTTTGATAATTAGTGAAATATAAGTTGAAAATAAGGGATATTCTATTAAATTAACAAAGTTTATAAATAATGTAAAACGATATAATATATAGAAGAGGTAATTGAGGGCCTGATAGTCAATACATTAAGTGACAAACGTCTTACAGTGTCACCTGTATCACTTTACTCCGAGGTAAGAAATGACAAAAAGAAAAGTAGCTTAAGTGTCCGGCGGATAGATCGCAGCACTATACGTTAGTACACTTGTATTCCTTTTCCTGTAGCTACCTGATGGTATAGGTGTAGCGAAACATGGTGACACTCGCTTGTGAAGAGACGTTTCCTGAGAACCCTGCGGGACTCCTTCGATAATTTTACCCGCTCATCTACGCTTGGTTTACGGTCATTGTCCTCTAATCCTCCGCTGGTGAGTGCCACCAAGTTTCGCTATACCTATACCATAAGGTACCAACTTAGAAAATATGCACTTACATCGTTTTTCGTGTTAATGTCACTTGTATTATACTTTGACTCTCAGATCCTCAACTGTTTTCATATTTCAACAAGTTTATTTCACGTGGTAATATGGACCTTAAATCTTCTTGTAGATATATTTTCCACGTAGTTACCATACATTTGACGTCACGAAAAGTTAACTCGGAAGCCTTGGAAACCGGGAAAAACCGGTTAAGTGTGACGATTATTTATTTACCGGTGGGACCTTGAAAAGACTGAGGAATAATCTTACCATGGTGTATTCTACCGGGCTCTCAAATAATATAGGAAAACTGGATATATTGAAGGGTAATTAATACCAGGTTTATTCAAGTTTTTTGTATAACCATCTCTTCCTTTTTGCTATGGAAATGATTTTGAATACAACCGGTGAATGGTGAAAAAGGGTTAAAAATAGATTTTTCCAAAAAAATATTATTTTGATTTAATGCAGGTTAACACATTTTTTTTACAAATTTTGAAAAAAGAAAATGGGAAAATTACAGGAGTTGATGAAGTTGTAGGAATTGTTCTAATCTCCATTGATACGTGTCTATGGAAAACTAAAAATATCATTATAGAAACGCTTTTTACAGCTTCCAGGAAACCACGATAGGATTTAAAGACCTTGTTTTTAAAAAAATAATTAGATGATGCTAAAGTTTAAAAAAAAATCATGATTTAACTTTGTGGAACTTGTACATTTGTCTAGTATTTAATGTTTATCGTTCCTTTAAAAAAATATATAATGAAAATATGCTGATTTTTTTTATTGAAAAGCACTTTTTTTACAAGAATAAATTATTATTATTATCAGCGAAAAAATTAGCTTGTAGGTACAAACAGATCTGTGAGTATTGATCTATTTTAGATTTTTGCAAACTTTATATTTTCTATTTCGTGTTTTTCGTTCCTTTAAACAAAAACGATACCGAAAAAATATGCTGATTTTTTTAAAAGAACTTTTTATTTTAAATAATAGAGTATTTTTTATCAGTGAAAAAAATTACATGTAGGTACAAACTTTTGTAAATATTAATCCATATTTTTTTGCAAACTTTATCTGTCAAATTTCGTGTTTATCGTTCCTAAAAAAATCACCGATAATATGCTGATTTTTTTTCCTGAAGAGCAAATGTTTTTTTTCAAGAATAAATTACTTTTAAACAGCGAAAAAATTATAATGCACAAACAAATCTACAAGAATTGATCCATTATTGTTTGTTTTTTCTAACGTACTAATCTTTACTACTTAAGTGATAATTTGATAGAGAGATGTAGGAGCTAGATGAAACAATCATGTGAACGAAATGCATTGCAACTCACTCCTTTTAAGACATTGTTTATTAACATTAAATTTCAACATTTTATAAGACACTCATAAGTTTTCTTCAGGCCTAACCTTCTGGAAGTTTTATACGCATCTGTGTCTTTAAAAAAGGCTCCAGTACTCTTTCAACGGTGACATGAACGAATTCAGGTTCTATTTCCGTGAAAAAAGCAATTTTCTTTAAATCATATGGATCACTGTATACATTTCCATAATATCCTCCATTTTTATAGAGTTAAAATGTTTTCTATTCGTAAGAAAACTTGTATCAGGTGGATAAATTTTTAATCACACTTAAGTGATAATTACGTATTTAATACGGAAATTACGTCATTTTTCGTAGTTTCACTCCGCCTCCCAGGTGGCGTGACCGTTTTCGGCACACGAGTGTTGATTTGCAGGTATTTTTCTTGACTCAAAACCTCTTTCCCGTGACTCACCGGCTCTTTCGACTCTTGATCCGTATCTTTCGACTCTCGATCCGTTTCATTTGCCTCCGTTACATTTTCACTACGTGTCGTAAAGTACGTGAAATGGGGAGCCAACATCGTCTCCACGGACTTTGGTCGACCGTGAGCCGGTCATTTAGAGAGCGAAACGGGTCTCCCACCTTCACGAAAAAAGTCATTAAAAAGGTGAGATTACAGAATAGGTCGTTCCGCCGCCCAGGCGGAGTGACCTTCTACGGCTCTCGAATGGTGATCTGCAGGTCTTTTTCTTGACTCACCAGCTCTTTCTCATGACTCACCGGCTCTTTCTACTCTTGATCCGTATCTTTCGACTCTCGATCCGTTTTATTTGCCTCCACCTTTCATTCTTTAGTTCCGTCCCTACGTGTCGTAAAGTACGTGAAATGGGGAGCCAATATCATCGTTTCCACGGACTTGAGCCGATCGTGAGCCGGTCATTTTTAGAGAGCGAAACGGGTCTCCCACCTTCTCCGAAAAAGAGTCGTCAAAAAGGTGATATTACGGAATAGACATCCATTCATTGAACCGCTCCTGTAGGGACTCGTTCAAGGAGAGAGTAAATCATCGTGATCCGCTCATTATTAAAGAAAAGACCGAATCTCTCGTGGGTTTTCCAGTCGCAATTGTTTCTTCCTCATGTTTCTCGGTCTGTTTTTTACCAGCGTGATCTTAAGATGTTAATCTTCTCTTCATTTTCGTGTTTTCCGCCACGAAATCACTGAAGCCGTTAACTGTGACGGGCAGGTTTAACGACCAGTGAACAGTTTTGGAACCGTTTACGTCATACCTGCGCGCGCATTCCCAGCAATCTGGAACGTAATGATACTTAATTTGAGAACGCGTAACAGTTCCTCTTCTAAACAGTTGAACGGAGAGCAGCGACTTCGAAAGTTATTAAATGGTTTTAGCGAGAGATCCCTAGTAGTCATAATGGAGACCATATTAAAATTTTATTCTTTTGATTTCAGAGTCAGTAAGAAGTGCGAAATAAATATTGTAATATATTAATGGCGAAAAGATATAGTTATATATATGACCAAAATACTCAGTAATTAAATAAAGTTACATAAGTCTCTAACTTGACTCATTTTTTCCCGCCGTACGGCTGAAAACCCTTCAAAACAGCAGGTATATTTATTTTGCTATTCTGTAAAACATTACTTTGGTGAGTAATAGATTAGTTTATATAAATAGTTGAGAAAACATGCAATCTGCACACCGTTAGTTTCTTGACGAAATCTAGGTTTAATAAATTCCTATTTCTTTTTAATATTCTATCCCTATGGAGCGCACAGACATAATCTATCCCATCTGTATAAAACAGATTATATTTAATAGGCAAATAGCTCGAAAAGTAGTTATAGGCAAGGGGTTGATATATTTATTGATATATCATTGGGAAGATGATAGTTTTTTTTCTTTCAAAATGAGGCCAAATTCATCAAATTCTAGGAGAAGTGATTTTTCGCTCAAAAACTATCTTAAGGCAGGTTTCACGGTAATTAATGAATAAATCAATGCTAGGTAAATTGTAATAAATAGAGACCATAAATCAATGCTTAGATTATGGTATAATTGTGGGGAGGTGCTTGCAAAAATATATATTTATAGATCATAGAGATCACTCAAAAAAGAATTGTTGGCGTAATAATGTTTAAATGGACGTTCGGTTGGTTTAACTCTTAACTTAAAGGGAATTCGACGAAACGTCGCATGGAAGCATTGATTATGTTTTCCTAAATCTACCTGAATTTTTACAAAATTATTCACCGCAGATTTCTCAGGATATTTGATGTGGAAGTGGGCATATGAAATTACATATATGGGTTCTAAATATATGGGAACGCGAGGTGTGCGACTAGCTTTATTAATCGAGAAGAACGTTTTTCTAGTTAAGAATAAATACAAAAACTAAAATAATTTAAATCATCAACAAAATAATGTATGAAAATCATTTTATATAAGTTATTTTTATTATTTTTGTTTTTCTTATTATTAACTAAGAAAAGGTTCTTTTTGATGAATTAAGCTACTCGTACCTTGTGTTCCCAAGAAAGAATACTTGTAATTTTCCACGTCCACTTCTCGATCAAATATCTAAAGTAATCTGCAGTAAATAATGCTAAAAAAAATCAGGTGGATTTAAGACAACATAAGTAATGCTTCCAGCTAGTTACGTCGAATTCTCTTAAGTTAAGAGTGAAACCAACGAACCCTCCTTAAGAGGAGGTATGAACGCTCTTTTCCGTTATTTCTAGGAATGACTGTTTGTCTAATGAAGTGAGCGCCGCAGTGTACAAAAGTGATCTCCTCCCGACGTTATTATACGACAGCTAAACCTTAGAATGTCAGTATATATATGTAAATAAATGTCTTTATTGGGGTGAGATTGAAGACTAACCCTTGGTCAGTGTATGAATACAGTGTAAACATGACAGACACTCCAATGTATAATTCGAAGAATTAAAACTGAACGCAATAGAAATAGCATATTAAACGAGACATAATGAAATCTCAGAAATAACTGTGAAAAGATGTGTGCATTTGTTGGAAAAAAAGGTGAGGATTTCGACTTGCATCCGTCACGATTTAAATAAAAACACCCACTGCAGGAAAACACCGTAGCATAAAAATCCGGTCACAAAAAACACATTCGCGTGGTCTGGTTACGATTCACGAATAGAGATTGCGCTTGTCTGGGGTTTGCGTGACGAAAAAAGATAAAAAGAAAACAAATGAAGAGCAAGAAATACTTCTTTTTTATTTTCGTCAACCGTAGGAATCCCAAAAACTTACTAAAGGTGTGGAATTCAGGACGAAATTAGTGGTGACATCTATGTTCGGGGCGCGCAACTAAAAATCCCGATCTGGTATAATTACGCACGGACATACGCAGAGGGAGACACATACATTGAGTGGAACTCTAAACACACATTTAAAACGGCAGTTGTTTATCCAAGTTCGTCCAATTGGAGGTGGCAGCGTGGTAGCCGTCACGCGACCGGGATGAAAATCATTAGCGTCCAAATCGTTGCGCGGCACGCACTTCCACTCTCAATTCAGGAAGAGGGGGTTAAGTTCTCATAGCGTTTAAAAAAAAACCTTAAGTGTGAATTGCTTTTCGCACGAAACACAGTTTTAACGTGGTGTAAAAGTCCAAAAAAGCACTCTGTAAAGACGGTTCAGTAGTACTAATACTAATTAATGGCTGATTAAAACCTTCAAATTGATAAAACAGCAAGGAAGAGGACGATATTTGTTAGAATTCCTACAACGTGGAAAAAACAAGGAACAAACTCAGTGGCGTAAACAGGGGTGGGGTGGGGTCTAGGTGGGGGGCAGAAAACCTTTATCGGGGGGGCAAAAAACTAAAAGGGGGGGCAGAAAACCTTTATAGGTGGGGCAGAAAACGTTTAGCGGGGGCAGAAAGTATTTAGGGGGCGCCGACTAATAAATTAACCAGTTTACTAAACTTTACAGATTTTGGTGATGCAATATAGGCGGATGGGTTTGTACAAAATATGACAATTGACAATGTACACATTTATTTTAACAGTATTTGGGACTTAAGGTAGTTTGAGTGAAAAATCACTTCACTTAGAATTTGATGAATTTGGCCTCATTTTAAATAAAAAACTCTCATCTTTCCAATTATATATCAATAAATATATCAACCCCTTGCCTATAACTACTTTTCGAGCAATTTGCCTGTTAAATATAAGCTGTTTTATACTTGGGATAGATTATGGCTGAGCGCTCCAGAGTAGGAGAACATATTGCAAGAAATAGGAATTTATAACACCTAGATTTCGTCAAAAAACTAACGGTGTACAGATTGCATGTTTTCTCAACTATTTTATAAAAAATAATTTATTACTCTTGTTATTGGGAGATTCTTTTGTTTTATTTGACGTAAATAAAGTTGAAATGAAAGAAAGAAAATTACGCTATACATGACATTTATTCATCGAAATCATTAGTAGTACAAATGGCTAACCTATGAACAATTGGTCTATGGTAGCTAATATTTTCTGCTTTCCAATGTTAATTTTATATTTTTTGTGTTATTTACGTATAACTCACGTTCTCAGCTCTC
This sequence comes from Pyrrhosoma nymphula, assembly GCA_963573305.1. Classification (NCBI taxonomy): domain Eukaryota; kingdom Metazoa; phylum Arthropoda; class Insecta; order Odonata; family Coenagrionidae; genus Pyrrhosoma; species Pyrrhosoma nymphula. The sequence goes on along the minus strand of OY754340.1, from coordinate 62,224,432 downwards.
CGTAGACACCTAGATCACTTACATCGACCAAATAGTTCCGGAGATACAAAACTGAGAACTTAGACCTCGCCGTGCCCATAACAAGCCAATATTTAAGACCCCCCATGCGCAGCGCTATGACGTCACCGAGCATCCCCTCCTCCGCTTGCGACTAACCGTTTATAATAGTCGACGAAACGGGCTATCCAGTCATAGTTTCAGATATTCTGCAATCCGTATAGTTTTAGCACACGAGACCCTCGGAAAGTACACAAATATTGGTCGCGGCAAAACCTTACAATATGACACCGAGAATGAACCATAAGATGTTCATTCGTAATTCACATCAAAGTATCCCGTCACTCGTTCCGGATATATACGTGATAAGCGCACTTGACGGAATGAAAGGCATCCTATAATCTTGGTATAATCATCATGGCTACCAAGCGCATTGATTTTAAGCACACCTCAACCGTTTTAATTGTAGCCATAATATATTATAGCCATAATTTTTGCGATAGTTTACAATTAATGATCCATGGTTTAGAGTTTTTGTATAGCGTATTTTTCACGAATGGTAGTTTCTCAGATAATGTTTTTAACGATCCGTTTATGTTTTGAAATGGCATTTAAACAAAACATGGCCTCCGCGCGCAGCGTGATTTCATTCGTTCCACCAAGCGTTTAGAAATTACCAAATCGTTTCCATCGAGGGGGCGACCTCTTTTGTGAATTATTTAAAGCTCTCACCGGTTCCGCTATACAGCTTTCACTTCTTCTAGTTTGCAAATCTTGAACTTCTCTCTTTTTTCCCCTTTCTAAGTAAGCCACCCCTCCTCCTCCTCCTGTTGAACAGCTGCTCTCTGGCATAAGGTATAGAGGTATGGAGGCTGAGAAGAGAAATTTCTCCTCTCCCTGTCCACAATGCACCGCTCTGGGAATGATTTTTACCCTTGGAAGACGATATAGAGAGCTGTTTGTTCAGAGTGCAAAGATTTTGATATCACTTCCCAAAGTTTTGGAAAGTTTTTCGATAAAATAACGAAGGAAATGTTGTGGCCCTAAGATGTCACCCTGTGGAAACCCCAAGGGGTAGGCATGGGCGTTACTAAAAAAAGTAGCGGTATTTTTTAATGAGTATTTGAAAAGTTATTATTTTACTCGCCCGTTAGTACCGATGAAAAAATACCGGCCTACCGGTATTTATATGTGATTCGTTAAATATTTTATTTATTTCAACAATTTAAATTACGTTTCATCCTAATAATAAGGAATTATTAATAAGGAAATGTTGTGGCCCCACGATGTCACCCTGTAGTAACCCCAAGCTAGGCATGGGCGGTACTCTAAAAAGTACTGGTATTTTTTTATGAGTATTTGAAAAGCAATAATATTACTCGCCCGGTAGTACCGATGAAAATATACCGGCCTACCGGTATTTATATGTGATTCGTTAAATATTTTAATTGTTTTAACAAATTAACATACGTTTCCTCCTAATTATAAGGAATTATTAATAAGGAAATGTTGAGGCCCCACGATGTCACCCTGTAGAAACCCCAAGCTAGGCATGGGCGTTACTCTTAAAAGTACCGGTATTTTTTAATGAGTATTTGAAAAGCAATAATATTACTCGCCCGTTAGTACCGATGAAAAAATACCGGTATTTACGTGATTCCTTAAATATTTTAATTATTTCAACAAATTAACGTACGTTTCATCCTAATTTTTCGGTATTTCGGCAAATTATAATATCAATCCAAACAGATACACTGAGATTTCCAACCATTGGCATTTTTAATGGACATTCATCAGGAATATATATACATCGGCTATCCAGTAATTACTTTTTATTTTACACTGTACGTAAGAGCTCGTCGCTTTCTGTTAGAATGATTTTAAATCACATGAAGAACGATCGGTAGATATTGTTTTAATGCTGTGTTCAGGTTATATTCCCTTGTTATACTGATCAACCCTTGCGCTATATATTATAACCTAATACCGATATATAACAAACATATCTCAACTTCACGGTTATGTAAGTATAAAAAAAAGACAGACATATATTACGAGAACATTTGAAAATAAGTGTACAACATTACAACATTGATATGAAGCACTTATGATTACAGGACATGATGAGAGACTTGTACATACTTTATGGCGTTTAGGACTTTTATTTTGTCGGTGACTCGCAACTCTTATCGTAATAACTTCTTAACTTTTGCCTTTTGAATACGTATTTACAAACAGGTGAATATAGTTTGCAATTTGTAAAGTTTATGTCTTATTTGGAAAAGAAATTCCACACGTCAATGGCAGTATCACCTGTATAAAGCCCCCGGCAATAGACGCATTATCAGCGATCAATTGCTTTCGTAGTTAATTCGGTTAGTAGACGCAATATGGCAGTGCTGTCTAAATACCGGTATTTTTATTACCAGTACTGTCGGTAGTACTGATTTCAAAAACTGGTCGGTACCACCGGATTAAAAATAAAATAGTATCGGTTCTACCGAATACCGGTATTTTTAGTAGCAGTACCGTATGTAGTTCTGATTTTAAATACTGGTCGATACTACCGGATAAAAAATGAAATAGTTTCGGTACTACCGAATACCGGTATTTTTAGTACCAGTACCGTTGGTAGTGCTGGATCAGATGCGTGAGTAATTGAGAAGCTGTGAAAAGAAGGTGGGAAAAGATGTTTTTGGAAACTTGGGAGCAATGAGATGGATGTTAAAGTACAAATCAAATTCGCCACGAAAAATTAATTTGGCTTGACCAGGATTCGAACCCGCGTCTCCGAATTGCCTGTAGGCTGGGGAGGAGAGCATCTTGTTTGTATAAATCTTAATTTTGCTTCGATGTTCCTCCATTTCCGTATCCGCAAAATGTCCACTGGTCCACCATTCCAGGCGAATTGATATCACCAACGGGACCCAGTACATACATGTTCGGAACACAAAAAAAGGTCGGAGATTATCAGAGAAACACATTTATTTAAACAAAAACGTCATTACAACTGTAGTTTAAACAGAAAATATTGCTATATGTACGGTGTTACAGATGAAATATTACTGTAAACCATAAATATAAGTGTACTGCGATAAAAATACTTGCTGTAAATGAAAAGAAACATACATTTTAGAGTCATGAATCACCATAAAACACTATTAACACCATGATCGTTTCACTTTTAGATACACTATATGAACGTCATGAAACACTATATACTGTACATTTAATGTTCTTGCGCTGGTCGAAGATTAGATAGATAAATTTTGAGGAAACCGGGACTAGCCACGGTAGTAACCTTTACGGAATCACCCGCAAGTGCACATAAGTGCGATATTCCACAGAGGAAAAATCGTTCGAAAAAGGGCGCTTAGCGCACGATTTGGACTGATAATGGCATCATATGTCTAGCAGTCCTGACCACCAAGCTCCTATAAAGCCACCATATAATCCACAGAGGGGAGAAGGACGCCTCGGTAGCTTAACTGGTTAAAGCACTCGGCGCGAAATCGAGCGATCCGGGTTCGAATCCTGGTCTAGGCGAATGGCTTTTCCTCTGTGGAATATCGCACATAAGATAGATTGCTTGTAGAGGGTGGATCTTCGACAGGAGCCCGGGCACTTAAATCTTCTTTGTCCATTTTGCCAACCCCATGCCTGCCTGCCACTTGCAGACAGGGGACAAGAGCGCCATGGTGAAGGTATGTATGGTCACCCGTCCAACTGCCGTCCGGGCCCAACTTTGCTTAACTTCGGTGATCATACGAAAACCGGTGTTTCAATGTGGCAGTGGTCCCTTGTCCGCAGATCGAAAAAGTCTGTAATGTTCTTTTGCTTAGCAAGATGACAATCTTAATTTTGCTGCGATGTTCCTCCATTTCCGCATCCACAAAATGTCCACTGGTGTAGACAAAATTGTAAACAAACATCGATTTTTGACGGAATGGTCTGACTAATCGAGGAGTCGAACCACACGAGGTCGAATTAGCGGGGTCCTACTCTACCTTAAGATGTGGCATTAGGATATTTTGAGGTTATTTGTGGAGCCTTTTCTGGTATTAAATATACACAGGACCTCTATCTGGAAACCATTTATCAACTAAATCTTGTTGTCCCTGCTACATTGTTGCTTTTCCTACACAAACAGCCTGAGAACATTTTTTCATTTATCTTAACAAGATATATAGAGTTGGACAATAGCGTAGGCATTGGATAGTCCGCCATTTTTAATTCAAATGACCACGCGCCCCAAGGAACTAGAGTCGGCACTCCCTCCGTTTGTGCGAATACACATTAAAATATATATGTGTATATAAAAGAGCGCGTGTATGTAATATATAAAAATAACTTGTGGAGGAGTTGGTGGGGACGGTGGTCTCCAATGGAGACGGCGTTGTCGCAGGTCAGGGAACTGGACCTTCTTCTTCCAGGAGGGCGTCCCCTCTCCACCCCTCCCCTACTCTCCATTTCCTTGGAAACCTGGAGGGGCGATTGTGAGGGGGGGGGGAGGAAACAAGGGCACGAACTACAAACCGCCTTGCGGAGGAGGAGGAGGCGACATGATCCGAATACTTAAATGGCGGTCGGGCGCCATCTTGGTTCCTACGCGGATGTCGCGTGACACGAGAGATAAAAAAAACATTTCTCTTTCTTCTTTTCTTTGCTTTATTTCTTCCTTCCTTCCTTTATTCATACCGGGCTATAAAGAAGGAAGGGATATCTTTCCTGGACAATGAAGGAGGTGAGATATGGACACGCAAAGTTTGTACTTCGATTTACCGTCCTTTAGGTAAACAATCGAATGTTTCATACCGATTTAAATCATTTGCGATTAAGTAAGTAACGCTTATAAGTTCAATTTATTAAACTGTTCAGCTGTAAGTGTTAAAACACTTGCTAGTGACACATTTATGTGTAAAAGCATGCAAGAATAAATTGAAGTACTTCGATTTATCGTCCTTTAGGTAAACCATAGAATGTTTTATATAGATTTTTATCGATTGCGATTCAATAAGTAACGCTTATAAGTTCAATTTATAAAACTGTTCAGCTGTAGGTGTTTAGACACTTGCTAGTGACACATTTATGATTAATGATATTTATAAAAATTAATTTACGGTAATATATTATGCGTTTAAGTCATTTATCTCACATGCGTGTTCTTTTAAAAATGTTCGTCTTAGCTATCTTTTTTTTTAAATCTATTTACAGTGAAGGTCGAACATTTAGTCTCCTAAATTTACATTGCTTTCTTATTATTAACTATATTACAATGAAGGTCGAACATTTGCCTCCTAAATTTACATAGTTTTATTTTTTAAAAACTATATTACAATGAAGGTCGAACATTTAGGCTCCTAAATTTTCATTGCTTTCTTTTTTTAAAACTATATTACAATGAAGGTCGAACATTTAGGCTCCTAAATTTACATAGTTTTATTTTTTTATAACTATATTACAATGAAGGTCGAACATTTAGGCTCCTAAATTTTCATTGCTTTCTTTTTTTAAAACTATATTACAATGAAGGTCGAACATTTAGGTTCCTAAATTTACATTGCTTTCTTTTTTTTATAACTGTATTACAATGAAGGTCGAACATTTAGGTTCCTAAATTTACATTTTAGACTTCGGAAATTTCGTAATTTTATCGATTCCAATGCATACATACACCACGTCCGTTTCGTATTTCGTCCCTCACTTGTTTTAAATTTCAATTTCTCAACTCCTGCGAACCTGCTCCGTGATTTCCTTTTTCGAAATCTTTTTTTTTCCTGTTGACATCGTGTTACCAAGGTGTCTTCAAGTCGGCGACCTTGCTGCAATTATTGCTGGCCTTATCCAATCCCATCAACCTTCTAATCTCTATAGAATCCTTTTCTGATTGCTTTTAGACATATTTATTTCCATTTCGAATCAAGGTGAACGATTGGAGAAAATATAATCAGTGTAAGGTCAACGAATTATATTTTAAAAAAATGAAAAGAATGTCTTCCTACTTCCTTAACCGCTTGGGGATAAATATTTCAACTTGGTTCCTCTTTTTAAAATCAAATTAGTCCCACATTATATTAGCACATCGTGTATTTATGTTTCTCGCGTTGGAAAGAATATTTAAAAGACACCTCTCTGTAAGTATGACCACACTTTTTTAAGATCGAGGTATGAGATCATTTTTTTAAATAAAATAATTGATTAATGGAATAGTTCAACCCTTTTTTACGGTAGTTTTAGCGAAAAAATATCAATTCACATAGAATTTGATGAATTTTGTCTCATTTTAAAGAAAAAAACTATCATCTTTCCAATAATATATCAATAAATATATCAACCCCTTGCCTATAACTACTCTTCGAGCAATTTGCCATCAAATATATAAGCTGTTTTATACATATGGGATATATTATGGCTCTGTGCGCTCCAGAGTAGGAGAATATTTAAAAAATTAGGAATATATAACACTTAGATTTCATCAAAAAAACTAACAGTGTGTAGACTGCATGTTTTCTCAAATATTAAAAAAAAATCTATTACTTACGACAGTAATTTTTTGCAGAATCGTAAATAAAAAACCTGATGTTTTGAAGGGTTTTCAGCCGTACGGCGGGAAAAAATGAGTCAAGTTAGAGACTAATGTAGCTTTATTTATTTAATTACCGAGCTTTTTGGGCATATATATATTTGTGCCATTAATATATTACAATATTTATTTCGTACTTCTAAACATAGACGCTGAAATAAAAAAATTAAATTTGAATATTGTCTCCATTATGACTAGCAAGGAACTATCTCTTGCTAAAAACCACATTAAGACGTTGTTGAACCTTTTCCTCAAGGTACTCAATCGTTTGAATTAAAAATAGTCAAGATGTTCGAAATGTATTAAATGCATTACTATTGCCTACTGATTTAAAAAACACGCATTCCTGAGTTGCTGCTCAATATGTATAAGGTTTAAAACCTTTCAATGTTGCATGACTGAAGAAATGATATTTTAATTACCTATTGCATTCGGTTTTCTTATACTTTTAACTTTTTTTTCTTTCTGAAGTTGGTGCTTTTGGATCGAAAATAATTCTTTATTGTTAACGTTTTTTTCAACAATACATTGTCTTTCTGATTTCCTTAGCAACCGCTGCGTAGTCATGTAAATGTGTTCTCATGTCTGCAGCCTTCATGACGTAGTTTATGTGATCACTATATATGAGAACTTCAATGATATGTAATGTAGGGGTTTTGTTTTAACCCTAATCCTCTCCAAGGGGTATTTTATGAATGGTTTAATGGTATCCTTAATGATATATATATATATATATATATATATATATATATATATATTCATATTCCCTCGTCTAAACATGGTGATTATTTTTAACAAATATAAAAATGTTTATATATTATTTCTTCTTCCTGTTGAATTTTAACGGGCCTATCCTCTGCAACTGTTTTTAATAATATGAAATATACCTATATTATTTCGCGTTTAGAAGAATATCTGCGCATGGCTAATCGAATTATCACGAAATATATATACCTCATGTCTATTTTATTGGGGCTACGAATTAATATAACATTGGAATTCTCAATAAAATAACTAAATCGGTAGAATTTATTGGTATTTATAGATATCACTGATTTAAAACACGTATGCTAACTTCCACGCAAAAATGTAAGTAGACAATAAATCGCTCAAGTCACATTTTTGGGAAAGAAAGAGAATAGGCTTTATCGATATATAGGATGAAGAGATGTAGGATGACGTATGCCAAGATGAAGATCGAAATATTGATTAAACCACAGGGACATTCAGCTGTGAAACAATTATAGAATTGATATTCCTACTTATATTTACGGTTAAACCTAACTTTACCACCTCTTAAGTCTTAACCATAATGGTGGAACACTTCTATGAATAATTAAAAAAAATATGCAATGCCTTAACTGAATTAATTTTTTAAGAATTATAAAAATCTTATTGTACTAAGTTGACTTTGGCTTTTTTAAAATATCTATTTAGTTTCTATAGATCACCAACTTTTCGTCGGTTTACATTGTTGCATCAAACTGTTTTGGATTAATTCCATGCGTTGCCATGGTTCCCTAAATTTTATAATGTTTGCGTTTCCATGGATACGTGAGTGAAGTTTTAGCGACCCTATTTTTTTAATTGGAGATAAAATAAAACTACAAAATAACATTTTCCATAATTATCACTTCCAGATGTGGTTATCATACGCAGATTCTTCTGCTGAAATTCCTCCACTGTTACATAAATACTGTAAGATTAAGACAATTTATTTAAGTGATAATATTTTCGTATTTATTGATGGATTTGTAATGGTTCTTTAGTAGGTAGTCATTGCTTAGTTTTTCTGTAAATAAAGTCCAATGTTTTTTTCTAATTTATGTCTTCTCTTCTCCATTTTTAGGTAAGATCCAGACTTCATGGTTGAATTTGACTTCTTATTGCTGTGATATCTTCGCCAAAACCTGGCTTTCATTTGCAAGTAAGAGTAATATTCAGTTTTATCGAGATTGTATTTGTTGCCTGTTGCCCTGGAGTTTGTGACCCTGGATTGCATTTCAGAGTATAGTAATAATACTTTCTTGATATTTAAAGACATCGTCTTTGTTTATTTTAATCTTAAAAATATTGGAAGTGGCTGTATCTCTTGTGTCACATCCCGTCTATAGAGCGTTCCAACATAGGTTGTCAGCTTGGACCTTATTGGAGAACATTGTTGCCACGTCTATGCTTCCCGAACTCACCCATTTCCAACACCACTTCAAATTTAAGCAAGTTATTTAATAAGGGAATGATATTTTCGCGATTAAAGACACATCTAAGATGCTCGGTTAGCATACCTGCTGAATGATTCGGGGCTAAGGAAGCATCTTTAAATTACCAAGAAGTTAAGATGATTCTTAAAAATAAATAATAAAAAAACTTGCTGTATTGCAGGAACTTGCAGGAAGTTATTCGTTCGTGTATTTCTGTATTTATTCCTTTTAACCAATTGTGTTCGACGCATGATTTTCTCTTGTTTTTCCTTCATTAACGTTGGTTAACCTGTTTTTGCTTGTACGTGAAAGTAATTAATTATTCCAATAAAATATTCTAGCGGTTTTTCGGTCAATTAAATTTCAATTTAAAGTTTTCCGATGTTTCTGCTTTTTAAAAACTAATCTGTAAAATCTAATCTAATCTTTTTAAATCTAATAATTTTAAATCTCCAGGGCTTTTAAATCGACAGAGAGAACCAAAAACATACGAAGACGCAATAGAACTTAACCTAAGTCTGAATAAACTATATATACATACATAAAACATACATAATCTGTGAAATTTAATCGACTGAAAACCTCGAATATTTAACCGTAATATATGATTGTGGGAAAGAAAACTAAATAAGATATTAATTAATTAGTAAATGGTTTATTTAACTATCAATTATGTAGTTGATTCGACTTTTTTAAAAACTGTAATTAATTTAAAATAAATTCACTTTCATTTGTCTTTTTCCATTGGCCACGTTCTGTAAATTGGCGGTTATCTAACTCGAGGAATCGGCGACCGTGTCATCTCCATGGTAACCGTTGCCAATGGGAGCGAAAGCGTTTGACGATCTAGATGATCAAGATGGCGATTGAGTAACACAAACATGGATCCGCACGGCTGATCGCAAACTCTTTCTTCCGTGCCAGCCAACCTTCTTCTTTCACTCTTTTAACAGGAACTTTTATTAAGAAACCTTTTCTTTTTTTCTTATTACGAGAAAGGAAGTGAATTAAGACGTTTGGTAAACCAGTGAAGTGGAGCGTCTCATAAAGTATGCGATCGTTGAGTAACACATTTTGTGCCTTTCTTTTATTTCATTTTTACTTAATAAAACACGAAAATAAGATTTGCAATAATGTTGCAGCTGTTTCTTATTTCGCAGTCGGTGTTGGCTGAAATTAGACTGGAAAAAAAGAGCAAAAAAATGTTAGATTTGTTAAAAAAAATAAATAGTGTTAAAAAAGAGTTAAAAAATGTTTGCGATTAGATTTTTAGGAATCCATCGGACGTGACGTTCTTAATACGGATGTGACGTAAGCCTTAGTTAACCACACGTGGAAAGGCTTGGGTGAGAAATACCCCTGGTAAAAATTATCGCCGTAATCACTGTTTGAAAGCTCCTAGAATACTGAAACCCCTGTTTACCCTTAGAAAATAATTACCCTAGGATATATTTTTACCCTGGGAAGTGCTTTTGAAGTGGTTTACTATGTATTTGTATCACACAAAATCTTTATATATGTATTTACATTTACAAATAGTACGCAAACATAATCATACCATAATGTTCATATATTTATATACATGAGGTTGTCTTTAGACGTGGAAATACATTAATCTTTTTATATCTTTTTACATTTACAAATAGGACGTATACATGTTCGGATCACTTCACATAGTATTTGACCTCATTTTGAAGAAGAAACTCTCATCTTTCCAATGATATATCAAAACATATCAACCCCTTTGCCTATAACTACTTGTCGAGCAATTTGCCTATTAAATATATAAGCTGTTTTCTACATAAGGCATAGATTATGGATGTGCGCTCCAGAGGGATAGAATATATTGAAGGAAATAGGAATTTATAACACCTAGATTTCGTCAACAAACTAACGGTGTATAGATTGCATGTTTTCTCAACTATTTTATAAAAAATAATCTATTACTCAGCACAGTAATTTTTGACAGAATCGCAAATAGAAAAACCTGCTGTTTTGAAGGGTTTTCAGCCGTACGGCGGGAAAAAATGAGTCAAGTTAGAGACTTATGTACCTTATATTTATGTAATTACCGAGAATTTTGGTCAAATATATAACTATATCTTAGCTCCATTAATATATTACAATATTTATTTCGTAATTCTTACAGACGCTGAAATCAAAAGATTGAAATTTGAATATGGTCTCCAATATGACTAGGGAACTATCTATCTCTAGCTCAAAACCACCTTAATTCCTTTTCAACTCGTCAGAGATAAAAAGATAAATAGATCGATAAAAAGATTTGTGTGTTTCCCTCTATATATATCTATCTCCTTCGCAGCGATAGAGACCTTGAGATGGAATTGTCTTCCAAGGTCTTCAGTCGCACACACTCAAAGAGTCAATCAACGGATGATGACGTGTCTTATTCTTCTTTCCCCACATTGCGACGTATGTCTTTCTCGTGGGAAACACACTTGGTAACGTACACTCCTAGAATTACTTACAATATTTCGCCGAAGAACACATAGTGGTGTCAACTCTCAATTATCGTATATTGAAAAAAAATATTCATACCTATTTGAGATTTAAATCTGAGGAATATTCCGAATAGAAAGATTTTTTCCGAATAGAAAGATTAAAAAGAAAGGTGTTTTTAAAAGAATCTTTTGTTGTGTTGTTTCGGAGATTAATAATTGACCTGCATACATTCATGCAGTTATCGCATCGTTTAAAATTATGAAATTAGTTATTTTTTTAATCTAAATATTTCGTGGTGTTTCAGAGATAAACTTTTTTTTACACTCATTCATACAATTATCGCGTGGTTTTTCAACAAATTAATTTATTTTTTCATAATATTATTATGGTGTATCTGAGACGAACTTTACCTGCACTCATTCACTCAATTACCGCGTGGTTTTTTATCAGTTTTCATTTATTTTTTATCAATTTTTATTAATCTTAACCAATAAAATCAATTCACATACACCGATTCATATAAAAAGTGATGTAATTCGAATCGCCAACACATCTTCTTACTGTCTGCTTTTTTAGTGAGGATTCCAATTGTTAGTAAATAATAAATTGCCCTCCGTGAAAACTCTTAATTCTTTTCAAAAATTAATTTATATTAACATTTTGTTAACTAATTTAGTACTTCAACTGTTTTCATCAAAATATTTTGTGGTTTTTCAAAGATAAACTTTTTTTTACACACATTCATTCAATTATCGCGTGGTTTTTTATCAAAATCCTTTATTTTTTATCGATTTTTATTAATCTTAACTAAAAAAATCAGCTCGCTGACAGATTCATTTAAAATGTGATATAATTCGAATCACTAACACAACTTTTAAGTGTCTGTTTTTTTGTGAGAATTCCAATTTTTATTAAAAAAAACTTGCCCTCCGTGAAAAAATTAATTTATAGTATTAACATTTTTTTGACTAATTTAGTACTTCAACTGTTTTCATCAACGTATTCTGTTGAGTTTTGTAGATAAACTTTAACCTGCACAAAAATCATACAATGTTATCGCGTGTTTTCGTACGTTTAAAAGCTTCGATCGTCCACTTTCTCATACAACGGTTTCTATCCCACGGCTGCTTACAGTGGAGTAGAAGGAGGAAAGAAATCGTCGCTCAACTTCTTTCAAGAGAGTCGAACGCTCTCTCGTCTTATAACAGACTTCTTAGCTTCGAACACTTCCTGGATTGCGATATACTTACGAGAGAGAGAACTTGCTGTTTCGTAACTCCAAGGCGTCCATTTCTCTTCTGCATCTGGTACACGACGAGAAGTGTAATATAGCGATCTCTCTATATCTGTTAAAAGGGGGAAACGAGGTAGAGAAGTCCCAGGGAATTAAGAATACGCGATAGGCGGAAAAATCACGTGACATCGGTATACACGGAATCTATTCGAATACATAAAAAAAATGTTTGTATGTATAACTTTTATTCAGATCTACAGTTTTAATGCGATATTGCTGAAATTTTGCAGACTAATACTTCAAGACAGGAGGAAAATTATAGGCTATTTTGAAAACATCTCAGGGCCCCAAAAGGTCCAAAAAAGGGTCCAAACGTTGGTGGTCTACGCTACATATTAGGTTTTTGTGCAGGTTTTTCATTTATTGCATTTTAAAATTACTCCCGATCAAGATAGAGGGTTGAGATTTTTTTATCTAACGACTGAATGAATTAAGTTTACATTTCATTCAATGAATTATCTTTTCCATTTCGTATTTGTCTGAAAATAGGATTTTTATCCGAAAAAAAGTTTTTTTTCTTTTGATTTTTAAAATTACTTCCGCTCCAGATAGAGGGTTGAAACTTTTTTCATCAAATGGCTAAAAGAATGATTTTTATAATTCTTTCAATCAATTATCTTTTCCATATCGTATTCGTCTGAAAATATCGATTTTAGCTGAAAAAACGCACATTCTTCTCTGAAATCAACAACAGCATATTTCCGTGACGACCAGATTTTGGTCTTTGAAACGCATATAAAATTCATTTTCCTCAGTTGTAAGCTGATCATGGGAATGCTTTAAGCATTGGGTTTTTTGTAGTGATTTATTTTTTTTGTTTTTTAAAAACTACTTTCACTCAAGATAAAGAGAGTTGAATATTTATTTTATCAGATAGCACTCGAATGCAACGTAATGAACGAAGTGTGATCGCGAGCAATGCCTGGCAATTCAGCTAATTCTATAAATATATAAAAGAATGTTTTGTCTGTTTGTTTTTTATGCAAATCTATAGTTTTACTCTGATCATGCTAAGCTTTTACACACTAATAGTTCAACACTGGAGGCAATTTATAAGCTATTTCAAAAACGATCTCAAGGCCCCAAAAGGTCCCAAAAAAGGGGGCCCTTTTCGTGGTCTACTTTTACGTATTTGCAATGCTTTCCTTTTTTTGCTTTTTTAAAAATTTCTTCCGCTCAAGACAGAGAATTAACCCACTTCCCAATGTTCAATTGAGCTGAAATTTGGCACTCTTCTCTCGATGACAACACATGAATCAGTATTTAAATTCACTAAATACCAAGTTATTCTACCTAAATTAAATGTTTTTTTTTACATTTTTTATGGAAAACAGTCTTTAACCAACACATATAGTAGTAGTAGAAGTTATCATTTATTGTGTTAATTAATGCTAATATTGTAAACTCCAAAGAACCGTTGAAAAATTAATAAAAATACTAAAAAAGTAGAAATAATAATAATTTGTAAAAAAAAATACTTATCTAAATGGTAAGTCCGTAAACGTAAAGACTAATTTAATCTACTACTAAAATTTAGTGGTTTACATTTTATATATGGGAAAAGTCTTCACCCAATAGATGGCGCTAATAGAATTTAGTATTTGCAGTGAGAATAAATGCTAATAATTTAAATTTCAAAAGAATCGCTGCATAATTCATATAAAGACTAAAAAAGTTAAAAATAATATTATGTAAAAAAATACTTTTTTTTTAATAGTCCACGTTTATATTCACGTGAACTAAATAAAAAAAAGATAATTTTTTCACCACTCGGAAAATGAAAAGCGTGGGTTCTTTTTATTCTAAATCAAACATCCAAACCTCTCTTCAATTATATTCTATCGATATCTATTCCACGAGCGACCACAATATATTAATAAATCACCGTTGTGCCTATATATACATGTCAACAACATTCACACGACAAATACACGTGAAGCTGGTATCTTCATTTGTCTGCAGTCCTTTTTTTATTTACAAAATTAAATTATAAATAGTGGTATTCTGTTATTGGGAAAGGTACCAACAGAAAAAGAATAAAGTAAAGATTCTTATTCCTCCAATCGAATTTTGTATTCCGGTCGAACTTACGAAATATTTGCATAAAACAACGATTTTTCGCAATATTTTAGCGTTTTCGAGTCAACGTCCCCATGACGACCATACTCATTGTATAAGTCGAGATTCCGATTATGTATATCCATTTAAGTCAATGATATTTTGCACTAATTAAGATATATGAATGGTTTATTACTCTTGTAAGTATTAGTGTTGGTTGTTTTCCTTCCAGTTGATATTAAACGAACATCTTATCCAGTGTATAAGGAGAGTGATGAATAATTATCCATGTTTTTAAAATTTTTTTTTATAAAAAAAGTACTTTTTAGTGCAGTTGATCATAGCGTGGTTTTTTGACAAAAGTTGTTTTTAGAACATAGTCTATATTTCTGTTGCTCCTCGAAAGAAAACAATTTAAAAAATAAGTTATCCTGAATACATTTTTTACGAAGCTTATCTTTTGGAGTGCGTTTGGATAAATGGTCTGTTTATAGTGACAAAGTGTAAACACAAGGTTTTAATTAATCTGTCATCTTAGTCGGTGATAAGTACTTGTGTCTGTGTGTGTCTGAGAGCGTCTTATCTGTTTGTTTGAGGATCTCATCTTCCATCGGAAGATAAAATCGTTTTTGTGGAAAGCGAGATGTTTGATCGATATATATCGTTTTTTGTATCGTTTGTTTTTATGAATTGAATGCGAGATAA
This sequence comes from Pyrrhosoma nymphula, assembly GCA_963573305.1. Lineage (NCBI taxonomy): Eukaryota > Metazoa > Arthropoda > Insecta > Odonata > Coenagrionidae > Pyrrhosoma > Pyrrhosoma nymphula. Next base: position 62,209,131 of record OY754340.1, on the reverse strand, counting down.
GGTCTTGAAGCGTTCTTGGAAAATCAAATCGGCTTTATCGTTTAAAGTATAATATCTCACGAATGTGAATGCGAGCTAGTTTATATTCACTTAATATCGTATCGTTTGAAAAAAATCACATCCCTCACTTGTTCTAAGTTCAATTAGTTAATACTCATTGCGTTGTTTTTTTGTTTTTTTTACCGTTAAAAAAATATATAATGAAAAAACTCGAGTTATATTAATATTTATGCAAATTTGCCTATCGATTTATAGGTCGTGAAATAATTCGATACTTAATTTTAATCGATATATCGATAATTAATCGATAGATTAATTGGTTAAAAAGCATGCTGTAAATAACACTCCGTTGCTTTAGATATAATTATGTTTAGATTTTCTTCAAAGAAAACAAATGCAAAGACAACGTCGATCAAATAACTCTTCCAATCATTTCACGGAGGTACCAACTCAAGAAATAAAGTATATCCGTTTTCCCGTACGAAAGTACCAACTTAAAGATTTAAAAATGGAATATAAACGTATTTACCAATTGTATTTTTTTTAGATAAAAGCAGTATAATGCGATACAAAACGCTTATTCGGTTCAAAATTAAATAAAAAAATGATTTTCCATGTTTTTATTTTTACATTTTGTTCCAATAAAACAAATGCAAAGTCATAACATTAATAAAATAACATTTAACAAGTCACTTGGCGGAGGTACCAACTTAAAGATGAGCAATGAAAAAACGTGTACGGAGGTACCAACGTTAGGAAAATCAATAAAACTAGAACAATTTCTCGAATCAAATTGTTTCTAAAAAATAAAAAATAACGCGATACAAAAGGCTTATTCAGTTCAAAAGTATTTACGATAAGTTATTCTATTTCTTTAAATCTCTCTGTATTTAGATTTTGTTCCCATTAAACTAGTGCGAAGTCAGAACATTAATAAAATAACATTTAAGTCAATTGGCGGAGGTACCAAGTTAAAAATAAGCAATGAAAAAAAGTACCCGGAGGTACCAACGTGAAGGAAATGAACAACAATTTTTTCCCCGAATCGTATTGTTTTAAAAAAGTAATAAAAATAACGCGATAAAATAGACTTATTCGTTTCAGTAGTATGCAATCAAATAATCCTCCACTGCATAAAATCTCTTTACATTTAGATTCTTCCCCAGGAAATCAATAAAAATGCTGGACATTTGTAAAAAACGTATTATTTTAAAATAAGTTTAAAAAACGCGATGAAATAGATTTATTCGGTTCAGAAGTGTTTAACAATCCTCCAATGCTTAAAATCTCTTTACATTTAGATTCTTCCCCAGGAAATCAATGAAAATGCTGGACATTTGTAAAAAAATAATATTTTTACGGAAGTACCAACTAGAGGATTGAGATATGAATTGTTTGACGCGTCCCAATTATGTTTGCCTATTCACGACTCTCGTGACTCATAAGCAAATGACTTACAATTTAGGTTCGTTAGGTTGCTCAACTCTTTATCATTGTGTGCTACGAAAAAACGTAGCCTCCATACCGAGTCCTCTTTTAATTTCTCCATTTTCCAAGCTCCCGAGAGTCAGAATTTCACAACGCCTCCCTCCGACGATGTAGGAGGCTATAATTCACATTCATCCATAGAGACAGACGTCTATTTGGATACTAGGTCCGTAGTTACGCTAATAGATAAACACACTCGGGATATATCTAGCTATTATACATGCAGCTGATGGCACTAGAGTCTATTTATCGATTCGGTTGAAATATGATTCGAGCTATTTGACTTGGGACAATTAATTTGGAATCATTTCACTGACGGAGACGAAAGCGTTCTATTTCTATCACTTCCTTTTAAGGCCTAGAAAAATTATTTTTTTAATCGCTACCTAAACTAAATTAAAAAAAATAAATTGATGATTTAAACCCATTCTTTTTTCGTATAACATACGAGATACAACGAACGAATTAATCCTTGCATGTTTAAAAAAAATTATTTCTGTGCAAATAGTTTTTTATTATTTTTTATCCCAATCTAAATCATTTTTTTAAATAAATGAATTGATGATTTAAACTGAGTATTTCAAAAAAATACGCTATAGTTTTTTTCTCCTGCAACATTTTACGAGATATTTGAGAGATTGAATCAATACTTGCTTGTGGTGGAAATATAATTGATTGTACAATTAATTTTCTTAATTAATTTTTATCCGGATCTAAACTTTTTAAATTAATAAATTCATAATTTAAACCCATTGTTGGAAAATACGCTGTACTTTATCTCCGTCAATATTTTACGAGATATAAGAGAACGAATTATTACTAGGGAAAGAGAGTAACTCCACGCAGAATCAAACCAGCATGTAGCGTGATACGATATCTATCGATCTTTGCGATGGAAAAAATGGCGGAATGATTGAATTGAATGAAAAAATGGCGGGATGAATTTTTCGCGCCAAAAATCGGGAGTTTATTACGAATAAAATGACGTGTTTACGTCCGATTCGGTTTAAAATCACACAGATACTCTCATATCTATTGTTTTGCTCTTAATCTTCTTAAAATTCCGATAAAAATACTTCTTTCTTTGTTTTTTTTGGAAACAAAGAATTCCCATTCATTCTTCGATAAGATGATCTCGTATCGATCACGTGACCTGATCGTCGGGAGTGACGCGGTCATTTGTGACGTTCGAGGGCTCACTCTACCTTAAAAAATGGATTAGATTGCGATCGAAAAGATCCGTTCACCCGTGAACGACTCACTCGTCACAACTCCTTCCCCTTTCGCCGCCTATATATATCTTTACGCGTTCCCCCCCTTCCGTTCACTCTCGTTTCAACTGATCCGGTTCTTTTGAGTTGATTGCCCGTTTGTCGATATCTTGTTCCGGGGGGCGTGCTTATCTCGTATTCATTTACCTTCTTTTCGTCCTTTTGTTTTCAAGTGATCCGGTTCAATTGAGTTGCTCTTCATTGTCCGTTTTTGTTTTTGGTAGGAGGATGGGGTCGTTTTAAAAAAAGAGCCACTCTTTATCACGTGGCACCCGTTCGAAAATAAGACAAAGCAATAACGATAAAGATCTCAGGACTGTATTGAAACTTATAAGTATGTCGGTACACAAGCAGAATTTTAATTATTAATTGTGTTTCTTGGAAATATTTTATTGACGCTGGATATATAATCTCAGCTCACCAAATCTATCTTTCGTTCACACCATTAGTACGCCAAGGCAATCTCTTGCTCCAATCAAAATCCTCCCAATTTCCTTTATATAACGTCGTATAATCATTATTTCACGAGATAAATAGTCTCCCACGCTTATCCGTACATTCTGATCTCCATTATAGCATCAGGAGAAAGAGGTGCGACCTGTATATCACGTACAACAATCAGAACAGCGTTGAGGAAGACATGTGGACCCAAGATGACGGTTGTATTACTCCTAAACTAGCTGTCATTAGACTTGAAAACATTCATATAGTTAACACCCTCTGCTAAAAGGACTAATTTAAACAATTACTGTCACAGAAACTTTATGTTTATATTGGAGGTCACTAAAAACACTAAATCAGTTAAATAACTGAACTAATATAGGAAATTGTTGTAAGGTTACTTGTTGTGAGTTTTAAATTTAATATGTTTTTCCCTAAATTGTAATTTCCATCATTCGACCTTAATCATTTCACCATAATTTTGGCGGAATAGTAATCGATATTACTCATGAAATCGTTCGATAGTAATCGATATATCGTGTTGAAAAGGTTTATTCTTCAAGCAAAAACTCATTTTAAAATGTACTCACAATTAATTAGTTATGGACGTAATTCTGAGTTCACTAACGCTGTCGTAGTCTCCATTATTTTGGGGTCATTTCTTTGACCATAAGTTTCGGTGGAATAGTAATCGATATAATTCTCATGTAATCGTTCGATAGTAATCGATATATCGTTTATAAAGCAAGGAACGGACTTTGAAACGTACTTATAAGTAGTTATAGAAGTAAATATGAATTCACTAACGCTAGCCTAATCTCCATTATTTTTGGCTAATTTCTCTGACAATAAGTTTTGGTGGAATATTAATCGATCTTACTCATGCAATCGTTCGATAAAATTCTAAATATCGTGTTTGCGAAGTATATTTTTCAAGCTAGGAACGCACTTTGAAACGTACTTATAATTATGTTTGGACGTAATTCTGAATTCACTTATGCTGCTGGCATTATCTCCATTATGTTGAACTAATTTCGTTGACCAAAAGTTTAGGCGGAATAGTAATCGATATTTCTCATGTAATCTTTCGATAGTAAGCGATATATCGTGTTGAAAAAGTTTATTTTTCAAGCATGGTACGCACTTTGAAACGTACTTACGTACTTATAGAAGTAGATATGAATTCACTAACGCTAGCATAATCTCCATTATTTTTGGCTAATTTCTCTGACCATAAGTTTCGGTGGAATAGTAATCGATCTTTCTCATGCAATCGTTCGATAGTAATCGATATATTGTGTTTGCGAAATTTATTTTTCAAGCAAGGAACGCAATTTGAAATGTACTTGCAAGTACTTTTAGAAGTAATTATGAATTCACTAATGCTGACATAATCTCCAATATGTTGAACTAATTTCTCTGACCATAATTTTAGGCGGAATAGTAATCGATCTGGGTTAATCGATCATTAATAATAATCGATATGCATCGCGTCGGCTAAGTTTTTTCTTCTCTCTCCGTAATTCAAGGGAAGCTCTTCAAAAATGAATTGAAGTTTTGACGTAACAAGGAAGCGGAAATTGTTCGCTTTGAAGGACTCATTTATTTGAACACGCGCTCGTGACGTCTTCCTTTGTTTACCTTTGAGTGCTTTGCGCATGTCGCAAGATGGCGACTGCGCGAAGGGGATGAGGAGGGGAGGGCTGAAACAGTTGAGTAAACAAATGCGGATGACAAGCTTCCATCTCTTTCCAATTATTCTTTTTATTTTTTTTTCGTTTTCGTCGACTGTTGTTGGAAGACGACATGTGTTCCAACATTGAGGAGGTTCAGAGACAATGGGATTTTACTCGAAATGTTGGCAACCTCTTTTTTTTAATGCCTTCCACTCTTCAAATGTTTTTTTACTGTGACTTATTTATCTGATCAACGAAGGGATTGCGAGAATTCAATGGCTGCATTTAGTAAACCAGTTCGGTTAATAAATAATTAAGGTAAATCATAAAGAAGAAAAATAATATAATAAAATAAATCTTTAACCCGATATTTTTATAAGATTCATTTTTTTTCTTCTTTGTGTTTTTTTCTTTTCATTTTCACGACTTTAATTTTTTAGTTAAATTTTCAAAATGAAACAACATTTTTTCCACCCGTTAAAACTCAACGGGTAGAAAGAATGAAAATTGGTGATTAGGTTAATATAAAAAATCCTTTCAAATACCACCCGTTAACCATGTTGAGAAAAACCAACAAATTCTGACTTCCACAACTTTTCCTTAAAAGTTGCGGAAGTCACGAAGCTTGTTTTTCTATTCATGGACATCCATCATTTCCACGAAGTCAGACCTGATATTATCAGTATTACCACCCGTTAATTTCAATTGCAATCAGTATTTTTAGTATGTTCAGTCATTCATTTGTTAATTCCTTAATTAGTTCAGAGTTAAAACAAATACACATACGGATTCTCCGCTTCAAACAATTAGCATGGTCGTTATAGGGACGAGATGACTCAAAAAAGCAAAACGTCTGCTAAATATCGATATTTTTTATAATTTTTTTCGCAATTTCGATTGAAAAAATAGCATTCTGTTACATAAATAAGAATATTGAATCGATTTTCTTTCGATTAGTACTTCTCCCGATTACGTAAGACTTTAATTTCTAGTTAAATTTTGCAATTGAAAAAAGGTCTGAACGAAATCAAACATAATTTTTTTCAAATCAGCTTTTACATTACAAATCAGCTTTTACATTTTTTTCAAATCAGCTTTTACATTGTAACAAACAAAATGGTTGATTTACAGTCATTTAACTGAAAAGTACACGGACATATTCAAGATTGTTACCTTTTAAAGTTTGATGTTGTTTTTATTTACAATTGTAATTTGGTTGCTTGGATCCAAAATTTCTTTGTTGATAAGTTGTGTCATTTATTGAATTATGATAAATTTTGCGTCTATAAGTAATGTCTGTTCTTTTACTGCAACTTTTTTTATTTCTGGTTATATATGGTACATACATTTCTTTGAAAAATCTATTTGATAAATTTTGTTACGAGTCTAAAATTTTTGGCAAAATTTTCTTCGAAATTAAAATGTAATTGTAATGAATATTTGTAAATGCAATGTTCTGCTAATGCACAAGGTTGAACTTTAGTGTTAATTGATGCTTTATGTTGCAAGATCCTATTTTTGTAAAATATCGGGTTGTTTGTCATATATAGCTACTGTCACAGTCTTTACATGGAATAATATACTGTAGAATGTTACTCTACCAAATAGTTTTTTTTATCAGTTATCGATCGAAGATTACTCCTATATTTGTGTTTACTATTAACCGACATGGATGGGAAGAGCTAGATAAGGGAATCTAAAGTAGGAGGCCAGCTGTTAAATTCGGCTAGATTAGCTGACGACCTAGTATTTGTTACTCGATTTCCGGAGGAATTAGAAGATTTAATAGATGCATTGGAAAAGCAGTGCTAGAAATACGGAATGAAGATTAATCACAAGAAAACAAAAGTAATAAGATTCTCGCGGAAAAAAGAAAGCTGGGCTGGTCTTAAAAGCAGGAGGACACAAACTGGAGCAAGTAGAACACTTTGAAATTACTTTGGTAGTACGCTAGAAGTAGAAAATGGGCATAGTAGAGAACACATCAGGAGGAGAATAGGGCTAGCGAAGGAAGCGTTCAATAATGGCGGGGAGCTGATGACTGGGGACCTTTAAGAAATGATTTTAAGGAAGAGTTTTGAGTAGATCTTGATATGGAGTGTGGCGTTGTTCGGCTCAGAAACGTGGTCTCCGAGAAAGGAGGACAAGATTAGGCTACAAGGGGAGGAGAATAGCGCTAGCGAAGGAAGAGTTCAATAATAGAAGGGAGCTGATGACTGGGGACCTTAAGAAAGGATTTTAAAGAAGAGTTTGGAGTAGATCTTGACATGGAGTGTGGCGTTGTTCGGCTCAGAAACGTGGTCTCCGAAAAATGAGGACAAGATTAGGCTACAAGGGGAGGAGAATAGCGCTAGCGAAGGAAGAGTTCAATAATAGAAGGGAGCTGATGACTGGGGACCTTAAGAAAGGATTTTAAAGAAGAGTTTGGAGTAGATCTTGACATGGAGTGTGGCGTTGTTCGGCTCAGAAACGTGGTCTCTGAGAAAGGAGGACAAGAATAGGCTACAGGCGTTCGAGATGTGTTTGTGTGGAGAAGGAAGGTTTGTGAATACCGCCTATGGAGTAATTCGCTGTCGACTGTTTTAGGAGATATGATTTATCGTTTTTTTTGTTGGCTTATTTGTCGGACAATTATTTATAAAAGCCATCCGATGTGATTGCATTGAATACATATAACTAAAATTGATTTAGAGAAGTTACATGAAATAAAATAAATTAATTCAACATAATAATACTACGCACTTATAGATATATAGTATTTTATATGTGCGGTCTGCTTCTATAAAATAAATGTTTTGTGTCTTCTAACTACATACCTACATAAAAATACAGAGACTAATTGCGTAAATGAAAGCAGTGTTGCAATATTTCAGCATCAACAATTTAGGAAACGCGGTTTATTGATTCAATTTAATTGCCAGAGATATGTATTTTTAAAACAACCATTGGATGCCTTTTCATTAAATAAGAGACAGTGAAATGTTTCACGGAGAACGACACGATTTAAAATAAGTTATCGCCATAAACAAAACAAATGTTTAAACAATGTTAACGAAATATATACAGCAAGACGGAAAGAGACGGCAAAATGTTCCAACATGGCATATCAATGGCGTTCTTCGTCGAGAATCGTTATTCATTTTTTTTTTCAAAATATCGATGGTGCACTTCCTTTTGTTTTGTTTTTAGTTCCGCACTCCTCCGTCTGTCGCTCTCTCTCTCTCTCTCGAGTCGCTCCCCTCTTCTCTTGCGCTCGTCAACTTCATTTCGTCCCTCGATTGTTTCCTGGGAGGCGGCGGCTGTTAAACAAAAGACAAACCATTCTCGAGTACGCACGCGACAGACGAGCTCTCTCTTGTTTTTGAAGGGGCGACATTTGCGTTCTCTTTTGTTTCTTGTCGTCTTGACGATCGAGTGGATAGATAGCGCTAGTTTTTATACGTCGTCGGCCACGTGTGTCATCTGTTTATTTCGTTTCAATAAGGCGGCTAGAAAATATGGCAGTGCCCTTTTCGAGTGTCCATCTTAGTATTAAGGTAGTTTTGAGCGATACCTATATCAATTCACCTTAATTTTGATGAATTTGATCTTATTTGAAATAAAAAACTCTCCTCTTTCCAATTATATCAAAATATCAACCCTTTACCGAACTAATTTTCTAGCAATTTGCGTAAAAAATATAAGCGGTTTTATACGTGGGATAGATAACGGCTATGCGCTCCAGAAGGATAATATTGAAATGAATATTATGGGTTTATAACACCTAGATTTTGTTAAAATAAATAACGGTATGTAATGTGTATGTTTTCTCAATTATTGTATCAAATACATAATCATATATTGAGTAACTTTTACGTTCATGTGAACTATGATTAATAGTAGGCGTCATCTACTATTGTTCTGTGTAAACTATGCTTAGTAGTAGGCGCCATCTATGTTTGTTTAAATGAACTATCATTGAGAGTAGTCGCCATCTACCAAATTTTGCAGAAACCATGCTTATATATATATATATATATATATATATATATATATATATATATATATTTCGTTCAATCACTCACACACCGCCTTTTAGGCGAATAAATATATAATAATTTGAACAGAAGGTGAAAGAAAGAGATAGGAAACATGTAACTAAAATTGGACGAAGACACTGGTGATTTGGAAGATGGTACAGCCGAGAAATCAGAGGGTAAAAATGTGCCGTGACCGGGACTCGAACCCGGAACCTCCCGATTTCGCGTCGAGTGCTCTACCAGTTGAGCTATCAGGACACTTAGATTTACCATGATTTCGGCTGGGGCTTATAACAAAGAATACCCCTTCAAGCTTGAGCCCGTAGCCGTGGCCTCTGGATGGCACACAAGGGCAGCTATTCCATCACCAAGAGAGGAGAATTAGACATGGACACAAGAAGAAAGTAATGATGAGTTCATTCACACAGAGAGTCGGACAGAGATAGGAACATGAACTGAAGAGGAAAAGAGCCGGTTCGGCCATACATTTCGTTCAATCACTCACACACCGCCTTTTAGGCGAATAAATATATAATAATTTGAACAGAAGGTGAAAGAAAGAGATAGGAAACATGTAACTAAAATTGGACGAAGACACTGGTGATTTGGAAGATGGTACAGCCGAGAAATCAGAGGGTAAAAATGTGCCGTGACCGGGACTCGAACCCGGAACCTCCCGATTTCGCGTCGAGTGCTCTACCAGTTGAGCTATCAGGACACTTAGATTTACCATGATTTCGGCTGGGGCTTATAACAAAGAATACCCCTTCAAGCTTGAGCCCGTAGCCGTGGCCTCTGGATGGCACACAAGGGCAGCTATTCCATCACCAAGAGAGGAGAATTAGACATGGACACAAGAAGAAAGTAATGATGAGTTCATTCACACAGAGAGTCGGACAGAGATAGGAACATGAACTGAAGAGGAAAAGAGCCGGTTCGGCCATACATTTCGTTCAATCACTCACACACCGCCTTTTAGGCGAATAAATATATAATAATTTGAACAGAAGGTGAAAGAAAGAGATAGGAAACATGTAACTAAAATTGGACGAAGACACTGGTGATTTGGAAGATGGTACAGCCGAGAAATCAGAGGGTAAAAATGTGCCGTGACCGGGACTCGAACCCGGAACCTCCCGATTTCGCGTCGAGTGCTCTACCAGTTGAGCTATCAGGACACTTAGATTTACCATGATTTCGGCTGGGGCTTATAACAAAGAATACCCCTTCAAGCTTGAGCCCGTAGCCGTGGCCTCTGGATGGCACACAAGGGCAGCTATTCCATCACCAAGAGAGGAGAATTAGACATGGACACAAGAAGAAAGTAATGATGAGTTCATTCACACAGAGAGTCGGACAGAGATAGGAACACGAACTGAAGAGGAAAAGAGCCGGTTCGGCCATACATTTCGTTCAATCACTCACACACCGCCTTTTAGGCGAATAAATATATAATAATTTGAACAGAAGGTGAAAGAAAGAGATAGGAAACATGTAACTAAAATTGGACGAAGACACTGGTGATTTGGAAGATGGTACAGCCGAGAAATCAGAGGGTAAAAATGTGCCGTGACCGGGACTCGAACCCGGAACCTCCCGATTTCGCGTCGAGTGCTCTACCAGTTGAGCTATCAGGACACTTAGATTTACCATGATTTCGGCTGGGGCTTATAACAAAGAATACCCCTTCAAGCTTGAGCCCGTAGCCGTGGCCTCTGGATGGCACACAAGGGCAGCTATTCCATCACCAAGAGAGGAGAATTAGACATGGACACAAGAAGAAAGTAATGATGAGTTCATTCACACAGAGAGTCGGACAGAGATAGGAACATGAACTGAAGAGGAAAAGAGCCGGTTCGGCCATACATTTCGTTCAATCACTCACACACCGCCTTTTAGGCGAATAAATATATAATAATTTGAACAGAAGGTGAAAGAAAGAGATAGGAAACATGTAACTAAAATTGGACGAAGACACTGGTGATTTGGAAGATGGTACAGCCGAGAAATCAGAGGGTAAAAATGTGCCGTGACCGGGACTCGAACCCGGAACCTCCCGATTTCGCGTCGAGTGCTCTACCAGTTGAGCTATCAGGACACTTAGATTTACCATGATTTCGGCTGGGGCTTATAACAAAGAATACCCCTTCAAGCTTGAGCCCGTAGCCGTGGCCTCTGGATGGCACACAAGGGCAGCTATTCCATCACCAAGAGAGGAGAATTAGACATGGACACAAGAAGAAAGTAATGATGAGTTCATTCACACAGAGAGTCGGACAGAGATAGGAACACGAACTGAAGAGGAAAAGAGCCGGTTCGGCCATACATTTCGTTCAATCACTCACACACCGCCTTTTAGGCGAATAAATATATAATAATTTGAACAGAAGGTGAAAGAAAGAGATAGGAAACATGTAACTAAAATTGGACGAAGACACTGGTGATTTGGAAGATGGTACAGCCGAGAAATCAGAGGGTAAAAATGTGCCGTGACCGGGACTCGAACCCGGAACCTCCCGATTTCGCGTCGAGTGCTCTACCAGTTGAGCTATCAGGACACTTAGATTTACCATGATTTCGGCTGGGGCTTATAACAAAGAATACCCCTTCAAGCTTGAGCCCGTAGCCGTGGCCTCTGGATGGCACACAAGGGCAGCTATTCCATCACCAAGAGAGGAGAATTAGACATGGACACAAGAAGAAAGTAATGATGAGTTCATTCACACAGAGAGTCGGACAGAGATAGGAACATGAACTGAAGAGGAAAAGAGCCGGTTCGGCCATACATTTCGTTCAATCACTCACACACCGCCTTTTAGGCGAATAAATATATAATAATTTGAACAGAAGGTGAAAGAAAGAGATAGGAAACATGTAACTAAAATTGGACGAAGACACTGGTGATTTGGAAGATGGTACAGCCGAGAAATCAGAGGGTAAAAATGTGCCGTGACCGGGACTCGAACCCGGAACCTCCCGATTTCGCGTCGAGTGCTCTACCAGTTGAGCTATCAGGACACTTAGATTTACCATGATTTCGGCTGGGGCTTATAACAAAGAATACCCCTTCAAGCTTGAGCCCGTAGCCGTGGCCTCTGGATGGCACACAAGGGCAGCTATTCCATCACCAAGAGAGGAGAATTAGACATGGACACAAGAAGAAAGTAATGATGAGTTCATTCACACAGAGAGTCGGACAGAGATAGGAACATGAACTGAAGAGGAAAAGAGCCGGTTCGGCCATACATTTCGTTCAATCACTCACACACCGCCTTTTAGGCGAATAAATATATAATAATTTGAACAGAAGGTGAAAGAAAGAGATAGGAAACATGTAACTAAAATTGGACGAAGACACTGGTGATTTGGAAGATGGTACAGCCGAGAAATCAGAGGGTAAAAATGTGCCGTGACCGGGACTCGAACCCGGAACCTCCCGATTTCGCGTCGAGTGCTCTACCAGTTGAGCTATCAGGACACTTAGATTTACCATGATTTCCAGGAATAGATTACCAACCAGAACCTTAGATTACCAGGAATAGCTGCCCTTGTGTGCCATCCAGAGGCCACGGCTACGGGCTCAAGCTTGAAGGGGTATTCTTTGTTATAAGCCCCAGCCGAAATCATGGTAAATCTAAGTGTCCTGATAGCTCAACTGGTAGAGCACTCGACGCGAAATCGGGAGGTTCCGGGTTCGAGTCCCGGTCACGGCACATTTTTACCCTCTGATTTCTCGGCTGTACCATCTTCCAAATCACCAGTGTCTTCGTCCAATTTTAGTTACATGTTTCCTATCTCTTTCTTTCACCTTCTGTTCAAATTATTATATATTTATTCGCCTAAAAGGCGGTGTGTGAGTGATTGAACGAAATGTATGGCCGAACCGGCTCTTTTCCTCTTCAGTTCATGTTCCTATCTCTGTCCGACTCTCTGTGTGAATGAACTCATCATTACTTTCTTCTTGTGTCCATGTCTAATTCTCCTCTCTTGGTGATGGAATAGCTGCCCTTGTGTGCCATCCAGAGGCCACGGCTACGGGCTCAAGCTTGAAGGGGTATTCTTTGTTATAAGCCCCAGCCGAAATCATGGTAAATCTAAGTGTCCTGATAGCTCAACTGGTAGAGCACTCGACGCGAAATCGGGAGGTTCCGGGTTCGAGTCCCGGTCACGGCACATTTTTACCCTCTGATTTCTCGGCTGTACCATCTTCCAAATCACCAGTGTCTTCGTCCAATTTTAGTTACATGTTTCCTATCTCTTTCTTTCACCTTCTGTTCAAATTATTATATATTTATTCGCCTAAAAGGCGGTGTGTGAGTGATTGAACGAAATGTATGGCCGAACCGGCTCTTTTCCTCTTCAGTTCATGTTCCTATCTCTGTCCGACTCTCTGTGTGAATGAACTCATCATTACTTTCTTCTTGTGTCCATGTCTAATTCTCCTCTCTTGGTGATGGAATAGCTGCCCTTGTGTGCCATCCAGAGGCCACGGCTACGGGCTCAAGCTTGAAGGGGTATTCTTTGTTATAAGCCCCAGCCGAAATCATGGTAAATCTAAGTGTCCTGATAGCTCAACTGGTAGAGCACTCGACGCGAAATCGGGAGGTTCCGGGTTCGAGTCCCGGTCACGGCACATTTTTACCCTCTGATTTCTCGGCTGTACCATCTTCCAAATCACCAGTGTCTTCGTCCAATTTTAGTTACATGTTTCCTATCTCTTTCTTTCACCTTCTGTTCAAATTATTATATATTTATTCGCCTAAAAGGCGGTGTGTGAGTGATTGAACGAAATGTATGGCCGAACCGGCTCTTTTCCTCTTCAGTTCATGTTCCTATCTCTGTCCGACTCTCTGTGTGAATGAACTCATCATTACTTTCTTCTTGTGTCCATGTCTAATTCTCCTCTCTTGGTGATGGAATAGCTGCCCTTGTGTGCCATCCAGAGGCCACGGCTACGGGCTCAAGCTTGAAGGGGTATTCTTTGTTATAAGCCCCAGCCGAAATCATGGTAAATCTAAGTGTCCTGATAGCTCAACTGGTAGAGCACTCGACGCGAAATCGGGAGGTTCCGGGTTCGAGTCCCGGTCACGGCACATTTTTACCCTCTGATTTCTCGGCTGTACCATCTTCCAAATCACCAGTGTCTTCGTCCAATTTTAGTTACATGTTTCCTATCTCTTTCTTTCACCTTCTGTTCAAATTATTATATATTTATTCGCCTAAAAGGCGGTGTGTGAGTGATTGAACGAAATGTATGGCCGAACCGGCTCTTTTCCTCTTCAGTTCATGTTCCTATCTCTGTCCGACTCTCTGTGTGAATGAACTCATCATTACTTTCTTCTTGTGTCCATGTCTAATTCTCCTCTCTTGGTGATGGAATAGCTGCCCTTGTGTGCCATCCAGAGGCCACGGCTACGGGCTCAAGCTTGAAGGGGTATTCTTTGTTATAAGCCCCAGCCGAAATCATGGTAAATCTAAGTGTCCTGATAGCTCAACTGGTAGAGCACTCGACGCGAAATCGGGAGGTTCCGGGTTCGAGTCCCGGTCACGGCACATTTTTACCCTCTGATTTCTCGGCTGTACCATCTTCCAAATCACCAGTGTCTTCGTCTAATTTTAGTTACATGTTTCCTATCTCTTTCTTTCACCTTCTGTTCAAATTATTATATATTTATTCGCCTAAAAGGCGGTGTGTGAGTGATTGAACGAAATGTATGGCCGAACCGGCTCTTTTCCTCTTCAGTTCATGTTCCTATCTCTGTCCGACTCTCTGTGTGAATGAACTCATCATTACTTTCTTCTTGTGTCCATGTCTAATTCTCCTCTCTTGGTGATGGAATAGCTGCCCTTGTGTGCCATCCAGAGGCCACGGCTACGGGCTCAAGCTTGAAGGGGTATTCTTTGTTATAAGCCCCAGCCGAAATCATGGTAAATCTAAGTGTCCTGATAGCTCAACTGGTAGAGCACTCGACGCGAAATCGGGAGGTTCCGGGTTCGAGTCCCGGTCACGGCACATTTTTACCCTCTGATTTCTCGGCTGTACCATCTTCCAAATCACCAGTGTCTTCGTCCAATTTTAGTTACATGTTTCCTATCTCTTTCTTTCACCTTCTGTTCAAATTATTATATATTTATTCGCCTAAAAGGCGGTGTGTGAGTGATTGAACGAAATGTATGGCCGAACCGGCTCTTTTCCTCTTCAGTTCATGTTCCTATCTCTGTCCGACTCTCTGTGTGAATGAACTCATCATTACTTTCTTCTTGTGTCCATGTCTAATTCTCCTCTCTTGGTGATGGAATAGCTGCCCTTGTGTGCCATCCAGAGGCCACGGCTACGGGCTCAAGCTTGAAGGGGTATTCTTTGTTATAAGCCCCAGCCGAAATCATGGTAAATCTAAGTGTCCTGATAGCTCAACTGGTAGAGCACTCGACGCGAAATCGGGAGGTTCCGGGTTCGAGTCCCGGTCACGGCACATTTTTACCCTCTGATTTCTCGGCTGTACCATCTTCCAAATCACCAGTGTCTTCGTCCAATTTTAGTTACATGTTTCCTATCTCTTTCTTTCACCTTCTGTTCAAATTATTATATATTTATTCGCCTAAAAGGCGGTGTGTGAGTGATTGAACGAAATGTATGGCCGAACCGGCTCTTTTCCTCTTCAGTTCATGTTCCTATCTCTGTCCGACTCTCTGTGTGAATGAACTCATCATTACTTTCTTCTTGTGTCCATGTCTAATTCTCCTCTCTTGGTGATGGAATAGCTGCCCTTGTGTGCCATCCAGAGGCCACGGCTACGGGCTCAAGCTTGAAGGGGTATTCTTTGTTATAAGCCCCAGCCGAAATCATGGTAAATCTAAGTGTCCTGATAGCTCAACTGGTAGAGCACTCGACGCGAAATCGGGAGGTTCCGGGTTCGAGTCCCGGTCACGGCACATTTTTACCCTCTGATTTCTCGGCTGTACCATCTTCCAAATCACCAGTGTCTTCGTCCAATTTTAGTTACATGTTTCCTATCTCTTTCTTTCACCTTCTGTTCAAATTATTATATATTTATTCGCCTAAAAGGCGGTGTGTGAGTGATTGAACGAAATGTATGGCCGAACCGGCTCTTTTCCTCTTCAGTTCATGTTCCTATCTCTGTCCGACTCTCTGTGTGAATGAACTCATCATTACTTTCTTCTTGTGTCCATGTCTAATTCTCCTCTCTTGGTGATGGAATAGCTGCCCTTGTGTGCCATCCAGAGGCCACGGCTACGGGCTCAAGCTTGAAGGGGTATTCTTTGTTATAAGCCCCAGCCGAAATCATGGTAAATCTAAGTGTCCTGATAGCTCAACTGGTAGAGCACTCGACGCGAAATCGGGAGGTTCCGGGTTCGAGTCCCGGTCACGGCACATTTTTACCCTCTGATTTCTCGGCTGTACCATCTTCCAAATCACCAGTGTCTTCGTCCAATTTTAGTTACATGTTTCCTATCTCTTTCTTTCACCTTCTGTTCAAATTATTATATATATATATATATATATATATATATATATATATATATATATATATATATATATATATAGGCGCCATCTACCATCGTTTACGTGAACTATGATTAAAGTAGGCGTCATCTACCATGTTCTGTGTTCTGGTGAAGGCCTGAAGGTAATGGCGGACATTTTAAGCTCATAATTTGCTCCATACATATCCTCCCTTCATTATTAAAATCCTTCACCCCTCCTATATGTTGAATGTAAATTCAACTCTTCCAATGTGGTGTAGTGGTCCAGGTCCTTAACGCGACTGAATTCATATCACCAAATGTCCACGTCGATATTTTCTCCTCTCGTAACTAACTAAGGAAGAAATGGGCAATTGCATTTCTAACGAGTCGACGTTGGGAAGGTGATGATGGAGATGTTTCTATAACCGTAATGTTGGCAAAACTGATTCTTCCCCCCCCCCCCCTCACATCATGCGTCTTTCTGGGACGAAATCCGTCATGTTGGCAGCGCGACCCACATTTCCCCTCCCCTCCTCTCCTATACCTCCTCCCCATCCTACTCTCCTCCAATGAGCTTACATGTCTAGTCGTCAAGGAAACCGTTGCATCCTGGGAATGGCTTCTCAAGAGATATATTACCTACATATTCGTACACACGTACACACATCTCAATATAAAATTAAAAAGAATGTCTGTATGTCTTTTATAAACATCTTAAAGTTTACTCTGATGTTGCTGAAATTTTGCAGATTAACAGTTCAAGACATCAGGAAAGTTATAGGCTATTTTCATAAGACCTCAGGGTCTAAAAAAATGGCATCCTTTGGGTGGTTTACGCTATACGTATTGTGTTTTGTACAGTGGTTGTTTTCTTTTGTTTTTTAATATTACTTCCGCTCAATAATAAGGGGTTGGGTATTTTTTATTGAACGGCTGAAAGAATGAAGTTGACAATTCTTTCAATCAATATCATTTTTCAATTCGTATATTTGACTGAAAATCTCGTCGTTTTTTAGATACAAAAAAACATATTGGGTTTTGTGTGCAGTGGATTAATTTTTTGGATTTTTAAAATTATTTTCGCTCGAGATAAGATGGTTGGGTCTATTTTTTCAAATGGATGAATGAAAGAAGTTTATAATTCTTTCAATCATTTATCTTTTACCGATTATTTTTTGGTGAAAATCGCGTTTTTACTTGAAATATCACATCTTTTTTAAATCTGAAATCAACAACATCACATTTCCTTGACGACCAGATTTTGGACTTTAAAACGCATTTATAAATTCATTTCGCTTAGTTATAAGCTGATTATAGGAATTTTTAAGCTTTGGGTTTTGTGTGCGGTGTTTTTTTTCGCTTTTTAAAAACTACTTTTACTCAAGATAAGAGAGTTTAAATTTTTTTATCATATTCCCGAAAGAATGAGGTGTCTCATTGTTTAACTCGTTTCTCCTCAAAGTATACGATGATGGGTCATGAATGAGGTGTCATCCCTAGCAACGCCGGGTAATTCAACTAGTAACTAGTTCAACGAATTATAGATAAGTAAATGGGGCCTAGCATAGAGCCTTGCGTATTATATACAAACCTAATAATAATTACAAATATATAAACAAAATATATAAACGCTTAAAATCATCTCTCTTACTAACTCCAGAAGTTACGCCATTTCTTCCTTAAACACCCTCCTGAATATATATCTATCGTATCTTAATTTCCGCTGAGTTTCTTCACACTTAAACCTCATCTTAAGAGTCGCCGTTTCAACATTTCTTAAGATAGTTTGAGCGAAAAATCACGTCACCTAGAATTCGATGAATTTGGCCTCATTTTAAAGAAACAACTCTCATCTTTTTAATGATATCAAAATATATATCTACCCCTTTGCCTATAACTACTTTTCGAGCAATTTGCCAGTAAAAATATATAAGCTGTTTTACATTTGAGATAGATTATAGCTGTGCGCTCCAGAGTAGGAGAATATTTAAAAAGAAATAGGAATTTATAACACCTAGATTTGGTCAAAAAACTAACGGTGTGTATTTTGCATGTTTTCTCAATTATTTTATAAAAAATAATCTATTTATAACCACAGTAATTTTTTACAGAATTGCAAATAAAAAACCTGTTATTTTGAAGGGTTTTCAGCCGTACGGCGGGAAAAAATGAGTCAAGTTAGAGACTTATGTAGCTTTATTTATTTAATTACTGATATTTTTGGTCATAAATGTAACTATATATTTGCGCCATTAATATATTACAATATTTATTTCATACTTTTTACAGACGCTGGAATAAATAAAAATAATTTTGGATATGTTCTCCATTGTGACTACTAGGGAACTATCTCGCTGAAATCAACTTAAATGGGTTCATTCACGTGTTTGTGTATCATAATAGAACCAATTTTGGTATTTCTATGTTTAATGCTAGTTATAGAGGCGAAATCAAGTTGTATTGCATTTTAAATTATGTTAATTTCTCTTGGAAAGACGCGGAAATGTATTTCCACGCTGTTGTTATAGAAATGCGTGATTGTATATTGTTGCAATGTCCATAGAGATGTGCTTGTTTTGTTGAATTGTTTATGGAATCCTAAAAAGAATATATTATTGGTCCTGTCTATTCTGATTGATTGACATAGAGAAAAGTCTGGCTACCTTCTTTCTCAGTACATTTTCCAACTGCTTTTTTGTCGAGTAATACGTTTGAGGAACACATTTTACGAGAAATTGGCTTCAATATTTCGGGAAATATTTGAGGAGAAAATGGTTGGAAAATTTGAGGAAACATTACGGTAGCGAAAAGTCGTACTACGTACGTACGTACTTGGCATAGTGTACTACTTCTTACGTAGTACACTATGCCAACTGCTTCTTTGTTAAGTAATATATCTGAGGAAAACATTTGACGAGAAATTAGCTTCAATATTTGAAGTAAAATTTGAGGATAAAATGTCAGGAAAATTAGAGGAATCATTACGATAGAGAAAAGTCTTGCAACCTTCTTTCGTAGTATACAATGCCAACTGCTTCTTCGTTGAGTAATACGTTTGAGGAACACATTTGACGAGAAAATGACTTGAATTTTGGAGGAAAAATTTGAGGAGAAAATGGCAGGAAAATTTGAGGAAAAATTTACAACCTACTTTCCTAGTACACTTTGCCAACATGTTCTTCGTTGACGAAGACATTTGAGGAACGCATGTGAGAACAAAATTGTTTGAAGTAGGAGGGAAATATTCGAGGAGAAAATGGATGAAACATTTGAGGATAAAATGGATGAAACATTGGAGGGGAAATTTGATGAAACATTCGAGGAGAAATTTGATGAAATATTTGATGAGAAAATTGACGAAACATTTGAGTATAAAATTGATTAAGCATTTAACGTGGAATAATTACCACAGAGAAAGGTTTCCCTACAACAATTTGACCTCAGGAAATTGAGGTTCGCGAAGTGTTTTAAACTCATTCGGAGAACAGATTAGATTAACGTGAGAGGTTATATAGAATACATGTTTTCGCATGATAGTAATTCACAACTGCGAGTTTTTTTATTCAATCTGTTTGTGACGCTGATAAAATTAATCAGTGACGTTATTACGACTATCCGGGCTGGAATCGTCAACGCAAAACGCTTGCGCAACGCTCGGAACAGTTCAAGCGGCTCGGCGTGGTGTGAATGATGCAATTACAGCTGTCGGTTGAGTCACGAGAGCTAATCATTTCGAGGAAGATGATTCATGGTGTCGAAAAAAAAGGTTCTTAAAGAACATGAGAAACGATGTGTGGTATATAACGGCGTAGATAAAATATAAAGGCAGCAGCATGGAGATTCAAGTCAGTGTTTATGAATAGGATATATGCGTTTTCTCCAATGCGTAGCAACCATTGTTGCAATGTTTGTAAACAAGTTGTATTGTTGCTAGGCTAAATTGTTTATATCACTCTTCCGTCTGTATGAATTGTATTTTAAACGCCTTTTCTTAATTTTGTTTTGAGATTTCACGGGGCTGAGTTGTGTTCGGAATACTAAATGGATGTGTATAATAAGAAATATTGAATACGTCTTTAAAACAATTATTCATTACTATATGTTACTAGGGAAGGTGCCAATGTTGAATATCAACGCGAAGGAAAAAAATGAACACTATTACACTGTAATAAAGCATTCATATCTTATTTATTGCAAAGAATCATTGAGTTAAATTGATATGTACACGGAATATCGACTTTTAAAACAATGAGTATATATATATATATATATATATATATATATATATATAATATATATATATATATAGACACATCGGTGATTATTTGGATGATTACTGCTTTGACCCACGAGTTGTTATCATTAGGAAAGTATATTTTTGCTTTTTTAAATTACTTTCAATAAAGACACAAGATTGAAACTTTCACTCTAGGAAAAATAAAAGAATGCAGTTTTTTTAAATTGTATCAGAGTACTCAGATACGCTTCGCTTTATAATGAAAATTGTGTTTTTTTTTGCTCCCAAATTGTTCCCTTTTCGCTATTTCGGCGATTTAAAATTTATTATTATTTCCGTGGCAACCGCATCATGAGTACCAACCGTCTGTAAGATTGGTTTTGTTCGTATATCTGTGTAGTATTTATATTTTCGCGATGATATTGTATTTTGACCACGTATTTGAGCCAAAATCATATTTTGTATGTATCTATGTTTTCTTCATGGGCGATTCACAGGGCATAATAAATAAATATTGTATCGTATACAAAAGGTCGAATTGATAAAATGTAAAGTTTATCGGATAGAACTTTTCAAAATATTTCTTTCATAACACTTTATAGCATTTATAATTCTTGTTGTTATCTTGGGTGTAGCCCTACTTTTAGAACTTATGTGTTTTTTTTACTGGTGGCACTTTTTTATCATTTTTAAATGTTTATACTTGCATTTTGTGTTTCCTTGTGACTAAACATTTTTTCATGTTTCTTTTTGCAGGTAAGACGTTTTTGCCAACCCCCAGTCCATACTCGTCAAATAATTTTGACTCCCGTGTCCAACGCGACGTCCAGTGCGCTTGGCAAGATGTCCTTGCTTTGGTGAGTCACTTGTCTTTGAGCTCGATATTCTTTTAATTGTTGCTGTTAAGAAAGTCGAAATAGATGAGTTATTTTACATAGATAAAGTCGTATTCATGAGGAAGTAAAGATATGGGGCCCGAAATCTGAACTTGAGAGATGCTCGTAAAATATCGATGTATCGAATGCTAGATTTATGATCTTCGATATTTCTTATATCGATGTTTCGAATGCTAGCTTTTTGATCTTCGATATTTCTAATATCGATGTATCGAATTGTAGCTTTTTGATATTCGACATTCCTAATATCGATGTATCGAATATTTGACATAATCGATATTTCGAATTCTTATTATAATCGAACTTCTAAAAGGGCAACTGTCTATTTTATCAAGAAGAAATTCGATTAACGGATTTTTCATATTTATTTAAACGATTTTTTTAGATACATTCGACTAACGTAATGTTCGTATATCTTTCTAAGATTTAAAGTATCGACTTAGCGTACGTACTCTTGCTTTATCGAATCGAAATATTCTTTAATCGATTCACCTTTTTTATTATTATTTTCTGAATAAGTTCTTCGCTGTGAATTGGAGACTTCTTTTAATATCAAAGCTTTCAAAAGTCCACCGTAATTATTTACGCTTCGATATGACGCCGATATCTCTCTACTCGCGTGGGTTCAGAGAGGGTTGACATGGTGACAAGAAGATGTTTATTTACTTTATTCCAGCCAATCAAATAGATAAGATTCAAAATAAACACAAGAAAATGCGTTTAAAGTCGTTGATTTGAAATAATTTCGTTGCTCAAGGTTATCTTTTTAATTACGATAAACTCCTTTTTTATCGTTTTGGAAAGAGGGGAGAAATACGATATATTCCTCGTAAGTATATATATATAGTAAAGAGTTGACACTCATCTCGGCTCGCTTAGATAAGCGACGTAAACAAGAGGAAGGGGGAGAGGGGAGTCATCTGGCGGGAGATAAGGGTACATGTACGCAAAAGTACGTGGAGGGGTAGTAAGCGTCTATCACTTTTTTTCTCGTACACGTATATTTCTCATCCATGGCAACAGTGGTGGCTTTTCCGTCGTTCCTCTTTTGTTTGTTTATCTCGTTTCCTTCCGAGAGATAAATTAGCTCGGTGGAAGCCATTTTGTCTTATCGCTTCTTTTGTTTGAAGAATTACTCACTGCCTTGATACGAAGCTAGGGGGACTGTGTGTTTGTGTGTATATATGTATGTACTGTGGTTACGGAAGATTACGTGAGATGGCGTAGTTTCGTGTTTGTGTGTGTGGCAATTTTATTAATATTTATTATTCAATTTACTGCCTCTTGCGTTAAGTAAGTAAAGTGCCGTCCATGTTGGATGCTATTCGCCTTGTTTGTGTTGATGAGTCGTGGTTGCCATGGGAGACGGGCGCGTCACGTGACTTTACATTTGTCACCCGAATTAATGCTAGAGAGGTTATACTTTATTCTTTTTATGATTGATCTCTAAAAGTATCTTATAATAGAGAAGAATTATCACTTTTCCTATAATTGAATGAATTTGACACTTCATTTTAAAAAGAAAAAAAAACTATCACCTTTTTTTCAAAGATATAAAACGTATATTTAACCACTTACAGAACTACTTTTCGAGGAATTTGAAAAGATCATGCATCCTCACATCCTGTACAAATTATTGATTACGTAGGTATACCGGTAGCTTCATCAAGGCATTACGTAGCAGAACGATTTACGAAGAGTCAATACAAGCCAATTTGAAACAACCTTGATGGACATCAAATTTAAGAAAAATATGACAAAGTTATGAAAATGAAAAAAAAAAAAATAAAATGAACTGAATATATAAATATATAAATTTGTGAAAATTGTTGAAATACATTTGAACCGAATGTAGCAGGATACATATAAACGAGTAATTTAATACATATCCACGTGTATTCTTTAGATTTAAAATATTTACGTAGTCTCCATTGCAATAACGATATCGATATCGCTAATACTGATATCGATAATATCGATATCGATAATGGAATAATATCGATTAAGGAACTCCGAACGAGATATATATTTTTTATCACAGTCATCTTCCCTTAGATACCTTAATTCGGTGATAAAAAAATGTTCTATGATATACAATACTGTGAAATTTTATGCATATCCAAATATATCTTCAGGATATATGCAGGTTAAAAACTTTTGTAACATCTGTTTCAAACTCAGTGTAATAACTACTTCATAACTAAATCATTTTTTTAAAAGGATACATTAACGTAGCTGATGAAAGCTAGTGCTATTATCACACTCAGTACCAACATGTTATCTGGTGAATATTATCTTCTTTCCAACTTATAAAAAACGCTCCGAATATTTTAATTTGGAGATATTTCATCCCTTGCTCTTTTATATTTATCACAATTAGTGATGCAATTCTTTAATTTTTTATATAATTGCACGAAAAACATCGGCTTTGAAGTCATTTTTTAGCGTAAAAACGTGATAATTACCAATCGTATAACTTGAGGATTTTTAATTAAGGTACATTATGTTTTACAAAGTTTTTGCTCCATTTATAAAACACATTGGTTAATTTGGTCATGTATTTTTTTTAAGAAAATCAACTACCTTTTTCCGCCAACGTTTCGCCTTTCTATTATTAAGGCTTCTTCAGGGCTTGAAAGGATTAACTTTTTATTGCAACAAAAAGAGGAAGTTGAGTTTCTTAAAAAAATAGACATGACCCAAATCTCCATAAATACATTTCTATGTCAAAAAAACATTATATATCTACATTTAAAAAATGATGAATAGTTTTTTTTTTGTAATTTTGATTGTGCCTTCAAACTGTATTGTTATTATTATTTTTGTTCTTATGGATTTTTTACTGAACAATAAATATTTTTTTCTATCTATCTAAATTAACCAATGTATTATTTAAGTGGTCAATGACTATTCAAAGAATTTATTATAACCTTAGTTTCTTCGTGTTTCTTAGAGATGTTTACATTAAAATTAAGGAAATAAAATAATATTTTGAATATTTGTCTTTTGTTATGGGAAAATAAATTTTCGCTCGAAATATATACCTTTTTCTGCGAAATTGAAACCGAGCACGTGGTCCACCCCGCGGCGTCATTCGACACTTCCTGGTTCACCTTTACGCCCGTGGGCGTCGCTGTTCGCGGAGAACGCTTTGCGTGGTGGGTGGGGGGGGTGGCGTTATGGCCACGTGGTGGTTACGAGGGATCAATAATACATAACGACGTAAGAGGAATGCATTCCATCGCAAACCTTATTTCTATCTATCTTATCTTCCTTCCTCTTTCTCCTTTTCGATCGCAAATACAATAATTAACATATATCTAATTGTACGTTTATAGTCAATCCCTCATTACAACGTGAAGTTAAACATAGTTAACCTCCTTCTCTTATATTTCCCTAGTCATAATGGATACCATTTTCGATATTTATTTATTTCAATTTCTACGTTTGCAAGAAGTATGAAGTAAATATTATAATATAAATGGCGCAGAAATATTGTTTAATATTACAAACATTCCCAGTAATCAAATATATATATATATATATATATATATATATATATATATGTTTGTTATAATATATATGTTATACCAACTTAATGTGGATATATATATATATCCACATTAAGTTGGTTCCACAGTAAAATGAGTTAAATGTCATTTTATTCATATTCTGTCTACTTGTAGAAAAAGTTGTCCTCTATCTCATGTGAACAACAAAATAATACCTTTCCACGCTATTTTATTCTATTATAATTGAACAATTGAAATTACAAATGGGTGTTCAATGGGGGAATGATAGAATTTTAAAAAGATACGTTTAATTTTTTTTATTTCTTTCCGACGAATATTCGAAATGTTATCAGAAACGAGTAGCACAGGGATTGTTTCTCCGCCCACTCCAGTTTCCTGTTTTCATATTTTACGTTTTGTGTTTGTTGAATGTTAATTAAATATCGTATTTTTGTTATTGTTACATGGTTTTATTCATGTTGCTTCGTCTGCCTGCCTATGACTGTTTTGGTGGAACATGTTAATCGAATTTTTCACCCAATGACACTCGTCAGATTTCCTTCAAATTTTGTACACAAGATGTATGATCTTGGATGTTGAGGTGGCAGCAAAGTTAATGTTTCATTTATGTTGTTTTTTAATAAATCCACGTAGTTGCAAAGTTAGATGAATTTTACAGCATAGTTTTTTCCACATGTAGTTACATTTATCACAACAATGGTTTCATCACAGAGTAACATCTTCAGGTAATTCTGTAACGAAACCTTTGTCGTGATAAATGTAACTACATCTGGTAAAAGCTGTGTTGCAAAATTCAGCAACTTTCCCACTATTGAAAGACTTCCGCGATGTTATGCGCGAAACCGATTCTTAAATCAACGTATTATTAAAAGGTTTTTTTTTAAATACATTTTTTATCAAATGTGTGGTTGACCATTTCCTGGGAAATATTAACCTGAAAATGTTCTTCTATCTTCAGGTTAACTAACTGACAGTTTTACGGAAAATATTAACCCCCTCCCCCGCCTAACTCTCAGCTAACTTTACATAAATGTAAGGGCTAAGTTATCCAGCGGTTATGGTTAGCTAGATGTTATAAATCTCGGCTGGTAAGAGTGTATGTGTTGTTAAGAGTATGTTGAAATTTTTGAAATGCCCGTTGCAAAATATGTGTGCCTTTAGGAAATGTTCTTCTATCTTCAGGTTAACTAACTGACAGTTTTACGGAAAATACGAACCCCCTCCCCCCGCCTAACTATCAGCTAACACCACATAAATGTAAGGGCTGAGTTAGCCAGCGGTTATGGTTAGCTAGATGTTATAAATCTCGGCTGGTAAGAGTGTATGTGTTGTTGAGAGTATGTTTGAAGGCTATAAAATTTGTGAAACATGTATGCCTTTACTCTTATCAAATGATAAATTATAAATGTATGTTGTCATCCTGCTTCATATTACCGCTAAGCCTTAATATATCGAGAGGAATGCTTCTTTCAATTTCTCAATTTTATTCTTCTTTTTGGCCAACATCTCCTCCTCCTCCGCCTTGAAATTGAAAATTCTTCTGCAAGACAATTTATTCCTTGAATCTGATTTTTTCTTATTTTTTTCTTTTCTTTCAACTTATCTCCATATCTTTATATCCTCATACCTGAATGAAATTTTCGTCAGACTTTCCATTCTCCATGGAATGTAATTACGTCCCAATTCTTATCCTTCTCCATGCATTTAAATTTATCATCGTATCAAAAAAGGTCCTTATAATGTTGGCAGTTCTCTTCTCGATAGCAATAATAGGACACTTCAGCCTACATTGCAGTGTAATGGTTATATTAAGTTGGTCTAGAGTAATACAGGGCTGGTAATAAGGGTTTATATGAACGATTGGTTAATGAAAGAATGTGGAATGAACGCTAAGATAATGAAGGAACGTATGCATCCATGAAAGGAGTGTGCTTTGCTGGTTTATGACTTGTCTACGTTGACCACTTAAGTGTATACTTAAATGTATATTTTACTCAAGTAAACCGTGTATTTAATGGTTATATTTAGTTGGTATCAAAAAAGGTCCTTATAATGTTGGCAGTTCTCTTCTCGATAGCAATAATAGGACACTTCAGCCTACATTGCAGTGTAATGATTATATTAAGTTGGTCTAGAGTAATACAGGGTCTAGATAAGGGTTTATATGAACGATTGGTTAATAAAAGAGTGTGGAATGAACGCTAAGATTTTGGATGAATGTATGTATGCATGAAAGGAGTATGCTTTGCTGGTTTATGCCTTGTCTACATTGACCACTTAAGTGTGCACTTAAGTGCATATTTCACTAAAGTGTACACTTTAGAGTGTTCAAGTTAGAGTGTACAAGTGTTCACTTAAGTGTACATTTATGCTTCGTCTGCACTGACCACTTAAGTGTACACTTAAGTGTATTTTACACTTAAGTAAACCGTATAGACGCCCTCCCACCACTTTAAGTAACGGGCCCAATTAAGTGGACCCCCTATTTAAGTGGACTTGATGATAACATCGATAGTGTACCGTCGGGGTGGTCGAAGTCTCTTCATCGATAGGTCGAGGAGTTTCGATGATCATACACATTTCCAATCAGACGATCCCAATGAAAACAAACGTATTTTCGCTTTTTTTTCCATTTCGAACTTACAGGGAAATTACGGCTAGTTATAGGAAGCAACTAATGGTTGTATCCGTCTGATATATAACCATGTTAACTAAATATGACATCAATATAATCGAATAAAACCCTTGCTATACGGTAACGTGAAGAATAAAACGGAGTACTAACATTTGCCTCAAACAAGCTGTCTATTAATTCACACCCCTAAAATGTTGTTCTTTCTCACGGCTACGGAATACCCTTAGAGAGTAGTAGCCCACGGGGGTTATGTTGTGATCTCACTCAAGTGAGAATACGTCATAAAATGTTGAAAATTACGTCATTTTTCGTCGTTCAACTCCGCCACCCAGGCGGCGTGACCATCTTAGGCTCTCAAGTGGTGAACTGTCGGACTATTTATTTGATTCATCCGCTCTTTCGACTCTTGATCCGTATCTTTTGACCCTTGATCCGTATCTTTAGACTCTTGATCCGTATCTTTTGACGCTTGATCCGTATCTTTTGACTATTGATCCGTATCTTTTGACTCTTGATCCGTATCTTTTGACTCTTGATCCGTATCTTTTGACTCTCGATCCGTATCTTTTGAATCTTGATCCGTATCTTTTGACTCTTGATCCGTTTCATTTGCCTCAGTCTTTCATTAGTTCCATCTCACCTGTCGTTAGGAACGTGAAATGGAGCTGGGCCGATCGTGAGCCGATCATTAAGAGACTGAACGGATCTCCCAGCTTCGCACAAAGAAACGTTAAAAAGGGAATATTAAAAAATAATCCCCCTGAAAAAACACTATACGTGATAGAAGAAAACTAAGAACAGTTCTGAAATCAGCATATCAAAGGAAGCTATTATAACTTGCACTAGTTACCAGTCATCTGTTAACATGAAAACTATAGTAGTGTTATATATTTCTATAAAATGGTTGAGATAACATACAAACATACACACCGTTAGTTTTTTTGACGAAATCTTGGCATTAGGAATTCCTAATTGTTTTTAGTTCGGCAAGGGGTTGATATATTTTGATATCATTGGAAAGATGAGAGTTTTTTCTTTAAAATGCTGTCAAATTCATCAAATTCTAGGTGAAGTGATTTTTCCATCAAGCTAACGTAAGTAAGGAGCTATAGGGATCTATAAAAAAACCCTAATGGTTAAAAAATAAACGCTATATTATACTTCTCGAAGCATTTTAGAAGCTGAGATACGAGCTAGGGCATTTTACTTGTGTGGTAGGAATAAATTATCACATCTAAATAACTGATAGTAAATGATATACCTTAGATTCGTAGGTAATATCCTTTGAAATCAATTATTTATTTGTTTTGGCACTCTTATATATATATATATATATATATATATATATATATATATATATATATATATATATAACTTTGCCACTGGTGGGGCGGAATTAAATATAGAAACACAAAAAAGAAGAACACTCACAATATATTGTGAGTGTTCTTCTTTTTTGTGTTTTGAAACTTGGTTGTCAGAGGTGATTTATTAAAAAATGATGTTTTCTGTTTATTTTTTCAAACACTTCTTCATGTAATATGTTTCGTTTTGTCCAGAAAAATGTAAGAAAACTGAAAAAGTAAACAGTATTAATTCGTTTTTCTTTAAGTAGTTTTAAAGCCACAGAATTTGTTTAAAAAAAACAAAGTATAGTGACCGAATATGCCCCAACCAACTTGACTTCCACCACGAAATATTTTATCCTAAAAATCTTCCAAGAAATTAATTTTTTAGAAATAACGCAAATTTTTTATTGTAGTATAATTTCTTTGTTTTTTCACACCTGCGCGAGTGACTGCGTGTCAATTAATTCGTAAATGTTGGCTGTGATGCCAAAAAGTTTCATGCGAAATTATGATAATTTTTTTGGGTTATATGGTACTAGCTATAACGTATACTTGGAGGAAATTACCTGTACATAAATTATGCTAAAGAAGCTATTGAGTCGAATTGCCGATTACATAGAGTTTTAAAACATTCTCTCGGCGGCAGTGTAGACTTAAGATGATCTTCGTGCAATTCTTAGATGTCGTCTGTATATATCATGAATTTTTAAAAATATTGATAGTACGATGTGTTACTTCGAAATAATATTCTGGTAATATACTAGGATCATTACTTGCCGGTGTTGCCAGATTGGGCTGGGTGTGGGGGACTGTCGTCTGACTTTGAAGCTCTTGGGGAATCCACCTTGGTTATAAAACCTTATCGCTATCGTTAATTACGACCAATATGCATATATTAAGGAAATGTAATGATAATCGCGCTGTATGAAGGGAATTTAAAATGCTACTTTTAGGAGGATCGTTAGGAATAATATAAGAAGGCATTATAAAGTTTTTCAAACTATACCATAAATGCATATAGAATATTATTGTATTGAGGGGATATTCCTTCATCTCATACTTGCTTATTCGATGGATTATCAGGCAAGAATAAGGTTTCTGAACCACTTAAAACTTAATGCATAGTTCAAATTGGTTTCTCAAAGTGTAAAACAGAGTTTAGGAGACCCTACGTCAGAAAACTAAGATGTTAAACATAGTAAAAGCAGCGAAATGTGAAGAATTTAAAATATGTGTAGCTGAGGGATCGTTTTGGAGATAATTGGGAGAAGAGCCACTACGGTTTTAAAAGATCAACCGTTATACTCTATAGATTCTCCTTGTGCGTTCAGAGGATATGTCTTGTCGTTCTTGAAACTTCGTCAGGTTGGTAGGACGGCAAAAATGATTCCTGTACTCCTTTCTTGTGTATTCGTCAGGTTGGTAGGATGGCAAATAATGCCTGAACTCCTTTCTTTTGTATTCGTCAGGCTGGTAGGATGGCAAATGATGCCTGTACTCCTTTCTTGTGTATTCGTCAGGTTGGTAGGATGGCAAATAATGCCTGAACTCCTTTCTTGTGTATTCATCAGGTTGGTAGGATTGCAAATAATGCTTGAACTCCTTTCTTGTGTATTCATCAGGTTGGTAGGATGGCAAATGATGCCTAAACTCCTTTCTTGTGTATTCGTCAGGTTGGTAGGATGGCAAATGATGCCTGATCTCCTTTCTTTTGTATTCTTCAGTTTGGTAGGATGGCAAATAATGCCTGAACTCCTTTCTTGTGCATTCGTCAGGTTGGTAGGATTGCAAAAATGATGCCTAAACTCCTTTCTTGTGTATTCGTCAGGTTGGTAGGATGGCAAATGATGCCTGTACTCCTTTCTTGTGTATTCGTCAGGTTGGTATGATTGCAAAAATGATGCCTAAACTCCTTTCTTGTGTATTCGTCAGGTTGGTAGGATGGCAAATGATGCCTGTACTCCTTTCTTGTGTATTCGTCAGGTTGGTATGATTGCAAAAATGATGCCTAAACTCCTTTCTTGTGTATTCGTCAGGTTGGTTGGATGGCAAATGATGCCTGAACTCCTTTCTTGTGTATTCGTCAGGTTGGTTGGATGGCAAATGATGCCTGAACTCCTTTCTTGTGTATTCGTCAGGTTGGTATGATTGCAAAAATGATGCCTAAACTCCTTTCTTGTGTATTCGTCAGGTTGGTAGGATGGCAAATGATGCCTGTACTCCTTTCTTGTGTATTCGTTAGGTTGGTATGATTGCAAAAATGATGCCTAAACTCCTTTCTTGTGTATTCGTCAGGTTGGTTGGATGGCAAATGATGCCTGAACTCCTTTCTTGTGTATTCGTCAGGTTGGTTGGATGGCAAATGATGCCTGAACTCCTTTCTTGTGTATTCGTCAGGTTGGTATGATTGCAAAAATGATGCCTAAACTCCTTTCTTGTGTATTCGTCAGGTTGGTAGGATGGCAAATGATGCCTGATCTCCTTTCTTTTGTATTCGTCAGGTTGGTTGGATGGCAAATGATGCCTGAACTCCTTTCTTGTGCATTCGTCAGGTTGGTAGGATTGCAAAAATGATGCCTAAACTCCTTTCTTGTGTATTCGTCAGGTTGGTAGGATGGCAAATGATGCCTGTACTCCTTTCTTGTGTATTCGTCAGGTTGGTATGATTGCAAAAATGATGCCTAAACTCCTTTCTTGTGTATTCGTCAGGTTGGTTGGATGGCAAATGATGCCTGAACTCCTTTCTTGTGTATTCGTCAGGTTGGTTGGATGGCAAATGATGCCTGATCTCCTTTCTTTTGTATTCTTCAGTTTGGTAGGATGGCAAATGATGCCTGAACTCCTTTCTTGTGTATTCGTCAGGTTGGTTGGATGGCAAATGATGCCTGAACTCCTTTCTTGTGTATTCGTCAGGTTGGTATGATTGCAAAAATGATGCCTAAACTCCTTTCTTGTGTATTCGTCAGGTTGGTAGGATGGCAAATGATGCCTGATCTCCTTTCTTTTGTATTCGTCAGGTTGGTTGGATGGCAAATGATGCCTGAACTCCTTTCTTGTGCATTCGTCAGGTTGGTAGGATTGCAAAAATGATGCCTAAACTCCTTTCTTGTGTATTCGTCAGGTTGGTAGGATGGCAAATGATGCCTGTACTCCTTTCTTGTGTATTCGTCAGGTTGGTATGATTGCAAAAATGATGCCTAAACTCCTTTCTTGTGTATTCGTCAGGTTGGTTGGATGGCAAATGATGCCTGAACTCCTTTCTTGTGTATTCGTCAGGTTGGTTGGATGGCAAATGATGCCTGTACTCCTTTCTTGTGTATTCGTCAGGTTGGTATGATTGCAAAAATGATGCCTAAACTCCTTTCTTGTGTATTCGTCAGGTTGGTAGGATGGCAAATGATGCCTGTACTCCTTTCTTGTGTATTCGTCAGGTTGGTATGATTGCAAAAATGATGCCTGAACTCCTTTCTTGTGTATTCGTCAGGTTGGTAGGATTGCAAATGATGCCTGAACTCCTTTCTTGTGCATTCGTCAAGTTGGTAGGATGGCAAATGATGCCTGAACTCCTTTTAAAAGCAATGCATACGTCAGAATTGCATTCTCATCATATTTAAATCATGGTTACCATATTCTAAATCATGGTTACCATATTCTTCGCCTACTATACAAAGATATTATAAATTATAATCTCGGTGTTTGAGGGCGATTAAAAATGTTAATTGCAGGGGGATATTTTTGAAATAATAGGAGAGGCTACAAAAATGTTACGAGGAGATATTGATTCAACTTCATCTCGTCTATTCGTTGATTTCATTGCCAGGTTACAAGGTCCCTTAACTCCTTTAAGTTAATACATATGTTTACGTTTATATTCTTATCGTTGAAATACGGGTTTAGAAGATCTCGTGTCTGTAAAACTACGGTATTATACATAGTAATCGCCGTGTTAATTAAGGGTAATTTTAAAATATTAATATGCACGGGAATCGTTCGATGTAATAGAAGCCGTACAAATGTTCAAAACTCTGCTTAATGATGCATTTAGAGTCTCTTGTGTTGTTAAGTTGTTCCTTCATCTATTTCCTGCCTATGAGATGATTTATTAGGCAGGAAAAAGGTTCTTTAACACCTTAGATGTTACACTTACGCTAGCATTGCTCTCTTTAAGTATTTTAATCAGGGTTTAACACATTCTTCCCCATGCAAAACTATGATAGTTAACATTGCAATCGCCGTGTTTGACGGGTATATAAAATATGTTTATGCAGAGGGATTGTTTGTAATAATAGAAGCCATAAATATATTTTAAACTCTCCGTAAAATGAGCATAGCAGTCTTCTTGTAATGTGGAGATAATATTTCATCTCTTTTCTGTTTATTCGATTAATTATTAGACAGCAAAAAGGTTCCTGAACACCTTAAACTTATTACATACGTTAGCATTGATATCTCTGTATTTTAAACAGGAGGTTAACATATTGTACGCTTATAAAACTAAGATATTACACATAGTAATTGCCGTGCATGAGGGTAATTTAATATATTTAAATGCACAGCAATCATTTGAAATGTTGGAAGTCATAACAATGTTAAAAACTCTCCCGTACGTAATGAACAGATATTAACGTAATATGAACGTGATATGAACGTAATATGAACGTAATATGAACGTGATATGAACGTAAGAATCTTCTTGTAATGAACAGATAATACTTAATCTCTTTTTCCTGCCTATATGATGTCTTTTTTTCGGAATAAAAAAGGTTCCAGAACAACTTAGACATATGACATACGTTAGCATTGCCATCTCAATGCTTTAAATCAGGGTTTACATGTTGTACGCTTGCGAAAGTAAGATATGAAACATTGTAAAGGCCGTGTAATTAAGGTTGATTCATAACATTTTCATGCAGAAGGATCGTTTGAAATATATATAGACGTGAAAAAATGAGTCAGCTCAGAGACTTAATGTGCGGTATATATATTTATTTAATTAGTGAGAATGTTTGTTATAAAAAACTATATTTTTCGCCATTAATATATATTACAATATTTACTTAAAACTTCTAAACATACACAGAATCTAAAATAATAATATATTAGAATATGGTCTCCATTAAGACTATGGGAATATATCTCGCACAAAACTAGCTTAATTAACCCTCTAGCTTAACTACGACAGAACGAATCGCAAGTCAACATTCTAATTTACATCGAACAAATGACGAACGCGGCTTTAATTTTACCTAAACACGCAATCTTTCAAGTGCGCAACTAATAACCAAGTTTAGACGTATTTTATGGTTAATTTAACCTCCAAAAATATGTAATTGAATAGCTTCTTTATCATAAATCTAGGGAAGGGTTGCATATCAACGGAAAGAATATTATGATTTATATTGATGGAAGCCGTAAAATTGTTTTAAAAAACATCTCCTTAAAAAGAATTTTGGAATCTTCTTGTATTCCGGAGATAATGCTTCATCTCTTTATTGCCTATTCGATAGTTTCTTTGGCAGGAAAAAGGTTTCTCAACACCATAAACAAAGGAATCATATGTTAGCATTGCATTCTCAATATTTAAATCAGGGTTTAGAAGATCCTTTTGCCAGCAAAACTAAGATATTAAACATTTTAATATTCGTATTTTAAGGGTAATTTTAAAATGTGAATTTGCAAAGGGATGGTTTGATATAATAGAGTCTATAAAAATGTTTAAAACTCGCCGTAAAATGAGCATAAGATTCTTCTTGTATTGATTAGATATTACTTCGTCTCTTCCCTGCCTGTTCGATGGATTCTTAGGCAGGAATAAGGTTTCTGAAGCATTTAAAACTTAATGCATAGTTCAAATTGGTTTATCAAAGTTTAAATCAGAGTTTAGAAGACCCTAAGCCAGCAAAACCAAGATATTAAACATTGTAATATCCCTGTTTTGAGGGTAATTTTAAAATGTGAATTTGCACAGGGATGATTTGACATAATAGAGGCTGTAAAAATGTTTTAAACTCGCCGTAAAATGAACGTAAGTGTCTTCTTGTATTGATTACATATTCCTTCGTCTCATACCTGCCTATTCGATGGGTTCTTCGGATTCGATGGGCAGGAAAAAGATTCCTGGACACCTTAAACTTAATACATACGTTAGCATTGCTTTCTCAATGTTACAACAAGGGATAATAGATTCTAAATCTGTGAAACTAGGACATCATACATTGTAATCGCCTTTTTTAAAAGGGTAATTGAAAATATGCACATGAACCGGGGTCGTTAAAATGCTTTAAAACTCACCCTAAAAATCATTTAGAATCTTCTTGTATCCAAGAGAATATACATCCTGTCTATAATAAGGCCAATAATAATGTCTATACGAGGAATTCTTTGGCAGGAAAACGTTTACAGAACACCTTAGGGTTCTTAAATACGTTAGCATTGCTAT
The DNA here is from genome assembly GCA_963573305.1 of Pyrrhosoma nymphula. Taxonomy (NCBI): domain Eukaryota; kingdom Metazoa; phylum Arthropoda; class Insecta; order Odonata; family Coenagrionidae; genus Pyrrhosoma; species Pyrrhosoma nymphula. Next base: position 62,173,659 of record OY754340.1, on the reverse strand, counting down.
ATATATTTTTGAATCAGGGTTAACATATTCTACGCCAGCAAAACTAAGATATTTGCCTATAATAAGACCAAATAATACATATTCGATGATTTCTTTGTCAGAAAAAGGTGTCCCGAACACTTCAAAGTTCTTGCAAACGTAGGCATTGCTATATCTATTTTTGAATCAGGGTTAACATATTCTAACCCAGCAAACCTATGATGTTATACATATCAATCGCCGTGTATGAATGGTAATTTAAAATAGGTGTTCGCAGAGGGATCTTTTCAATCAATAGTAGCCGTAAAATTGGCCCTAAAATTGTGCTAAAAACTGGCCCTAAAATGAACGTAAGTCTTCTTGTATAGAAGAGGTAATATTTCGTGTCTTTCACTCACTCCCTGTCGAATCCGTTGCTTTGGCAGCCCTGCGGGAGGCTTCAAAACTCTCCCCCCACCCCCGTTCCCGTTACTCCCACCTCCCCTCCTCCCCCTCCTCCCCTCCTCCTCCTCCCCTCCCCCCACCCTCTTCTCCTATTGGTGGAGAAAATTCCTTTAAATTACAACCCCAAGTTCTGGTGCTGGTGGAAAGGGTAGGGGGGAGAAGCAGCTATGGAGGAGGAAGGGGAAGAGAAAATGCTTTATTATACTACGAGGCCAGTATTCAGCTCTTGGAGGGGAATGGGGGAGGGGAGGGGTTACCCCCCTCCTCCCCCCACCCTTCCATTCCCCCCTCCCCCCTCCATTCCATCAAGCCGAGCGCGCAATATCCTATTATGATCACAAAACTTATAATACGCAGTGAAACAGGCATTAATCTCTGAAAACTCAGGCTCTGGGAACTCTTGGGTAGTACACATTTACCATGTACATTCGCATGTAAAAACATATGTGCACATATATATATATGTGTAAAGTGTTGGTGTGTGCGAACTTATTTCCCCCACCGTATGTACATACACCACCACCCCACTTTATTTTTTTTAAACCATGTACACTCGCATGTAAAAGTATGTGTACATATGTGCCGTTGTGAGTATGTTATGTGTGAGGGCGCACATTTATTTCCTCCATCGAGTGTATATGTGTGTGTGTGTAAATATAAGGGGGAGAGGCTGTGTGTTTCACATGCAAGGAAAGAGAAGGCTTTCTCAAAACCAGCTCTCGCCTTTTCCCCTTCCCTCCCACCTTTTCGACTCTCCTGAACGCGCGAGGTATCGATTTGTTATGGCAGCTTTAAACGCGGTAAAAGGACGTTTCGATGTTCATATTTCGATACCTCGAAGGTGTCGATGCGTAAGTTTTTGCATCGTTTTTTGACTTTCTGTGTAATGTCACGTATTTCGTTATAAATCTGGACAAATCCAATAGTATCGTGAGTTAAAAACGTAGTGGTGTGACATCGCGTATCGCATGATATCGCACTAGCACGATAATAGATACTTCCTAGATGCGATAGCGTTCGATAGTTTCGTGAGTATAGTATCGTGGGTATAGTATCGTGAGTATAGTATCGTGAATATAGTGAGTATAATAGTATCGTGAGATAAAAACGAAGTGGTGTGACATCGCGTATCGCACGATATCGCGCTCGCACGATAATAGATAATTCCAAGATGCGATAGCGTTTGGTTTCGAACATCACAAACGTATCACACAGATCGAACAAGAACATACCTCGCCGAAAATCTTGTATTGCGAGGTATATCTCGAGATAACGAATATCGATTATTATTGCATGTTATAGAATATCGCTCAGGAAATATCATGTGAAATCGAACGACGAATAATATCGCGATCTAACATTGATTGAGACTTCTAGACGTGTTATCGCTTGATTTGGAACATCGAATGATATCACGTAGTATTGCAAAGTATCGACAAAAATTGAATTCACCAAGAATCGCCCATTGCATGCTATATCTCGTGATATCGCGCTTCGATACATCGCTCGTCGCCAAATATCGTCCGTGGCATGTCGCGGAACTCTGCATATCGCAAGTCATCGAAAAATATCGCGTATAACTTGACTTTAGAACATATGATATTCCACTATTTTGAACATCATACGACATTGCATATCGCATTGTATCGAATCGAACGTATCACACAGCTTTGGTGCCGCGTATCGTATCATATTACTATCGTATTAGAATCTATTTCGCATTGCTCTATGTCCAGTATTATTATTTAAATTTAAAAAAATTATTGTTTTGTTAAAAAGTTATTTGTTAATAGTTATTTAAGTTTAAAAAAGTTATTGTTATTGTATAAAAAAATAAAACGCTATTATTGTTTAAATAAAAAAAAGGTGTTTTTTTAACGTTCAACAGAGAACTTAAGTGGGTTCAAGCAATTCATATATCTATTAAATTACGTATTTTTAAAATTCAAGTTGTTGACAAGAATACATTATTTATGCTGTTTCTGTATCATACAATCTTTAGACCTCCTTATTCAATGCACTAGAAAACAAAAGTTATTAAAACATACAATTACATACTATTAAATCATACTTTAATACATACCTTATTACACACTTTACATATACATACTTAAGTAATTTTGAGGGAACAAGCATTTTTTCTGAAATTAATCAATTTTATTTTAAAAAGATAATAAAACTACAAATATCGCAGTATTTTGTGGTATTTCTGTTTTCTGTTAGTTTCTTGCGGCATTCTTGACGGTATACGTGACTACGCATGCAATACACGGTACTCTATCAGCTGATTTAAGCGATATATATCGCAAAGTATCCCTCGATAAATGGGCGATGTGGTGGTATTGGTACCGTAGAATTAGACCACCATTAATATCGGCTGGGATCGTATCAGTCTAGTCGGAAATTCTTTATAAGTTATTATAAGGCATAACGCCATTACCTCCGTACGTTGGAATAGTTCGCTTCTATGTAATTCGATATATATCGAGCCTAAATGGTTTTGCGCTGGGGTAAACATCGATATATTCATCCGCATCGATTTAAGAGATGTGTAAACTCACAAATACGTCTTATTGATTCTTAGGAGGAAAGGTTTCCCTTGCGCTTACAAAAATAGGACGCCGTCGTGGTTATCTCAGTTCGATACGATTACGAGTCATATTTTTGGTATCGATGTTTCGTCAGTATTTATTAGTGACTAGTGAAGGTGTTCATTGAATATCAACGAGAAGAATTAGTTATAATTTAAATTGATTGCAAATAAACAATTCATATATCGTATTTAGTGCAAAGAATTGTATTGAGTTAAACTGATATACAACACGGAATCTTGACATAAACAATGAGTTTGGTCGTCATGGATACGATGACTCGAAAACGCCAAAATCGAAATTGCGAAAAATCGTTATGTTTTAGCAAATATTTCGGAATTTCGACGGTAATACAAAATTCGATTGAAATAATAAGATTCTTTATTTTATTATCTTTCTATTGATACCATTCCCAATAACAGAAAACCACTATTTCTAATTTAATTTTGCAAATTAAAAAAGGTCTGCATCCGCAAATGAAAATTCAGATTCACTTGTACTTCTTAATGTGAAAGGTAATGACATTCGTATATATATAAACATTGGTGATTATATTATCGTAGATGATCGATCTATCGACACTGTATGACATTTTATGTAATACCTTTATATGTATTTTTAAGTTACCACCTGACCATTGGGTCAACTTGTAACTGTATCATCTGTATTTAAAAATATATATTGTTCTATAGACTTATTTCTCCTGAAAGAAGAAAAGAAAAAAATACGAAAAAAAAGTTCAAAATACGCTTCTTTTTTTTTACGGCGTGATAGATACCTTGATATTTTTTTAACCAACTATAAAAATAATAATTTTTTATATTTTTTTTCAGGAGATGTGGGTGAACAAATTGATAATTTTTTTTATTTATCTTTTGCCAGCACTTCGTATTTATATTAATATATTTAATAATTTATATTTATATATGCTAATAAATGAAAGGATTAACATGATATATTGAAGGCATAATAATAAATTGAAACCGTTGGCAAATAAAAGAGAAATAAATAATTTATCAATTAGTGTATCTTTATCTCCAGGGGAAATAAAAAATAATTACAATAAAAAAACAGAGTTCACGTAGAGAAATCATCGAAAAATTAATTTAATAGATCATCTAGCGACGAATCTAGGAATCTATTACCTAGGAATGAATCTACATAAGAACATCTTCTGTTGCGAAAGTCAAGTCAACATTGCAAAATATTTAAGGAATTTACTAGGCATGAAAATAATATGTATCGTTTTTTATTCACGTTAAGGATAAAAAACTGTTCTTCCGCAAATAAATTGTTACGTAATCAGTATCGAAACTGCAAGGGTATTGATACTGCGGCCGTCGCCATAAAGACCACGTGTTAAACTAACGTAGAATTGACATTATACTTAAATAAGTTGGTAACGTGCAGTTTTTTCACTTTATCTATGGACAATTCTAATAAGGGCACTTAAAAAAATGTTTGTCTATTATACAAATCTACAGTTTTACTCATATCGTGCAGAAATTATGTAGACAAATAGTTCAAGATAGGAAGAAAATTAAAAACTATTTTTTAAAGATCTCAGGACCCCAAAAAATCCATAAAAAGGGGTCCATAAAGTGGTTTCATATTTTGCTTTTTAATATTACTTCCGCTCAATAATAAGGGGTTGGGATTTTTTTATCAAACAGCTGGAAGAATGAAGTTCACAATTCTTTCGATCAATTATATCTTTCAATTCGTTTATTTGACTGAAAATCTCGTCGTTTTTTAGATGCAAAAAAAATTGTTCACATTGTTCTCCGAAATAAAAAATAGCATATTTCCATGGCAACCAGATTTTGAACTTAAACGCATTTAAAAATTCATTTCGCTTAGTTAAGCTGATTATAGGAATGCTTTAAGCATTAGGTTTTGTGCAGTTGCGTATTGTTTTGCTTTTTTACAGTACTTTCACTTAAGATAGAGAGTTGAAATATTTTTTATCATTTACCCGAAATAATAAAGTTGCTCATTTTTTTAACTCGTTTCTACTCTTAATATGATGATGGGTCATGAAGGAGGTGTCATCCCTAGCAACGCAGGGGTAATTCAACTAGTAACTAGTTAAAAGAATTATAGATAAGTAAATGGGTCCTAGCATAGAGCCTTGCGTAAAATATATACAAACCTAATAATAATTACAATCCACTCTAGACTGTTGTTCTAGACTACAAGTAGTCCCAACACCTTGATATCCAACTTGGGGACTACTTTACCTCCGGAATATGAAAATCATATTTCCCACACCAATTGTACTTGTCATATCATTCCTGCCTTATTACGTTAGCTTTGGCAAAACAAGTTGAAGATCGGATTGCGGATTTAGAATCGGTGTTTCAGAAGTCACAGAGAGGAGAGTCAAGTGTAAGAAGCGGCGACCAGTTTGACATTTATTTGTAATCTGTTTTCTTCAAGCGCGTCTTCAAGCGAGAACTGGTGGGAGAAGCACCTAGGAGGACATGCAGAAGCAGTTGGAAGTCTAAAAGGACTCGCAGAAGCAGTTGAAAGTCTAAAAGGACTTGCAGAAGCAGTTGAAAGTCTGAAAGGACTTACAGAAACAGTTGGAAGTGAAAAATGACTTGCAGAAGCAGTTGGAAGTCTGAAAGAACTTTCAGAAGCAGTTGGAAGTCTAAAATGACTTGCAGAAGCAGTTGAAAGTCTAAAATGACTTGCAGAAGCAGTTGGAAGTCTGAAAGGACTTGCAGAAGCAGTTGAAGGTCTAAAATGACTTGCAGAAGCAGTTGGAAATCAAGACCTTGTACTTGTTACCATTCCTGCCTTAATTACGTTAGCTTAGGAAAAACAAGTTGAAGATCGGATTGCGGATTTAGAATCGGTTTCAGAAGTCACTGGAGTCAAGTGTAGAAGCGACCAGTTTGACCGTTAACGTTGTCCGTGCTTTTTTAACCCGTTTCCTCAAGCGGGTCTTCTTCGCGAGAACTGGTGGGACAAGCACCTGTGAGAGGACTTGCGGAAGCAGTTTGGAAGTCAAACAGGACTTGCAGAAGCAGCTGGAAGTCGAATAGTTTAGCCATTCAATAAATAGAAATGCCGAAGATAAATAATCCCTTTGAAGATGGTGGGCTGTCGAACAGATGACTGACTCTTTTAAAGGGTCAATTTAATATGAAGCGATCCAATGACGGTTTCAATATTATTATATTTTAAATCCATTGGTTGTTCTAACATACTTCGGCATACTATGGTAAGATGAGATAGGATAAAGTTTATTTACTCTGGGACTATATATGTAATCCCATGGAGCACAAATACATGGCATTTACATTTATTTATATTTTAAGCTACTGTTAAGATTTACAAAAAAAACGAAAAGTAATAGCAACATAATGACATGCAGGAGACATAATATTAGAGGAAGGTTTTGTCTCGGGAAAGATTACATAAAGAGTTTAAAGGCACAACACTTACAATGCATTCTATAAACAGCCACTAATATTACATAATTTACAAAAATTAAAACAAATAAATAAGTAAATGTTACACTTTATATAATACTAATATTTAGCACATAAATACTGTTTCATAGCTCTCTTGAATACATACACAAGATATCAACGTCTTAATTTTATTCTGAGGAAGAGAATTCAACAATTTACACGATGTTACATGGAATGATTTATTGTAAGTAGTTGTTCTATGACATGGTATTATTAAGTTCGTATTATTTCTATCCATTCGCTTTTTTTGACCTTATTATAAATGTATACATATTGATCATGTAAATACATCAGGAATCTTTACATTTGAAACATGAATTTGCCAGAATTTAAATAATAATATGACGTTATACACGAAATTTCGCGATTTTTACAAAATTCTATCAAGGCTTCATTCTCGATAAATGTCCGAATCAAAAAGGTTAAAAGGTTCACTGCGCGATGCTTGCTTCAGCTGTTTTTGTTATAACTCCCCGTTACCGTGTGGCAACCGCGTTGAAAAAAGGTCCATCTTTGAGCAAAGTTATCGATCTTCTCTTTCAATTATAATATTCTCCTGGAAGGGGTAAAACGTTTACAAATATTCCAAAGGAATCTTTTATTCGGGTCATTCTGAAATTAAGTGGAAATTTGAGTCATTAACTTTTTTATGAACTTATTTAATAATTGATTTTATTAATAAAATTTTAATTATTAGTAAAATAGGAAGATTAACTAACAAAGTGTCCTAATATACCAAATTTTACATATTTGTAGCAAAAACAATTGATTAAGCACCTTAAATGTCACCTCCATTAACTAATTTATTCAACCATCGCATAATTAACTAGTACCATAAGCGTTAAACCATGGGCTAAAAATAGAATGTTTCAGTTCTATTTTTAGATAAATACAAAGATTGAAAGTTATGTCCCCAACGTGTGTATCACCTCCGTGGGAAAATAGAAAAACTTCTATTAAATACCGCCAGGAAGCAGCACAAGTTTGAATGTTTAACTGTAAGAAAGCCTTAGCAACCATTTTGCTTGGAGAATGTTTTTTTTTTCTAAACAGTAAGTTCATTTGGTCTCTTTATTTCTGCTTTTAGGTGTAAAAACATAGAGTTCTTTTATTGCCTGTCACCTCCATGTCGTCCATAATTTAAAAAAATGATTACCTATTTTAGAATTTCTTAGATTTTATGGCTTGTTGTAATTTAAGAAATTACTTAAAATCAAAGCACATTGCTTTAAGAGTTTTAAGTGACGGTTAACTGTGGTAAACTATTGATTTTATGCAAAGTTAGCTAGATTTATTCTTTCAGTTTTGACATTCTCCACAGTTGACAAGTATACAAATTATTCAAAGATACCTTTATTCCCAAGAAATGAATTAATTCCACCGTGAAAGATTCCTATTGCATAAGGTATACCTACTAAGGATTCGATGGCCAGTGAGATATACTTGCCGTTGTGATAAGATTTCTTTACTCTTAACAAGCCTTCTGCAACTTAAATAGAAGGGAATGATTTGATTTAGATTTCAGTGGTTAAATTTTATTTTATTAAATTTGAAATTTAAATCAAAAGTCTAAATTTCAGACCATCTGTTAAAATTTAGACCTAATGTTTTATATAAGTTCCGAGCCTATCTATTTGCTGACGACATCAGCAACGTTTTACGAAACCCGACGTATAGGTATAGCATAACTTGGTGGCACTCACCAGCGGAGATTCAGAGATCACTTGAGTGTAAATAAAGCGTTGATGAGCGGACAAAGGTCCCGAAGGACTCCAAGAGTGACATCTGGAGGAAGACTCGACCGCTTTATCCCTCATCACTCGTATGCTTTCCTCTCCCTTGCGCCATACTCTTAACAAGCTAGTGCCATCAAGTTTCGCTACACCTATACCTAATATGGTAGATCAGATCATTAACCCGGGGGAGTGGGGTCGCTATATATCGCTACTTATTATATCACGCGAGCGGTCGCGTGTGAGACTTTTTCTCAGAGACTCAGATGAACACCATTGATTATATCTATAATAGAGAGCGTTTATTGGAAATATATTACACTATATTTAAATATAATTTATTTCTCTAAATGTTCATTTGAAACAATGATTTCCACATACACACAATTACTGATACAATTACGTAATCATTGCTAATTTTACTGGCAATGATACCATTGGGTTTTGAATGAAGAAAATTACCATTCTCATGAAGAAATATTTACATTATATGAGGACATACATTCTTATGATTCAGAAATTTGCGTTAACGTATCTGCTCTCCACGAAATGAATCAACTTTGCCCGCATGTTGCGAAAGTGTAACACAACTGAGCGATTATACAAAAACACTTAAACGTCAGTGGTCGCGCGATGAGGAAAAGTCTCATACACCTTGTAGCCATGACGGTATCAGACATATCATCATTACACAGTTGCCAGACGTTTAATATATACTTTTATGAGACGGCAATGTCAATAGGAAGAGATTAAAAAGTCAGTTAGAAGGACAGGAAACTTAGATCTAACTCATGATTACAAAGTGAGCACAAGTTTTAAATTTGGTGTGAGAGAAAAACTCATAGCTCTGTGACCAATGGCGGGTTAAGAGCATAAAAAAGGGAAATATAGTCTGCAGTACGAACAGGTTTTGAAATTTCATTTGGTAGCGATAAGAGACCACAAAGGCTGGCAATGAGACTGGTTTTATCGGTAGGTAGTGTAGCTAGTTAGTTTATTAACTCCCTAATACTTGTATCCTTATCTGCTGCCTAGTACCAACAGCACACATTGAATGTTTGCGGTGTAACTCTTGTATATCTGTCCATTTATGTAGTTGTAAAATACATTATTACAAATAGTCTAGCAAACATTGGTATCATACCTATAGTGTAGTGCTATTTGGTGAAATATCATCTACTGCCACAAGTACTTGCAGCCTTTTTGCTGATGCATCAATAGTCGTAGTTTCGCAACCCTTATTAGGGTATAGTGTAATGCATGTTGGTGATTACTCACCCCCTGCCACACACCCTTGAGGTGGCTTGCAGGGTATTATTTTAGATTAAATAAAATGTAGATGCGTCAGTTATTTTTCCAATTGACTTCCTAATTACTGAGTCGTGATACATTGAAAAAGGCATGTTTTTTTATCGAAGGCGTAAGACCATCTTATTTTTATCAAGATTACGAAAATTCTATGAGACGTACTACATTCTCAAGAAGACTGATTAGAAAAGTTAAGGATCATAGACTTAATGCTTACGTTAGATGGTTTTCGTATAACCTTCTACTACCGAGAAATCTACTGTTGAAAATGATCTTATTTTGTAAGTATGGTTGCAAATCTTTCTTTCTCACATGATGAGTATAGGTATAGCAAAACATGGTGGCACTCGCTTGTACAGAGAATGACGTTAGGGAGAGGAGAGTATACAAGGGAGGAAGAATGAAGATGTTTATGTTCTCTCCAAAGGTCCCATACCTGAGCCCTGTGGTACCCCTCCTACCCGCTCTTCAACGCTTAATTCGCCCTCTGGAAGCACAAACTCTTCGCTTTGGAGTGCCATCAAGTTTCGCTATACCTATACCAACCTTACATAAAGATTATTGCCTCATATTATCCTTAATCTTAAGGTAGTTAGAGCGAAAAATCACTTCACCAAGAATTTGATGAATTTGACTTAATTTTTAAAGGAACAGCTCATCTTTCCAATAATGTATCAAAATATGTTTACCCCTTGCCTATAACTGCTTTTCGAGCAATTTGCCAGTAAAAAATATAAGCTGTTTTATACATATGGGATATATTATGGCTCTGTGCGCTCCTGAGTAGGAGAATACTTAAAAAATTAGGAATTTATAGCACCTAGATTTCGCCTAAAAACTAACGGTGTATAGTTTTTATTTTTCTCAACTATTTATAGAAAAATAATCTATTACTCACCACAGAAATGTTTACAGAATCGCAAATAAATATACCTGCTGTTTTGAAGTGTTTTCAGCTGTACGGCGGGAAAAAATGAGTCAAGTTAGAGACTTCTGTGGCTTAATTTATTTAATTCCTGTGATTTTTTTAAAAATATATAACTAAATATTTACTCCATTAATATAATACAATATTTATTGTATACTTCTTACAGACTCTGAAATAAAATAAATAAAATTTGAATATGGTCTCCATTATGACTACTAGGGAACTATCTCTCGCTAAAAACCACCTTAAAAAATGCAATTTCTTGTGAAAGATTACAAATTCAAAAGTTATTTTTATTCATGATCACTGGAATACTATTTTTTAAATTTTTGGTAAAGATTACTTCTCTATGCGTTACAGGATGCTATGACAATGGGCTGACGTATGTATTAGGATTCTTGAGTGTCTTATACCTTCTATATAGCTGTCGTGAGGGGGATATTAAGGAGATATATATTAAGGATATCTTATTACGTTGTCTGAACTAGGGAAGGAGAATTTTCCATCAGCGTTGAATGTAGACTGGTGCAGTAATGGTGTTGGATTGTCGTCAACCGGTTTTTCTTTTTCTAAACTGGCACAGAGAGGGGTTAGTGTTACGGTCTGGTGGGGTACACTGTTGACGTTCTTTGGTGCGTCCTGGTTAGAATATAATCGAGTTTAGAAACAAGAACTATATTTCCAGAAATGGGTATTCCTAGAATAATCCGAAGATTGCCGGCGGAATAACGTGGTATTTGAGAAGTGTTTTTCTGTTTAATCGTAGGAGTTAGTTTACGGTTTATAGAAATCTACTAAAAGAATCAACTATGTGTGTGTGTGTATATAGGTATATAATTACAAGTGACAATTGCATTAGCGATTTATGCTAATGCATAATTAGCCGTAGTTACACTAACTTTAGGGTATAGTGTAATGCATGAATACACGTGAAGTTCAATCTTCATTTGCGGATGCAGACCTATTGTTTATTTGGAAAATTAAATTAGAAATAGTGGTTCTCTGTTATCGGGAATGGTACCAATAGAAAGAAAACAAAATAAAGATTATTATTCCTTCAATCGAATTCTGTATTCTGGTCGAAATTCCGAAATATTTGCTAAAACGTTACAATTTTTCGCAATATTTTAGCGTTCCTGAGTCATCGTCCCCTTAACGACCAAGCTCATTGTTTTAAAAGTCGACATTCCGTGTACATATCCATTAAATCAATGATTCTTTGCACTAAATAAGATATAAATGGTTTATTACAATGTATAAATGTTGAATTTATTCCTTTCCGTTTGATATTCAACACTGGCACCTTATCTTAAGTATCCATAATGGGTATTCCAGAATAAGCCGAAGATTGTCGGCAGAAGAAGGAAATGGTATCCGAAAAGTGTTTTTTTGAGTTTAATTGTGTATGAGTCAGATCACGGTTTATAGAAATTAGTTGGTCATGAAAACATTTTGGCTGTATTTTCCCGTAATTGGCATATTTATTAAACAAATACTTTCGGGCTTGAACTTGTGGAATCCTGTCATAATTAAAGGAAAAACAAAAGAAAACTGCAGATATTATTAATCCACTGTTATATTGACGCAAGCGACCAAGTTGTCAACGGTTAACCGTCATTTTCAAATCCTTGAAATCCTTTTTTTTCTCTCTAATAATGGCATATTTATGTATTTAATGTGCATGATTATTTGGCTTTACCACGTCCATACGTCGACGCACTTCACACTGTAGAGTGCCACGAAGTTTTGCCACGTCCATACGCCCTTTCAAAGCGTGATGCAGTGTCGAATGTCTTAGCCAATAGAATGCAGTGAGTGATTGTCTTCGGGGGATTTAATTCGTTCAGAGAATGAATGCATTTGGCCTTTGGAATGCTGTCGATATTGGGGGAATGAATGTCCTTCTGCTATCGTGACTATTGGTGTATCGGACCTCTGTAGTCATTCGATTGTTTCGCTGTTAAGAGAGAGGGGTCTCTTATTAAACGACATGGCGTACGTCAAAGTGGCCGTTTGGATCTGTAGCCACGCTACATCATCATCTACGTAATAAAGATGGAAAGAAAATGGGCAAAGATACGTCATAAAGGCCGTTATGATAATCTCGTTAGTGTTACTGACCTTTTGCAGCAACTGGGATGGGAAACGCTATCAAATATAACATTAAAATTTAGACTCAATCTATTATTTAAGTTCCAAACCGGTCTATTCTCTGACGACGTTGATGATATTTTACGAAATCCGACATACTACGCTATAGATCAGATCATGAGAATAAAATCAGGGAACTAATAGACTGCAGAACGGACAAATTTACAATGTCATTTTTCCCACGAACTATAAGGGACCATAACAGCTGCCAATGAGACTTTTATCTAGGTTTTTCTGATAGGTAGTGTAGCTCTTAGTTGTAGTATTATTTTTCCCTAATACTTATAGATATCCTAATCTGTTACCTAGTACTAACAGCACGCCGTGCATGTTTCCTACATAACTCCTCCTTTTTTTGTTATAAATTCTAGGTGTTATAAATTCCTACTTCCTTCAATATATTCTCCTACTCTGGAGCGCCCAATAATAGTCTATCCCATGTATAAAACAGCTTGTATATTTTATTAGACAAATAGCTCGAAAAGTAGTTATAGGCAAGAGGTTGATATTAATTGATATATATTTGTAATGATGTGAATTTCTTTCTTTAAAAATGAGGCCAAATTCATCAAATTCTAGGTGAAGTGATTTTTCGCTCAAACTACCTTAATATTGAAAATGGGATACCTGTTCCACTACTTGGTTTTCAGATGACAATTTCTATGACAATTTTCAACAACCCGATAAGTATGAATGACTAATAATTGAGTTAGAAAGCATTGGAAAATTATGTACGTGCGATCTTTTTGAGTCTTAATATGAGTATCTAACGATTGGGTTGTTTAAATAGGTCATCGGCCTGGAATTCTTAGGAAACAGCCCTGGATAAAGTTACCGCCCCACGAGAAAGATAAAGAGCGATGTTATTTTTCACTCGTGAGACCTCACTTGGAGTACGCCGCTAGCATATATGGGACCCTTACGAAGTAGGACTAATCTCTGAAATAGATAGAATATAGGGGAGAGCAGCAAGATTTGTGAAAAGTTGTAAACGATAAACTTAGCAGTGTTGCCGAATTGTTGGAGGAATTAGGGTGGGAATCTCTTAACTGATCGAAGGGAGAAATACAGGTTAAATCTTTTAAACGCAAGTTCGGAGCAGACAGTTTTATGCCGGACGTTCAACATATACTCTTAGAGCCAACATACTGCGGTAGAAGCGATCACAGGAATAAAATAATTGAAATTGACTGCCGAACCGATAGATTCAAAATGTCCTTTTTCCCACTTACAATAAGGGATCATAATAGTTTCGAAGATCAAAAATATAAAACTCCCACCCTCAATAGGCATTAGAGTTCTCTTCACTTGTGTTTTATAACATAGCATCATTACTAACTCTTTCCACCGGTCGATTAGTCCGGCATTATTTTATTTTGTTCTCTCTGCATGAAGTAGTATCTCGTAGCATTCATAAACTAATAGCATTATTAATATTAACAACTAGATGTCCCTTTAGCATTGTACTGCATGTTCATTTACGTAGCACTCTCCCATAGTTTCTAGTCTGACTGCGCACTGTTCTCCTGACTGCTTTTTGATGTCTGCGCGGCCTATAGCGCATAGGTGGAACGTGGTAAGGTATTTGTGCTGGTACGAGTGCTGCATGCCTTTAGTGTGGAATCACCCCGTGCCACACACCATAGTGGTGGCATGCACGGTACTTCGTAGATGTAGATGTAGGTACAGGGTGGTTATGGAAGAATGTGTCAGGTTCAAAGATCTGTATTTTTCAAATGGTTACGAGCTACAGAGCTGCGCGACCTCTTAAAATGACCGGTATATTCTCTAGTTTAAAATAGAAACATCACAAATGTTCAATATGTCCTCCTTGAGTAACCCGAACAATATCGAGTCGATATATTCAAATTCCTCCCACACTCAAGTGAAGCACGTCACACATGTTACTGTCTTCACAGCCAAAGTTATGCGGTTACACCCTAGTGGTGGTTTGCATGGTACTTCGTAGATGTAGATATAGCTACCCTAAAGTTAGTGTAACTATCACCATTGATGCATTAACATAAATCGCTAATGCTTGTCAGGAAACGAGGCCTCACTAGCATGCACTATACTACAGATATGCTACCAATGGTAGAAGGACCGTTAGTATGTATATATTTTGTAATTACATCAAGTTTTTTTTAAACTAACAGTTAGTTAGAATTAATGTGACTTCCACTCATGAGTTTAAATTCCTTTTTCAACCACCTCGTTTATATATATATATTTTTAATATTTAATGATAGGTACTTGCTAGCTAGCTGCTTTCTTAGAGCTAATTATGGGTAATTTTTTTTTAAAGAACGATTGAACTCTGTATAAATGCGGTCATCAACCTGGAATACCTGGAAACGGGGATAACGTTCCAGAACTCCTCCTCTTGTTGGCTGGACAGGTTGGTATAGCAATGCTCTGCTGCCCCCCGTTTTCAACACACGTCGTATACATATATAGATGTATATAGGTATGTTCGTTCCTGCTGCCTCCTGTCTTTCCACCTTTAAAAGCGAATCGTTATCAAAACTTGCCTTGCTCATGCTGGGGGTTCTGCCCGTTCGCGATATAGGCTCGTTCGTTCTACAGGGGGGGCAGGGGGGGCAGAGGGAGAGTAGGAGGAGAAGGGGGGGGGGGTTTAAAAGTCTTTGGAGTGAGTATAACAGAGGAAAAAAGTGTGTATAGTAGGGTATGGGGAAGTTATATCTCTTGTATATGTGTGTGAGGGAGAGAAGAGGAGAGGTGGGAGCACATACCCCTGCGGTACCCCTTCTCTCTTTTTTCACCCAACTAACACATGCACATACCCTGGGATAAAACCTTAAAGCACCCCTCCTCCCCCTCCTCTTCCTCCCCGATCCCATATGTATGTATTCATGTAGGAGCTTGTTCTTGTGTGTCTGTCTGTGTGTTGGTTAGGGGGGGTGGGGGGCAAGGGAACAGCTTCTCTGTTGGGTTGGGGAGGCTTTTCCATTTTGAGTAGATGGGTTGGGGGAAGTGTATTACCCCAGCGACGACGACGGATACCCCATTCCTCGTACGGGACGTTGGGAGAGCTGGCAACGCCGCCCTCCCCTACCGTGCCCGAAGTTTCCCCCCCCCCACCCTCCCCCGCGCTACGTCACCCTCCCTCCCCTCTCCTCCCCCCTGCTCTCCTCATATTCTTGTGTACACAGTTGAAAACACTTCCCCTCTCTCGCTTTTCAAACTCTCTTCCCCTCCCTCCCGCCCTCCCTCTCCTACCTTCCCCCTCCCCTACACCTTACCCCCTCCCCTCCCCCCCCACCTCACTCCCCTCTCTCCGTTTACAGAACTCCGTTGTCAAGAGAGTGGAATGGGTTGGGTGTATAACGCCAAGCGCATCTCTTTTTTTTCTTCTTCTTCTTTTGCCTATCTCTCTCTCTCTCATGTCGTATATATACACATATCCCATAACATGCTGTGTCACGGTGATGGGGTTTTTTTCTCAAGGAAAAAGGAGATATTGAAAAGAGTATTATACCTTTCTGCTGTTGCTCCCTCTCTTCAAAGAGTATATGTAGTGAAATGGGATATTTTCGTGAGTACGTGAACATAATGAGGATCGTATAAGCGTTTTAAAAATGCTAAGAATACGGACGAATGTGGATCATATTTCTTGTCCTACGTATCATATAACATCGTGATAAGTTCCCAAAACGTAGAGAATGCTCTTAAGTTCATACTGAAATTGGATATTTTCGTGTACTTGAACATAAGATAGTAACAAAAAAACATTTTAAATAGCATGAATATGTACCTATATATATATATGGATCCTATTTCTTGTCCTACGTATCATATAACATCGTGATAAGTTCCCAAAACGTTGATATGTTTTCAGTGCATACTGAAATTGGATATTTGCTTGTACTTGAACATGATAGTTAATAAAAACATTTGAAATAGCATGAATATGTATAGATATGGATCATATTTCTCGTCCTGCGTATCATATAACATCGTGATAAGTTCCCAACACGTGGGTAATGCTCTTAAGTTCATACTGAAATTGGATAGTTGCGTGTACTTGAACATGATAGTTAATAAAAAACATTTGAAATAGCATGAATATGTATATAGATATGGATCATATTTCTATGCGCATGCGTATTGCGTTACATATCCTGCCATTCAATCCCTCTCTCCTAAACCTTCAGATATATATCAGAAATGTCGTCCGTCAGCCAACATTCTGTGCCAATAATGTCGTTACACTCCATGCTATGAATAAGGTGATGAAATTCTGGAATCTTATTCTTTAAACTACGACAGATAACTACTGCAAAGACTTCATGATTATTGTTTATGCTTTTCAGGGACATTTCAAGATTGCTGTCTTCAATTAAGTTAATCTTGGGCCCTTATACTCGGATCACTCTTTGCTAGATTACTTTAAAATTAGGGAACTAATAGACTGCAGAACGGACAGGTTAAAAAATGTCATTATCCCACGAGTGATTAGAGACCTTAACAGCTGCCAGCGTAGCTCCAACGTTAGAGGAAGAAGTCAATAGAATAAGAAATTCCCTCAGTGTATACTGAAACTAGATATTTTTGTGTACTTGAACATTAAAGGGGTAGCCAAAAAAACATTTGAAATTGCATGAATATGTAACAATATGGATAATGTTTCAAGTGTTTGTGTAATTACATAACTTCCTGACGTCATGATAAGGTTGCTACGGTGAGGAAGAAGTCAATAGAATATAAATGATCTCATTTACATTCTGAAATTGGATATTTTTGTGTGCTTGAAGGTAATGGTAACTTTAAAAAACATTTTAAAAAGCTAGAATATGTATGAATGGCGATCAGATTTCACGTCTATGTATATTTACATCATTTACTGCCATCTTGATAAGGTTCCTACGCAGAGGAACGTACGTCAGTAGAATATAAATGCCCTCATTGCAGACTGAAATTGGATATTTTTATGAAGGTACTTGAAAATAATGTTGACTAAAAAATCAATTGAAATAGCATGAATATATATTTATAGATATGAATCAATTTCTCGTGCATGCTTATCATACAATAGAGGGAAATACAGGTTGAATCTTATGCGCAAGTTCGAAGCAGACAGTTTTTTGCCGGAGGTTCAACATATTTTTCTAGAGCTAACGTACAACATACTACGGTAGAAGCGATCACAGGAATAAAATAAATGAAATTGAATGCAGAACAGATAGCTTTAAAATGTCATTTTTTCCACGTACAATAAGGGATCATATTAGTTGCGATAGATCAAAAATATAAAATTCCCGCCCTCAATAGGTATTAGAGTAGAATTATCTTCACTTGTGTTTAATAAACACAACATCATTAATAACACTTCACACCACGTTATATGTCCGGCATTATTTTATTTTGTTCTCTCTGCATGAAGTAGTACCTCGTAGTATTCATAAATTTACAGTATCAGTAATATTAATCCCTTTAGATGTCCCTTTAGCATTGTACTGCATGTTCATTTACGTATCACTCTCCCATAGTTTCTAGTCTGACTGCACATACTGTTCTCCTGTGACTGCTTTTTGGTGTATTCGCCTATAGCAGCCAGGGGGAACGTGTTAAGGTTCTGATTGGTTCTGGGACTAGTGCTGCATGCCTTTAGTGTGGAATCACCCCGTGCCACACACCATATAGTGGTGTATGGCTTCTTCGTAGATGTAGATAACAATAATAATGTAATATACATGTTTTGTACTGGGGCAGACCGATACTCACTGACAAAACCATAGATTACAAGAGACCGGATATCTTATTGAGGAGGTTCTTTGGTTTAACTCTTAACTTAAAAAGAATTCGACGTAACTTGCTGGAAGCATTACTCATCTTATCTTAAATCCATCTGATTTTCTTCATAATTATTTACCGCAGATTACTTCATATAATTGATCGAGAATTGGATCAAAAAATTACATGTGTTTTTTATTGGGAACACGAGTAACGAGTAGCTTAATGCATCAAAAAAGAACCCGTTTCTAGTTAAGAATTTAAGAAAAACAAAAATAATAAAAAATAAAGTATATGAAATGATTTTCATACATTATTCTATTGATGATTTAAATTATTTTTGTTTTTTATTTATTCTTAACTAGATAAACGTTCTTTTTTTGATGAATGAAGCTAGTAGCACCTCGCGTTCCCAATAAGAACCCATATGTAATTTCACATGCCCACTTCCACATCAAATATCCTGAGAAATATGCAGGAAATAATTTTGAAATAATTCAGGTAGATTTAAGACAACATAAGTAATGCTTCCAGTAACTTACGTCGAATTCCCTCAAGTTAAGAGTTAAACCACAGAACGTCCTTAATCAGTAAATTAGAACAAAAAGGCTAATATAATCGACATAGCAGTAGGTATCACTAAGCCACAACGTAAGGTCCTCCGAGAGGCAGAGAAAATATCTCAAAATACAGAAATTTAGCCGATAGAAATAAAAAATATCAAAAAAATGATGTCAGTATTCACCCGATAGTAATCTCAGCGGAGGGAGTGATGTCCCACATGTTTAAAAAACAAACTGAGAAGCTGGGAATAAAAAAAACTAATAACTAACCTCGGGCAAAAAGCTGTGCTACTCCAAACTCCAAACCAAATCGTGAGGAGATTCCTAAGCCAAGAAAATTCGGACACAGTAGTAAAGTAGGGTGAATTCTCTTCCTTGAACTTCCGAGTCTAATCCTAATCCACCTTTAGGATAGGTGAAAATTTTCCAGTGAGGGTAATACTAGCTGAGAAAGTGTGACAAGTCGAAAATAATAATAATACATTTTTTACTCCAAATTTCTTAAATGCACAACGTTAGTAACAGCAATGAAGGAGCTTTAGGTAGCTTAAGTGGTAAAAAACACCAGTGTGGAAGTTACCTACATCCTTGAATTTAATGCAATGCTAGTCACACCAAGAAATCAATTTTAAATACGTTATATAAATATATATCATTAAATATGACACGTGGCAAAAATATATCATGTGATGAAATGTAGATACAAAAAGAGATAAATAAGACCATACAAATTTTGTTGTTACATTTTCGTTTCAGAAACAGACAAATAGAGAAAAATATAACTTTTCAGAAAATAATAAATAACTTAATTAATTTACTTTTATTTCTTTAGACAAAAAAATGCAATAGAAAAAAACTTAATAAACTTTTTTATTTAAAAAACTTAATTAATTAACTTTTATTTCTGTAGACAAAAAATGCATTAGAAAAAAAAAATTATATTCACGCACACATAAAAAAATATCATTTATATTATGATTGGATAGCAACAAATCTTTAGCCTTTTTACTAAAATTATTTATACTCTTTGTCTGTTTAATTGAACATGGTAAACTGTTAAACATTTTAGGCCCTAAATAAAGAAATGATGTTTTAAAAAAAGAAAGATTAGGATTAGGAATTTAAAAAATTACAATGTCTACGTAACTTATAACCATACTCGTTTGCAGATGTAGATCATGTAGATAACATTTCCATGACATCCTGATAAGGTTTCAAAGGAAATGTGTCATTGAAAAGAATATTTATTTTCGCCCTCAGTTTAATAAAATGGTATATTTTTGAGTGCGTTTACGTTGTGGTTGCTACGTGAACATTTTTTAACGACACAAGTAAACACGCATATTAAAGGAGTTTATAGAATGTGTGCTGTAACATTATCCGTAATCGTCATCTCGTTCAAGAAAGAAGTTAATGAATAGAATATATCCGTTGCCGTTTATTGAATTGAGATATTTTTTATTAGCATGAAAGCATAATGAAGCCTACGTCGACATTTTAAAAATCCGGAAGTATGATCACATATCCGTTAATTATTTCATATATATATATATATATATATATATATATATATATATATATATATACATTTCCTGTATGGTTCCCTGCCTGAGTGATAGGGTTCAAGGAAATGTAATGTATAAAATATATATATACTTCCCGTATACTGAAATGAGATATTTCCTCAAAAATTATGCTAACGTAAGTGGTTTTTTATGTGTAGTTAAATAAGTGCCGAAAATACCTTATCTTACATCACTCTGGATATACATATCCCATAACGTGCTGCGTCACGAAGATGCCGTTCTCAAGTAAAATAAGATGTTGTAAGAAATATCCATGTGCTCTTTTACGTTATGAAATGGAATATTTTTTAAGAACAAGGACGCAGTTGTAGATACAAAAAAGTATTTTTGAAATGGTGAAAGTATCTACACACATACATATTGATCTTATCACTCGTTTATTTATACTATCGTATAACTTTTTCTGCAATCGTTATAAGGTTTCTAATGAAAGGAGATGTCGGAGATATTGTAAAGAACTCATATCCTCTCAAGAGTACCAACGTACTGAAATTGGATACTTTTGAACAAGATGTGAGATACGTAATCATTTTTAACGGCAATTAAGAGAAGATATATTTGAATATGCATCAAATTTCACGTTATTGTGCATCGTAGAACATTTTTTTACCACCGAATTGAGGTTTCTAAGGAAAGATGACTATGATAAAAATATATATATCTCGTGCAGCGTTCCGTAATCGATATTATTCCTTTATCGATATTGTTATCGACATCGATATTATGGATGTCGTTATCGATACTATTGATATCAGTGTAGATATTATCGATATTGGTATAGATATTATCGATACGTTTTCTATATTATCGATATCGGTATCGATATCGATATTGCCATGGAGACTACGTAAATATTTTAAATCTCAAGATTATACATGGATATGTATTAAATTTCTCGATTATATGTATCCTGTTACATTCGGTGCAAATGTATTTCAACAATTTTCAAAAATTCATATTTATATATTCAATTCATTTTACTTTTTTTCAATTTTCATAACTTTGTCGTATTTTTCTTAAACTTGAAGTCCATCAAGGTTGTTTTAAATTGGCTTGTATTGACTCTTCGTAAATCATTTTGCTACGTAATATCTTGATGAAGCTACCGGTATGCCTACGTATTCAATAACATTTGTTTAACATGCATTCAGTTAAGGATTCAGTTAAAGATTGTTGAGGATTTTAAAATAACCAGTTATTCTAATATTCTTTTTCATTTTGAATACCATAGGCCATAGTTCTCGGTTAATCTCAGCTGACGGTGTTTTGCGAGACAAAGTATTTTTATTATTAAAACTCGTTGGGTTGGTAACTGGTTTTGCGACGGAGACGTAAGTACATATAAGATGTCTCTCATATTTTTAAAGAGTTGACCGACCTACTTATTCTCGTATCTCAGACTTAGAGGCCTGAGCTGACCGAAGTGACAGTCTAGATGTGCTCTGAACAGTTGAATACCCATTGCTATCCTAACCTGTCTATGCTAGCAGCATTGAAGATCTATTTTATGAGGATATAGACCTTCAAACTTCACTTAACAAATCCATCATCCAATTAGCTTAAACCTTCTCGCATCAAATCGATATTATCAATTCTTGAAATGTGATTTCATATCTCTGTATTGCAATGTTAAGTGGGATTCGTCAATGCTCTATCGTACTATATTATCGTACTATTTGATGTTGTGTCTATTACTTTATATACCATTGTGCATAATGCTTGCAAGCAATGCGATTGATTATCTATGCTGCTGGTTTTAATTTCTTTCAATCCCTGCATGTAAAGCACGTGAAAAACATGGATATTCCAGATTTAATCCACACACACTTGAAGCGATTGACCTTTTGCCTTTGTTGATGGTCAATGAGAAGGCAAAACGAACTGGGAATTGTAGTCGTTTGACTACAACTATCAAATTAGTCACTGATCCTGGTCTTCAAATGCTGCAGGCATGAATAGCCATTCATTAAATAGCTATTAAATGGTAATTCACGTCTGGTTGCCAAGGAAGGAATTTTCAATTGTTGAAAAGGAAGAAAAATTGATGAATTTGGAGATAAAAACGCAAAAATTGGACAAAAACGAAGCGTATAAGAATATTGAATGAAATAATTAAATACTGCATTCTTTTATGCGTTCTATGATAAAAATTTCCATCCAATATCTTGAGTGCAAGTTATTTTTAAAAAGCAAAAAAAGGAACACCTGCACCGAATTCAATGCTTTTCTTATGGGAGTAAATGTTAACAATATTGGGGTAAAAAGAACCCCAAAGTTTACCATTTTAATAATTTATAAACCTTTTACCGTGCATAATAGCTCACCAAAGTTTCAAGTCAATCGATTGACTACTTTTGGAGTTTTTCTGTTACTAACATACGCAGGCTGAGTTTTTATGTATATATAAGATTAGATAGATTATCATTATATTTTTATTGGATATTTGAACAATCGTAGGTTTTATCCGTGCAGTACCGTAACCTACGCGATAAACAAATCCTCAGAGCCCATACTGTTGTCTTAATTAGGGACGGAGTTAATAGTATCGCGTATCGCGCGTGGTATCGTATTAATTTATATTGCTAGGCTCTTTCTAGGAGGAATATTGAGGACGTATTCTAAGAACTGATGTTGGCTTTGACGGTCAAGATTTTTTAAAAGAGGCTATAACGAGAGAGGAGTATATAAGGAAGAAGAAATTTTCTTTCCCTAAAGTCGTTTTGAAATGTAGAACTCGGAGTGTTGCATGATGGGAAGGATGGCAACTGGTTTCTCAAATGAATCCTTTTAAAAGAGGTTACAGTGGCGATTGAAAAAAAAACCTTTTTTTTTTTCAAATGAGTTTTCTGATGCGCACTTGAAAATTGCGTGCAATATTTATGACGCACTTGTCCTCTGATCGGAGTAAATAAGAATTACGAGAATACACTATGGACCCCTAGGCAGTATTTATTACATATCCGATGTTATTTCCGTATTTATTGGAATATGGGATTATTTTATTGAGTTAATTTTTTGTCCATTTAACTTTTTATTCATTCACTTCATCTTTTCGCAGTTGTTGATTCCTAAAAAGGGTAAATTAATCTGTTTTTTTTAATGGGTAATATCATTTCTTTTTTATGTACCTATTATTCTCTTTTGATTGTATACATTTAGTTAGACTAGTAGCTATTTCTGTTTTCACTGCAGAGTCTAATTGTATAAAATGATTTAAAATTCCATAGGACTATGATATTACATAAATTCCATTTCCCTAGTCATATTGGAGACCATATTCAAATTATATTTTTTTATTTCAGCGTCTGCACAG
Source organism: Pyrrhosoma nymphula (assembly GCA_963573305.1). Lineage (NCBI taxonomy): Eukaryota > Metazoa > Arthropoda > Insecta > Odonata > Coenagrionidae > Pyrrhosoma > Pyrrhosoma nymphula. The sequence continues at coordinate 62,149,827 of OY754340.1, read as the reverse complement.
AAGTATGAATAAATATTGTAATATATTAATGGCGCAAAGATATAGTTATATTTATGCCCAAAATACTCAGTAATTAAATAAATAAAGCTACATAAGTCTCTAACTTGACTCATTTTTTCCCGCCGTACGGCTGAAAACCCTTCAAAAACAACAGGTTTTTTATTTGCGAATCTGCAAAAAATTACTGTGGCGAGTAATAGATTATTCTTTTATAAAAAGTTGAGTTTAAGTAGTTTTTTTATAATAAAACACCGTCAGTTTTTTGACGAAATCTAGGTGTTATATATTCCTAATTTTTAAAAATATTCTTCTACTCTGGAGCGCTCAGCCATAATCTATTCCATGTATAAAACGTCTTATATTTTAAGGCAAATTTTTCGAAAAGTAGTTATAGGCAAAAGGGTTGATATATTTATTGATATATCATTGGAAAGATGGAAGTTTTTTCTTTAAAATTAATTCGAATTCATCAAATTCTAGGTGAAGTGATTTTTCGCTCAAACTACCTTTAAATGTTTACGACAGTACACAAAAATAACTTTTGAAAACAGTATCTGAAACATTTTTTAATAGTATTGCTAAGCATTTCATTTTGGTTTGTAAGCGCAAATTCATTGCTCTTTTCTATATTTTGATTAACTGACATGTTGCGTAGAAATTAATGATCAGGAAGAGATCTATCAAAACATTCTAAAAAAATTTGTTTTTTTGTACAATTTTTTGACTTTTTATATTAATGTAAATGTGATTTTTTTCAAATATATTTGTAAATAACGTGTAATATGCGATTACAACGCGACGTAGTGAGTAATGTGAGCGAAATCTTGAATTTTGTTTTCTGTTTTGTTTTGTTTTGTTTTTTGTTTTGTTTTGTTGTCTTTTGTTTTTTTTTGTTGTTTTGCTTTGTTTATTTTGTTGAATTTTGTTTTTCTTGTTATTTACTGAAATAATGATTTACGAGAACGATTGTTGTTATTTCTCATAAAACACATCTTTATTCACGCCATGTTGATTTTTTATAAGACGAGAAACTTGTTATTTATATCATACAAATTAACACAACATGCGATTGATGATTAAAACGCCATCTTGTGAGCAAGTAAACGAAATTATTCATTTTAATTGCCTTGTTATCTACTGAAATCGAAATATTATTCTGGTAACAATGCCGTTATTTTTTATGAAACTCATGCTTTACGCGGGAGGCCATGTTTGATTTGTTTATCGTTCTTCTTTTTTTTAATATAAAAGTCCACAACGGTTTGAGTAAATCCCTCAAGGTTGGCTGCAATGTCGGACAGCGTTCCTTTACGATTCCTTTCTTCTTTTATTTTTTCTCCCATATTCATCTCGTTAATATTTAAGAGAGAGATAAAAAAACAATTCTTTTTAGGAAACAAAAAACAAATAGAATAGCGCAAACTTCCTCAAACTCTTCTCTTCCCATTTTTTTTTACAAAGAAAAAAGAATGAAATAGTGAAATAAAAAAATAAAACTTCCGACGCCATTACTCCATTCTCAACTTCCCAAATTCCCAATTCCCTTCTTTCGTATTTTTTATCTCTCTCACTTTTTATTTCTCATATTTTTTCACGTCTTTTTCGTATTTTTTTCTAATTCAACGTCTTCAATAACGTTCCATCGGCTTTGTTTCTGCTCGCGCAAGAGGTAGTAGGGGGGGAGATATGAGGGAGAAATTCGAATTTAGTCCGTCCTTTGTTTTTCGCTCCCTCCCCTTCTTTTGTTTCAGTTTATTTTTCTCCCCACTCCCTTTTCCCCCCCTGCTTCCCTCTACCGACGTGCCCGGGAAAGAAACAACATGGCGGCGGCGCGCAAGGGGGAAGCGTATATATATGAGCAGGGATACTACAATTTTTTTTACATAAATTAATATTTATATTTATATTTTATGCATTGATAAATTTTATAAATGTACACATTCCCTGTTTTTGAGATAAGAAGCCTAAATCTGTGTCCAAACTCGTTCAGGCATTTGGGATCATGAATTTGGGGTCCTAAATTTTTGGGGAGGTTAACAGAAAAGGAGTTTCAATTTGAACCCCCTTCGCAAGTGTCGCCGTCTGCTGATATCAAAGCAAACGAAGGACAAGGGAATTACGATAATATTTTGAACAAATGACCCTCATGGGTGGCACTGTTGCTGAAAATTGGATTGCTATAATAATATTTTTGTATAATATTGCTATAATAATATTTTTGTATTTATTTAATAATATTTTACTATTTCCTCAATATTTTTGTACTTCAAGAATATTTCGTAGTTTAATTCGTAACGTTAAGAATGTAAAATAGTTGGATTCCGTGACTTACAGTAGCATTGCATAACACGTACTTATAGCTTTTGTTGGTTGTGCTTTTATTAGTTTTTCCTATTTGTTGGGTAATAATTCGTGTTGGACTGTGCAGTTTAGTGAATTTGTGATTGTTTATTTATCCGTGTGTTTAAGTGGTATACAAGCACATGTTTTTAGCTTGTGTTCATTGTGTTTGTATCAAGTTTTTCCTATTTGTTTGGTAAATGATTCGTGATAGACTGAGCAGTTTATTGCATTTGTGATCTCGTAGTTAATAGCTTTAATTCGAATTCCATATTATTATCCCTGTTGTGCAGTTCTTTCCTTTTGCGTGTATTATTATAAATGCACGTCTGTATAAAGGTGATGCCCAGCCATAATATGGTTTTCGTTTAACATCCAGAAGTCCCTTATGGATATCCATTGGATGTTCTTATCTGTAAATGACATCGTAGCTTACCTGGCTGGTGTAAATGATAGCGTATATCTGGCCGGGCATTCGGGAGACCCAGGTTCGAATCTAAGGTCGGGTGAATAGTGTATATATATATATATATATATATATATATATATATATATATATATATAGGTGTGTGTGTATATAAATATATATATATATATATATATATACACACAAATATATGAAATATGCCAAGAGGGTGGTCGATAAAAATTTAGATACAAGCGAAAGACACAAATTAAAACTTCCAATATTTCGGTGGTATTGGCATCCACCTTTCTCAGGGTAGAGAGTAGGACTACTACATACTACTACATTCCTACTGTCTACCCTGAGAAAGGTGGATGCCAATACCACCGACATATTGGAAGTTTTAATTTGTGTCTTTCGCTTGTATCTAAATTTTTATTGACCACCCTCTTGGTATACTATATATTTATCACTCGAGTAATTCTCCAAGACGTAAGACGTTCAATATGGCGAAAATGGCTTCGCCTAAAGTTCATCACGTCATCTCTGTTTAAGTATTTACTCTAAGGATAAAACCATTCCTCTTACCAAATTTTAGGCTCGCAGGCCAACTGAAAAAGCCTGAAAATTCGCGTATCAGTCAGTTAATAACTGTACTGTTTGTAAACTTCGGATATGAGAATTAAAAATTTTTTTTGTGTATTCAATCTAAGTTTGGGTTTTTTAAAACAAAATTCCTCCGATAAAAAAAGCTTCAGAAAGTAATAAAAGTAATTTTTTATTCTCGAAACTCGAAAATATTTCACTCTTTTTATATATTTTTTCGAAGAAGGTAATTCTTTTACCAAAGTTGGTATGTCTTGTGAATTCAGGGGAGAAGTTCTAAATAAGTTTGTGGTGCTAGTTTGTAATTTAAATTGAGAAATGATAATGTAATTCTCGAGATAACAGCTTTGCTTATCATAAAGAAAAATCATCTGAAAGAGACTTAAAAGTTTAAAATTACAACTATATCTTGATCTAAATGACCAAAATACTTCACCAATTCATCCACATTTACGAAAGAGTTTAGTTGGCATGGAAATGGGGTGGGAAAGTTTATTTGGAGTTTTTTAATTCGAGATAAAAATATTTTTTGCACGGGTTGAAAATGTTGAGTTTTTTTTGCAAACTGATTTTATAACTAAGTAATCGCGCCTGTTAAAAAAAACACGGGAGTCTTATTCTGAACAAATTTATAATAATTTCGTCTTTTTTCCTGGCGTTCAATTGATTTTTAAATGAAACTATCATACGATAATAAATTATTCTTTTAATTGGCAACATTAAAAACGCATTAATTTCGCATAAATTAATTGTTATCAAATTTATTTAAAAAATTCTCCCAAAACCATTAAAACGTTGGATATGCCAATTTATTTAAATTACGGTTGGTTAAGTTCCATATATCCACAAATTGTCCATTCAGACGATGGTTGGAAGGAACGCGTTTGATCGACGCGATATTTTGGTAAAGTTCGATATATCGTATCGAATTTTAAGGGGAGACGAGTCAAACGATACTGTAGGCATTCTAAGATAATTCTATGATCATTTTAAGCATGAAGTCTACATATGTCACTGTATATACAGAGTTAAGATCTTATGACGTTCCCTTAGCTCAATATTGCATCGGCAGTATCGGGATATCGGCTGTTGGAATATATGTATCGCATTGTATCGGAGAATTTTGTAGCATACTATACTTCATGGGGGCATAAAATATATATTACTAGTAGTATACTCCATACCTATAGTGACTAGTACTAATTATGAAGTGTATACGCTTGTACAATGAGGAGAAATATAATATTTTAATTGACGCAGTTGGTATTTGTTGCCTAATGACGTCAAAGTCAAAAATTGTTACGAATTCATATGCTATATAGCTCCATATTCATGTGCTATGTAGCTCCATATCCATGTGCTATATAGTTCCATATCCATGTGCTATATAGCTCCATATCCATATGCTATATAGCTCCATATCCATATGCTATATAGCTCCATATCCATATGCTATAGAGCTCCATATTCACATGCTATAGTCAAAATGTTTAACGTATTCATATGCTATATAGCTCCATATCCATATGTTATATAACTCCATATGCATGTGCTATATAGCTATATATCCATATGCTGTAGTCATGTTTGAGGAATTCATATGCTATATAGATTCGTATTCATATTCTATAGAGCCACAAATCCATATGCTATAGAGCTCCATATTCACAAGCTACAGTCAAAATGTTTGACGTATTCATATACAAATTATGTAGCTATATATCCATATGCTATAAAGCTCCATATCCATATGCTATAGAGCTCCATATTCACTTGTTATAGTCAAAATGTTTGACGCATTCATATGCTATATAGCTCCATATACACATTCTATATAACCCCATAATTATATGCTATATAGCTCCATATTCATATGCTATAGAGCTCCATTTTCACATGCTATATTCAAAATATTTGACGTATCAATATGCTAGATATATAGCTCCATGTCCATATGTTATAGTCAAAATATTTGACGTATTCATGTGCTATATAGCTTGTACTACTTTCTAAGTCTTTGTTCGATTTCGGGCAGTAAAGGGTTCATATTTTAAGTGTTATTTTTTCAGTTTTTTGGATTTTTATGCCGGCTGACGTCAAGGCCGCCATTTATTCATATACAGGGTTCCTATACAGGCCTGGAAAACTTTAAAATACCTTGGATATAGTCATGGAAATCGAAAACGTGGCTGGAGAGCTTTGAAATGCTATGGAAAACGAGGAATCAGCTTGGAAATTTGCTTTTCAAAGTCGAAATCTGGTTCGCAAAAGGTCATTCGGGTATTCGGACAACGTGTCGATTATTTCCGTTTCTATCGACGTTTCGACTGACGAGTCGTTCGTTTATCTTAAGGGCTCGAAAGATGATTGCTCGAAAAGTAATTCGGCAAGGCGTTATTTTTGCTATCATCGGCGAACTATATATTTTTATATATTATCGGAAAATTGGGATTTCCTTCTTTAAATTAATGAGGTCATCAAATTCTAGGTGAAGCGACATCTTGCTCAAATTACCTTGAGATATAGGTACCTACGATCGCCGAAGAAGGGATATTTATTTACCCCTGGAGATAAGTAATTGTTGGCCTGGAGAGCACAGAAGAGTCAGGGATTTTGTAATTTCATCCAGTCTATAGCCACCCCGATAAACCTTATTTACATAGTACTAATTTTAAAGTCCATGCGAATGTTCAATTAGTGAAAATTACGTATTATTAGGCCCTATTTTATGAACCTCTGCCAAAATATTTTCTTAGAATGGAAACCTGTGAAAATATTTTTCTCCTATCGATAACACTGACGTCAATTAACCGGTAGTTTGGTCTCGTATGAAATATCCGGACTCTCAGTTAAGGTCTGGTTTACGATGAGGCTACGTCCTCTGGCGATGTGAATATAAATCACAAAGCGTATTAAAATCGGGTCTTAAGTTTAAGGATACTAGTTGTTTTGCTGCCTAATGACGTCAAAATCAAAATTCCTCCTCTCCCAATATCGTAGTACCCATGGTAACTAACTCACAGTCAGTTGTCATATAAACAAAACGTAAAATTCATCAAGTTAACGAAAAGGCTTTGTTATTATGCGGTTAACGGTAACCTGAGGTAATACAAACGCTAAAAACGAATACTCTCATGCCAATTAACCGGTAGTTTGACGCCATGTACATCACTCGAACTCTCAGGTCAAGTTAACGACGAGACTACGCCCTCTTGCGGATAATATAAATTATAAACGTTATGAAACCGTGTCGTTAAGTGATATGTATTTTTTTAAATGCATAATGACGTCAAAATACAAATTTCTCCTCACTATAATACCCATGGTAACTAACTGACAGTCAGGTGTGATATAAACGGAATTGTCAGCTAACATCAAGTTAAGAAAAAGGCTACATAATCGTGTGGTTAGCTTTAACCAGACACTACAAAACCGCAGCTAAGTAATAGGTTATCTACTTGTTGTTTTACGGCCTAATGACGTCAAAATACAAATTCCTCCTCTCGATAATACCCATTGTAACTAACTGACAGTCAGGCTTCATATTAACAAAACGAAAATTTCAAGTAACCTCAATCAAGGCTACGTAATTTTGCTAACCTGAGGATTTGAAATGTATTGAACATAAAAATTAAGACGTGATCATACTTTAGTATCATCTTAGATTATATTCCTTATGTCTTTTCACGTGAAAGCGTAGCCAAGATGGCCGACTTCTTCGGATAACGTTATCTTCGGAAATTATTACGTGAAATCCCCGTGAATTAACGCAAAACTCCGCCCTCTTTTGCGAAAGACGTAAATTCGAAATTCCATCTCTCTCTCTTAAATGCGAAAAGTTTCCCCCTGGCGAGCGACGGGAGAAATTCGCATTCGAGTCTTTTCTTTATTACGAAAATTCCCATGATTCCCTGCTTCATATGTATACATATATATACTTATATTTTGTACATATGTACTATCTCTCATGTACCTATTCTATGTGGTTCGTAATACATTCAGATGGTGTAATAGTCCTCCCTTTTGTGTGTACGTTATAGAAGAGATAAATTTTCTCAATTTTCCGGACGATAATTAAAATTTCAAATGAAATTCGTGAGAATGTTTTTTGGTTTTGGTAACTTCGGATATTTTTTTTAACTGATCTCGTTTTTTTAAGAAAAGGATTGGCTTCTCGGAATTGATGCATAAATTTATTTTTATTAATTTTTTTATACGAGTTGAAATTATAGGCGATTGTTCTTTGTTTGTTATAGCTTCCGCAACATTTCCTCGCCTTCCATGAATTTCGCAAAACGATTTTCTTTTTTTCCCTTGACGACGCTGGTCGAGCCGTTTTCGCGCTATCGTTATTATTATTATCATTGCTTTTGATATCAAATGTATGTATCGATATTATTGACATCGATGTTTTACATCGATTTTATCGATATTGATCGTATGAAAGAGACATTATTTCTGACTGTAACTTATAACTTAGGGATGTAATTGATGTTTGCATGAATTCGCCTTGATTCGATATATTCTTTTAAAAATAAGTTTGTATTCTAGATTAAAGTGCATGTTTCTTATTTAACTAAATATTTTAGCAAACCATTTATTAAATTTTCCTGAAATAAGAGATTTTAGTTAAATATTTAGCGCCCATTAAAAATAAATATGTATATGGAGAATATGAACCGAATATAACACGTTTTTTCAAATGTTTTTTTTACCGAGTAAAACACGTAACCGTGTATAACACGTAATATTCGTATTCGTAATTGTGTGTTATTTGAATGTCAGGGGGAAATATCGAACTTGTCTCGTCCGACTCCGTTATATCTACATACATATCTCGTTTTTTTCGATACATGCGAGTAGAGGGCGTAATTTTCCGAAAACACAGAGCACACAATTTATTTCAGCTCCCCTCATTCGTCGTCATGGCAACGAGATCTGACGATCGATTTTTTTTCCCGCGCGAGAGGGAGAAGAAGAGATGGAAAGACAAATGAAGCGCGCTCTCTCCACGCGCGCTAGCGAGCGAAAAAGAAAACAAAAGACTGTGGCGAGCACTGAGCACGGGATGAGAAGAGAGAGAGGTAAAAAAAATATATATAATGGATTCAAGACTCGAGGATTCAATTTTCGGGAAGAAAATGGCGTCTAGTTTTTCGACGACACCATTGTTTTTTTTTTAATTTTATTATTCCTTTTTTTTAACGAGTTACTACTATTAACTTTTTTCCAGCTGTTGTTTTTTTTAAGTTTCCGTTTTTTATTGTACTTCCCTCCACCTTTTAGTCACAGCAGATGGGTGACGTCAACTGATTCGTTCCCATTATGTTTTTATTTTTCGTTCGGTGTCAATTCACCTTTTTTTCTCATTTTTCTTTCTCTCTATGAATTGTGAGGTAACCCCCAACTCGGATACAACCTATCCCTATGATTATTTTCTTTCAAATTCCTCGTCAAATAACCTTCCAACTTTAATATTTAAACCGGCGAATAATTCATTTCATTCTTGGAGATGATTGAGCTAACGGTCGAGATATACTTCGTACGAATTGTTGGACTAGTTGGAAAACAAATGGCGCTGTTGCCAAACCGAACAATCATGTGGTTTTTTTTCGTTATCTAGATTCCAGATGACTTTTTAAAAACTAACAGTACATGCCTATTTTCGTAAATAAAATGGTAGGTAACCATTAAGAGGAAATATTTTTTTTGTCTACAAACAATGGTGCTTGACTGGGAACCTTTTTTTTTGATAAAAAAATTTTTTAAAAAATGCGGTGTTTGAAGATTTACGTCATCAAGAATTCAGTTTGTGACGTCAGCGCAACGGCTAATCGCTCGGCAGTAACACGACGCGTTGCCATGCCAACTCGAGCGGATTATTTTCCCTAAATATTTTATTTATATGTTAATTAAATTTGTGACGTCAGACGTTGACGCACGTAGGCATAATGCTTACATATTTACATTGAAGAGTACTATAAAATACGATAATGGTGAATCTTCTTGGTGTGGTTTTAATGTTTCCGTGTTTCATAAAGCAAGGGTAAAGGGCTAAAGATGGACAAAACTTCATTTTTTTATATTAGGAAAAAAAGAATGAATCCGTCATCATACAATTTTCAAACTTTGTAAGTGTATTGTTGGATCAATGAGGTATGTACATACTATTTGGTTTTCATAGAAACTTATAAAAAGTGTATTATTTGGAGAAATTAATTTTTTTTAAATTTTCTGATTCTAATCTGATTTCATCTGTCTCATAGACGACTTACTATTAGTGTTTTCAATACTAACAATCACATAAAGATAAGCGGACGTAACTCTTAAAGTACTCAGGTTAGGAACTGTTACATATTTTTGTATTTGTTCGAATAAAAACATTAAATAATTAATGAAACAAGTTGATACTATTTGAAAACCATTTGGAACTTATTTCTCAGTCGGTTAGCGGAGGTGCTGACATCTATGAACGTTACCGTAACTATAAAATTGGAGCCGGATTAGAGAGGATTCATCTGTTCACAATCTGGTGGAAAAACTAATCGTCTTATATTCGGGACAACGCGGTGTTTGTACTATTTTACTTTGATGCATGTACTGATGATAATGTGCTAGTAAATCGTTTATTTTATGGTTTTCAATTTTTCTTCAAATCCAATGGAAAACTTCTTATGGATCCCTTGAATAAGAATACTTTGGCTGTAAAATCTTTTTCGATGGAGATTTGCGTCTGTAATTCGTGCAATTTATGTCTTAAAGAAACTAGAATTTCCTCACACGTGACCTAAATACCTTTTTCCCCGAAACTACAGCAGTATTAATATCTCTGTCGAAGCAAGTTATCATCTCTCAATGCTTAAGAAGTTCCATTTTCTTTTCTTCAAGCTCTGAGCGGGGAAGAAGGTAATGCTTATGTACTCGTACATACATACATATATATATATATATATATATATATATATATATATATATATATATATATATATATATATATATATATATATATATATATATATATCCCTGCAACTCAATACTCAATACACTTCACCCTCACGCGATTTCGAAACATTCGAACGAGATATTTTTCATAAGAGGAGTGCTTGTTATTGGTGCGCGTCCGTATCAACGGCAATGATTTCTCATAGGTTACGTACTCATCTGAAGATGGCTATTGTTGTACTGCACAACAAATAATAATGTACTGAAGAATTGGATTCCGACTATATCAATATAATAAGATACCGTATTTTTTAATAAAATCAAAATGCAGATGTAGTTATTTTATTGTCGTTCTGGTTACCATGCTGACGTATTGTGGTTTACATGCTGTAGATTTGTTTAGTGGTCTTGTAATATTGTATTGGGACTGCTTCATTCTTGTTTATTAAAATAACTACACGGAATTTGTCATTTTGCGGAATATCTTTGTTTTTTAATTTCTCGAATATCTTAGAAGACTACGAATCGTAGTTCTTAAATTGAAGACTTGTTTACCAATGTATTCTTATGGGAATAGACGTAATTTATGTTGTGATCAGTAAATATAAGTTTAAATTTCCTCATTAAAACAATGTTTTAACCTTTTTTTTTGAGTTAGTTGCAATACTTGATGGTTTTGATTTTGTGTCAAGCTGCTGATGTGTATTCAATGTAAACTGTTCTTTATATCACCAGAAATATCATTGTTTTTTTACTCGTACAGATTATCGTATCTTGTGAACATGAAGGTAAACTTAAATTGAAATAAGGATATGAACTAACAGTCTTTCTTTCTTGATTCAAAGTAAAACATTTTCGGGTAGAAATTCATCTTAATATTTGATTATATTATTGGTTAGTTAAGATAAGGGTATTTATTGTGGTGAAAGTTAATTTTGGAAGGGAAAAAATCGTATGCAAGGCGTGGTTTTTCTCCATCTCATAATCTTGCATCCAATTTTTCTTCATATATTTCACCAATTTTTCTTACGTAAAAAATACCTTTGAAATTAACTATCGATTGGATCCAACGCTATCAACAGCTGGGAAAATCTCACCTTGCAATTTCTCCTACTCCCTCACCCAAGAAAAATGGTATCCAATAGACATGGTTTCATCCCTCCTCATAAACTTTCATTCAATATTTCTTCACATTTGTGACTATTTTATATTTTCTCATTCTCCCTTGTGAAATTTCATCTCGATTGCGTCCAGGGCGTTTTAACCGCTGGCCATATCGAAAGGAAAATCTCTCCTTGAAATTTCTCATACGCTCCTTATCCCAGAAAAATTGTAACCTGGGCATGGTTTTATGTCTCTCCATTATCTTTCATCCAAATTTTCTTCAAATTTGTTAGTTTTTTTGTTCTCATTCTAAAATCCCTTTGAAGTTGTCTCGATTGTATACAAGGCGTGGTTATTTTCCCTACCCATAATCTTTCATCCAATGTTTCTTCAAATTTGTGTCTGTTTTCTTTGTTCTCATTCTAAAATCCCTTTGAAGTTGTGTCTCGTTTGCATGCAACGCGTGGTTATTTTCCCTACCCATAATCTTTCATTCAATGTTTCTTCAAATTTGTGTCTGTTTTCTTTGTTCTCATTCTAAAATCCCTTTGAAGTTGTGTCTCGTTTGCATGCAACGCGTGGTTATCTTCCAACCCCATAATATTTCATCCAATGTTTCTTCAAATTTGTGCCTGTTTTCTTTGTTCTCATTCTAAAATCCCTTTGAAATTGAGTCTCGATTGCATGATCGCGTGGTTATTTTCCCTCCCCCACAATATTTCATCCAATTTTTCTTTGTATTTGGTACTATTTTCTTTTTTCTCATTCTAAACATCCCTTGTAAAATTGTATCTCGATTGGATCCAACCAACGGCCATATCGAAGGGAAAATTTCTCTTTCGTAGAAGAAAAATAGTATCCAATTGACGTGGTTCCATCCCTCCTCATCACCTTGCATACAATATTTCTTCACGTTTCTTTGATTGTTTTTTGTTCTCAATGTAATGATAATAAACCTCTTTAAAGTTAGTTAACTCAGGATTGAATTTCCAACTCGTTCCCCCAACCTTCCGGCCATATGCGAAAGGAACAAAGATCTCACCTAAAAATTTTTCATACTCCCCACTCTCCGCGTTGCCTTCGCAGTTTCTCATACAACGCGTTCAAACAGCCATCCCCCCCCTAGTTACCTCTCTATCTCCTTTTAGAACCACCTCCCCCTCCGCCCCCCTGACGTCTTTTGTTTTCGAGTCGGGGCCGAAACAGTTTCAGGCCGCTTTTGTTTCTCCAGCTGCGTGTGTTTGTTTTCGAGTTTCGTGCCTCATTTGTCTTCCGCCATTGTTTCAAACTACTGAAACCCGTCGGTAGATGGGAGGTGGGGGAGGTATTTTTACGCAGAAGAGGAGAAAAGAAACTGGATACATAAGTTTTATGTTTTACGAATGGTATATAAAACATGGAGGATAGACTTCATATATGCATTCCAGATGAGTTTGCGTAAATATGTGTCGCTGAAAAAGTTCCTTTGGCGCAGTTTAGGAGTAAATAACTGATGCCTATACCTTTCCTCGTTGTTCCTTATTTTAGTGAGAAACCTTCTCTCTTTTGTTTAAACAATGTAACGGCGTCCCCCTCGATTCACGTGTTCCACTCCTCTTATTGTTGGCACTCTTGGGAGGGATTGTTGCGTTGAGTTGCGAACGACAATGAACGTTTCCGAATGGGGTCACAACAATGACCAACTGCGCAACAACGGTGTAGTAACGTGAGTTCGTTTGTTGTTAGCACTAGGAGTGCGATGTTTAAGGGGGCACTACAGACTTTGAAATTTCTTTGGTTTTTGCGGATAAATAAAGACGTTTTGGAGGAAATTATATACATTTTCAGTTTTCTTAAGGTACTTACTTTGGAGAAGAGATATTTCCTGGTAGATCCCTTTCGAATTTTATGCAAATATTGCGGAATTTCGACCGAAATACATAATTCGATTGAAAGAATAGGAATCTTTGTTTTATTATCTTTCTGTTGGTACCATTCCCAATTTCAGAAGACCACTATTTCTAATTTAATTTTGCAAATAAAAAAAAGTCTGCAGCCCAAAGGAATATTCAGCTACTTGGAACTTAAATATACTTATTCATCATCATCGTCATAGTACACTTCTAAACTTGTAAACATTTTCTCATTTCGTTCTCATTTCTCTGTCTGTACCTGTATTGATGTAGCCATGGAGATTTATTGTGCCAATGTTGTTGTAAATAAATAATATAAATAATTACATATTTGCACACAAAATTAAATATGATGTATATATATATATATATATATATATATATATATATATATATATTAATTATTTATTTAAGATACAAATGCAATCGTCCATGCACAGTTACACGTTTTCATTCTACGAGGAAAAGAGAAGTGAAGAGATTTCATTCATTCATTCTAGCGAAATAAAAGGGGCATCCATTTTGATTACGCTGTTTACCCTCCCCGGTTGGTTTCCATGACAACCCGGTCGGCCCGTTGTTGCCACCAACACCGCCGCTGATTTATGCCCGCGTTTATTGCGTAACCCCGAGGAACGGTTTTTTTTAGGACTTTAGTGGTGGTATTGGGGTATTTTTTTTTTAAAGGATGCGTTTGGTTACATGTAGGTAAGGCACTGGTGTATATATTTGAAATAAAAAATGCATGTTTTTTATATCATGCGATATTACCTTGGAAGAAAAATGAAAAACTGCTATCTCATATATTTCGGAGGTGGTGTTAAGCTAAGCTTGTTAGGTCGAGATTCCGAAAATGGTTTCATTCTATAGTGCGTTCAACGTTTAGTTGACGTTTAAGGTCATTATGGTGAATCATTTTGTGTGCAAATCCACAAAAGGCCGGAGATGCGATGTTGCCAAATCACAGCATGGAAATTAACAATGTCGGAGGTGCAATGTTGCCAAATCGCGGCATGGAATTTGACAATGTCGGAGGTTCAATGTTGCCAAATCACAGCATGGAAATTAACAATGTCGGAGGTGCAATGTTGCCAAATTGTTGCATGAAAATTAGCATTATTGTCGTGCAGCGTACTTACCGATCATCCAGGAGTCTTCCAATATGCACTATGCTACATATTGAGACTTAATATATTTCCCTTGCCCAGCGAATGTTTTCTCGGAGCTTAAGGTCTTGAGCCATCCTCCATATAATCACCAACGCGTTATTCACATGTTCATCGCTTTTCAATTGTTTTAATTTAATATACGGAAGAGGTGAAGTCAGTTTTGTATCCCCCTACCGGATCTTGCCAAAACCTCCCAAAGTGGAGTCGAAAACTGCCAACATATTACAAAAATAAAATAAAAAAAATATTTAACGAAAAAAACTTTTTATTATAAGTTTGAAATTTTAAATTTATGTTTATTTTAATCAAATATACGGAAGAGGTTAAGTCAGTTTGTATCCCCCTACCGCATCTTGCCAAAACCTCCCAGTGTAGAGTCGAAAACAGCCAAAATATTACAAAACTAAAATTTTAAAGAAAAAAAAAAAGTTTTTTTTACGATAAAAACGTTTTATTTAACATTTTACGTTTTAAATTAATGTTTATATCATACTATGTGTGTTGTATGTAACATTTTTAACACTTATTCCGTTATAACATTTAATATACATAACATAGGTATATAATATACCTATATTATTACATGTTATTGCATTTTAATCCAGTTGTGAGCTAAGTTTTAAGTTTCAAGTCTCTAAATCGTCGGGAAGTGTTAGTTTAATATCGATTCTAAAATTTGTATGGTACAGAAAGACTCAACCTAATGAAAACGTTTTAATTAATGCTTTTCAAACGTTTATTTATCCGAAAATACGAGACGTAACCATGGTAATTATACATTTCCTGTTTGCGCATACATTCTTCTCTCATTCGTTGCTAGTTGCATTGCATCACGGTACTTTGTTTTCACAGAAATCGTCTTTAAACTGGCGGGACGAAAGATACATCGTATATTCTTCTCTACTGCTTTGTGGTGTTACATGTGTGTCCTTTCTCCTCTTCTTACGATTGTGAATACTTCATTTCTTACTTCGTTTGAACGTTTCATATTAAGACTTTCCTCCTGCCGCTGTTTTTTCGGTTTTAAAATGTATCCCTCCGCGCGTGCCACGACAACGTGATGTTGATTTGGTTTTGTGTGTGGAAATAGACGAGTCAGGCGATTGCGACGAAACTTTTCTCGACATTGCTGAGACGATGGATTCCTCGAGTTCCTTCATTGCCACCAACTTCTTCAGCGTCAGCGGTTTATTCTCTGTCTCTTACGTACCTACAAGGTTTCGAAAGAAATTGTGAGATTGCAACGCTTTTAGCGCGAGATCTTTTCGTTCAAGAATAAATCCTGTGTTATCTACGTATGTGTCTAGTTGCCTAGCATTCGTTTGTTTTTCACCTGTCGCCTAGAAAACTCTATCGTTTATTTATTATATAGGGATAAGTATTATTATGTATTTGTCGAATGTTATATGGTGGAATGGCCAGTGCTTTTGATGTGAGATCTTTTCGTTCAAGAATGAATCCTTTGTTATCTACGTATGTCTATAGTTGCCTAGCATTAGTTTGTTTTTCACCTGTCGCCTAGGAAACTCTATCGTTTATCTATTATATAGGTATAAGTATTATGTATTGGTCAAATGTTATATGGTCTAATGGCCAGTGCTTTTGATGGTAGATCTTTTCGTTCAAGAATGAATCCTGTGTTATCTACGTATGTCTCTAGTTGCCAAGCATTCGCCTATTTTTCACCTGTCGCCTAGGAAACTTTAACGTCTACCTAGATTCAGTCAAGGGATGTATTGGTCGAATGTAATAAGCAATCGATCTTGGAGAGATCGAATGCCTTGTAAAATGAAAATTAATCACATTTTGATTTAGTGAAACTATTCTGATTCAACGGAGTTGGTGTTCATTGAAATCGCCGGTGTCTCTACGTTTATGTCTGGTTGCTATGAAACTGTTTATATTTATATCTGTCTCTTAGGCAACGCAAAAGTCAATATAGATTTTTATATTTCATATTCAAAGCACGTATGCAGTGGGTCATGTGCCATTGGCACAAAAGACTTCTGGTGTCCGTAAAGGTATTATTATTATTATTAATATCATTTAGAGAATTGTGCAAGTAAAATGTCCTCTCTATCTCTTATATGAAGATTGGAACTTGTCGCAAGAGAGAGATATAAAATGTAGCGTATTCATTTGTCTTTTGGGTGTCTTTTAATGGTTTTAGGTGCCTAACATTGCCGAGTGAAAGATATCAAATTCTTGACTCGTGAAAATGTTTGAATAATTGCACATTAGATTGCAATCTTATTCCATTAAGAGAGACGAATGCGTCGTTATAGGCTTTTAAAAATTGGATCAAATATTTGGTCAAAGATCAGAACAAAGTTTATGTGTACAAATAATTTGAAACGTAAAAAGTAATGACTTCAAAATTTTCTTTTTAAAACAATTTCGAAAACAGTAAAAGAGAACACGAATTTGTACAAGATGGCCGACATCAAGGAAGATTTAAAAATATAACTGCGAAATGTGATTGTATCCCAATTCCGATATCCGTGTAGGAAACAAAATATGTAATAAGAAGTCTGAATAAAATTCTTTAAAAAATAAAAGAGTACTGAAGATTACTTAGCCTTAAGTTATTTGGTTAAAAGAACTTTTTATTCCCTTCCGATGTATTGAATCAAAACGATGAAAATGTTACGTATTTCACTCCAATAAGGGAGTTAAAATAATAAGAAAACGGAAGAAATGTATTTGACTTGCCTCGGCAAATAATCGATAGTGACGTAATAAATTTCCGTAAAAATCTTTTAAAAAAGTATCGAGCGAAAAAAATGAAGTACGAACCTCGCAATAATAAAAAAGATGAATTACAAAATTCGTATTGAATTTAAAAAAAGACATGTATATATATATATATATATATATATATATATATATATATCGGAGCGCATTCTCGAAAGCACATTTAACATAAAAAGATAATTAATATCCACAATTGAAATAATAGCTAGGCGAACGAAAAATATGATATATTTATGTGTGTATATATATGTATATATATATTTCACTGACACTTGAAAATAACAAATGACTCCCGAAAATCGAAGTACGGGCCTCTGGAGGGAGGAAAAATTGAGGAGCGAAAAAGATTTATTGAGACAAAAGAAATGCGACACCCGGAAAGCGAATATTTTTTTCAAACGTATCTTATTAAAAGTTTTCCGTCTTCCGTGAAGTACGGAAACGCGAAACGTGATCCGATTGTAACACGATTTTAAGCGTCGATACTAAGATCGATAATCGAACGGAATGCATTGAAGCTCATATTTTCTTGAGAAATAAACCGCGGTTTTCATTTCGCGGTGTTACTTACGGTAGTAAGTGGAAAGCACCCACTGATTAATATAGCACGTCAGTGGGTCGATTTGTTCGATACGTTTTATATCATCGATATCTCGAAGCGGCCAAGAATCGAGATATCGTACGACCTTGATGGCGTGTAATTTCAACATTTCCACCAATTCTTCGAACATCAGTTTCGTGTCGTGTCAGATGGCTGCGGTGTTGCCATGTTTATGTAAATTGTTTTATTTCGGTTAATTCAACGTTAGTTTTTTGCTGAAATATCTGCTTATAAGGTTGCTTATTTCTTTTTTCTTGTCTTTGCAGGTAAGGAAAACGCTGGACGTCTTTTGAGAATTGACCCTAATTGTCTGCTAACGTGTGCTAACTACGCAAAACATGTTTCTTTGGTGAGTAATTAGACTTAAATGGATGACATGATCATCATGTTTCATATGTTACGTGGAAAATAATCATCACAAATTCATAATTTTTACCAAAAGTTCTTCTTTATATTTATTTTTAAGTTGACTTTCGTCGATAGCGGAGTTTTTTAATCGATATCTCGATATATTTTTTACCATATTTTCTAGGTATTGTTCTGCTAAGATGTCACCTCCGGCTTTTGCGTGAAGTAATCAGTTGACGGAAGTAAACAATTAACGTTTAATATTTTTGAAAAAAAAAAGGAAAAAATTCGACATTTTATACTCTTTTTTAACTTCCACAGGCATCCATTTTATTAAAAAAATGTTTAAATTGTTTTTGATAAATACATAAGCGTATCTAAAACGTATTCAGTTCATCAAAATTTTAAATCTTATAGTTCTAGAATATTAATTACCGTATTTATTTTATTTGTTTTCGGTGATGTTGTCTTCTTGTTTTTTATTTCTTCAACATTCTTTTTTTTGTTTTTGAAATTTTGTTCTTGAAATTATATTTTTTATGTCGATATATTTAATTGAGATTACTACGTTTCTTATTATTCAAGACAGTAACAACCATCTTATAACATATAATAACATTGCAATAGACTTAGTTTCGCAACAATTATTCGTCAATCAATTACTAGTGAACATTATGTGCGATTGTTAGATCGAACAATGAATGTCACTGTAAAATCTACCGCGATACGGAAATGACGTCATTGAAGTTAAGGTCGTCATCGAATTAGGATTAGTTTCAACTCGTTGGTGGCCAATGAGGTGACCGGATCAACTTTAAGTTCTTGTAGGTGTACTGAGGTATGATTTGAAACACTTTTCCTTCCATTAACTTGCTAATTTTTACGTTATTTCTTAGCTGTGACATCTTTAAGGAATATTTGCATCCCTTCATTATAAGGTAGTTTGAGCGAAAAACCCCTTAACCTAGAATTTTTATGAATTAGGCCTCATTTCAAAGAAAAAACTCTCATCTTTTTAATAATATCAAAATATATCAACCCCTTGCCTTTAACTACTTTTCGAGCAATTGGCCTAAAATGTAAGATGTTTTATACATTTGGGATAGATTATGGCTCTGTGCGCTCCAGAGGGAGAAAATATTGAAGGAAATAGGAATTTATAACACCTAGATTTCGTCAAAAAACTAACGGTGTGTTGATTGCATGTTTTATAAACTAATTATAAAAAAATAATCTATTACTCACCATAGTAATTTTTTAGAGAATCGCAAATAAATATACCTGATGTTTTGAAGGGTTTTCAGCCGTACGACGGGAAAAAATGAGTCAAGTTAGAGACTTATATGTAGCTTAATTTATTTAATTACTGAGAATTTTGGTCAAATATATAACTATATCTTTCCGCCATTAATATATTACAATATTTATTTCGTACTTCTTACAGACTCTGAAATAAAAGAATAAATTTTAATATGGTCTCCATTATGACTAGTAGGGATCTATCTCTCGCTAAAAACCAACTTAATTCAACCACTTTCTTTCTTCTGAGTAACTGCGTGATCTCAGCTGCCTTGAGGACCTCGCCCGTCCTACATAGTGTATCGCGTCACCATGACGACGCCGTATCTTATCTCCATGGTGATGGATGGTAAACAAGACCTTGTCCAAAAGCGTTGCATACCAGAGCTCTTGTATCTTGGAAGCATATGTACACCTTTTTGGTTTACCGATTGCTGAGAGCAAAATACATTCATAATTTTCTTCTGCTCTTTCAAACCTGTCCTACTCTTTTATCTGGTCAAGATTTCAGTCTTAATCTTGGAGTAAAGATGTTCGATATTAAGACGCCGCAACAATTGTGACTATCATTCGTTACCTTCAATGAATTAATGTCCTACCTCGAGCGTTATTTATAGTTTTTACCTGGAATATTTTTCTTTTCTTTCATTTTGTGTTTTTAAAGTGACGATTTAATATTAAAATAAACGACAGTTGATATTTCTCTATGCTTAACCAACTCTCTCCTCTCCTCAAAGCTTTCTTAATTCTCTCCTCAAAGCTTTCTTAATATCGAGTGTAAATAGTTTATTTAAGGAAAGTTTTGTAACGTCTAGCAATTTTTGAGAGAAAAAATTGATTTTTTAGAATTACGCCGAAGTAAACAGTTAATAGGAGACATTTCTAGTGACTTATTACGAATTGTTGAGAATTAAAACCATTCAAATGTAGAAAGAGCTATCTTTTCTTGAGGCCCAAAATTATAACCATATTTTGATAGTTAAAACGACTTAAGCCAATATAAGGACTCTTGCATAAGTTTCCCTTCAAAGCTCTTGCTTCAAAGTTACTTTGATAGGAAATTGAAATTTCTATCGTTAAAATATATAATGAAATATCTACTAGTTTATTAAATTGTCAAACATAAGGTTGATATGAATTCAATCCTTTCATGCGTGACCTTGTGGAAGTCCATTATGAATAATGAAAACTACAACTATGTTTCAATCCACTGAGTTTTTAAACGCTACGACGTCATCATCAAGTACATACGTCGTTTGACGACGTCATTCCTTCCATAGATACCTGATGACGTTGAAACTAGTAGTTCCAGTAGACACTCTGTGGATTGAATCATAGTTGTTTGTTATCATTATGTGTAAGGTTGAAATTGTCGTTTTATACCTTCTCTAATGCGTGAGCAAAGGCAAGCAAAAAGAAAAAAACTGTGTTACGCTATATGGTGGACATTTCGGTAGTCTTTGATGACGTCATGCCCCTTCTCCACCTTCCTCAATGACGTACATTGTTTGCGTATGTGTGTGTGTGTATGTAAATACGTAATTATTTTCATATATATGTGTGTGAATGTCATGTGTAATGTCTAACCTACCTTCGCCTAACCTATTAACTCAACTCCTCCTCCTTCCTCCCCACCAACCCCTCCAACTCCACCGTCTCCACGCTCGTTGCCATGGTAACCTTACGTCTCCCCCACGTCATTGTTTCAACACTGTATCCTGTAAGATATTTATGAAAGTCTGTTCCGAATCGGGAATTTCTCTCCATCCGCTGGTTGCCTAGCTAAGAACCTTCTCGGTCTTCTTGGCTCCTTACTACTTGGATACCTTGGATAGGAAGAAAGAAGGATAAGTTTCTGGAAGGTCATCTGTACTTTAAATCGGACAGGCAGACAGTTATATTTGACTGATGGTGACGCTTTTACGGGTAGACATTTCACTGACTCGTATCGACGGTCAAAACGGGAAAAAAGAAAAATGTCGTGTAATGTAATTTTCTTTCATTTATTTTAATATGAAATAATTGAGATAGAAGTTTCATTCTTCAACCAAAATGAGGCCAAAGCATCAAACCAATTCATGTGTGCAATCAACTTTTCTCAATCGATCGATAAATTGAATTATTTCCAGTTTAAACGCAAAATTAATGTAAATTTTGATATTTTTTCATTTTCGTTTCCAGGCAATATTTTTAAATTATTTCCGAGGCTTGGCAAGCTGTACAGAATCTGTGAGCCAGTCATTTTTTTGTATAATTATGAATAAAAACTCAACAGGAATTCGCTGAACCAGCCTTCCATTATGATCAGGCGCGTTAAGTAGGTATTCCCTAATTCATTGAAAATGTCTGTTTTTAAATTGCAATTATTTTAACTCCTCCGTCACGTGCATGCTTGCCTTCTTTTGTCTTACAACGAGGCTGGCGAACGAGAGGGGTCCGTAACCATGGCAACTGGAGTAGTCGTCTTATTGAATAACGAAAAGTTGCCAAATTTAATATATCGACCCGGAGATACATTTCATGCATAAAGTTGGAAGATATATTTTTGTAACTTTCTAATTTTAGCAGAACATAATTTTGTTTACACAGGAGGGGAAATGTTTAAACGTTTCATTGCGGTTATGAAAGAACTTATTTAAAAATGTAAAAGTATTTGAGCATGTTGGTATCATGTGACAGGAAGCAGACAGATGTTCATACTTGCCTTATGTGGTCTGTACAACGGGAATGCCAACTAAGGAAGATCAGTACCCATGGCTACTTGAATAATTGTTTGATTAAATGGCGGGAATTTAATTAATTTAATCGGAGATGTTTCCAGCAAAAGAAGTATTTACTTACCTTTTTAATTTTTAGAAGAATATAGTCTTGAGACGAACATCAAAGCTTGGTATTCACCAATAAATAGCTTAACCAGCCTTCCGGTATGATTAAATCAAAGTCACAATATTAAATATGTAATTTATAGAATAATTAAAAAAAATGGAAGTATTCGGACATCTTGGCGTCACGTGACAGGAAGTAGATGTAGTAGGTACATACATACACACTCTCCTCTCCACCTCTTGGGTCTTCATAACGGGGCACGCGAACGCTGGATCCGTATCCATGGCAACTGGAGTAATGACTCCGTATCCATTGAAACAAGATATTGATTCCCTTTTAAAACACATGCTTCTCCCCCTTTTGGCCACACACATAACACACACACAGGGTGAAAAAGGGGAGGGGACCACATGGGCGCCCTTGTGGTACTCCTCTCCTCTTTTTATGTGTTTTCCTGCGTGTGTTTTTTTTAAGAGAAAACGGGTTGGTGTGTTGGTGTTGGGGTTGGGGGAACTTCGGATCATATTTTCCTTTCCACTACAACGACGCCGTCTAACGTCGTGTGCCCGGAATTGAAAAAAAAATTGAATAACTGAATAGCGCTGCGGAATGAGAGGCATTTCTGTCAGGGGAAGGGGAATGGCGTTGTATTATCGTTCTTCATTTTTCTCTCTCTCTCCTTCGTTCGCGTCTCCCTCTACCCTTCTCTCCTTCTTGCATCTCTTCCCATCGACAATTTTCGTTTTTCGTTCCCGTCCTTCATCATTTGCGATGTTGATTTAGGGTGCTAAAGGGTAGGATGTTCGCGAAATGATGTACGTGTATTTCTGTTTTGATCCGTTCATACTCGTGTTTCTTTTTCGGCTACGATTAAATTAATAAACGGTTTTAAATAGTTCTAGGATATTAAGGTTTGTGATTTAGATCTTTACCTTTTTTATGCTTTTATTTCGTGATCCGTTCTTCCTGATTTGATTCGTTCAAACTGCGGACTCGGGTCATCTGTACGGTATAAAGTATGTACTAAGACAGTCTGTCGTGATTTAGTTCTAAGGTTGTTACCTTTTATATGCTTATATTTCGTGATCCGTTCTTCCTTGATTTGATCCGTTAAAACTGCGGACTCGGGTCATCTGCACGGTTAAAAGGTTGCACTAAGACAGTCTGTCGTGATTTTGTTGCGAATTCACTTTCGTCTTCCAATTATTTCGTGATCCGTTTCTTTTTTCGGTTATGTTCCGTTCGAAATCACGGTTTTTACATTTACGGTTCGTAGTAATAAGTATCTATGTGGTGATTTATTTCTTAATTTGTAATCTTTTCCACTGATTAAGTGATCGTGTTTTGTTTCTATGTCACTACATCGTGATTTCCGTTTCGGAAATTGTTTACTTCGCAACGTAGAGGTGTGAACAGGGAACTTAAATTTGGCAACACCGTTCTCCATTAGGCTAATACTGTTATTAGTAAACATGGAACGATCTACATAAATTATGTTGGTGATCCTGTCAAAGTTTCTCCTTGCTTCCAATATCTAGTACAAGTTTCTCACTACCCCAATACTCTCTGTCTTTGCATATTTTCTTGGAAGAAAAAGTTCGCGGCGACGATGCACATACAATGATAATATTTTTTTAACACACTTAAAAAAACATAGAAACTTGTAAAAAAAGACACGCAAAAAAACTTGGACATTAAATTTTTATAAAACATTTTTTATTTATTTTTTTTATTTTAAAAATATAGTAACACGTAAAAAAGACACTCGCAAAAAAAACTTGGACATTAAATTTTTATAAAGCATTTTTTTATTCATATTTTTTTAAACATAGAAAAACGTAAAAAGGACACTTGCAAAAAAACTTATACATTTTTTCGTCAAAGCCGTCATCGTCCTCGGTAGTAGGATAATCTTACCCTTCCAAGTTCGTTATAAACTGAAAATGAATACACATTTATATATATGCCTCTTATTGATCTGCGTCAAGCCCAGACTTTTTTTATTTTAAGCTGAACAGAATCCATTTTTGCTCGAAATTATGAGATTGGACAACTTTTTTTAAAAATATCTCCGAGGATATATAATAAACGTATAATTTTTCCTCCCAAGAATTATTTTCCTACTCGCATATTCCCATGCATAAAGTCGGGATACCCGATACTTGGAGATGTTGTATCTCATCAACCAATAATACTATGATGCGTTTGAGTATAAATTTCAAAATTGTTTGTTTCAAAGGTATATAAATTTAATTATATATGTTTATTTATATATAACAAGACCATATTTTTCACTGGCAATCATTAACACGACCTTAATTTTTTTATGGCAGTTTTAATGGCAATTTCAACACGTAGTCTTAAAAGCACATGAGGTGTATTTTGTAATAATTCGATTAAACATGTACAGATCTTATTCTAAACTCTATATATAATATTTCATAGAGTTTTTATGGTTTCTAACTATTGTCGGAGATCAGAAAAAAAGTAATTGAAAATAATTTCATTGCCTTGTGTATATTTTCAAGAATTTTTATCTAATAAATTTTTTTTCTTCTAAAAATTAACAAAAAACACCCTCAAAATCACTTCTCCAGAGTAAGCCTTTTAATAAGTACTACATGTATTGAAATAAAAAAATAAGACGTAAAAAGTGAGTACATTTTTAAGGTTTTTTAACAGTTAACTTGAACAAAAAAAAATAAAAAATAAAAATATGATTAAAAAAATTAAATTGGAACACTACCTACTTATGTTCACCTTTATTTCGGAAACATTTTTTTTTCAATCGAACTGGCTTCTGGGGAAAGGATTCGATTGTTTTTTTTTTGTTTAAAAGCACGTTTTGAACATTTTTAAGAGTGGAACGGATTTTGAAGAGGGTTGTACTGTACATGATTGTACTCTATATTATTTTGATGTTCTTGAATTGGCATTTTTTTATTTAATAAATCGTAACGAAATGAGATCTCATAATAGTATCCTCTCGCCATAATATTATGGCAATCATACTAAGTGTATATATTTTTTCAATTTAATTCCTTCACTGAAGGAATTTAATCTGTGTTTCAAACCTTAACTTCCAATCAATGTCGCCATTTCTTGTAATTACGAGTTTATTCATGAGTAGTATTCTTCTTCAGCTTCGCAGAAGCGTTTCGGATCTGTTCTCCTCTGAAAATAGGTCAATGGAAACAAATGAAGTCGCTGTCTAAGGTTTAAGCGTGCCTTTGAAATCGTATTACAGAGGATAAATGTGTTATCGAACACTAAAATTATACTCCAATAAGTTAGTTATAAGGCGTCTAAGGTTGAATGATGATAAATATAACAAACTAGGAAAGGTGCCAGCGTTGAATATCAACTGGAAGTAAATAAATAAAGACTAAAACATTGTAATAAACCATTCATATATCTTATTTAGAGCAAATAATCGTATTGAGTTCAATTAATATGCTACGCAAAACCTCGGCATAAACAATGAATATGGTCGTCATGGGGACGATGACTCAAAAACGCTAAAATATTACGAAAAACCGCGACGTTTTATGCAAATATTTCGGAATTTGGACCGGATTACAAAATGCGATTAAAAGAATAATAATCTTTATTTTATTATCTTTCTGTTGGTACCTTTCCCAATATCAGAAGACCACTATTTCTAATTTAATTTTGCAAATAAAAAAGGGTCTGCAGCCAAATGAAGATTCATATTCACGTTTATTTCTATTTTATTTTCTTATTTGTGTATATATATTTATTTTCTTATTTGTGTGAAAGTTACTGACAAATATATATATATATATATATACCTATACAATATGGCAAGAGGGTGGCCGATAAAAATATATAAACGGAAAAAAGAACACTCACAATTTAAAACTGAAGATATTAGCTCCACCTTTCTCTAGGAGAAGAGTAGGAATCAATATATATATATAAATATATCAATAAATAATAATCAATCAAATAATCTATATATATATATATATATATATATATAGATGATTATTATAGTAAATACTAGCTGAAACTCCCGACATAACTTATATCATATAAGAGGAGAATCTATGGGAAAAAAATGAGAAACCTAATTCTTTATTCTGTTATCTGATTATATAAATTCTAACTCTCTATCTTGAATGAAAATATTTTTAAAAAGCAAAAAAAAAGCAAACCGCTGCACATTACCCAACGTTAAAAGCATTTATAATCAGCTTAACTGAGTAAAATTAATTTTAAATGCGTTTAAAAGACCAAAATCTAGTTGTCAAGGAAAATTGCTGTCGTCGATTTCAGAGAAAAATGAGCGTTTTTGCACCTAATTACGCTATTTTGACAAATACGAACTGAAAAAGATTATTGATTAAAATAATTTTGAACTTCATTTATTCAGCTGTTTGATTTAAAAATCCCTATAAATATAATTATTATGGTAGATACTATGATTAAATATACACGAAATATTCATTGGAAATTCAATTTATTTGTTGTAATATATAAAGCTACAAAATTGACTGACTGACTGACACACTAATTAATACCAATTCCTGGGCATTTCTAATCGAGCTAGAAGGTTGAAATTTTCAGGATAGGGTTGGCATTTGATTATAAGCCTGGAAAAAATCGAAAATCCTAATACTTTTCATTCATTACGAGCCCAGATAGGATTTTGTTTTTTTTGGAAATGAGATTTTTTTACGGAAAAAACGAATGTTTTCCGTACAGAGTAATTTCATTTCATTCATTAAAAAAATATGAAATATTTGAGAAAGAAGTTTCATTCATGGACTATAATGAGACCAAAGCACCAAAACATTTAATTTTTGAAACCAAATTTTCTCTATCGATCGATGAACGGAATTGTTTTAAAGTTTAAACGCAAAATTAGTACAAATTTAGATATTTTTTATATTCGTTGCCAGGCAGTTTTTTTAATTGTTTCAGATGCTTGTTAGGCGTTTGTCAGAGTCAGTGATGATTATGTTAAAAAAAATTCTTTTTAATATTCATTAGATACTTTTAATTTTTATTAAAATATAATTCGTGACGTACCTAATATCATGTCCAAAATCTATACTATTAATTATCGTGTACTTTTCGAATAACATTTACTTAAGTTATTAAATCGGTAGTTTAAAACATTAATATCTAATTATAGCCGTCATTTCTCGTAATCTTGGCCTGATTTTTAAATGATTTCATCATCCATTGCTTACATTTCGTATATATATATATATATATATATATATATATATATATATATATATATATATATATATGTTTGTATTTCATCCTTAGGTTTTGAACTAGCTTCTAAGAAACCTATTAAATTGCTTTTTTTAAGTGTAATCCTGCGTTAAAAACTTTTATGAGCATAAAATAAGGTTTGTTATTGCATGTTCAAAATCTCAGCATGTAGTTTTTTTCTTGTTTGTAACGGGGAAATTGTTTAAAAAAAATTAAAACTTAAAAAATTGAAAAAAATAAAACTTTCCACAATAAAATTGAATTGTTCTTTAAAAAAAAGAGTCATGACCTGATTTTTAAATGGTTTCATCGCTTAATGCTTAATTTTCGTATATCAGTTTGAATTTCATTCCTTATTTATTGAACTAGCTTCTAAAAAACCTATTAAATTGCTTTTTTTTAAGTTTAATCCTGCGTTATAAACTTTTACGAGCATAAAATAAGGTTGGTTTGCATGTTAACATTCACATAATGTAGTTTTTTTCTTCCGTTTGTAACGGGGAAATGATTTAAGAAAAAAAAAACTTGAAAAAAACAAACTTTCTTCAATAATAATAAAATATTTCTTCAAAACAAAACAAAAAAAAGAGTCACGGCATTTTAAGTATATGGGACGTTCTCACAGTTTTCGTCGCGGGGGGGAGGAGTTCTTTTGTTTTTCCGAAGCAATCGGTCGCCTTGTTTCCCGTGGCAACCGTTGTTTAATAAACATGAGCGCTCTTTGCGCAATAATGAGGACCAGTCTTCCTGGAGGAAATGGGTCAATGGAATTCTTATCTTATGTGAGTGAGTGAGGAGAAACTCGTTTCTAACCTCTTATAAACCTCTGCGTCTGCCTCCACGAGAATATGAGCTACGTGAGCGTCTTGTCTGTCTGTGCGACATTACGGCCGCCATTTTACGTCTATCCATCCTCTTAGTTTGTCGAAACAAATCGTCCATCTTTGCCTAGGTACATACAAGCAGTGCCAGCATCTACACCGCGGTCGTTACGTGAACTAAAATTTACGTAAGTGATATTTCCCACGCAGTAAATATTTTCATTATTTTGTGTTTGATTTCAGAATGGTGTAAACGAAACTTATTTTTTTAATTTTCCTGCATTTGTTTTTAATTCACAGTGATTTCAGCGAATATAGCGTATATTCAAGGATTTGCGTAATACATATATTTATAAAAATTAAATTCCTTCGTTTTTTAAAGTAATCTGGACCATCTTTTTAAAATCCTTTTTATTACAAAAAAATAGGCCTTTCTTCCTTTAGTAATTATACACCAAAATACAATTGAAAGATCGTAGATACTAAAAAACAAAAGAGCGATGATATTGCTGATGGCGCAATCGGACATTCGCATATGTTAATTTGTTAATCTTTGTTAAGTTGCCTCAATTTCAACAATAAATGCATTCTAATCCGCCCATGATTGATGTGTTTTGAAACCAAAATGTCGAATTTGTGATCATGAATTATGTTAAAAAATTATCATTTTAATTTCACGGTGAGGTTTTTCTAAAATATAGTAATATATTATATAAATAAATAAAAATAATATACATGCAATAGTATTTGCTGCGTAATTTGTCTGTATTGTGTACAGGGCTACTGTTCTCCGTTAAGTATACCGTGGTCGTTCGACGAACTAAAATTTACGCATTTAAGAATAATAATTTTGAAAAATTTGCCAACATTTATTTTTTGTTTGACTTCAGAAAGGTTTAATTTTAAACTTGATTATTTGGTTTTTCTTGAAGAAATTCTTAATGTTCTCTATGTTGGTTTAAGCCAATGGAGTGTATATTCAAGGAAATAAATTGTTTCTAATGATTATTTCGGTCGCGATTATTGCGTTTTGAAGCATGTATGGCGAAGTTATAAGTAAGTATTATATCTTAAATCTTGTTTCAATTATATAGTGGAGAATAATATATATTTGTTAGCTCTGTAGATGGTTTTTGCTTCGTAATAATGGCCAGCTTTTACTACACTGAGGTCATTTTACAAACTAAATTGCCGAATACAAGAGCTTCTATTTTTTATTTTCAATAATTTGGTGCCTGATGTGAAGTTCTATTTGAGAATGATGACGTTAAAACTTGTTTTCTTTAGTTATCTCGACTCAATTTCATCTTATCAGTGTTTTTTAAATGTTTACATGTTACATTTACATGGTTTAAAAAATTTAAACTTTTTTAAATGGTTAGTCCAGCCGTGAAATGCATTTAGGAACAAACATCGTGAATTTAAAAGCATAAATTATGCTTAAAAATAATAAAGGAGTGTCACAAACCATCCGCGGTCGTTTATCGAACTAAAGTTTTCGAGCGTGAACATTGTAAATTTTAATTTACTTCTGAAATTTTGTATATTTTTCCACGAAAAAATATTTTCGAGTGGGAGAATATAAACTTAATTTTTTTACAGTTTTTCTAGCTGTTTTTCTTTATAATCTTACCTAATAGTTTAATAATACTGTAATAGTTTAAAACTTGAGAAGAAATGGAGTATAAAAATGGTAACTTTATAATTACAATAGGTCAATAAAGGAGTGTCACGAACCATCCGCGGTCGTTTATCGAACTATATTTTCGTAGCGTGATAATTGTAAATTTTAAATTTCTTCTATATTTTTGTTTTTATTTTCACGAAAAAAAATTACCGAGTGGGACAATTAAAACTTAATTTTTGACAGTTTTTCTAGCAGTATTTCTTTATAATCTTACCCAACAGTTTAATAGATAATACTGTAATAGTTTAAAACTTGAGAAGAAATGGAGTATAAAAAAGGTAACTTTATAATTACAATAGGTCAATTTAATCCGATATTGAGGTCAAAATCGTACTCAGTATTGGTTAAGTACGAAATTGGTTCTTCGCAGAAAAATGAAATTGTCTCCTAAGTGAGTATTTTTTTAGGTTTTATTTTCAGAGGCATTTTTTAGAATGAGTTACGGGCATATTCGGTTAGTTTCAAAAAAGAAAAAAAATACATGTAGCAGGACTTTGAAATATCGCCTATTACCCTTTAGGTGTTATCTTGGAGACGGATTTATTGGCTGCTAAGGAACGGTTATATTCACGATTCAGCAAGATTTATCGCAGTGTTGTAAACTCTCGAAAATTCATCCATATGCAATTCTAATGAAGATTCTAAGTGTTACATTGTTAAATTCATTCGTGATATAATTTAACAGCGCTGATGTATCATTCAATTGTTATATATTTAGTTTCATTCATCCAGAATTTACTTAGAAGATTGAATTACCTTCTTCTGAAATACTTGACTTATTACTGCTTCATATTACACTTCTGTTGCTATTTTGTAAGCTCATCTTTGGCCCGTTTACACTCCAATATAGTGTGCTGAACAAATAATAATTGTTATAGTTTCATTGCCGAGCGTTGTTTATGAGTACGCCACGTTAGATTGTTGCGTTCCTATGGCGATTTCGCTTTTGTCGTCATAGCATATGTGTAGCGTCACTTCAATGAGTCGTTTTATGAAATTATATTTTTATTAAATATGAAATAATAATATACGTTAAAAAATGGAAGTCATAATGAGTGGCTAATTTCAACATTTTTTATATCTAAATGCATGATGATCTCTCTGCCTACTATATAAGAAGTGCTTTTGTGTTGAAAATTTACGCGAGAAAAATGAGATAAATATGTAATGAAATGGATGATATCGATTATTTTTTAGTTTAAATTGTTTTTTACGACTAGTTTTTAAAATGCTTTTTTAACATTTAAAACAATGAAATGGTCCTCAAAGTACAGACGTACACTAGAATCGTGACCTACGGCGTTCTGTAGCTGACTTACTTATTTATTTCTATATTTTATTAACCAGTTAAAACTTATATGGGTAGTTAATTATGAACCTCTTTTTAGAATTCATTAATTAATTACATCGCCCTCAGCCATCACGGACTAATGACCGCCAATGTCCCCCACGTCAGACAGCGCGTCTCAATCGAGCAATTTTTTATTATTTTTAAAATTTTTGTTTTCTTATAATATTTCGTTTCGAAATCTTTTTGGAGAAGTTTTGATTTTCCCAAATCTTTCGAGCATGATGTCGTGAATACGTGTGCAAGCCACTGTAAAAAAAATGACGTTCAAAATGCGTGCATTTCCAAAGAAATCCACATCTCTTTCCTCCCATATTTATACTGATTTAAAATATACATCTATACTTTATGTTTAATATCTGTATACATTATGTATAATATATGTATACATTATGTATAAAAAATGTATGTTTGTCTTTTATACAAATCTACAGTTTTGCTCCGATCTTGCTGAAATGTTGTAGATTAGTAGTTAAAGACAAGGGGAAAGTTATAGGCTATTTTACAAAGGTCTCAGGGCCCCAAAAGGTCCAAAACAGGGGCCCATTTGTGGTCTACGCTATACGTATTGGGTTTTGTGCAATGGTTCCATTTTTTTGCTTTTTAAAATTACTTTCGCTCAAGATAAGAGGGTTGGGATATTTTTTATAAAATTACTAAAATATTGAATTATATAATTCTTTCAATTAATTAACTGTTGCAATCCTTACATTTGTCTGAAAATTTACTAGCAAAAAATGAGAGAAATGTTTTTTTTTAAGTTGAAAAAAAACGCACTTTTTTTCTCTGAAATCAACGATAGCATATATTTCCTTGACTAACAAATTTTGGTCTTTGAAACACATTTTAAATTCATTTTTCTTAGTTATAGGCTGATTAGGAATGCTCAAAGCATTGGGCTTTGTGTGAAGTGGTATATTTTTTTTTAAACTATGTACTTCCATTCCAGATAGATAGTTAAAATTTATTATATCGGACACCCGAAATAATGGAGTTTATCTTTTTTTTCAATCGATTTTCTTATATACATAGTATTTGACTAAAAAACCATGCGTTCAGCAAATTATTTAAATAAATAAAATAATTTATTACACTGAAGTCTGTTTTGACAACTACTAACTAAACAATCTCTTATTATATGATGAGTTATGAAGGAAGTATGCTATAAATAAATAAATAAATATATACTAATATGTATATACTATATATATACTGTAAATAAATATATGTATATATACACACACATACTTCTTGGAGAATCACTCGAGTGATAAATATAAAATATGCCAAGTTTGAAACAGTTTGGTCGATAAAAAATATAGACACAAGCGAAAGACAGAAATTAAAACTTCGGTGGGAATTGGCATCCACCTTTCTCAGGGTAGAGAGTAAGAATCAGGAGAGAATAGGAGTTTCTTATGTTAGGACTTATGTAGAAAACATGCACGGCGTGCTATAAGTACTAGGTAATAGATAAGGATTCAAGTATTAGGGAATGCTACTACTTCTACTAAGAGCTACACTACCTATTGGCGAACCTAGTTAAAAAGTCTCATTGGCTGCTGTTATGGTCCCTTATAGTACAAATGGTCGCACGTATGGTGCTGCGATCTATCCGCCGAACACTTAAGCTACTTTTCTTTTTGTCATTTCTTACCTTAGAGTAAAGTGATACACGTGACACTGTAAGACGTTTGTCACTTAATGTATTGACTATCAGGCCCTCAGTTAAAACACTTCATGTTGACTTAAGACAATGCCTTTTAACATTACGGTGGTTGGAATGAGAATTCTACAAGACTCAAATCTTTATTCAAGTACTTGGAAAACTGTTTAGCGTCGAAACGAACTGAACAAGGCCTCCTGAACGGATACAATTTACTTTACAATATTCAAGTGATTCCTTTCGATATTAGATTTTATAAACAGTATTTGTGCTTTCTGAAAATAAACTCTACCTTCTATATCTACTCTCTACCCTGAGAAAGATGATGCCAATTCCCACCGAAATATTGGAAGTTTTAATTTGTAAGTGTCTTTCGCTTGTGTCTATATTTTTATCGACCAACCTCTTGGTATATATATATATATATATATATATATATATATATATATATATATATATATATATATATGTATATATAAACACAGCCGTGCCTCATAATTTTCAGACGGGGGAGACCTTGCCGTCAATTCGACTGTGTATTTGGGAGGATTTAGAGATATACAGAAAGGAAGACGTATACATATTTATTCCAAAGGGTGTATATCTCTATATCGTGAGTACTTATAGTCGATTCAGGTTCACCAAAGCATGAACGGATGATATAAATTTCTATATATATGTATATATTTATATATATTAATGTATAAATGCAACCTCATTTATTAACCCCAGCATTGGTGCTTCAATTAATACCGTGGGAGGATTTTAATTAGTAGCCATGGCGACCCTTCTTACTTCGCCCCTCGTTATTTTTATAAACAAATAAAAACAAATGAATGGATAAGTGTACGTTCTCGTCATTTTTTTAATTATTATTTTTTTTCTCCTCCTGGATCCTTGTGTAAGGGGTTTTTGCAAGGAGGGTCTTTCGCCATTGCTAGGATTAATTACATCTCTGTCGAGTGGCGAGATGATTATTCGTTTTTTTCTGTAATTAAGTATGGCGCTGTTAATTATTTTATATATTAATGTTGGAAGGTGTACTACAACTCTGTTTTATAGACGTAGTTTTACGAATGACGATTTTGTTGGAGGTACTCGCGTAATATATTTCCTGAAGAGTTACATAATGTATAATGTATAATTAAAATTTGAACTTCGCGTGTCGACTTTGTCTGTTGAGTTTGTATTCGTTGAAGTAGAAATGAGCTATTTCGGCCATACAATCAATCATTCATTCATTCATTCATTCATTCATTCATTCATTCATTCATTCATTCATTCATTCATTCACAGAAACAGCTCACACAAACAGCTCACAGGCGTAAATAATACGTGTATGCATGCATTCCTTTACGTGATATCGGGTCTTTTTTTCTGTCGAAATCATTCCAAACGTACCTATTTTCAACGATATTACAGGAGAAATTTTATAGGAGAGGTATAAAAATTGAAAGAGTTGGATTGGATTGAAATCATTTTGGTAGATTTTTAGGTAAAGGGCGATAGATATATATGGTAGCCATTGCTTGAAGGTGTAATGCCTGTCCGCCATATTTGTTCCCCCATGATATACCTAGCCTCAGCGCCAGCGCAGGGGGTTTTATATGAAAGACAAAAGAATTACTCAAGCAAACAACAATGGTAAGGATACAGAACAGGGTTTTCGTGGCACGCAGAGCCCAAGAAGTATAAAATGAGCCATTTCGGCCATAAAACCATTCTCTGCTTTCGGAAACACTATCGGTCGGTACACATGTCGATTAGGTTCGATATATCGATGGAAAGGTTGCACCGACAGCTCTAGATATTCAGCGGAGGTGTGCACGTTACTTTCCTCATGTAATGAGTAATAATTAGATCTGTAAAAATTCAGATTCGATTCGATACATATCGATGTTGAAGTCACATCGAATCTTACGTATCCGGCGGACTCCACCCTGACTTTTTTATCGTAAAGAGTCTGACGATCAGTACTAATTTCGGTTTGATTCGATGAATATCGATGTAAAATACGCATCGAAATCACTACCTGGCGATCTCTCTTCCTATTAGGCGGAGTGTACCGTAATTTTCCTCAGGTAAAGTGTCTATCGATCGGTACACATTTACATTCGATTCGATATATATCGTTGTCGAAGTAGCATCGATATCGCAAGCTTTAGAGCCTTGATTCTAAGCGGTATTACCTTGATTTTTTAAATATCAAATGGTCTATCGATTAGTACTCATTTCAATTCGATGCGAGATAAGTCGTTGCCCAAATCATTCATTCATTCACACATATAAGCCATTTCGGCCATACAATCATTCATTCATTCAATCAATCATCCATTCAATCATTCTTTCATTCATTCATTCATTCACACAAGCCGCTCACAGGCGTAAATAATAAAATATTTTCGTTCAAACAGAGGGTGAAAGAAAGAGGATAGGGTACACATAAAAATGTGATAAAACAATGGTGGTGTGAAGATGAAATGATGGCAGATTCAAAGTGAAAAAAAAATTCGCCTTGGCCGGAATTCGAACCACGGATCTTACGATGTCGTGTAGAATGCACGAATCACCGTTGCTACGTAGTCGTAATTAAATATGGTAACATTCTAATGGAGCAAGAAAATTGTTATATGTAGGTATATGAGAAAAATTTACCAGTAATTTCATAAATATATCTCACATAAGTCACTAACTTGACTTATTATTTTAACTCCACACGGTAAAAAAACGCCTTCACAACGAATGGGTATTTTTTGCGATTCTGTAAAAAATTACAGCGGTTAGTAATTAAATATTATATTTTTATAAAATAGTTGAGAATTCATACAAATATTTTTACCGTTATTTTCTGACGATATCCAGTCATTATAAATTCCTATATTTTATTTAAATATTTTCCCTTCTGGATCGTTTAGAGCCGTAATATATTCTGCGTGTAAACAACAGCTTATATATGTATTTTGAAATAAAATGCTCAAAAAGTACTTCGGCTAAGGGATAATATATATTTCGATATCATTGGAAATATGAGTTTTTTTTCTTTTTAAATGACGTCAAATTCATGAAATTCTAGGTGAAGTAATATTTTGCTCAATTTCCCTAAAATATATTCTCCCACAGAGATGTAATCCACGAATAATAATTATCTTTTCCAAGTATGCATTTTAATTTTTTCGTACCTTCAAGACTCTTTTATGTTCATTTTTATAGGTATATGTATTAGGCTTTTTATTAAATATAAGTTGAAGTTTGATGTAGTTTTTAAAGTAGAATATGCTTGTTTCCACAAGAAGTAATTTAATCCATCTCAATTTATCGTTTTTTAAATCGTAAATTCTCTGCGAGTATGTTGGGATTGAAGATCTTTTCAATTTTCTCGCAGAATCACAATCCGGCAAGAGTAATTATCGTTTCCAATGGTGTATGTTTATTTTTTTCTCGATATATCGAAACTTCTAGTGTGTGTATCGACTGTCATATACTACGTATTCGTTCGACGTGATTTTTCCGTGTTTTTTAAATATTTTTTTTCAATGAATCGCGTTATATTCCTTCGCTTTTGTCCTTGCGCTTCGTTCCGGAAAAGAAAACGAGATGGGGGTTGAAATAAAAAAATAAAAAAGATCGTCGAAATCGTGCGCGTTTGGAGAAAAAAAATTAAAAAGAAAAAAAAAACAGTATTTTTTTTTCAAAATATCCGACGTGGCGTGAAATGTTGAGTTTCCCGTGTTTATTAACGCACACTTTTGCGCGCACCGTCGTGCGTCTTTTATTATTATGTATTTTCGCTCTTCTTCTTTTTTCGTCGTCGTCACGATCTCCTTGACAACGACGAACCATAACACTCGCATTAGCGAGCGCGCGCGGATTTTTCGGACAAAAATGGCGGTCGGATATTATAATAACATTAATTTTTATTGTTTTATTATTAAATATACGCCTTTCAAAATTTTCCTTTTTTTAATTTCCCAAATGTTTTGCACGTATTTGAAAGACTCTTCTAAACATTTGTGTTGAGAAAAAAAACGAATACATTTGTTTACATCTCTACCGATTCCAATTCGTGATTTTCGTACCTCATTTGTTCCTCAAAAACACGATCCTACGTCACAAAATTACGAACTCAAATTACACACTGAGGATATTAGCTATAGAATGGTCATTTATCGTTAATTTAATTTTTAATGGTTATGGTTAATGTTTATTTAGGTTATCTATCATCTGACAAAATTAATGATTATTACTTTTGCATATAATATGTTTTTCCAATCGTGTTAACGTTATGAATACCTAGAAAATGGAGTTTTTTTGGGTTTTATTGTGTTCAAAATCTATTCACGCCACAGCCTGCGTCATAATTGCGTTGCTAAGTAAACATGCACTGGGGTCTTTGCGGTAGAACGCCTATCATCCATCATCGGACTGACTAAATGAGTTTTATTTTCGCATATAATACGTTTTTCCAATCTTTTTCACGTTAATAATATCCAGAAAATGGAGTTTTGTTTATTGAATTGTGTTTTAAATATTATATACGCCAAACCC
The DNA here is from genome assembly GCA_963573305.1 of Pyrrhosoma nymphula. Classification (NCBI taxonomy): domain Eukaryota; kingdom Metazoa; phylum Arthropoda; class Insecta; order Odonata; family Coenagrionidae; genus Pyrrhosoma; species Pyrrhosoma nymphula. Next base: position 62,112,223 of record OY754340.1, on the reverse strand, counting down.
CGCGTCACTACGTAAACAAACATTGGGGTCTACGCGACAGAACGCGTATTATCTAACAAATGACTGACGAAATGAATTTTATTTTCGCATATGCAATACATTTCTCCAATCAGTTTGACATTCAGACAATCCAAAATGTTTGTTTTTCTCCTTTTCACTGTGTTTGAAATAATTTTTTTAACGTAGCGTACGTGAAAACGTCGATGGCTAAGTAAAAAACGTTGTGATTTATTGGATAGATTAGCCATCATTTAATTTTTGAAATACCTAAAGCGTTTTTTTTTATGTAATACAATTTTTTTTAAATTGTTACTTTAAAAATATTCAGAAAAAATAGTTTTTTTCATCACACCATATTTTTTAATAATTTTTTTTTTCATTTTGTCATATTTTTTAAATCAATTTTCGTCAACGTTTTTAACTGGGGTTATTCTCTAGCTATCATAATTCTAGCGCGCATAAAGTTAGTTAGCAATTTTTATTTTATCATAATAATATATAATATTTCCATAGTTTTAACGTTAGGAAATATCCAGCGTGTTGAGCTTTGTTCATTTTATTTAATTTTTATTATATATTATTGTCCCTGGCAACGCCAAAGTTGGGGTTGCTAAGAAAACAAACATGGGAGTGCATCATGCTAATGAATAAACTATTATTACCTGCCATCTGACGGAATAAATTAGTTTTATATGAGCGTGCATTGCAGTAATTATTCCATTTAAACGTTTTAGAATATCCAAAAAGTTGAATTTTGCTGATTTAATTGTTTTTTTTTAAATATCTTTTCGTCGTATTAAAAGCTCTGAAATTTTAAAACATAGCGTTATGGAAGAGGACAGACGATAGCTTTTTTTTTTAATAGTACGTATATTTCTTCTTTCTGTTTTTCGGTATGAGAAATCGATTGGTACAAGTTTCCATGTCCGCGAAATATATCTCTTTCATGCAGAAATAAAAAAATAAATGCCGAGATTCCTCCAAGAAGAATGTTGTTAAGTAGCTAAGAAGTCAGAAGACGAAGAAATTTAAAATAAAAAGTGCTTTAATTAAGTGCAGAAAACTTTCCTCATACTCGAAAATCTTGAGTCATCGAAGTAATTATTTGATTATGATTTGGAATTGAGTCATAATTCCTAAATGAGCGATGAAGGTGAAAACATTATTTTGCGATTCATTTGAAGATTTAAAACTCTATCCACCGTTATCTAATATAAGTCTAAGTCTCCCTATCTCTATCTAAGACTCTATCTACGACTCTCTAACTCTATATAATCTGTCTAAGACTCTCCATCCCTATCCAATCTCTATCTATGAGTCTATCTCTATCCAAGACTCTTACTCTCTTTAAGACTCTCTATCTCTATCTTATCTCAATCTAAGACTTTCTATCTGTATCTAATCTCTGTCTAAGACTCCCTATCTCTATATAATCTCTATCTAAGACTCCTAAGACTCCCTATATTTATATAATTTCTGTCTAAGACTTCTAAGACTCCTTATCATTATATAATCTGTGTCTAAGACTCCTAAGACTCCCTATATCTATATAATTTCTGTCTAAGACTTCTAAGACTCCTTATCATTATATAATCTGTGTCTAAGACTCCTAAGACTCCCTATCTCTATGTCATCTGTATCTAAGACTCTCTATCTCCATCTGATCTCAATATAAGACTTTCTATTTATATCTAACCTTTTTCTAAGACTCCCTATCACTATATAATATCTGTCTAAGACTCCTAAGACTCCCTGTCTCTATGTAATCTCTATCTAAGACTCCCTATCACTATATAATATCTGTCTAAGACTCCTAAGACTCCCTGTCTCTGTGTAATCTCTATCTAAGACTCCCTATCACTATATAATATCTGTCTAAGACTCCTAAGACTCCCTGTCTCTATGTAATCTCTATCTAAGACTTCCTATCACTATATAATATCTGTCTTAAGACTCCTAAGACTCCCTGTCTCTGTGTAATCTCTATCTAAGACTCCCTATCACTATATAATATCTGTCTAAGACTCCTAAGACTCCCTGTCTCTATTTAATCTCTATCTAAGACTTCCTATCACTATATAATATCTGTCTAAGACTCCTAAGACTCCCTGTCTCTATGTAATCTCTATCTAAGACTCTCTATCTCTATACTATCTCTATCTAAGACTTCTAAGACCCTCTATATCTATGTAATCTCTTTCTAAGACTCTCTATCCCTATCCAATCTCTATCTATGAGTCTATCTCTATCCAAGACTCTTACTCTCTTTAAGACTCTCTATCTCTATCTTATCTCTATCTTAGACTATAATATTAATTAAGATACAAGTTTATTGTTTTCATTTCTATTTTTTATTGTAATATGTACGTTAAACGTAATAAATACGTATTAAATATGTTATTGCACGTAAATGTGTTCACGAATGAAGTTAATTCTTATATAAAAATATATGTGACAACTGATCATCATATTTTCTTTTTATTTTCGAGAAAACCAATTTTTAACACATTATCAATGATTTTTTTAAATAGATAAAATTTTTGGAATTATGTATTTTTTAAATGTGCACTCAATCACGTATATATTTCTATTTTTTTTAAATTCTTAAATATATAGTGTACCTCTGTCCCATGGTTCGTAATAATTTAGCTTAAATTTCTTGAAAGAAATTCTTCAGTTACATGGGCTTCCTTGGAAAAATCTCGCATTTCATAAAGGCAAAAATCTTCGAGGTTTACTCACTGAAATTGACTAAGAAACTCGCATAGTTTCCATGTTTCGAACGGTGATGTTTACGTGCGCAACCGTTCCGGTTTCCATGGAAACCGGTCTCGTTTACGATCTCGCGGCGGCCGAATTCGGGTCGCGAGCGATGAATTTCTCATCCAAAACGACTTTCAATTCTAACCCACAAAGAAATTTAAACCTTAAAAAATATGTGTATATAAAATGTTTTTATCGTCATACGTTACCAAGGAATTCGATATAATCACTCTGATGACGTTATAAATGCTAATAATCCAAAAAAATGGCCAATTAAATTTTCGAAAGATATTTAAGCATGTATGAATATATAATAAAATATTTTATGGTCCCCTTAATCACCATCATAACAATTAAATATGACCACGAATGTCAATTTTTATTATAAAATCTAATTAAGTTAATTAATTTTAGGAATAAGAAATTTCTCTGACGTAAACGTAGCTTATTTTTTAACATCTCGCTTTATCGATCGATATATATGTACTTCGAATCGATAAAATATGTCGAACGAAGGTCGTATCGACCTCTCCTTCTATTTGAAATGCATGCAAATCTCTTTAGCTGTGTTCGAATTCATTCAGTTATAATAAATGAGATACGTTTATCCAAATTGGCCATTTGTAATTGGTTTTTAAAAAGGTTGTAGGTGAGTTTAAAATTGAATTGTAGCGAAAAGTAATAGCGGTTTAATTGTTAATAAAAAATGAGTTACGATTTTTTACGTATGGTGGTCTAATTTAGTCATCTGAATCGTAGGGAAGAAAATATAAATTACTTCTTGTTAAAAAAAAATACCAAAATGGCTTATCGTTGCTAACGGCTAAAGTTGACAAAACTTAAATATTTCAGAAATTCCTTCTTTATCTCTGGAGAGAAACATTTAGGAGATAAATTCTCGATTTTAGATTTTTATTTCCTATTTGTAGGTTTTATCGATCGATTCGCAGTTCGATTCGAATTATTTTATTGATATCAAAGTCGCATCGACTTTTCTGCCTTGCGAGCTCTACGTATATTCGAAGGTTTTAGTGTAAACTTTTTAAAATCTAAAGTGTTTGTCGGTCGGTACAAGCGTCGATTAGATTCGATATATCGATGGAAATGTTGCACTAACATCTCTGGATATCCAGCGTTATGCACGTTACTTTCCTCGTGTAATGAGTCTATAGATCTGTGCAAATTTAGATTCGATTCGATACATATCGATGTCGAAGTCACATCGACTCATACGTATCCGGCGGACTCCACCCTGATTTTTTTATCGTAGAGTCTGACAATCAGTACTAATTTCGGTTCGATTCGATGAATATCGATGTAAAATACGCATCGGAATCACTACCTGGCGAGCTCTCCTCCTATTAAGGCGGAGTGTACCTTAATTTTCCTCAGGTAAAGTGTATATCGATCGGTACGCATTTATATTCGATTCGATATATATCGTTGTCGATGTAGCATCGATCTCTCAAACCTTGTGAGCCCTTGATTTTAAGCGGTATTACCTTGATTTTTTTTCAATATCAAATGGTGTATCGATCAGTGCTCATTTCGATTCGATGCGAAATAAATCGTTGCCCAAATCGCATCGACTTCCACATCTTGCGAGCCCTAATTAATCCAGCTAATTTCACCTTGATTTTTTTTGCCCATGGTCTACCGATCGGTATTCATTTCGATTCGATATATATCGATGTGGAAATCGCATCGGCATCTCTACCTCGGCGACCTCTCCACCTATCAGACGGAGTGCACCTTAATTTTCTTCAGGTAAAGGACCTATCGATCAGTATACATTTGGATTCGATTCGATTCAATATATATCGTAGTTGGAGTCAAATTGAGTTCCTTACCCCGCGAGTACTCATTTCGATTCGATTCGATTTATATCGATGTTGAAATCGCATCGGCATGTCTACCTCGGCTACCTCCTCACCTATCAGACGGAGTGCACCTTAATTTTCTTTAGGTAAAGGACCTATCGATCGGTACAGATTTAGATTCGATTCAGATTCCGCGAATACTCATTTCGCTTCGATTCGATATACGTCGATGTTGAAATCGCATCGGCATCTCTACCTCGGCGACCTCCCCACCTATCAGACGGAGTGCACCTTAATTTTCTTCAGGTAGAGGACATATCGATCGGTTTATACATCTAGAATCGATATATATCGATGTCGGAGTCAAATCGACTTTCATACCCCGCGAGTACTCATTTCGATTCGATTCGATGTATATCGATGTTGAAATCGCATCGGCATCTCTATCTGGCGACCTCCCCACCTATCAGACGGAGTGCACCTTAATTTTCTTCAGGTAGAGGACCTATCGATCGGTTTGTACATCTCGATTCGATACATTTCGATTCGATACATATCGATGTCGAACTTGTTACGTAGCCCCCATCCTCCTCCACGAGCGATATACATTTCATTATCCTTTTGTTTCTCCTTTTGCATTTTCCATCCCTCCATTATATTTCCCTCCTTTTACGTATTTTTTTTTGTACCTTTTCATAATGTCGGCCATTTTGGTTCCTCCTCCTCCTCCCGTGTTTTTTCCAGAACCCATTTCTTCCCATTTCCTCATTTTTTTATTTCCAGGAGGAGGAGGAGGTATAAAAAAAACGAAGGGAATGTTGAACGAGCAAAGCTCCCAATGCTGTCATATTCCATTTTCCATTCAATTTATGACCCACGGAACGCAATTTACGAGAATATATAAAACATGGCGGCCGGAGGAAAAAGATGAGTTTCAATCTTCTCTCAAAACCACCCCCCTACCTCCCTCCGTTTCCATGGCAACCCGACATCTACCGAACGTAAAGAACGAATACCATTATACACACAAATATATACATACATTAATACATATATATACACTGCGCATAATACTTCCTCCTTTTTTTCCGTGGATTTAAAATAAACGTTACTCCATTTGTTTTCTTCGAAATAAATGATAAATACGCCCATTATTACTCCAATATATTTACCTACTCGTACATATACATATACCTCGAGTTTAATTTCAATTTATCCGCAAGCTTGCTCGCAGGCTTGCTGGCTTTGCTGGCTTTGCTGGCTTGCTGCTGCTGCTACCCCTCATCTCTTTCCTTTTTATCCCATTGATTCGAAGTCGTAAACTTGAATTAAAATTTTCATTTTATTCGTTTATTCTTTTTTTTTTCTTTTTAAATATACGAGATGTAATTAAAGTTAATCCCATTTGACTAACGTATTGCGGATTATTATACAGATGTGTACACATATATTCGTCCCTCATTTGTTTACACACGAAAGCGCTCATTTTTTTCTTTGCGATCTTTTTTCCCATAAAACAAATGAATATCCTCGTCAGTTTCGGTTTTAAACATATTTTGCAACGTCTCGTTGCTGCGTTAACCCGCCAACTTGCGTTAATAATTCGTATTTCTTCGGAAATAACGTAGTGTTCGACTTAATTTCGCGTTCGTCGAAGTTTGCAACGAACCTCCTTCCCCGTATTGCCATGGTAACCCACAATTTCTTGTTTACAGTTCGTATTTCACCCATACAAGTATGGTTTTTCCAAAACAATCATCCTTAACCCTAAAATTTTAGTGCTTCATTCTGCAATTCTGTCGCCAATGTTACAAAATTACGTCTCAAATCTATCAATTCTTGTCTATCTATCGTCTATTATGCTTTAAAACAAATTCCATACCTTCCCTTTGCCGCGGATATCCACCGTTAGGTGTTTATATCTTCTATTTTATTTAAAATAAGGAATAATTCGCCTTGTGTCTGCATCCATCTACTTGGTAAACAATGTTTCACCCTCACGTTGCCATGGTTACCCGCCATTTCGAGTTTATATTTCGTATTCGATCCAAACAAACTTATTGCGAACGTAATCGTCCGTATTGCGTTCACTCAGTAACATGTAGTGTGATTTTTTTGCGATAGAAACTCTCTTTTATAACAATTTTTTGCTTTTACTAAAGTCCGTCAATGTTTTAAAATATGTTTATCATCCCGCTGCAGTCATTACCCACCATTCCGTGATAATAGTTTGCATTCTTACATTTGAAACGAGCGTAAAATGTATATATATTCGTCTTGCATCTGTATCCATCCACGTTTTAAACGGATATTTACACTCCTTCGTCATGGTTACCCGCCATTTTGAATTTATATTACGTATTTCACCCAGGGGATTACGTACTACGATATTGTAACTATGTTATTTATTTACATGTTAGCGTTTTTAATTTCTTGATTTAAAAGAAATAGAAATTCTCAATTAACGATCATTTTCGTCCAACGCCTGCATCCATCTATGTTTCAAACATGTTTTCTTTCGCCGTTGCTATGGCAACCTCACCACTCCCTGTTTATATTTCGCATTTATCTTATAACTTCCAATTATAATTAATGATTATATGTTTATATATTTCTCCTTCCTTTTTATTTAAGAACATTACCCTTGATTAAGTTTTGTGAGAGAAATTACCGCTCAATGTTTTCGTTTTCGTCTCAAGTCCGCGTCCATCCATGTTTTCAACAGTCTCTCCCAGTCCCGTTTCCATGGTAACCCGTCGTTTCGCGTTCGTATTTACTCGAGAACCTCGTAATCCGATTATTTTCCACCTTCGTTTGTTTACCTTGAAGCAGTTAAAACGTGCTTCTTTTTTTCTGTATATTGCAATCTCATTCGCTTCGAAATATATTTCTCGCGTGTAACATCTGCATCCTTCATTTTTTTGAATAAATTCCCGACCTCTCCCGTTTCTATGGTAAACCATCTTTCCATGTTTATTTTACGTGTTCTATCAGTGCTAACGTATTGCTTTTATATTCGTCCATAATATGTTTATAATGTTTAATTTAGGAGTTCGAATTGCTATCTTGATCCCATTTTTCGGTTTTAGCGACTCACCTTAGGAGTTGTAAACAGATTTCTACCCACTCGTTGCTATGGTAACGCGATGGTCCACGTTGAAAACTGGTGTTATTACGTGAAAAATCAATTGGGTTTTATTATATCAATCTTTAATAGCATTTAAAAAAGCTTCTTCATGTCATCCTATTCCATTTTAACAATTTATCGTGCTACTTCGTCATTGGTAAGGATAGTAAACAAATTTTTTACACCCTCATTGCCATGGTAACCGACCGTTACATCTGTATTTTTCGTGTTCAATCGACAGTGTCGTAAAAACTAAATTATAATTTGAATTTAATGTGTTTTTAATTTATATAGCGTTTAACGTTCTGTCTACATTTTTTCGTGAAACGAATCCGAACGTTCCTTGCCTGTGACGTAGTAGTAAATGAATGAAAACAAGATGGTCGAGGTTTATCGTCGTCATGGTTACCCGTGTGTCCTTGTTTATTTTCAGTATTCCGATGCGAATGTGCTTCTTCGGTTCTTCTCAGGACTTGCACTTAATGATTCAAATGCTTTAATTTGTGTGTGTTAGTTCAGGGAAGTGACTTTGCTTGAATTGAAGGTAACGGAAGTTTTATTCGTTCAAATTCTGAGAATTATTGTTCACATCAATGGCGTCCTTTTCGTGGAATTCATTTTTGACTCAACTGAATTTCAAGAGGAGTTGATGTCTGGGCATGCTTTTAAAAAAAGCTTATTCTCGGGAAAAACGTCCGTAATATTTTGCGTAAAATATAAGTACGTATTTTTCGATTCAATCTTTAATTTAAGCGGTAATTAATTCGATTATTGTATTCCCGCGAGTTTAAATTCGCGAGTTAAAATGAGTTTCGGGATTACTACGGCAATGGAGAAGAAGTATTGAATTCAAATTTTCCACAAAAACGTTAACATATTATTTTTTACCAGAACTGCTGCTTATATTACGAAATGAACTCTTATGAAATATTTTGTTATTATTATGAAAATTTGATTCAATTTTTTTCAATCAGTTCCATTTAAAAATTCTACGTCTCCTGGCAACGGTGTTTATACACGTATATATTTATCGATCAGAAAGCCATCTGTGAAATTCAACACCAACTATACCTCTTGTACATGAGTTTTACGTAATATTTACGTCAGAAAAATCACCCGGAAACATATTTATCTATTGTGTGTGCGACAGTAATATGAATTACGCAACAATCAACCAGCATCAGTGCGTCATAATTTTTAGTTTACATTACAAAAAACACAAATTATTAAAAAAACTTGTAAAACAGAAAAACGAAGTGGTATCTTGTAGCTAATATGTGCGATTTTTACAAACCAATTATTACTGCTTACGTTCAAAGTGGTATCGGTAACATTATTGTACTATACGCAATTTAGACATAATTTATATATCAGAATTACAATTAAAAATACGGAAAATGTGTGCTTACTGATCATTACTGTACTCTATCACCATTTAAAATTACTTGATCGTTACTGTAATATATTTATCATTTAATATATTAAAATATTTTGATCTTATCATCATGTTCTTCTATATATCTACTAGGTTTTTATTATGATTATAAATGATTATTATTGTTGTATACAATACGCCATTTATTGTGTATCAGGGATCATTTTTTCATCTTATATGAAGTACCAAGTTAGCATAATTTATGTACCGGATAAATACACTAAGTTATCACTATGTGATACAGTCTACGATCATATTTTACACTCCGATTATTATTACTCCATATTAATATATTACTCCATATTAAATACATGATTTCCTATATATATTTCGCATAATATGTAATTTTTAGGTAGATGGCCGTCGTGATCGTATATTACCTGGGATCCATATATGTGTTATACATCGTAATATGTATGTCATAATGTGTATTGTACGTAATTTCAACTTAAAACATTATGTTGTTGAGTGTCCATGTTGCTGTACACCAATCGCGCGATTAGCAGTCGCAATCATTAGGCCATGAATTACGCAACAATCAACCCACATCAGTGCGTCATAAGTTTTAGTTTACATAAATAATATAGATGTAATAAAGATATATAATATAGATGTAATAATAATGATACATGTTATAAAAACATGAATAATAACATGAATTTAAAAAAGACATCTGACATACGTAATACACTGACGTACGTAATAAACGAAATGTTAGTTCGCATTGACGTTCAGTGGTGCGCGAGAGTGAAATGTCCAATTTTCTTTGTCTTTTCGTTGTCTTTCTCCCCCTCACCCCCTCAACGCCATCTGTGAGTGTGTCCTTGAGTCAACACACACGACTGCGTGATATAGTACATAAAATGATCGTTACTAACTTAAAAAAGAGCACGTTTACATGATTTATACGTATAATATACATAAAACATACATATATATAAAACATACATATATATATATATATATATATATACCGTAAAACACATTATGACGGTGTTTTCCGACATTATGTGCACCAATTTAAACGCGTAGAAGAAAGATTTAACCGCTATCGCAGCAGACATGTTCTACTCACATAATACCTACCTTACACTCCGAAATGTTAGTTCGCATTGACGTTCAGTGGTGCGCGAGTGTATATTCACGAAACGTCCCGTTCTTTTGTCTCCCCCTCTCATATCTTCCTCCCCTCTTTACTCTTTCCCTCTTTCTCTCTCAACGCCATCTGTGAATGTGTGCGTGAGTTACCCCCCTCCCCTCCCCTCCATCCCCTGTTCTTCCTCATTTTCCATTCTGCCCGCTCCGGGGCGCTCGTGTGTATATATATATGTATGCGTGTGTTTTTAAAGGCGATGTATCCTTCCGCCATCCCCTCCTCCGAATATCACTCCGCCTCTGGAACTATCCCCTTTAACACGTTTAAAAGCAGTTCTGAGCGAGAGATAGTTCCCTATAGTCACGGTGGAGAAGATATTAAAATTTTATTCTTTGATTTCGGCGTATGTAAGAAGTACGGAATAAATATTGTAATATTAATGTCGCAAATATATACTTATATAAATGATCAAAATTCGCAGTAATTAAATAAATATAAGCTACATAAGTCTCTAACTTGACTCATTTTTTCACGCCGTACGGCTGAAAACCCTTCAAAACAGCAGGTTTTTCAATTTGCGATTCTGTAAAAAAATTACTGTGGTGAGTAATGGATTATTTTTTATAAAATAGTTGAGAAAACATGCAATCTATACACCGTTAGTTTTTTGACGAAATGTAGGCGTTATATAAGTTCCTATTTCCTTCAATATATTCTCCTACTCTGGAGCGCACATCCATAATCTTTCACATCTGTAAAACAGCTTATATTTAAATACAAATAATTCCTTTTCATGAACTCTTATTTTTACAATGATCGAATCATGAATTTCGGAAATGTTTTAAAAATTGACATTTTTCCGTCTTATTTTTCATGTTTTCGTCGAGATAAATGTTTTTATGGGCGAGAAGAGTTTGAGAAGTCTGCTTTTCATTTATCTTTCAGCGGGAGCTTCACTTTAAAAAATCTTACGCTATCTTACTTCAACTGGTTTGACATAAAATCATTTTTTTTGTCTCCTGAAAAAATAAAAAAAAATCCGAGATTTCGAAATTCATGGTTCAGTTACCTATTGTTTCTATTTATTCTGAAAATGTAAGTCAGTTAATTGATTTATTAATTTATTTCTCTGTCGCCAACATTTCGCATTTTAATATTTACAGTTCCTCAAGGCTTAGATAGAGGTCCTTCAGAATTTTATTGCCTAATTTTTCTTTACTTTTTTAAAGACTTTTTTGTTACATTTTCACAAGATATAAAAGTAATACTTGTCTTTCGTTTCCGTGAAGGCTTCCACGGAGTCTTATACTTGAAGAGACTTCTTCCTCAGCGTGTATCAATATTGTTAGGACAATATTTCGTTCCAGCTGACTTCTTCAGGCTCGCTGAAGTGTCGAAGCAGTGATTGGTCCGTCGATTATTGTCACTGCTCAGTTTGGGAGTCTTTTATTGATGTATTATTGGAAAGATGAGTGTTTTTTCTTTAAAATGAGACCAAATTCATCAAATTCTAAGTGAAGTGATTTATCACTCAAACTACCTTAAACCTACACTAACGGAAAACACAGAAATATAACATTTATTTATTCTAAATTAAGTGGATACAAAAAAGTGACGTGGTACGAAACAATTAATTAATGGTTGATCCTCTCTTGTTGCTTATGTCGTACTAAGTTATTTGTGCGCCGAAGTTGGTGGCAAAAATGCCATCTTTTTGTGTTCTCTTACCCAAGCGATTGTAAGCTACCCATGATTCCGTCTTTATGCTACGTGTGTGGTAACATGGACGCCATTTGTAATTAATTATATGTGTGGAAATATGTTAGAAGTTGTCTTTCAATCCGTATGTATAACTCCTTATTAACAGCTAATCATGTTATGAAAAGCTTTAAATTTAAAAGCATTAATAATAATGTAGTTTTGTCTTATTCAAGTCATAATTTTGTTTTCTTATCATTTCAGGTGAGTGCCACGAATTCAGGACGTCCTGTCGTGTTTATTTCAAAGCGTTTCCCTGGTGATATACGGTGAGAATATCCAAAAACTAATTATTTTACGAATTAAACTTTCATATGCGTAATTTGCATAACTTCTGATGGGGGTGATGTGGTGGACTTAATGGGAAGCATTTGTGTTTTAACGGACTCTTATTTGGGGTCGTAACTCCTTATTAATGCGGAACCATGGAAACGTAAACAATAATCAAATACGCGTTGCTATGGAAACGGTTACTCGGGAGCCATCTTGAAAATTAGCTTCATGGTGTATAGGGATGAGTATCAACATTGAAAGAACAATAAATAAACTATCGTTCAACGCTCAGAAATTACTTTCAGATCACTTACATTATTGTAGGTCGCTATTTAGTGTGCGTTGCTATGGAAACTGAAAAGCGTGCTGGATGGAATGTTAACGTTTCCATAGCTACGTGAGTGAGTATATGTTTATGCATAATTCAGAGTATATTTAAACATAATACCCGTTACTAACTGGTCTGATGGAAATCCAGGCTTCGGTTTCTTGTGTTGTATTAGCCTTGTTGATGTTTGTTGGGATCCAACATTGTTGACTGATTTTATGACGGAAGAACAATTGAAAAACCTAATGCGAAATTGAATGATGCGACTGCTTAAGTCTTTTTACGTAAAATTTAGCGTAAATAAATAGTGATAAGTGGTGTTGCTTGCATAAAACAAAGCGTTGGGCTGTCGTTTTCGTTTCAGCGTAATATGAGCTAATTACTATCACTTATTTCAGATTATTTTACATAATAGTTCAATTCCGATAAATTGATCAGCCTTGAGTGATAGCTGTGCTAGCAGCACATACCTATAGGAGATAAATAGATGCTTTTGTTATCGTTGACACGGAAATTCGCATTTCACAACGAAACTTGCGATGAAATTAATTGTAAAACTGGAGATTTCGAGATATATCGATGAATACGATCGATATAATCGAAGTTACGATAAAATCGCGTCTCGTAGATGATTCGCACAGTATTTATGCACATCTAGATGACTTTAAAATCTTAAAAAAATCGATATTTCATGCAATTTCGGCGAGAAATAAAGGATATTCAAAGTATTATTTAATTAAATTCATACGTACCAACCTAATTGTGGTTTATATTGTGCAATTTTAAAGTAGGTATATATTAAGTGAAGATTCGATGAACTCCATCGCTGTGCCGATATGCCAATATGCCGATATTTATCGCAATGCCGATACTTATCGCTATACAGATAAATATCCAATTTGATTCATTTATATGAAGTTCAGAATCGTTTGTTTATTTGTACAGATTATTGTTTAACATTTATTGGTGTGAAAGATGGAGAACAGATTATTGTTGGACATTAAAGATGAAATTAACGCTTAAATTTACGAAATATTCAATAAATAATTGAGATTCTGGGAATGTTTTGTCTTGCGATTGTTTGCTTTCGCAATTATTGCGTCTCCATGGTTGCATTTGTTTTAAGTTGAAGTTTGTTGATTACTTGTGCGCCAGTGTTGATGAAGTGGTAGATTTGTAACGAGAGATATTTGGATATTCCTTCTGCTCTTGAAAAATATCCTTTTTTAAAATCAATTTTTTAAATGCCTTTCCTTTTTAATCACCTTTAGTGTTTTGTTCACGAAATCCTACGAGACGAACGTCACGTGCAGAGGAGAGAATTAAAAAAAAAGTTTAAAAAAAGGCGAGGAAGAGGAAAAAACGTGTCTCGTCGCCATATTGTTTTTTTTGTGTTTGTTATTTTTTTACCCTGGACGTCCAGCGCGAAAAAAATTTAAAAAATATATATATAAAATAGGAAAAAAAAAGTGTCGCTCTGGTTTTTATTGATGTGTTTTTTTTCTCCGGGGATTTTTATTTTGTTTCGTTTGTCGAGTTTTTTTTTTCTTTTCGCTTTCGAAACCACCGTTTTGTCGGCCATGTTTGTTTGTTTATTTCACCCCCACCCCCTATCCCCTTTCCATCTTCCCTCAGTTGCCATGGCAACCGCTCTCTCCGAGTCCAAAAAAAGTCTACATGAAAAAATAAAAGCGTTGTGAGAAAGTGCGCGTTATTATAACGGTCGCCTGTCGTCAAATCTTTTCATATTTTTAAATTTTTACTTTTTTTGTTTTTTTTTTTTAATTATTCTTTTTTTCTCTCTCATCCTACGCTCTTTGATTTTTCCTCTTCATATTTTTATATCTCTTCCCTTCTTTCCTCCTTCTCACTTATTCCATTTGTCTTTTATTTCCCAAAAAAATCCCGAAATATGTCCTTTTATTATATATATATACAGAGGTACCACCTCAAATGCAATAAGCGTTGCCATATCGACGGATTTTGTTTACCCACCCTTATCGAAGCATGTTTCTATTCCTCTTCTTTTTTCTTCGAATTTTGAATAATTTTAATAATAATAATTCATTATTATTATTATTAAAATTATTAATTGGGCAGGTGCCCAATTTCCAGAGTTGACATAAATACATGTAACATATGATTATAATGATAATACACAACAGAGAACACATTTATAGATAAACAGTATAGAAAGTAATTAGAAAAAAGTCATAAACTTTCAAAACAAGTCATAATTAATCTTAAAGGAAGTAAATTTGTGCGAATAAAAAAGCTTACAAAATTCTTAATGTGATAGGCCTCGTAAACACCTTCTCCTATAGACATCCGGGGAATCATGATGTATATCAACGTATGATATAAGCGAATTATACAATCATAAAATACAGACAATAGGTTCATTAAAAGAATATTTACCTCGACAATATTTGATATAATATAATATCGATGAGTGATGCTTCAAAATGCAATAATGTAATGATTGAGGCGAGCGATTGACAATATTATTGCATAAATTATACAAATACAACAACCCTGCAAGTTGTCTCCTTACTGATAATGTTAATGCAAATTTAAAATAACTAATGTTTCATTGTATGGTGTTTGTAAAGAATGGAAAGACAGTTAAAATTAAATATTTTGTCGCAAATATTTTTAATTTCATTTATTTTTCAGTGTTTACATCGCGGGATGAAAGAAACGACACCTACTTCATCAATATTAATGCATTATAACGCTAATCTACGTAATTAAACGTTTAACTCCACGTTTATTAACGAAATTAGTAACGTGAACGAATGAGTGATAATGTCTCCAATGTTTTAATTTTGATAATATTTTAGAACATTTGAGGAAAGAATATACTGACTATAGATGTAAACATTGACCGCCATTTTGAATCCAACCCTTGACGACAACCACGTAGTGGACGCCATATTGTCAACGTTAGCTAACATTGAGTCGTTTAAATCTGGTGAAAAGGTTTCATTCATAAAACTGAATGACTCACTGACTGACTCACTGACTCACTCATTGACACGAATTCCTGGGCATTTCTAATCGAGCTAGAAGGATGAAATTTTCAGGAAATGGTTTGAATTTGGTGTCGAGTCAGGAAAAAATCGAAAATCCCAATATTTTTCATTGGTTTCGAGTCCAGATAGGATTTTGTTTTTTAACGGGTTTAAATGGGAAAAACGAATGATTTACCTGTAGAGTAATTTTCTTTCATTCATTGAAATATGAAATAATTGAGATACAAGTTTCATTCATTGATCGAAATGAGGCCAAAACTTCAAAGCATTTAATTATTTCATCCGATTTTTCTCTATCGATCGATAAACTGAATTATTTGAAGTTTAAACGCAAAATTAATGCAAATTTCGATCTTTTTTCCTTTTCGTTGCTAGGCAATTTTTACATTGTTTCCGAGACTTGCAGTATCTTATTAGCTGGCTATAAAGGATGAATTTTAAGGAATATAACATTCTTGGTGCGTTTTTCAATCGCTTTTAACGATATTATGCCTTCGAAAAACATGATTTACATTGTTTTATGATGATATACATAACTTATGGTCGTTTATAACCCTGTATTCTTTCAACCTATTGTAGCTTTGATACTCTCCTCCACACGTATAAAAGACGTATTATAAGTTGATATTTCTTTACTTTTTAAAAGATATTTTTTGTGTATTTCCTCTTGAAATTCCGCAAAAAAAACATTTTATTAGTTTATTAGCTATTATTTATTTAGTTTATTTTTATAAGACGTATTAAGGAAAATTTGAGGATTATTAGGAACTGACTAATAACGACATGGAGTCTATAAAATAGATTGTAAAGTATACTCAATGAATAACGATGTGAACAATGGCGGCCATGTTGACGACGACCGGCGCCATGTTGTTGCCATTCGCAAACGTATTCATATAACACATGCACGCATGTTTATTCACGTATTTGTGTGCGGTTGCCGTTAGTCACTTGTTCAAATGAGAACACATGCGATCATCGGGCTGTTGGGAGAGAAAGGTTTGAAAAGGAGTGATAAATTACGTTATCGCTGAATACACTCCGCCATTTTTTATTTCAATCTTCCCGTTGTATATACTCGCTTATTTTGTTTTTTTACGTGGATTTCAGCGAATCCCAAACGAGATAAAAGTATTGCTTGGAGAGTCCTGACATCTTGCGAGATATCTCGAGAATAAACATTCCACTGAAACGAGGTTTTTTAAAAAATCATAAATCACTTTTTAAACTCTCTTGTTTGGAGGAGGAGGAGTAGATTGTTGCGTAAGCATTTATTTCCCCCACAGAGGGCGCGACGAGGCTAATTTATATTTCGTGCGCAGTCGTAAACTCCTCGGCGTGAGGAATGCTCTCGTTGCTAGGTGATGGTGTTGTAGTTACGTGAATCATTAGGTATACTCCGAGAAGATAAAGTATGTTCATACATATATATTAGGGTGGAGCCTTAAAAAAATCGTTTTTTATCTAGAATCGCTTTCTGATATTGATTAAATCTTTCGAGTGAATTAATAATTTTTCGGTACATTGTTTTTCTTGCGGAATTTCAAAAAGAAATACACGATAAAACAGCTTTAAAAAGGTAAAGAAATATTTTCAAGTTAAAATACGCTCAGATAGTTTTATAACAGCTTATCTGGCTTAATCAACACCAAGGGGCCTATTATGTAAATTGTTTCTAAATATTGTTGCAAATATTTTTTGGAAAATGTTTTTTTTTGCGTAATTTCAAAAAGAAATACACGAAAAACAGCTTTAAAAAAGGGTAAAGAAATATTGTCAAGTTAAAATACGCTCAAATCATTTTTTTAACAGCTTATCTAGTTTAATCAATACCAAGGGGCCTATTATATAAACTGTTTCGAAATATCTTTTTAAATATTTTTTGGTAAATGTTTTTTTTGCGGAATTTTAAAAAGAAATACAGCAAAAAACAGCTTTAAAAAAAGTAAAGAAATATCAACTTAAAATACGCTCAAATAGCATTTTAACAGCTTATCAGGCTTAATTCATTCAAGGGGCCTATTACGTAAATTGTTTCAAAAATTGTTGAAAACATTTTTTGGTAAATTGTTTTTTTCGGTAATTCAAAAAGAAAAATACCAAAAAACGGCTTTAAAAAGGTAATGAAATAATATCAACTTAAAATGCCTACGCTAAACTGGTTTTTTAACAGCTTATCTGGCCTAATCAATACCAAGGGGCCTATTATGTAAATGGTTTCTAAATGTTGATGTAAATATTTTTTGGTAAATTGTTTTTAATGCGACATTTCATAAAGAAATACACAAAAAACAGCTTTAAAAAAGTGAAGAAATCTTTTACTTAAAATACGCTCAAATAATTTTTTTATACCTTATCTG
The DNA here is from genome assembly GCA_963573305.1 of Pyrrhosoma nymphula. NCBI lineage: Eukaryota > Metazoa > Arthropoda > Insecta > Odonata > Coenagrionidae > Pyrrhosoma > Pyrrhosoma nymphula. The sequence goes on along the minus strand of OY754340.1, from coordinate 62,094,228 downwards.
GCTTAATCAATACCAAGCGGCCTATTACGTAACTCATAACTCCGGAGTTACAGAGAGTAAGGAGTTATAATGGCTGCCATAGCTCCTTAGTGCTATTACAGACAGACCTGAAAATAACTCCAATAATCAGAGTTACGAATTGGAGTTTATAAGTGTGGGTCTTGGTTTGGCTTTATCAAACCCGTAGAGATAACTCGTAGCTCAGATTGGAGTTATTTTTTTCAGTTCTGTAATAGCGCTAAGTAGCTATGGCGGCCATTATAACTCCTTGTAAGACGAAAGAAAGAAGACAGCAGCAGAACTACACGAGAGTATACCTACCTTCCGTAACTTCCTAGAGTGATGAGTTATATAATTAGGCCTCTAAAAAATGTGTTCACAACAATGTTATTAGATACCTCGATCCATAGAGAGCCCGCCAATATTGAATTGATTTCTTAAGATAGTTTGAGCGAAAAATCACTTCACCTAGAATTTGATGAATTTGGACTCATTTTAAAGAAAAAACTCATCTTTCCAAATTTTTCAACGTATATTTAACCACTTACAGAACTACTTTTCAAGCAATTTGTCTGAAAATATAAGCTGGTTTTTATGGGATAGATTATGGCTATACTTTCCGAGGGCCTCGTGTGCAAAAACTATAAAGATTACAAAATATCTAAAACCATGACTGGATAGACCATTTCGTCGACTACCGGAAATGGTTTGTGGGGGTTGCTAGGTGACGTCACAGCGCTGCACGTGGGGGTCTTAAATATGGGCTTGTGTGGGCACGGCGATTGGTCTAAGTTCAGTTTTGTATCTGCGGAACGAGTTGGTCGATTCTAGTGATCGAGATGTCTACGGAGAGCTGAGAAAGTGGATTAGACGTTGTTTAACGCAAGAAACATAAAATCAACATTGGAAAGCAGAAAATATTAGTTACCATCGACCAATTGTTCATAGGTTAGCCATTTGTATGTACTAATGATTTCGATGAATAAATGTCATGTATAGCGTAATTTTTCTTTCTTTCATTTCAAATTTCTTCCTGACTAACAAAACAAAAGAATCTCCCAAAAACAAGAGTAACGTACAACATGTTATTTCGCATTCACGTAATACAGATCCGACGGGATTATCAAAAATACACTCCCTGTATTTTTTCTTGAAAATTTTAATACACTCACAGAGAATGTATTCTTCTGTCACTGCATGACGTATGTCAGCTGTGACTTCTTTCTGGTCTTTCCTTACTAGTTTGTCTTCCGGCGACATTCTTATCGCCTTTTAAAAAAGGCCATTCCTTTTCCACTATAATTTCTTTTCTTAATGCGTTCGCTGTGTGGCTCAAGATAACTACAAAAAACTCCTTATCGCCGCTCATGTTTACGTATCCAAGGGGAGGACACACAACCTGTTTCTAACTCAAGATAGAGATATGGAAAAAAGGCTTCTCGTTCTTTCTCCCGTCCTGGGGAGACACCTGGTGGATTAATGTGGAATCGAGAGAGACAAGTGACTGACGATACGTGTTTCAATGACAGGACGCACTTTCCTTGATGAAGTAATTTCAATTAGTTTACTCTACATAATTTGAATGATTAATTCTGTGGCAAGATGGATAAATATGACATTTCATATTTTGCAAATTTAACACGAGAGGAATTTACTTGGCCAGCCAAATTATTTGCCAAAATGGACATATCGCATATTGCCAAGGGTTTTTCTCTAACCCTAGAAATCCTAAACATATCACAATTTGCCATCTTAAAGATCTCACCGAGGATAATCCAACGGTATGCATTACTATAAAAATAAACAGGCATTTTTTTACCATAAACTATATACTTATAACTATAAAATATATATATCTTTTCATTACTATAAAAATAAACAGTATTTAGCCATCTTACCACTGAAATATTGTTATATTAATTGCGCAATAATGTAGTTATACATGTCAAACATAGTGCTGTTGAGTGTTATGAAGAGGATGAATGGTAATAACAAGGCAATTGTGAGATTTCAAGGGGTATCGATAGACTAGTCTCAAATAGAGTACCGCAGGGATGCATAATGTCACCGTGGCTGTTCAATGTTTTTAATGGATAATAATGTTTGAGAGATATTTGCATTGAAGGTCACGGTCGTAGTAATGATTGGAGATGGGTACAAGCGAATTATAAGTAAATGGTATTGTGTTATTGTCTACTACGCTACGCTATGAGAAATTGTGATAATTGTTTTAAACTTCCAAATAAAAAAAAAACAATTAGTTTTTTTTAAAATCTAATACTACTCGCAGACTCGCCAAAAAACATTCTGTTGTTGAAGGCATTTTTGCACCGTACTACGTGACGTAAAAAATGAGTCATATTAGAGACTTAATATCGGTATATAATTATTTAATTCCTGAAAATATTTTTTGTCGTGTCGGTACAACTATATTTCTGCGACATTTTAAATACAATATTGCCTATATTTATTTGTCTATGTATTCGTCATATATTTATGAATTTACTGAGAATGTTTGACGTTTATATAACTATATATTTGCGCCATTAATACTACAATATTTACTTCTTACAGACGCTGAAATTTAAAAATAATTAAAGTTGGAAAATGGTCTTCAATATGACTAGGGAATTATCTCACTTAAAACAACCTTAAACTGCGACGCAGCTGTTTTGTTAAGAAGAGGTAGAGGAGGTAATGTGTTTTGACGACCGGGTAACCATGGGGTAACCAATGCAAGCGAGTCGTCGTGCGCATGAGACTTCAAGAATGAAACAGAAGAAACAGGAAGTGCGAAATGTGACGTCGATGTTGCGCGATGTCAATAATACAAGGGCGACGCGATCGTGGTATAATTCTAAACTAGGCACGAAGGACGTTCATTCCTGTTTAAGAAGCTCATTTACGGAGATATTCGAAGATGTTGTTCACACGGAATATTAGGTCGAGTCCGTGAAGTGTACAATAGCTTTCAAAACAATCACGACACTGCGCATAAAAGAAATAAATATGTATATATATAGATTAAATTTAATCAAGTGTTACCTATATCACTTCATCTAGAATTTGATGAATTTGAAGTCATTTTAAAGTAAAAAAAACGCCCACATTTACAATGATATCAAAATATATATCAACCCTTTTAACCCAGAGCGAACAAACGTCGATACCGCGACGCTATGCTCACGATATCGGTCGATATTACCAATATCGAAGTCAATCGGATCTAACCTATCCAACGCGTAAAAATACATTCGTAAGTCTGATGGAAAAATATTTTTTTTATAACATCATCGCACAAAACACATAACTCAGTGAAACAAATATTTAGTGGAATGTTTCATTTAGGCGCCTAATTAATATGAAAATTAGATTTTTTAAACTCATCTTTACAATGATATCAAAAATCATCATCGTCATCAAAAAGACTCCTTTGCCGAACTATTTATCAATAAATTTGCCTAAAATCGTAATTTTAATCTCAAATAAGTGTCAAATAACGGGACCGGTATATTTCTTAATCATTCATTTAGTTTTTTTCTTTCTAATCGCACCTTTTAACGCTGAGAACAAAGTTTGCTGAGTGATGCTTAGAACGCTGAGCACGAGCTTCAAAACGTTTTCTCAGCGCTCCCATCATGATAGCTTTACGCTCGCAGAGCGTTTGAACGGACCTCCTTCTCGCGTATATGTACGCATAAAAGTTTTAAGAGAGACGGAAGAGAACATTCCGCATAAAAAAAACTTTCCAAAACGTCCCACTTAAATAAAACTCGTCGATTAGTAACGGCCATAATGTTGGCAGCCCTGAAATCTTAATTATTTTTAAATCTAAAAGCGGTTGAGCAAGATTCCCAAGTAGGCGCGCCGGTTTAGCGGGGTTGGTACGCCTGCCTCCATTCCTTTTTAATCGAAAGCCAATTATCCAATCTGCGGATTGGATTGGAAATTGCGACGTTGCAACATCCCTCTCCTATATCCACCCTCAACTTCATTTTGCGCTTCGGGTTTTTCTTTTCTTTTTCGTTCTTTCAGTTGTTTTGGACTCAAAGTCGAATGGGAGTGGGTTGTTTTATTTTAATGGTGGTAGTGGTGGTGGATTGGGGGGGGGGGGGGCGGGGGCGTTTGACTGACGTTTCCTTGGTGACCGGTGCATCGTTAACTAAACATCCTCCGTCGAAATTGGGATTAAATAAACGTATGTCCTTAAATAGTTACGTGTTTCCTGCGCAAGGATGTTTCCGGTGTTTCCTTATCTCTAACTCAATGGAATTAATGAAAACCTTGGGCTGATTTGACGCGGTTTATTTATATAACTAGCTTGGCCCGGCATGCGTTGCTATGCCTATTTTCTTTCTAAGTACTTAGGCGAACATGTACAAACCAGACACATTTGCTTGTGTACAAAAATAAATGAATGACAAGGAATTTTTGTGTATGAAATTAAATTGGAAAAAAAAATATTCAAGTGCTTTGGGATATACAATATTTTGGGTCGTAAATATTGGCCCAAAGCCCATAGCCCATAATTTACTTCCAAGCCTTTTTGTTTTCCGTGCATTTTTAACATGTTCTAAATTCGCAAAATATACTACTCTATCTTTGTAGTCCCCAAGGACCTTTCATGGTTTGTCCGACAAATCTTTACTGGGTTCAAAATCGGTCCCTAAAAGAAAATTTGAGACCTAGTCCAGTGAATTCTTCGTACCTATACAGGAATTATTTGACGCACAATTAATTATGACATGAGTTTCTATTCCATGCTTACGCTGTGGTTTCCAAGTAAATAATATAGATTCCATTGTTGAAGTTGTGCAAAAATTTAAGATTTTCGAGCTTAAAAAAATCCAATTTTTAGGAGAAAAAAGCGAAACGTATACGACGTATCAGCGTACTACGAAGCAAAATGAATAAAAAATGCGTTTCAAAGACCAAAATCTGGTTGTCAAGGAAATATGCTATTTTTGATTTAAGAGAAAAATGGGTTTTTTTTTGCATCTAAAGAAACGATTTTCAAACAAATTTGAAATGGATTAGATATTAATTAATTGAATTATAAACTTCATTCGTTCAACTATTTGATGAAAAAATACCAACCCTCTACCTTGAGCGAAAGTAATTTTAAAAAGCAAAAAATGCAATCAATGCAAAAAAACCAATACGTCGCGTAGACCATCAAAGTTGGACCTTTTTGGGGCTCTGAGACCTTTTTAAAATAGCCTATAATTTTCTTCCTGACTTGTACTATTAGTCAGCAAAATGTCAGCACAATTACATTTAAACTGTAGATTTGTGTAAAAGACAAACATACAGTCTAACATTCTTTTTTATATATTACTACTTAGATTTAGTAACTATTATAGGCGATCGCTACTTTTGAAAGCAGATCAGGCGTCAACCTACTTATTAGGCATTTTTAGATGCTATTAATTTACTGTTCCCAGATGCTACGCCGAGTACTGTTGCATTATGGGCTCTAATTTAAAATGTAATCAAACATGGCGACTTAAACGCAAATAAATCCCCTGGCACCGCCATTTTTATGTAAGCATTGCGTATTTTACAGCATTTCGAGTTACGCGAAGACTTAAATTGCGCGTCAATTTTCATTACGAAGGAACGCGGAACATCCTCGTCTTCCGCTCTTCATTTGTCTTTTGTTTATCTCGTCTCGGTGGCCATGGCAACCCGTGATTGCGGTTTGTTGACATGCCTCCTCCTCCGGTTGATAAGGTCTGGTTTCCATGGTATATCTCTCATGAGAGACCGTGCTTCCAGCAAAGCCTAATAATGGAAAGAAAAAAAGTGAAGGTTGATAATTTTGGTATCGAGTGTGTATTTCTGAGAAATCGAAGGTAAAGTATGAGAAATCGCTTTCGTATTCGCTTGGCCAATCACGAACAGGTGATGTTGTTAATCCAGTTGCCTTAGTGATGGGGTTGGTGGCTTGTACTTAATTTCGTCGAGGGAAAACTATTTTTTTTACTTGCGGAAGTTTTTACTCTCGGATATCTCGACATATATACTGAGTGCTATATTCAACACTTTGTTGGTTTTTAGCGAGAGATAGTTCCCTACTAGTCATAATGGATACCATATATTCATATTTAATTTCTTTTATTTCAGCGTCTGTAAGAAGTACGAAGTAAATATTGTAATATATTAATGGCGCAAAGATATAGTTATATATATGCCCGAAATTCTCAGTAATTAAATAAATAAAGCTACATAAGTCTCTAACTTGACTCATTTTTTCCCGCCGTACGGCTGAAAACCCATTTAAAAAATGTTATTTAATTACATATAATGACGTGTAATTTAATTACATTTTTACATAAACGTATGCAATTTTCCCGGAAGTTCATGTATATAATTTTATCATATTGTAGGTGATATGTAGCGCTGTATGTAATTTCATTACAATGAGTTATATATAATGTAATTAACGCAAGTTTCATGTATTTTAATAGCATATAATTACGTGTAATTTAAATACATTTTTACATTAACGTGTGTAATATTACCGAAAGTCCATGTACTTAATTTCATTATATTTTATGTGATATGTAGCGCTACATGTAATTTTAAAACATTGAGTTCCATGTAATGTAAATAACATAAGTTTCATGTAATTTAATTATATGTAATTGACGTGTAATTTAATTAAATTTTTACATTAATGTGTGTAATTTTACCGGAAGTTCATGTATTTAATTTCATCATATTTTAAGTGATATGTAACGTTACATGTAATTTCATCACATTGAGTTAAATTGAATGTAATTAACGTTAGTTACATGTAATTTATTTGCATAAATTACGTGTAATTTAAATACATTTTTACAATAATGTTTTTTGCAATTTTACCGAACGTTCATGCACTTATTTTCATAATATTTTAGGTGATAGATAAATATGCATATTATGGAAAGGGTATTCCTTATATATATATCTCCTTTCACGTATTCAATATTTCGGTTAAGCCTCCTTACTTACTTAAATTACGTTCCTCGCAAGGAATTACATATGTAGTGTATGTGTGTGTACATACAGAAACGTCCACGTCTTCAGTTTCAAACTTGTGAGGAGTCTTGTGTGTGTGAGTTTCTGGACCAGAAAGTTTTCCTTCGCCAAAGTTAAACTTGCGCCGTGTGGAGAGTTTCGCGAAACTGGGACTTTTGGTTATACACGGGAGAGTTTCGCGAAACTTTTATTTTCTCAATTTTTTTTCTTAAATATTATTTCCCCTCGTTCGTCTTAACTCCCTCCTCCCCTCCTTCTCCTTAATATTTTTTCTCCTTAACTTTTGGGAGAGTTAGTGTTGTTTTTTTTTATACTTTTTAAACTCGAGCCAATTCCTTTATTTTTTTTGTTTATTTTTTTTTGAGGAAAGTTTCTTACTCAAAAGTTTTCTAAAGTGGTTTCTTCTTCCTCCTCCTCCTTCTCCCTCCCTTCCCCCCTCTTGAAGAAGAAGAAGTAGAAGTGGTTTCTCTCCGCTGAGAAAATGAGGAAAGACTTTGTGCTCCGACAGTAAATATTAGCAATTGCTTCGAAAATTTCTTCGTCGTCTTCCGATACTAACTGGCACAAAGACAATTACAGCAGTGTAATACGTAACTATAACGTACTACTACGTACGTACGTACGTACACACGTTAATGTAAAAATGTAATTAAATCACACGTCATTAAATGTAATTAAAAAATGAAACTTTCGTTAATTACATTACGTGTAACTGAATGTAATGAAATTACATGTAGCGCTTCATAACACCTACAATATGACAAAGGTAAGTTCATGAACTTACGGTAAAATTACACACATTAATGTAAAAATGTAATTAAAATACATGTCATTAAATGTAATTAAATTAGATGAAACTAACGTTAATTACATTACATGTAATTCATTGTAATGAAATTACATGTAACGTTACATATCACCTAAAATATAATGAAATTAAGTACATGAACGTCCGGTAAAATTACACACATTTATGTAAAAATGTAATTAAATCACACGTCATTAAATGTAATTAAAAAATGAAACTTTCGTTAATTACATTACATGTAACTGAATGTAATGAAATTACATGTAGCGCAACATATCACCTACAATATGACAAAGGTAAGTTCATGAACTTACGGTAAAATTACACACATTAATGTAAAAATGTAATTAAAATACATGTCATTAAATGTAATTAAATTAGATGAAACTAACGTTAATTACATTACATGTAATTCATTGTAATGAAATTACATGTAACGTTACATATCACCTAAAATATAATGAAATTAAGTGCATGAACGTCCGGTAAAATTACACACATTTATGTAAAAATGTAATTAAATCACACGTCATTAAATGTAATTAAAAAATGAAACTTTCGTTAATTACATTACATGTAACTGAATGTAATGAAATTACATGTAGCGCAACATATCACCTACAATATGACAAAGGTAAGTTCATGAACTTACGGTAAAATTACACACATTAATGTAAAAATGTAATTAAAATACATGTCATTAAATGTAATTAAATTAGATGAAACTAACGTTAATTACATTACATGTAATTCATTGTAATGAAATTACATGTAACGTTACATATCACCTAAAATATAATGAAATTAAGTGCATGAACGTCCGGTAAAATTACACACATTTATGTAAAAATGTAATTAAATCACACGTCATTAAATGTAATTAAAAAATGAAACTTTCGTTAATTACATTACATGTAACTGAATGTAATGAAATTACATGTAGCGCAACATATCACCTACAATATGACAAAGGTAAGTTCATGAACTTACGGTAAAATTACACACATTAATGTAAAAATGTAATTAAATCACACGTCGTTAAATGTAATTAAAAAATGAAACTTTCGTTAATTACATTACGTGTAACTGAATGTAATGAAATTACATGTAGCGCAACATATCACCTACAATATGACAAAGGTAAGTTCATGAACTTACGGTAAAATTACACACATTAATGTAAAAATGTAATTAAATCACACGTCGTTAAATGTAATTAAAAAATGAAACTTTCGTTAATTACATTACGTGTAACTGAATGTAATGAAATTACATGTAGCGCAACATATCACCTACAATATGACAAAGGTAAGTTCATGAACTTCCGGTAAAATTACACACATTTATGTAAAAATGTAATTAAATCACACGTCATTAAATGTAATTAAAAAATGAAACTTTCGTTAATTACATTACATGTAACTGAATGTAATGAAATTACATGTAGCGCAACATATCACCTACAATATGACAAAGGTAAGTTCATGAACTTACGGTAAAATTACACACATTAATGTAAAAATGTAATTAAATCACACGTCGTTAAATGTAATTAAAAAATGAAACTTTCGTTAATTACATTACGTGTAACTGAATGTAATGAAATTACATGTAGCGCTTCATATCACCTACAATATGACAAAGGTTCATGAACTTACGGTAAAATTACACACATTAATGTAAAAATGTAATTAAAATACACGTCATTAAATTTAATTAAATTACATGAAACTTACGTCAAATACATTACATGTAACTCAAAGTAATGAAATTAAATATATAGTTACATATCACCTAAAATATAATGAAATTAAGTACATGAACTTCCGGTATAATTACACACATTTATGTAAAAATGTAATTAAAATACATGTCATTAAATGTAATTAAATTAGATGAAACTAACGTTAATTACATTACATGTAATTCATTGTAATGAAATTACATGTAACGTTACATATCACCTAAAATATAATGAAATTAAGTGCATGAACGTCCGGTAAAATTACACACATTTATGTAAAAATGTAATTAAATCACACGTCGTTAAATGTAATTAAAAAATGAAACTTTCGTTAATTACATTACGTGTAACTGAATGTAATGAAATTACATGTAGCGCTTCATATCACCTACAATATGACAAAGGTAAGTTCATGAACTTACGGTAAAATTACACACATTAATGTAAAAATGTTATTAAAATACACGTCATTAAATTTAATTAAATTACATGAAACTTACGTCAAATACATTACATGTAACTCAAAGTAATGAAATTAAATATATAGTTACATATCACCTAAAATATAATGAAATTAAGTACATGAACTTCCGGTATAATTACACACATTTATGTAAAAATGTAATTAAATCACACGTCATTAAATGTAATTAAAAAATGAAACTTTCGTTAATTACATTACATGTAACTGAATGTAATGAAATTACATGTAGCGCAACATATCACCTACAATATGACAAAGGTAAGTTCATGAACTTACGGTAAAATTACACACATTAATGTAAAAATGTAATTAAATCACACGTCGTTAAATGTAATTAAAAAATGAAACTTTCGTTAATTACATTACGTGTAACTGAATGTAATGAAATTACATGTAGCGCTTCATATCACCTACAATATGACAAAGGTAAGTTCATGAACTTACGGTAAAATTACACACATTAATGTAAAAATGTAATTAAAATACTCGTCATTAAATTTAATTAAATTACATGAAACTTACGTCAAATACATTACATGTAACTCAAAGTAATGAAATTAAATATATAGTTACATATCACCTAAAATATAATGAAATTAAGTACATGAACTTCCGGTATAATTACATACATAATGCAAAAACAAACACAAATATCGAGGACATGTACAAACATTTAATGGAATTCTGAGGTTAGAAAAATTATATAGATATATCATAATCCAGGAAAACTACTTCTGTTGTACTAAAAAAATACGTTCCTTTAAAAAATATTGAAATTTTCCGTTCTTTAAGAAATTTTATTGCACCTCTGCAATACACAAGTTATATTTATTTTATTTATTTTAATTACCACCGAAAACAGCACAAACGGCCTTACATCGGGGTATTAACAATTGACAAGCACAAACAACAATGTCCTGGGAAGTGAAAAATCCTCCCCAGGCGCGATTCGTTTGGGTTAGAAGGCGAGGACGAAGAGAAGAATTGGACAAAGACAACAGTAGCGACAACTTTGTCTTCCTTTTGAAAATACTGACCAAGAAGACATTACTCATTGGCTGTCACGTTTCTATTAAGTCTCCGAACAACTTGCGCACAAGTTTCAAAAGTTACTTGCGAGACAATGTGATTGAAAATGTGAATTTACGCAAAATTATTTCGTATGTCCCGAGGCGATATATTATTATTTTTTAAATAAATTATCGTCGTTAAGTTAATCATTATTATATAAATAACACCCTTTTTTCACTTTGAATTATTAACAAAACGTAATTGAAAAAAAACAATTGAATTCTCAAAATAAAAATATATATACCATATGTTTTTCCAATTCGCTTACTAGCGCGAATTATTTGATTCGCCGATCACAAGTCATTTGTTTTTTTGTTGGTGGAGGCGTAAATAACTTTTCGATATCCTTCAGGCATATTGAATTTATAATACCGTTTGGACAAACGCAGTCGTTATTTTAATTCTTTTTAAATTTATTTATTTTTTTTTCTCGTGGCAATAATTACGAAAGTGATATTTCGAAATTATAATTTGCATAATTATGTAGCCAAGAGTGCAATTGAATGTAATATTTTTTTTAAACGTAATCAAATCTTATTTTCGTGGCAAAACAATACGAAATAAGCTACCCTTTTTTATATATGTAGACATTTTAGCTGGAATACCCAATTTATTTTTTATTATTATGTAATTATTATGTTGCTAGGGATAAAACTTCCTTCATAACTCATATTATATTAAGAGGAGAATCGATTGAAGTAATAAAAAAACAGTCATTATTTCGGGTTTATGATAAAATAAATTATTAAAAAGCAAAAAAATGAACAATTGCACACAAAACCCGAATCATAGGATTCCTCTAATCTTAAATAATAAAATGAAGGGAATATTGTTTAACCGCACAACTATTAATTAATTTTTTTTATAATTTTTATTTTTTATGTATATAAATATTTTTCATTAATAACAGTTTTTAATTATGTAAATGATTTCATACATTTTTAACATTTGTGAACAAATATGTTAATTATATTTTAGTAATTTTTTAATAATAATTGTACAATCATTAGTTATCAATTCTTTTGTGAGAAATTAATTCCAATTTGAATATTCGTCAATTTTTTGGCTGCTAATCTATATTTGTGGAAAATCGATGTTATTACTCGGAGGATTCTGGCGATGTGGCGAGGAATTTAGACATGATTAAGGAGGTAACAGTGTTTAATTATTCACTAATGGATATTTACGTAATTACTATTTTGCTTGCGAGAATATTACACATTAATTAACGCTACGTCATTGAGTTGTCAGCTGGTGCATTAAAACATTCAACAAAAAATACATGTCCATCCTTTTCAGTAAATTCATTTAAATACGCATACTTTTAACATAGTTTTTTAGTCTCCCCAATGGTTTTTTCAAATTCCCAAGTGCCATTGTTGACTCAGTGAAATTTTTTGGTACCAATACTTGCTGTTTTTTAGTCCTATTTAAGTTTTAAAAAAGAAATACCTTGGTACTTCATAACGTTATCATATCACGTCTTTGAATAGTGGACATTAATACCTTTGAAACATCACGTAAGTCACTAACTTGACTTATTTTTTCACTCCGAACGGTAAAAAAAGGCCTTCACCAACACAAGTTTTTATTTTGCGACTCTGTAAAAAATGACAGCTGTGAGTAATTGATTTTATATTTTATTATAAAATAGTTGGGAAAACATACTAACTATACATAGTTAGTTTTTTGGCGAAATCTTTGTCGTTATAAATTACTTTTTTACCACATTTTTATTAGTTCGATTTCCTTCATGTCTGTCTGTCTGTCCGGGGGTGGAATATTGCAACAGTGTTTGAACTAACTTCCCGATCAGCTAGAGGCTTGTAATTTTAACAGTAGCTCAGAAGTGGATGACAATGCAATATTAGCTATCTATTATGACAATTAATTGACTAATAAATCAACAATTAATTAATTAACATATTTCCAGATGTGCTTGTAGAGGCTTGTAATTTTAACAATAGCTCAGAAGTGGATGACAATGCAATATTAGCTATCTATTATAACAATAAATTGTTTAATTAATTATCAATTAATTAATTATTTCAATTCCACACACTGTCAACTGAACAGAATCTGAAATACATCGTGGAATTTCCTGTTGTCCCTGTCAGAATCTCATCAAGATTTATAAAATCGATTGGAAATTTTCACCCGAACATAAAACTAAAAAACAGAAAATAATTAATTGAATAAAATCAATTTTTTAATATACCACGTTTTTAAAACGGACTAAAAAGTATAAAAATACATCTCCATACAAAAACATCTAACCAATACCTCCAATAGTCACTAAATATTCACCCACAAAAATTTAAAAGGGCCCACGAAAAATCATTTTATACTTTTTAGTCAATTTTAAAAACGTGGTATGTTAAGAAAAAATTTATTTATTTAATTAATCATTTTATTTTAATATTCTCGTAGTCAATCAGACGCTTAAAAAAAAGATTATGTTTTTAATGCAAAATGCTCGAAAAGTAGTTCAGGAAGTGATTGATATTTCGATATCATAGGAAAGATGAGAGTTTTTTTTTCTTTAAAATGAGGTTTAAATTCATCAAATTATAGTTTGTGTGACATTTCTGAAAAAGAACTTCTTTTTCTCGACTTGTGAAAAACTTCATCTTGAAATCATTAAAAACAATCCACAATTACTTAAACATTTTCTGAACATATCCCTCGATGCGTTGTTTATAAAAACGCGTCTTCTTCGTCACCCCTGGCGACCCGTGCGCCGGCTTAGTACCCATCCCCGCCGCCAGGTGCGCCCGTTTCGCGCTTCGGAATAACTGGGACGAGTCGATAATATTTTGACGTAAAAAAAATGAAATGCGAATATTCTTTCACCCCCTTCCTTTCAGACTGCACTGCCATCTACATTTGCACGGAGGGAACTTCCCCAACTACATCCATAGATACACATAGAGTAGGGATGGAGTTAAACCAATCAGAAAGGATGTCTCATTGGAAATGTCCAAAAAAATAGAAGTAATCCTGGGAACGAACTGCCTTCATTTTTTTTCTGGAGTTGTATGAGAATTTTACTTCCGTCCAAAGTGGACGATGGATGAAGAGTATGAGAAAGTTAATGAGCTTGGAGAGAGAAGTACTTCGAAACATTGTGGAATATTTTCAAATCTGAAATTCGAATATCTCATTCACTTTTTATCTCAGACGTCTTGGATTAGAATCTTAGATAAATATTAAGTAATTCTAATCTTTGCAACTTTTTTATTTTTTAGCAATTAATGATGTATTTACAATTAACAAGAGTAAATACTAGAAAAAAACACGGTGTTGCTGATAGTTTTTTTTTAATCTTAAAAAAAAATCTTACGAGTTTTTGGTGTTTTTCTTTAACTCTAGTGCGCTGTAGAATTGGCAACACCGCAGCACCCTTGATTCCCGTTCGTTTGCTGACCCTGCGCACTGTGAAACTGCGCAAGACAACAATGCCGACCGGGTGCATTGTCGATGTACGTTTTCGATTGCGTTTTTTTTACGAAAAGTTATTTTTAACTTTTAATTGCATCTGTTATTGATGAATGTTATTTTCGGTGAAAGATGATTCAAAAGTTTTAAAATCCAAAATGGAGTCTAGCCACCTTCATGTGAATAAATATTTATTTTTTTACATTTGCAGGAAATGAATAAAAAGAACTGTTAATTCCAGGAGGTTAAGCATTGGCATCGCATAATTTTGGAAATTATACCTTAACGACCAGTTGCTAATGACATCGCGCTAGAATGATCCATAACAACGAAGAAACACATTAGAATACATTTAGAAATATAAGGAAACCATTGTTTAATTATATAATTAAAAATAATTAAATGTTAAAATTAAAATTACGCATTAAATTGACAAATATTGTTCTTAAATCTATATTTATTTCGTGGAATCATCCTTACATATTTTGGAATCGAAATGACGTATATCGGGAGCAATATGGCGTCAATGGAGTCTAGGTTCCTTCACATGCGTGTGTACGAATTCATTTTTTTTCCTCAGTCGCGGGAAATGTATTGATAAAAAAATTGAATGGAGATAAAGAGAAGAGACGCACGTACGCATTCAGAATATTCGTCTTTCCTTTTGTCTTCTTACTTCTCCTTCGTCCGTCCGCCATGTTGTTTTTTTCGACATTTTCGCTCTTCTTTTATTTTTTCACTCGCGTGTATTTTTCTGTCGTCGTCTTTTCAGTTTCCCCGTTCGTCCGCGGCGAATCAGACTGGCGTCGCATGAGTGGCGCCATTCACGCGGGAGCGGGAGAAACCCGAAATAATAAAAAAAATGAGGAGCGTTTTTTCCTTCTCTCTTGCTGAAAGGAGTGGAAGGTAGATTTAAAAAAAAGGATTAGAAAAAAAAACAAAAAAACAAAACGGAAAGCTCTTTTCATTTCGGGTTTTTTTGGCGTTCTTTCCTTCTCTTTCTCTCGCTTTTCTTTCTTTCAACGAGCCACGCGAAGATATAGAGGAGAGGGAGAGAAAATAAAACAAACAAGAGAAACACGAAATTCGTATCCTTCGACGCATTCCGCCATTCATTTACTTTACCCTCGTTTTACTTTTTTTTAGTACCTTCTTCCCCCACGGCGAACGTAAGGTCCGCTCTCGTAGGTGGCGCCACGTCCGTCTGTTACGGTCCTTCCGCGTTGGAAACGAAAGTGGAAATAGTTTGTTGATATTTTGTCAGTTTTTAGCAACAATACTTATGTGAACTCAACGGGAATGGTTTTGTTGATATATTTCGGACTTAGCAACAATAATTCTGTGTACGCTGTTGGAATAGTTTGTTGACTTACTATAGACTTAGCGACAATAATTCTGTTAACGCATTGGGAATAGTTTTGTTGATATATTTCGGACTTAAAGCAAGAACAATTTTGTTTTCGCAATGGCAATTGTTTGTTGACATATTGTAGGATTAGCAACAATAATACTGTTAACGCAGGGTGAATAACTTGTTGACATATTGCAGACTTAGCAACAACAATTCTGTTTATGCTGTGGAAATAGTTTTGTTGATATATTGTAGACGTAGCACTAACAATACTGTTTACGCAGTGGGCATACTTTGTTGATATATTGTAGACTAGCAACAATAATTCTGCAAACTCAGTGGTACTAGTTTTGTTGATATATTTCGGAGTTAAGAGCAACAATAATTCTGTTAACGCAAACGAAAACGTTTTGTTGATGTATATTGGACATAGCAACAATCATTCTGTTTTTGCAGTGAGAATAGTTTATTGATACACGTCGGACTTAGCAACAATCAATCTATTTACTCGGTGGAGGTAGTTAGTTAGCATTTACCAGACTTAGCATCAACAGCAATTCTGTTTACGAAGCGGGAATAGTTGGTTGACATATTTCAGACTTGACAAGTCGTTGTTTATTTATATCCGCACATTATGTATTTTCGATACACCTTCGATTTTATTTTTTAATGCTGAAATCATTCTGAAATCGTTGAAGTATGGCATTCAATTTATACATCAGAATATTTTTTATTAGCAGAATTATTTTATAAAGACAGATAAAACATTTTCGAAACGAGAAAATGATTACGTTAGATATTTTGAAAAATGTTGCACCGTTCAAATTTGCGAAGCAATTTACGAGATCTTATATTACGACGTCATTATTAGGAGCTCTGGTGGCTTTTGTCAATCGAGGAAGATCACGCTGATACCTTTAAAAAATCGTGTAGTGATGATAAAAAAATACATGGATGCGGTACAATACTTACTGATTTTTCCTCAAATCTGTTCTGAAAAATTTGTCTTCATTCATTCCCATGTTGGATTTTCTAGGATGTCATCTTTGCTGGATTTGTCAGTATCTCTGTCGAGCGAACGCTATTAAATAAAAATATGATATTCTAGGCGTATTTCAGTTCAAGTCTTGCAGTTGTAGCTGCATGTTTTCGTATTTTAATGAGCGAAGCAAACTTCACCTGCAAGGAAATATATTTCGCTCTTCTCCCCAACATTTAATCACGTTGAAAAACGAAATCCCGTCTATGCTCTAAAATCCAACGCTTTTCTTTTGTTCCGACCAATGAGGAGGAGGTGGTAGACGCAGTGGGGTGGCCACTCTGTCCTGTGGTGGCATAATGCTCGAGGCTGTGACATAAAGCGTGGCCCCGGTCCGCCATCTTTGTAATCCCCAATTCACCCCAAAGGGCTTAATGGACTGACGCACATTCATTTTGAAATTCACCGATAACTCATTTGATAACTCAGAGTGCATTCACTTGATATATATAAATTCATTCTTCGTATATATATATATATATATATATATATATATATATATATATATATATATATACGAGTTCGTGGAAAATCACACACGCGATATATATATATATATAAATAAAAATAAACTTTGCCACAGGTGGGGCGGAAATAAATATAGAAACACAAAAAGAAGAACACTCACACACTATACGTTCTGATATTTCGACAGCCGAAAAGCTGTCTTTCTCACAGAAGGAAGGATACAGAAATATATATATATATTTATATTTGACAAATATATTTATATAACAAATATAAATATATATATATATATATATATACTCAATCATACGAAAATGACGCTCAAAGGCGCGAATAAATTCATACATTCATGGGAAAATGGAAATGGATAGGCACACATAAAAGGACGAACACAGGGTTTGGTGGGGAAGATGAAAATGAGTCAAATCCAGACAGAAAAAATTTCACCTTAGCCGGGATTCGAACCCGGATCTCCCAATTGCCGGTCAGGTGTGCTCCCAGTTGCACCACCAAGGCTACTCAATTCAGCAGTTAATTGAGTAGCCTTGGTGGTGCAACTGGGAGCACACCTGACCGGCAATTGGGAGATCCGGGTTCGAATCCCGGCTAAGGTGAAATTTTTTCTGTCTGGATTTGACTCATTTTCATCTTCCCCACCAAACCCTGTGTTCGTCCTTTTATGTGTGCCTATCCATTTCCATTTTCCCATGAATATATATATATATATATATTTATATTTGTTTAAATCAATGATTATCCGTTATTCCCAGCGAATTATTTCATCCTTCCAGCTTTATTAGAAATGCCCAGGAATTTGTATCAAGAACGGGTCGGACGTCATCTGACGTTACTCCGTTTTATTTAAATGGGTAATCCTTTTTGACTTTCAACTGTTTCTGCAAGTCCTGTTTGACTTCCAACTGCTTCTGCGAGTCCTGTTTGACTTCCAACAGCTTCTGCAAGTCCTGTTTGTCTTCCAACAGCTTCTGCAAGTCATTTTTGACTTCAAATTGTTTCTGCAATTCCTTTTTGGCTTCCAAATGCTTCTGCAAGGCCGTTTTGACTTTAAACTGCTTTTCAAAGTCCTTTTAGACTTTCAACTGCATCTTCAAGTCCTTTTAGACTTTCAGCTGCTTCTGCAAGTCTTTTTAGACTTCCAACTGTTTCTGCAAGTCCTTTTTGACTTCCGATTGCTTCTCCAAGTCCTTATTGACTTTCAACTGCTTCCGTAAGTCCTGTTTGGCTTCCAATTGCTTCTCCAAGTCCTTTTTGACTTCCAACTGCTTTTGCAAGTCCTTTTAGACTTTCAACCGCTTCTCCAAGTCCTTATTGACTTTCAACTGCTTCTTCAAGTCCTTATTGACTTTCAACTGCTTCTGCAAGTCCTTTTAGACTTCCAACTGCTTCTGCAAATCCTTTTAGACTTCCAACAGCTTCTGTAAGTCTTTTTAGACTTTCAACAGATTCTGCATGTCTTTTTAGACTTGCAACTGTTTCTGCGAGTCCTGTTTGGCTTCCAAATCCTTCTCCAAGTCCTTTTTGACTTCCAACTGCTTCCGCAAGTCCTGTTTGACTTTCAACTGCTTCTGCAAGTCATTTTATACTTCCAACTGCTTCTGCGAGTCCTTTTAGACTTTCAACTGCTACTAGAAATCCTTTTAGACTTCTATCAGCTTGCAAGTCCTTTTTATAATTCCAACTGCTTCTGCGAGTCCTTTTAGACTTCCAACTGTTTCTGCAAGTCTTTTTAGACTTTCAACTGCTTCTTAAAGTCCTTTTAGACTTTCAGCTGCTTCTGCAAGTCTTTTTAGACTCCCAACTGTTTCTGCAAGTCCTTTTTGACTTCCGATTGCTTCTCCAAGTCCTTATTGACTTTCAACTGCCTCTGCAAGTCCTTATTGACTTTCAACTGCTTCCGTAAGTCCTGTTTGGCTTCCAATTGCTTCTCCAAGTCCTTTTTGACTTTCAACTGCTTTTGCAAGTCCTTTTAGACTTTCAACCGCTTCTCCAAGTCCTTATTGACTTTCAACTGCTTCATCAAATCCTTATTGACTTTCAACTGCTTCTGCAAGTCCTTTTAGACTCCCAACAGCTTCTGCAAGTCCTTTTAGACTTCCAACTGCTTTTGCAATACCGTTTTAACTTCCAACAGCTACTGTAAGTCCTTTTAGACTTCCAACTGCTTCTGCAAATCCTTTTTGACTTCCATCTGTTTCTACAAGTCCTTTTAGACTTCCAACTGCTTCTGCAAATCCTTTTAGACTTCCAACTGCTTCTGCAAGTCCTTTTTAGACTTTCAACTGCTTCTGCGAGTCCTTCTAGACTTCCAACAGCTTCTGCAAGTCCTCCTAGGTGCTTCTCCCACCAGTTCTCGCCTGAAGACGCGCTTGAAGAAAACAGATTACAAATAAATGTCAAACTGGTCGCCGCTTCTTACACTTGACTCTCCTCTCTGTGACTTCTGAAACACCGATTCTAAATCCGCAATCCGATCTTCAACTTGTTTCGCCAAAGCCAACGTAATAAGGCAAGGAATGATATGACAAGTACAATTGGTGTGGGAAATATTTTTTTTAATATTTGAACTTATAATAAGTGATTACATAGTCAATTACAAGTTTCGTTTAATACTTTAAAATTTTTTTTTACTTTTTAGTACACTTGAAGATAAGCGTGGTTTAAAAATGGTTTTAAACCACGTAATAATAATATGGTGAAAATAAGCGTGGTTTTTATACATTTAATTATTTCATGATAAGTTTATATAAAGTTTATTTAACACGTTTACAGTAACAGTACAGTAAAATAGTATAATATAATAATGAATAAAAAATAATCCTTTTTTAACAACGTGTCCTTGCCCTTTATTTGCAAATGCTAAAAAATGATAAAAATCGTCATGTATCTGATGCCTTTACTTCAATTCTTATTCGCATATCGGTTAAATTGATTTTTTAACATTTATTTTTTTAAATCAGTTTTTTCATGTCAAGTTTTTTCCTTCTTTATGCACGCCAATTAATTTCTTTGCCCTCAGGTTTGATGGAAGAGTTCCAAGCCAATCGCAAAATATATATATATTTTAAATAAATTTAGCAATAAATCTAATGCATACTTGTGTGTATTATTATAAGTTATTTGGACGTTATAAATGTCTTCTCCCACGAGAGTATAAATTCGCTTTCTCAAATATATCACAGATTCTAAAATATTGCATGAAATAAACCATAATATTCGGTAAAAAATTGGGGTTTTTTAACGACCTTATGTGCCAAATTAAAAGGTTTTTTTAAACATTAGAGAAATTATCATTCATTTAAATGACGATTGAAGGGTCTAGTTGTATCTATTCCGTATCCATTCATTTGCTATTCCAAGGATGGATATATATTTATTCTTTTTTCGTCCAATTAAAATGGTTTAACAAATGAAATACATTTTCAATCAATTATTTTCTCCATACAAATTTTTTGCCAACAACTCTTTTGTAAAAAAAACTCGTTCGCGTGCGGAATGAGACTTGTGTTTGTTTTAATTTTTATCTCAGCAAATCCCAGTCCCACCTCGCGAGTTATAGGAACCACGGCGCCACTTGTCCGTTTTCTAAGCGCGACGTCGACTTCAATTTTTTTATATTCGTATTGATTCTTTTCTCTCTCCGTCTAAAAAAAGGAGTTCATTATTCATGTTCGCAATAAAAAAAAGGAAGAAGATATTTTTTTACACGTTTTTCATTTCGCGGAAGAATGAATTATAATTTGAGGGGATTTTCTCATCGGGGATACATCGGGGGAGAGAATATATATACAGAAGAGTTCATAGACGAAGTAGTGTAGATGTAAGGGTTCCAAAATGGCGGATTAGTTAAGTTGGAATTAAAATAAAAAGAAATTACATTATCGTCATGAAAACTACGCCAGTTAACAGAAGAAATGCGTTTATTAGTTTCAAATGATCTGGTGTTATCAGTTTATCATATTTCGTCAGTGAAATTTAATTTGTAGCCTGTGATGAGAATCGCCAATCACTGAAAAAAGATTTTAAAAAGATGTTTGGATTTAAAAATGGCGCGATTGGTCTACTTGAAAATTAAAAAAACTACTATTTTTCAGACCAGCTATTTTTTTTAAGGTTTTCGAGTTCCCATTTCTGTCGCGCGGAAAATAAATGGCGTGGCGCCACCTCCACGTTTATTTTCGCTCCTCTTTTGACGTACACCTATATCATCTTACTCTAGGACACGGTAAGATGAATGTCTCCTCTATTCCATTTCAATTGAATGCTGGCGGTGTTATCTATCTTCATTTTTTGTCCCGACATGAAAGAGATATATCGAACTTTGTTCCGTTTTCTTGTAAAAAACTTTTATTTATTCGCGAACTATTTGTCCAAGTTGAAGTTATTTCCCCAAATCTTGAATAATTCAAAGCGCAGATTCATTCCAAACTGTTTACATATTCCCATTTTACATTTTGTGCTTAAATTTTTATCATAGTCTACACCAATAAAACTGAAATTCTGTCAGTTAGAACGCAATTCAGGATCTTGAGGAATGAATAGGCAACGTAATAAAGGCACAAGGGTACCTCAGGGCCCCATATTAGGGCCCTTTCGTTTTAACCAGATTTTATTATCATAGTCTACACCAATAAAACTGAAATTCTGTCAGTTAGAACGCAATTCAGGATCTCGAGGGATGAATAGGCAACGTAATAAAGGCACAAGGGTACCTCAGGGTCCCATATTAGGGCCCTTTCGTTTTAACCAGCTTTTATTATCTTAGTGTACATCAATGAAACTGAAATTCGGTCAGTTAGAACGCAAATCAGGATCTTGAGGGATGAATAGGCAACGTAATAAAGGCACAAGGGTACCTCAGGGTCCCATATTAGGGCCCTTTCGTTTTAACCAGCTTTTATTATCTTAGTGTACATCAATGAAACTGAAATTCTGTCAGTTATAACGCAATTCAGGATCTTGAGGGATGAATAGGCAACGTAATAAAGGCACAAGGGTACCTCAGGGTCCCTTATTATGGCCCTTTCGTTTTAACCAGCTTTTATTATCTTAGTGTACATCAATGAAACTGAAATTCGGTCAGTTAGAACGCAATTCAGGATCTTGAGGGATGAATATGCTACGTATGAAAGGCACAAGGGTACATCAGGGTCCCATATTTGGGCCCTTTTATTTTAAGCAGCTTTTATAATCATAGTCTACATCAATGAAACTGGAATTCTGTTATTTCGAACGCTATGTACTCCCAAACCCTTAGACAGATTCGAACTAAATAAGGCTCTCATGTTTCTCAGGGTCTAGAAGGAATAATTGTCTACATAAGAGAGACACAAGGGCACCTCAAAGTCACATATTTGGGCCATGTTATTTTAAGCAGCTTTAGTACTTCCAGAGAGAAAATAACTCCTCTTTATGAGAATGAAGTGAAACATTATTAGTGCTGAAATTTTTTTACAAGTCAATATTATTAAGATAAATTTGAAATCGAAATGCTTTCATTATATAGAAATTAATAAAAATTTCGAGGCACATAAATTACACTAACATAATGTTTAAAATATTCGGTTGTGAATTTTTTATTTGGAATTTCTTTAATTCAAGGAAACGGGAGAAACGTCTTATGAATCATTTTCTGTTGATATTTGTTGCTTAGTACCCAATATTGTTTGGGAAGCGTTTACTTGCAAGGTCCCCAATTGCCGTAAGACGTTTTTATTTTTCAATTTTTAGTTGGAGCATATGTGTTTACGCAGAGTATGAAATATTATACGGAACTCGAACTATCTAAACGATATTTTTGCGACCTATCGAAATAAGTTTTTCGATAGTCTTCCGTAAATCGAACTTTTTTTGCAAAAGTTTGAGTTGCTAAGGAGAACTTCGTTCGTATTTACAGTAAGTAAAGATAAATAAGATTTAAGATAAATAAAAATAAATTATCAATTAACGGACCTACATCTCCATAAGGAATAAAACAATGATTACATAAAAAATAACGGGTCTTGAAGAGGAATAGTTCTATAATAATGAAGATGAATAATTCTTATAATATATCTAGGTATAAAATTACGTCTCGTCGCAAAAGGGTTAAATATAATTTTAAATATCGATGTAAAATCATTTGAGGAGCTTGCGAGGGGTCTATTACGAACTAGTGCAAGTACGTAGTTTTTAATTGGAAAAAATGTGTATTATTTTAGGGAAAATTCCTTAATACCTCCCAAAATAAGTCAGTGGATGATTTCGGTAGGCGTGAATGAGCATGTAATATGCGGAACACGAACTATCGAATCGATATTATTTTCGACCTATCGAAAAAAGTCGATTTTCGATAGGTAATCCTCGGATAATCGAATTTTTCGAAAAAACTTCGAGTTTTTACGGAAGTTCATTCGTATTTTTCGTATCATTTAGTTTCGGAATTATATTTATTTAAAAAAAATAATAAATGTGGTTCTTTTGAATCTATTTCGTCAATTGAAAGGTCTACTATTAATGCTTAGTTTCTTATAATGGTGAAGGCATTCCTTTTCCAAATCGCGAAAAGCTGAAACATCTCCTGCTTCACGATATATATTTTTTTATTGACTAAAGTGAAAGTATTTTTCAAGACGACGATGAACGATTAATTTCGTGTCGTACCGTTGTTTTTTTGTTTTTTTTTTAAATTCCGCAGAAGGAGGATAAACTGAAGGAAGACTTTCGCTTTAGTTTGATTTATTTGTACCTTCCCTAATATGTCTTCTGATCATATTAAAAAAAACTGGAAACCAAGGCATAGGAACGTGTTGCTGTGTGATTGGTGCGTGGGGGAGGGCGTAACCAAGGCGTGGAATCAACATTGTCGATCGAACTTGTGTAAACAAATTGTGTTTTTATGATATTTTTATCGTTTTATTCCAACAAATTATATTGAAGACAATGTTTCGCCTGCTTGCTTGGGGACATTTCCAGCAGGGAAATAGCTGAGAATTATGTACGATAATTATTACAAGATACTAGATGAATTACTCCTGAGTTGCTAGGGATAACATTTCCTTCATGACTCATAATTATAAGAGGAGAATAGATTACAATAATGAGAATCATCATTCTTGTGGGTATCTTCTGATAAAATAAATTCCAACTCTCTTATCTTGAGTGAAAGTAGTTTTAAAAAGCATAAAAAATAAATACTGAGCAAAAAACACAATGCTTAAAGCATTCCTAATCAACTTATAACTAAACAAAATGAATTTTAAACGCGTTTTAAAGACCAAAATCTGGCTCTCAAGGAAATATGCTATTACGTTGATTTCTAAGAAAAATGTGCATTTTTTTCAGCTAAAAACGCGATTTTCAGACAAATACGGATTGTAAAAAGATAATTAGTTGAACGAATTATAAACTTTATTCTTTCATTCATCTGATAAAAAACATTCCATCCCTCTATCTTGAGCGGAAGTAATTTTTAAAAACAAAAAATAAAATCACTGCAAAAAAACTAATACGTAGTGTAGACCACCCTTTTTGTGGACCTTTTGAGGCCCTGAGACCTTTTTAAAATAGTCTATAATTTTCCTCCTGTCTTCATCTATTAGTTTTCAAAATTTCTGTAAAATCGCAGTAAAACTGTAGATTTGTATAAAAGACATACAAAAGACACAAAAATTCTTTTCACTCCTATATAGATGTAAAATCACTATATTTTTATATGTAATAAATAATTTTTACGTATAAAGTAAGAAATGGATCAACTACGAATCAATGTTGGAGGAATTATTTTCAAATTAAAGTCTCAACATTGCGTTCAATACTTCTTCAGTACTTGGGTATGATGTTACTTACTGTCCTTTAAAAAAGTCGAGTCCCTCTCAGTTTAGGAAGCTGTATCTTCGAGTAGGGTTAACGGATTATTACGAAATAAATACCATGCGATAGAATGATCATTCCTACGTCTATCGATGTGTATTGAATAATTTTCCTGTACTTATCTTCCCTTTTGCGATATTTTATTTGAAAAAAGTCACTATTTACGCCGATCAAAATCCGAATGCCCAACTTTGTGTTATCACTGTTCTCTCAACATCAGACGTAGAAACTGGCGATTCTGATATAAGTTAGCTAAACATGTTACAAGCTTAAAAAGGAAAAAAATTGTTTATTGGTTGAGTTTTTTAGGTTTTTTTAGTAAGTACTAAGGAAGCGGTATATTTTTAAATTTTTTTCAGACGCTGTTCAAAAGACTTAACTGGAAAATTGTATTTCCAAAATAAAAGAAAAAATTTGTGTGAAAAAAAAAGAAAAAATGTGCACGAAATACATAAAAAAAGTACTATGACTTCCATTTTTTTTTTAAAACAGTTCAAAAAAAGGGTGAAAAATATAGATTCGCTCGATTTAAATGGAGCAAAGAAATGTACATTAACAGCATTTATTCGAGAAAAATCTTCCCGTTAAATTAAAAACTCCAATCAGGAATTGTTAAACTCAAAATGGCGGAGTCTTGACGTGTCTTCAAAAGTCACTCCAACAAAAAAATAACCTCATTTTTCCTATTATTTATTTTTTTTCATTTTAATTGCTGATTTATTTTCATTTCGCTTGAATAGATTTTGTTTTTGGACCCAGAAATAATCTCTAGAGGAGCCTAGATCGTTAAATAAACTGAAGGAATGACGTTTCTAAACTGCAGAAAATAAGTGTATATTCATTGAAAAATATTAAATAAAGTGCTCGTTAAATAAATTTTTGATCAATTTAATGGATTTTTAAATGCATTAAATAGATTATTTTATGAAAATTAAATTGGTTAAATTCATAAAAATTATAATCTCGGCTACTAAGGACCTCGTATTAGCCTATTCTGCAAGTCCTTTTAGACTTACAACAGCTTTGCAAGTCCTTTTTAGACTTTCAGCTGTTTCTGCGAGTCCTTTTTAGACTTCCAACTGCTTCTGCAATTCCTTTTAGACTACCAACTGCTTCTGCAAGTCCTCCCCAGGTGCTTCTCCCACCAGTTCTCGCTTGAAGACGCGCTTGAAGAAAACAGATTACAAATAAATGTTAACGGTCGAACTGGTCGCCTTAACCTTAACGTATACCTTAACCTTCCTTAGCGTATATTTATTTCTTCGTTTCGTCCGAGAAGACATATTTTATTTCATCAATTATTTCATTTTCATTCAATCGCTTCGATCTTATGTTTTCTCATTTCGTTTCATTGTTACGTTTGCTGTCTCTTCAGCTCAGCGTCACTCCATTGTTGCGGAAAGTTTTCACATTGTTGGGGTGCGTATTATCCTTAACCGTATTCAGAATGGCGGCGGAATGAATTCAGCGAGCCGTTCATAGAGGTCGGGCGTTGATGCAATGATGTTGTGAGTTACGAAATGCGTTTATGAATTATCCGAAATCGACTCTTGATCTTGGAAGTGAGAAAAGTCACGTATGTAGGTCATGATATACATCGATTATGCATCGATAATACTTTTCGATACGAAATGACAACTTTCGATATGAAGTTACCTCGACAGGTCAGCAGTAATTACGTTCTAGACACTTTTTTCCTCAATATTCGATTTAGTGTACGTGCGATATGACGATTTTTTATCGATTCAAACGATTAATCGAACCACAAGTCGTAGAAAACATCGAATTACGTGCTACTTTCATTATTTATTTTGTTGTTTTAATACACATTGGCTTGCAGATGAATTTGATGAATTTTAAGCTATCCTGGACAATTTTGAAGTCATTTTCATAGTAAAAAATTCGATTTTGTGTAAATTTCGTTTTGCATGAGGCACTTTATTGCACATTGTGATGCGTGCATGGATGTGCATTGAAAGTTGCGTCGTCTAAAAGCGGTGAATTTGGAAGAATGCATGTGCGAATGCATGAATGAGAAATTTGGAAAATTGCTCCTGCTCTAATTCAGAAGCTGCATTCTCGCATTGCGAAAACATATGCTGCTTCAAATTGTGCCATAAAGTGCCTGCATAGGCACTTTATTGCACACTGTGATGCGTGCATGGATGTGCATTGAAAATTGCGTCGTCTAAAAGCGGTGAATTGCAAGAATGCATGTGAAAATGCATGAATGAAAAATGGGAAAATATCCTCTGCTCTAATTCCGTGCCTGCGTTCTAGCAAATAATGCGCATAAAATTGCGCCATTAAGTACCTCGTGTGAAACGGCCTTCTTAATCGATGTAAGTGTACTTTTATACTGTGTTTATATAACCGTCAGATAAGGAAACCCTGGAAAATGTTGTAAAAAACACCTGGACTATATGTTAGATGTACACTCGGCGAAAGAAATATCAGTACGAATACAACAATCTAATCGCCATGGTTACCGCTAAAATGCTAAGATTATTTTCGGATCTTTTGTTTCTTTTTCGCTTTGTGATGAGGCGTTGATCAGTTTAGTTTTTGGGACGTAAGTAATCCTTTCGTGATGTATTTTATATTCCTTAAGTTTTACGTCTTTCGTTGCTATGTTAACTTAAGTGATTTCGATTTAGTTTATTTTCCAACATTTTAGGATACATATCTTGTTTCATATCTCTTTATGCATTTATCTGTTATGTATATCTCTTTCTTGTTTCAAGTGTGTTAGGTACAGAAGTAATCAATAACAAACAGTTATCTTACTTATGTGAAGGTATTATTTGTATGTGTACACTCGGTGAAAAAAATATATGTACGATCACATCAATCTCATCCCTATGTTTACCAAATCAAATTTTAAAAATCAATGTTCGGTCATGTGGATCTTTAATCTTTTGGCGTATGCATGCCAATCTTTTGAGACGTTATGACTGAGGCAATCTTATTCCTTTCCTTGAATGGACTTTAAGAAGATCAACTTATGTTTGTCATGGCATAAGTGTTACCAACTTTAGGAAGCTCGAATAGTTTATTGTTTTTTTTTTTAACTGTGGGTTTATCATTTTTCATTGATTGTTTCGTACGTCTCGTAATGATCCACATTGATCGTAATTTCAATAATCAATCACCTATATTTACTGCTATATCGTTTACAATAATCAATTCCCTTTATTTACTGCTCAAATATTAAAAGAAATTTTTGATCATATTTTTTAACCACACTTATCGTTTAATTTCACATTTTTGTTTGTTTTTTTGTCTGGATGGAATTTTGTTTTAGAAATCTAATTCCCACTTCCCAATGTTCAATCGATTTGAAATTTGGCACAATCACTTACTATCGATATTTACAATGCATGAACCAGTCATAAAATTCACTAAATACCAAGTTATTCTACCTAAATTTAATGTTTTTTTTACATTTTTTATGGAAAAAAGTCTTTTGCCAATGTATATGGAGGTAGTAGAGGTTATCATTTATTGTGTTTATAAATGCTAATATTGTAAACTTCAAAGAACCGTTTCACAATTAATATAAAGACTAAAAAAGTAGAAATAATAATAATATGTAAAAAAAAATACTTTTTTTTAATCATGCTTGTATTCAATTGTACTAAAAAGTAAAAAAATAATTTTTTCATCACCTGCCTGTCATTTATAAAATCAATATCTATTCCACAAACAAAAATATTATGAATGAGATGAAAAAAATTGTTTTTTTTTACTTTTTACTACACTTGGATAATAAAATCGTAGTTTAAAAAAAAAGTTTTTTTAAGGATTATAATTTTTCTTTTCATTATATGCGAGGTCGTGAGTTTTTTGTTTTTGACGTTTCAACGAGGTAATCCAAATCCAAATCTTTTTCAAAGATGGATTTTTAGTATTTCTCCATTTTCATAAAATGTCTCTCCTTCAGCTCCTCCTGACCCTTTATTCGATAGTGCTGCTCCATATAGTTAAGGTAGATTCTTTTTTATCCTTATGAAGAGGGTGGTGGTGTAGGAGGAGGAGGTGGAGGAGGTACTACGGCTTTCCAATTGGGAGATATGTGTTGGATGAATATATTGCCTCAGAGAGAGCTGGGGTAGAGAAAGTAGGCCAGGATTGGAGTTGGAAGGATTGGAGTTTGAGTTTTCATTGGGAGGAGGGGGAGGGAGGGGGAGGGGAGGGGTGTACTTGCGCGGTAGACGTGGCAACGTCGCGGCCACCTCCCCTCCTGCGCTATTCTCCCTCCCCTCCATCGCCTTTAACCACTTCCCCCCTCCACTCCCCCAACTCTCCTTTCCTTACTTACAAAATGATATACTCCTCCATCATCATCATATTTCGTCTCCTTCGCTTCTTGTTCCTCATGTTCAAGGAACTTCAGTGCCCACCTATGGAAAACATCGATAGTCGACATCGAAATACACAATCGATTGTATTCATCCAAAGACCATCAAAGTTGAACTATCAATTTTTCATATCGAAAGACCATATAAGTTGAACTGTCTAGTGTTTACATGAAAATACCATCGAAGTTGGAACTGTGGATTGCTTATATCGAAATACCACATAGGTTGAACTATCAATTTTTTATATCGAAAGACCGTCGAAGTTGAGCTATCGATAGTTGACATCGAAATAGACCATCAAAGTTGAACTATCAATTTTTCATATCGAAAGACCATCGAAGTTTAACCGTGGATTGCTTATATCGAAAGACCATAGATGGTAGGGCGATTTATTGTTTATACCAAAAGACCGTCGAAGTTGAACTATCGACAGTTGACATCGAAATAGACCATCGAAATTGAATTTTCAATTTTTTATATCGAAAGGCCATCGAAGTTGAACTGTCGATTGTTTACATGAAAAGACCATCGAAGTTTAACTGTGGATTGCTTATATCGAAAGACCATAGATTGTTGAGCGATTTATTGTTTAAATCAGAAGACCATCGAAGTTAAACTATCGACAGTTGACATCGAAATAGACCATCGAAGTTGAACTGTCGATTGTTTATATCGAAATACCATGGAAGCTGAACTATCAATTGTTTATATATATATATAATGTCCATCGAAGTTGAAGTATCGATTACTTACATCTAAAGATATAATCCAAGTTAATGTACGGCAATGTGGATAAAATATCGATAGTCGAACCATCGATGACATGCATTCGTATTCTTTCATGACTTGCATATAAAGGTGGCTTTACACATGGAAGTTGACTTCTATGGAAGTAGCGAGTGTAGCGAAGTATCGATTTATATCGCTACTTGCATGGTACAGCTCTGCTTACACATTACTTCCGGTTTATCCGTTTATTTATTTGTATTGAACGCCGTAATGAAGTACCCCTAGTAACTGTATTACGAAACTGTATTTTTAGTCACTCAATCGTTAATGCATCGACTCCTGCCTTCGTGTTTTTAGAGTCAGTCTCGTTGACGAATTGTCAAGATAAATCTATTAAGTGATAAATACATCCGTCAACAGTTTATAATGGTTTTCCGCTAGTCGTCATTTACCCTGCCATATTCTTTAACAAAACACACTTTACTTAAGGGAATAGTAAATGGCGAATTAGTAACACTTTGGGTTAAATACTTATTGAGTACCTAAACCCTAGCAGCACAATTTATTTCCATGATATACTTACGACTAGAAGGGCATAATCACATTATATTTGGAGAAATATGTCCAGCCTATACTCAAAAGAATGCCTTCCGCCATAATGAATAAATTCAGGTTCATTGAAACACTTTTAATAGATCAATTATTATGTACAATGAAACACACATTGGAAAACTATTAATAAAATCCACCGACAAGGGCATAGCTCTATAATTTCACAAAACACTATTACAGTCTTTTTATCATAGCCAAATTATGAATTCCATAAGAGTGATGACATACGTATCTCTCGGCGAAACCACTTAGTTGGTAATTAATCTGGCTATCTTAATTAGTGGAAAACCTCCACGAAAACTTTGCATATGCTAAATGGACGACGAGATTATACACAAAGGACTGCACATCAATTACACATGGAAAATAACGCCACTATAGCAAAAACAAACCAATTTTATCACTCACATCACCCACATTACTTAAAACAACTGTTTTAAATTGATATTTCAGTAAATACTTCTGGTTACTAACTTGATTTATCGGGAAACAAAGCTACCGAATTTTCACATCAGAAAGTAAACAACGGCGAATCACAAGTCTGTGTACGTTCAAAAGTGAGCCTACGCGCCTGCGAAATAGTTCCGTCGTATTGTGTAATGAATCCTGTTTTAAACTGAGTTAAGAAGAGTATCAAGCTAATTTTTAATTGAAACCAGTTGAAAGACATTTTTGGAAGGTAATATCAACACAGCTTTTAATAAATTACTAAATTAATATATTAACCAGGCAGAAAATTTCACCGGAAGTTTTGCAATACTATCGCTGAATCGAAATGCTACTTGCAGGCAAAATAGAAGCCAGTCTATTTTCCTTGCAAGTGCGAACCGCGGTCGATTAGTACCACTATCGACCCCTACTGCCATGGAAGTACGTGCTTACACATCGAAGTACCACTTACAAGCGACTTGCAAGGCTACTGTCATGGAAGTAACTTCCATGTGTAAAGCCGCCTTAATACTACGTCAATCGCTTTTACTTCGTATTCTTTTTCATGAAATAGGAGGTCGATAGGAAACTATCGATAGTTGACATCGAGAGACCAGCGAAGTTGAACTCTCGATAGTGTGTAACCCAATCGTCCATAATAATGGCGTTACTAGGTAAAAGTAGCGATATGTTAATGGTATTTTCGAGGGCTAAGAATACGAAATTTAGGATGTAAACAACGATGAAGATGAGGAAACTAGGAGACGGAGAGAAATAAACAAACAAAGTAACAAAGAGATTGAGAAAGAACTCGGGTTACAATAGTTAATATCGAAAGACCATCGAGGTTAGTGTATCTAAATGTATAAAATATCGATATTTGCATCATCGATCCTGAATTTATGTACCCATGCACCTTTATCGGCTGCATATCAATTATCAATCGCATTGCTTCTTATTCTCCATCTTGTTGTTCGGAAGTTGCGCATGGAAGTTGTTCGGAAGGAACGCATCTGTTGAGTTAAATCGAATACGCAATTTCAAATATGATTATGAGCTCATGTATACTTATATATAGCTTTGAAATTTTCGTTTTGGACCGTTGCTTGTTTACGCTGAAAATCGAATTGTTGAAACAACTACAAGAGCAAATATTCGTTTTCATAATTTAAGCGCAGTTTGTATTGTATTCATTTATGAAAATGTGCACTAACACCATCTTCTGCGATTTGATATTTCATCACTTTGAAAATAAATTAGGTAATGATATTTCTTGCAAAGCTCTGAACTCGGAGCGATCCGGTATTTATTTATTTATTTTCATAGCAACGGTAACACTAACGCATGGCCTTCCTCCAGGTATCCATAGCTAATATTTATTTTCATATAATTATTCGTATAATGTACGATAATTCAATTATATGTTGTTGTTTTTTAAATTGTTCCCTATCAACGTACTCATAGCAATGAATATTATCGTAAATGTTGGTTGAAATAATACATTGGCCTATCCTACAATTTTTTTAGTTTCATAAAATGTCAGGGCACATATATCTCGTATTTCGGCTAATTAGATAAATATATTTCTCCAGTAATAACATGGAGACCCTACAAAAATTCTATTGTAACTCTCCGCCAGTTGCTAGAACCTAAAAGAGTTACTATAGTGATGTTAATGACCCAGAAATTTTGTTTTAACTGAACTGAAGCAGCTTTTCAGTAATTGACTAATTTCGGTAACATATTTAAGAAGCTAAACTTCAGGGAGTAAAGGATTGAACACTGCAGCTTCCACTTAGATATTTATTAAACACGACCATGGTTTCGTAGCGGTGCTACATCATTAGGTGAACAGAAAGCACCGCTACGAAACCATGGTCGTGTTTAATAAAATTCTAAGTGGATGCTGCAGTGTTCAATCCTTTATTCCCAGTATGATTGACTTCCACACTTGTATTGTGTAAGTATTGCCTGAAACTGTGTCGTATAAGCTAAACTTCAAATGTTTACTGAACGCCGTCAGCTGTAAACTCCTTAAAGAACGGAGGTTTTTTCTCAACTATCTTTCGAAAAGTATTTCTAGGCGAAGTTTCTCAATATGGCAACTCATGAACGTTGTCCTCCATTTTTAATTCTAGATAATGTTATCAATGTTTATATGTTATATTATTTAGCGTTTCAATGACTGTTTTTAACGAAAAATCATCTATTTTAAACCTTCATAATTAATCTTCATTTTTTTATAACATTATATTTTCCGAAACATTTTAGGAAAGCAGACATTCATGTTGAAGTATTATATTTTGTTTTTTCTTATTTTTCATTGAATTATATGTATTTTTAAACATAGCAGCATCTCGTTCACTGCCCAATCAGTGATGAAAAAGCAATTGAGGACATGTCTATCTACTTTTATCTCTTTAGCTATCATGTCAACAGATTCGTGAAATCACTATCACATTCCCAAAGAGAATTATAACCATCACGCAGAGTAATTCATCTTTAAAAAAACAAAATGTCGAACAAAATGGCTGCCTCCTGGGTTCTCGTGTTAACAAAATAAAGGAAAAACCGAAATATAATTTCCGGCAAGCGATTTGTGCGTCGTAAAATCTGCTCATTAGGTTATATAATATTTAGTTATTGAAAAATGTAATGCCTTAACATGACCGCATTAAAAACTGGCTCATTTGTTAATAAGCAATATAATAATTGGAAAATTTAATGCCTTTTTTTGCTTATAACCATTGCGTATGCAGATGTATACCTAGAATTTTGTTGTGATTTAGGAGTTGATATAATTTTGGTAAAATTAAAAGAGAAAGGTCAAATTGGGATTACCAACATGGCCGCGTCAAAGCCGGCACATTTGTAAATATAATACGTGATAATTGGAAAATGTAATGCCTCTTTTGTTGCTTATAACCATTGCGTTTGCAGACGTTTATCTAGAATTTTTTTGTGATTTAGGAGTTGGTAATATTTTGGTAAACTGAAGAAGAGGAAGGTAAATTTGGGATTATCAACATGGCCGCGTCAAAACCGGCTCATTTGGTAATATAATACGTAATCATTGGAAAATGTAATGCCTATGTTTTTTCTTATAACCATTGCGTTTGCAGATGTGTATTTAGAATATTTTTGTGATATAGGACTTGGTAATATTTTGGTTAACTGAAAAAAGAGTAAGGTAAATTTGGGATTACCAACATGGCCGCGTCAAAAACGGCTCATTTGGTAATATAATAAGTAATAATTGGAAAATGTAATGCCTCTTTTTTTCCTTATAACCATTGCGTTTGCAGACGTGTATCTGGAACTTTTTTGTGATTTAGGAGTTGATAATATTTTGGTAAACTGAAAAGAGCCAGGTCAATTTGTGATTACCAACATGGCCGCGTCAAAACCGGCTCATTTGTTAATATAATAAGTAATAATTGGAAAATGCCTCTATTTTAACTTATGACCATTGCATTTGAAAAAAAACTCGAAATTTTGGTGAAAAAAGAGCTGCTGTAATTTTGGTGATCTGAAAAAATGGCGAGGTCAATTTGTGATAACCAACATGGCCGCCAAAGCCACGCTTACCTCACAAGTGGGCGTGACCCAAGGAAGTGCGGAGCGCCTTCTCTACGTTAGGTACCCCTTTTATGCCCTCCCAAATGAGACATTCCTTCGAACTCCACCGAATCATTTCTGTGTGTTTTAAAGAAATATTTTTCGTCGGACGTCGGAATGCTTTACGCAGCAGCAGTGAGATGCTGAATCCACATTGGAAATGGCCTTGGAGGGAGGGATAAGGAAGAAGGAAGGACATATGGAAGAGATATTGGGAATGTGTATTTCCTTACGACGCAGTTAAAAGACTTTCAGGATTTATGGCCATCATTTAAAAACGGAATTGGGAAACACACTTTGAGGAGAACGACGCTTATGACAAGGCCCTGATACAACATAGAGACGACATCTATTAGAACCATCAAAAAAGAAGATTCATTATCGTACTTACATTTAATTCCAGTAATTTAAGGTGGTTTTTTAGCGAGAGATAGTTCCCTGTTAGTCATAATGGAGACCATATTCAAATTTAATTTTTTTATATTTCAGCGTCTCTAAGAAGTATGAAATAAATATTGTATTATATTAATGGCGTTAATATATAGTTTTATATATGACCTTAATTCTCAGTAATTAAATAAATAAAGCTACATTAGTCTCTAACTTGACTCATTTTTTCCCGCCGAACGGCTGAAAACCCTTCTAAACAGCAGGTTTTTTAAATTGCGATTCTGTAAAAAATTACTGTGGTTAGTAATAGATTACTTTTTAATAAATAATTGAGAAAATTTGCAATCTATACACTGTTAGTTTTTTGACGAAATCTAAGTGTTATAAATTCCTATTTCCTTTAATATTCTAATCCGTCTGGAGCACACAGCCATAATCTATCCCATTTGTATAAAACAGCTTATATATATATATATATATAGGCAAATTGCTCGAAAAGTAGTTATAGGCAAGGGGTTGATATATTTATTGATATATATTTGGAAAGATGGGAGTTTTTTATTTAAAATGAGGTAAAATTCATCAAATTCTAGGTGAAGTGATTTTTCGCTCAAAAAACTACTTGAAGGCGATTTGGTATTTTTTGTCGGCTAGAGTAAAAGTCCGTAGTTAAAATAGAGGCATCGCATTTTCCAATTAATACTCATTTATTACCAAATGAGCCGGTTTTGCCGCGGCCATGTTGGTAATCCCATAAAACCATATTGCATATTACCATCCTATTATCGGAAAAAAATTAAATTAAAATTAACGCTAAATTGGTTAAAATGTGGTTAAACATGACTTTAAGACGATGATTTTGAAGGTTATTTTGAAAAGATGTCATTGGTTTGGAATGCTTTTTATTAAATGGCTGAAATAATTAAATTTATAATTCTTTCAATTAATTATCTTTTCCAATTTGTCTTCGTCTGAAAATCGCGTTTAAAACTGCTAAAACGCACATTTTTCTCTTAAACCAACAACACCATATTTCGTTGACGACCAGATTTTGGTCTTTAAAAAGTATTTAAAATTCATTTTGCTTAGTTAAGCTGATTAGGAATGCTATAAGCGTTGGGTTTTTTTGCCCAGCGGTTTATGCTTTCGCTGCTTTTTAAATTTGTTTCATCATATACACGAAAGAATTTAGTTTCTCATTTTTCAATCGATTCTCCACTTAATATGGTTCATCGTGAAGGAAGTGTGATCCATAGCAACGCTTGGTAATTAAGCTGGTACTAAATAAATAAACAATTACTCACCATAGCAATTGTTACAAAGTCGCCGTATCACCGTATTCTTGCGAACGCAATGGAGTCAAGAGTCGCCTTGCCAACCCCTCTTAATTCAACCCCTATTAGTAATGTAAACCTGGAATTGAACGAGTCCGTCCCGCACATGACGTCACTCGTATGAAACGAACGGAGGACGACTCTAGAATTAGCAAAAGTGAATGATGGACGTTAAAATCGCGATAGTTTATTTTTTAAAACAACGATAGACTTTACACAATAGGACTCCGTAATTAACTTGCTTGTACGTCTACGTCACAGATTTCGACCCGTACGATACGCAAGCACGACCTACCTTGTTTTAGTAACACCTTGGTTACCACTATGTTTATCCTCGCCATGCTGTAGATCCCGTAGCCATATGTGTAGGACCCATAATTTGCCACGTAAACTAACTTTTGAGCGTCAAATATTGTCAAATGCAGTTTTATTAATCTGCCATCTTCTGTTTTTTTCTTTGCAGGTAACTGTCCAGCCCGTTCAATCGCGAATTTGCAACTTTTAAGAGGCCATGTTGGTGAGTTATATATGCATTTGAAACATACATAAAGAGTGACTGTTTAAGAGGTTAATATTATCTTATTATTATCTTTTTTAACTGTGATAAATGGAATATTTTAAACTGCCCGTAAAAAAATTATATAGGAATGAGAAATCATTGAGTATATAGTTTTATTTTGATTGAAAAAAAAGAACCTCCTCCTATTTTGACTGTCACATTTGTGTTAAAATATCATGTTTAAAATGATATAAATATATATAGCGTCGTTCAAACGCCATATCTGGCCTTAGTTCCCTTCTAAAAGCAAATGCCGTCGTTGCCAAAGATGTTAAAATTATTAAAGTTGAATATAAATAAAAAAATGGACGGAATTCGTTTCAAAAACTCAGTTTTTTGGTAAAAAAAGAGGCGTTAAATAAATTCTGTCGAAATAATTGATGATGTCATTCTTTTTAACAGTAATACAGTGAAAAATTCAACCTTATGTATTGATTTTAAGTAATTTAACAGAACAAAAATAGAAATTCTTGCCCTGAATTCAATTCTCTTTCTATGGGAGTCAAAGCTTAAGGTTTATTGGGTTTAAAAATTACGCCTTTTTAAAAATTTTAATAACCGGTTTTCACATTATTTTTACGGTAATTTTTTTGTCAGGGCCTGTTTAGTGCCAAATTTCATCTTCGTAGTTCATCTGTAAATCCCCTTAAACAGGCCTGAATTACGAGAATACAGATATCAGTGAATTTTATGTACTTACTATTATAGGTAAGAATAAGGTGATGGGCTCATGAAATATAATATTATGCACGTATTTTTATGTAATTGGATGTTGGATAGTTATTGAAATGTTTGAATTAAACAGTTTACTTATTATTGCGTAAGAATGCTGCTTTTTAAGCAGTCGTACGTTACTGATAACGCCTGACTGTTGCTTCACGATAATATTGTTTGATTGAAATTGATTTATTAATGTCCGACAATGTCCGCGATTTATTTACGTTTCGTGATCCATTGCTCCAATATGGTTTCCATGGAGTTCGAAATAAACAGTCAACATCAAAGCGTAGGAATCGGTGATTAGTCCAAATTTGACGCAATAATTTTATCTTTTACGTTTGGAAAGCGTAGTTTTTTCCTACTTTCCTGAAAACGCGTTTGACGTTTGATATGATATTATTATTCATCTCTGAAGTGAAAGGTTTCTGGTTTTTTTTAATAACGTATAAAATAGGTACTTATATCGAGTTTGGGAAAAGCAAACTTTTCGAACTTTCATAACGGGTCACGTTATTCATTTGTTTCGCATGTTTTACGTATTTTTTTTATCGTCTTCTTCTCGTTCTCGCGAGACCGGTTTCTTCTTCGCGAGATTTCAAACGGCTCGCGTAGCAACGGAGAGTAAATAATTAAGGTGGGGGGAAAAAGGAAAACAAATGAGGAACGATATAAATCTTTCTCTTTTCTCTCTCTACTTCGCGTTCGTGTAGAGATATGTTTTTCCTACTTTCTCCTTGGCAACGAGTTATTATTTCTCGTAATTATTATTCTGCTAAAATCTCTTTTAAATTCATTTTTTATCTTTTTCTTTAACATTCTTCTTATTTATCTGCTACAACCTTTCTTAAATATTTTTGAAAGAATCCCGTTTTATGTCATTGACGACGAATATCAATATCTATTAGTAGAATATTTTAGGTCAATATATGTATATATATTAATTGACTTAATTTGATTTAAAATGATATTAATTTTTTTTCAACTTCTGCAAACGTATCCGTCTTCAGGGCCATAAATAATTGATAGATGATAGTGAAAAATGTTTTTTACAATCCTTTTTTATTACAAAATGGTTAAAATATATAATTTACAGTCATTTTACAGATAAAGACATGGACGTATTCAATATTGTTAACCTTTGAAGTTTGTTCCTGTTTTTATTTACAATTTTAATTATGGTGCTTGGATCAATTTCTTTGTTGAAAAGTCACATGTCGTTTATTTAATTATTGTACATTTTACGTAGATAAGTAATGTCTGTTCTTTTATCGCGACTTTTTTATTTCTGGAAATATATGGTACATTTCTTTGAATAATATTTTTGATAAATTTGGTTCCGAGTCTAAAATTTTGAATTCTTCGAAATAAAATGAGTGACTATTTGTAATTGCAATGATTTGCTAATCCACAAAGTTTAACTTGCGTTGTGAGATCCTATTTTTTAAATATTTTGATGTTTGGCCTATATAGTTACTGTCACAGTCTTTACATGGAATAGTATACTGTGGAATGTTACTCTACAAAATTCAAAAATTAAACGAGTGACTATTTGTACCTAATTGCATTGAATTGCTAATACACAAAGTTGAACTTTAGGTGTTAATTGATGTTTTGTGTTGCGAAGTACTATTTTTTAAAATATCGGGATGTTTGGCCTATATAGCTACTGTCACAGTCTTTACATGGAATGGAATACAATGTAATATAATACGAATATAATATTAAACTCAGATTTTGCTGATCACGCAATTTTTTTCCCATTTAAAATGACGTCCACACCTTTGGAATAACATCATATTACTTATTATTTCTTTAACTTATATATTTAATTTATTCAAAATATACTTATGAGATTACAGTGAAAGATGAAACAACCTCGATAGATCTCGTGGCACACTATAGTAGAAGTGTTTTGAGGTAAATGAAAGTCATTCGAGCGTTGATTAGCATTTAAAGGGTAATATAGAACTTCTGCGAGAACCTTTCTTTGCCATCCAGTCCTTTCCCTTACGTAATTCTTTCCTCGGGTGAGTGCCACTAGGTTTTGCTACCCCTGTACTAGTGCGCAGGATCTGACTAACAATTCGAAAGCAGTTTCATCGTCGTGTTCTCACGAAGTAAAGCAACCCAAGACAGTGATTTCAGCATTAAAAAAAAGATCGAAGGTGTATCGAAAATACATAATGTATAGATGTAAATAAACAACGACTTGTCAAGTCTGAAATATGTCAACCAACTATTCCCGCTTCGTAAATACGGAATTGTTGTTGCAAAGTCTGGTAAATGCTAACTAACTATCTCTACTGAGTAAATAGATTGATTGTTGCTAACTCCGAAGCGTATCAATAAACTATTCCCAATGCTCAAACAGAATGATTGTTGCTGAGTCCGAAATATATCAACAAAACGAATCCGTATGCGTTAACAGAATTATTGTTACTACTCTACAATATATCAATAAAACTTGTACCACTGCATTTTCAGAATTATTGTTGCT
Source organism: Pyrrhosoma nymphula (assembly GCA_963573305.1). Lineage (NCBI taxonomy): Eukaryota > Metazoa > Arthropoda > Insecta > Odonata > Coenagrionidae > Pyrrhosoma > Pyrrhosoma nymphula. The sequence continues at coordinate 62,053,684 of OY754340.1, read as the reverse complement.
AGTCTACAATATATCAACAAAACTATTCACCCTGCGTTAACAGTATTGTTATTGCTACGTCTACAATATATCAACAAAACTATTTCCACAGAGTAAACAGAATATTTGTTGCTAAGTCTTTAATAAGTCAACTGCGTACCTTTCTTTAATAATTCAACTGCGTTTAATAAGTAACTGCGTACACAGAATTATTGTTGCTAAGTCCGAAATACATCAACAAAACCATTCCCGTTGAGTTCACATAAGTATTGGAAATCGTCAGAAAACGTTTTTCGAAAACAAGTATTTTCAATGTCTAGAAGTTGTCTTTTCTGAGTTGAGAAATAAATATAATGGTTCCCTTTCTTGAGAAGTTGGTTGCATAGGAATAAAGAGTGTCTCTCTGGCCTATAATTTTCCCCAGCGTCTTAATCTAATCGCTGCCCATTTATCACTGGCGCGGAGATATAATGTACACAATTTCAATTCTTTCGGCTCTATAACTTGTTCCCCCTCAGCTTGTCCTTAATATTTCTTTCTCTGCTTCTGGAACTGGAACGTCTTGTTCTCGTAACGTCTTCCTCCTTGGTTCGCCTTTGATTGATTTTCATCAATCTCACTTCTTTTGCTTTTTTTGTTTGAGGGGGACGGAACAGAAAGGCTAAGAAACGGAAGGCAAGCCATCGCTGTGAATAGATACACGTGTTCGGAAAACGTGAGTTGTTTATTAGAGAGCTGTCGGTCGTCACGACAACGGGACTGATTTTATTCCTGTGTCTCGGAACATTTTGGATTCAGACGCGATTTGCGATTCTCTCTTGTTTTGTTATAGTACTTTATATCTTCCAGCGTAATATAATATAATCTACTATAATTATCACCGATGTGAATATATATATGTATGAAATATATAATTGTATGAAGAAGTATGAAGTACATATTGCATGAAGAAGTATGAAGTATATATCGTATAAATAAGCATGAAATATATATCGCACGAAGAAGTATGAAGTTAATATCGTATGAAGAAGTATGAAGTATATATTGTATGAAGAAGTATGAAGTATATATTGCATGAAGAAGTATGAAGTATGTATTGTATGGAGAAGTATGAAATATATATCGCATGAAGAAGTATGAAGTATATATCGTATGAAGAAGTATGAAGTATATATTATATGGAGAAGTATGAAATATATATCGCATGAAGAAGTATATAAGGCATGAAGAGGCATGAAGTATATATTGTATGAAGAAGTTTGAAGTATATATCGCATGAAGAAGTATGAAGTTAATATCGTATGAAGAAGTATGAAGTATATATTGTATGAAGAAGAATGAAGTATATATTGCATGAAGAAGTATGAAGTATATATTGCATGAAGAAGTATGAAGTATGTATTGTATGGAGAAGTATGAAATATATATCGCATGAAGAAGTATGAAGTATATATCGTATGAAGAAGTATGAAGTATATATTCTATGGAGAAGTATGAAATATATATCGCATGAAGAAGTATGAAGTATATATCGTATGAAGAAGTATGAAGTATATATTCTATGGAGAAGTATGAAATATATATCGCATGAAGAAGTATATAAAGCATGAAGAGGCAAGAAGTATATATTGTATAAAGAAGTTTGAAGTATATATTGTATGAAGAAGTGTGAAGTATATATTGCATGAAGAATTATGAAGCATATATCGTATGAATAAGTATGAAATATATATCGCATGAAGAAGTATGAAGTTAATATCGTATGAAGAAGTATGAAGTATATATTGTATGAAGAAGAATGAAGTATATATTGCATGAAGAAGTATGAAGTATATATTGCATGAAGAAGTATGAAGTATATATATTGTATGAAGAAGTATGAAATATATATCGCATGAAGAAGTATGAAGTATATATCGTATGAAGAAGTATGAAGTATATATTCTATGGAGAAGTATGAAATATATATCGCATGAAGAAGTATATATTGCATGAAGAAGCATGAAGTATATATTGTATTAAGAAGTTTGAAGTATATATTGTATGAAGAAGTGTGAAGTATATATTGTATGAATAAGTATGAAGTATATATCGTATGAATAAGTATGAAATATATATCGCATGAAGAAGTATATATTGCTTGAAGAAGCATGAAGTATATATTGTATGAAGAAGTTTGAAGTATATATTGTATGAAGAAGTGTGAAGTATATATTGCATAAAGAAGCATGAAGTATATATCGTATGAAGAAGTATTAAGTATATATTTATATGAAGAAGTATGAAATATATACTGTAACATATTAATGGCGCAAGAATATATAGTAATATACAGGGTGTTTCTTAATGACTCTGTAATACTTCTGGATATCATTAAGGAGATCAAAGTATTAAAAAATTCAATTGGACGTCCATTACCCGGATAAATTACATCCGTCTGTATGCGTCTTTCACTGAAATCGCACTAAATTAAGTGCTGTTCAAGGTACTTACTTGAAATTTGATATATCTGTTAGTGGATATGTTTAAAACTAGCTAGCGATATTTAATTATTTTCTGATACACCGTTTCAAAATGGCGGCCAATCAATCATTTTGATCCTTAATATCTTTTACACACAGAAGGCGTATTAAAAAGAGTTAGTATGAAAAAATTGCAACTTTAACTTACAAACAAAATGGTATCAATGAAATTTGCATACCTATTACAACAACGATGTGGTCACCAGATTTTCAAACCAATGTCAAAGAGTTTAATTCACACATAAGCACAACAATGAACAAGTCGTATCAATAAAATTTGCATACCTACCACAACAATGGCGTCGAATGCCTGCGTCGGCGTAACAATGGTCAAAAGGTTTTCAAACCAACGTCAAAAAAAGTTGAATGCACTCACGCACGTTACAATAAACTATCGTTGGTTGCAAAACAAAAACGAACTGATATTTTTACTTTATATTTACTTAGTATCCAAGTTAGTATTAGTTAGTAGTTAGGGTTAGTATATTGATATCATTGGAAGGATGAGTTTTTTTTTCTTCAAAATGAGTTCAAATTCATAAAATTAAATTTGAAGTGATATCTCGCTTATAACTCCATGAACTGACCCCTTACTCAAATTTTCGATAGATCGATTACGTAACTCGAACTCGTATGGGAAACGCAAGACATTTAATCGCTCAGAGGCAAGCAACTGTTTCTTCTATTCCGTTCCGTCTGTTCATCGTTCTTTTATTTCTTCTTTTTTTAATTTCAATAAACCCAGGCGCTACGTCATCGGTTTGTTTATAGCGACGAAGAAATATTTCACCGAAATGACGTAATCGACTAGGCTGGCTGGAACTCTCTTTTTAACGAAGGAATTGTCCAGCTGGGACAGAACGCGATGTTTTTTATTCAGTTAGCTCCCCCAGTTATATTGAACGAATTGTGCTAAAAAGTCATGACTTACTATATTGTTAGTCTGTGTTCGAATCCCGGAGTTCTAGCTGGTTCAATTTAGTGTAATATCGAACCTCGATTGGACTTAACGTCCGAGAGCAATAATTCATATTCTTGTTTTTTGGTGATAGATAAATTTTTTTTGTACCAATAACTGTTTCGAAACTTTTTGATTCGTCAAAAAAAAAATGAAAAACGTGTCACATCACATTATGCCGTTGTTTCACGGGGAAAAAAAATTCGTAAATTTTTTTATTGTTATCCGTTTTCCAAAAAAACGAGTTTTCATAAACGATTAAAAAAAAAGGAAAATGCATGCGTCGATGTCAAATTCATGAATTTGGCACTGACGGGCTTGAAGGTATGAACATTAAACATTTCATGTCGTTGTGTCAACTATATATGGTGGACACGCTGACTCATTACCCCGGCGTTGCTAGGGATAATATTTCCTTCATGACTCATATGTATACATATAAGAGGAGAATCGATTGAAATATTGAGAAAATTAATTCTTTCGAGTAATATCTGATAAAATAAAATTCAACTCTCCATCGTGAGTAAAGTAGTTCAAAAAAGCAAAAAAATGAAATACACCGCTTCACAGAAATCCTTATGCTGTTAAAGCATTCTTATAATCAGCTTATAACTAAGCTAAATGGATTTAACACGCGTTTTAAAGACCAAAATCTGGTCGTCAAGGAAATACGATCTTGTTGATTTCAGAGAAAAATGTGCGTTTTTTGCATCTTGAAGATCTTGAACGAACACGAATTGGAAAAGATAATCGATTGAAAGAATTATAAACTTCATTCTTTCAACTATTTGATAAACAAATGCCAACCCCCTATATTGAGCGGAAGTAATTTTAAAAAGCAAAAGATAAAAACCACTGCAATAAAACAAGTACGTAGCGTAGATCACCAAAAGGGCCTCTTTTTGCGACCTTTTGGGGCCCTCAGATCTTTTTAAAATACCCTATAACTTTCCTACTGTCTTGAACTATTAGTCTACAAAATTTCAGCAATATCAGAGTGCAAATAGTAGAGTTGTAGACAAAACAAACAAAGAAACATTCTATTTTATACATGTTTATAGAATAATGTAAAGATTAAGTTTTGTTTGTTTTTTCTATAGTATGTTTACATCAAGATCATATAGATTGTATACTTTGTACGAAGAGAACAAATGAACTAAGATTTTTCTACGGAGTCTACGAGTCTAAGTTAGAGTCATTGGAAGAATAAATAGTTATACCTACCTGCAGTATCAACTGAATGAATTTTAATGAACAAACACTTACTGGCTCACGATAATATACATTAGATATATAATAATGGTATAATATATGGATGCACCAATTTATTTATATATTTAATCTCGTCCCTGATGTATTGGACTCCATAATATTTAATCCATTTTATTATAATTGCGATGTTTATTCAATATGAGTTATGCTGTCGAGTTTTCCATTTAACTATGATAATCAACCAAGGTGTACTACCTACTTGAAAATACACGAAGAAATCCTTTTTAAAAAACGGAAATTAATCTCGTTTTTTAACCTTACAAAAAAAACTGGAAATCATTCTGAAAATGTTCAGAATCTCGGTTCAGTTGGACACCCTGTGTGTTGAGACATGAATGCCGTTTATCTTTCTAGGAGATGCATTTCTTTGAGTTGGTATCCCTGTTCCAATGTGGTTTATTCATCGGATGTCGTAATTTGAAAGTTTGTGTACGTGTATATGCGCGAAAATCGTTCTCTTTCTTCGTTGGTTAGAAAGTTCGACGTTAGAACTGAACCAACTTTCACTCACAACAGAGCCAGCCAGCAGTCTTTCTTAATTCCCATGCGATTCCAGCTTCAATTAAGATGTTACCTGTTCTAATTTCCTTATATTCATATTTTCCTGATGGAATTAGAAAATAATTACATGCGCTGTAAGTTTTACATAAACGGCCAATTAATCGATATATACCTATTTATCGATAATCGACTCCGTCGTCATTTTTACTGGAAATTAAACGTCGCTTAGTACATTCCACACGCAGATATATCGAATGGCCACGCACACTTTATATCGACCATGGTTCCGACATGTAAATGCCATTATCGAGGCTTTTATAATGACATTTACGTGTCGAAACCATGGTCGATATTTTTTCAAGCGATTACCTATCGTTAGAAGTCCCGCAATTAGCGTTGAAATATAACGACTTTTTTTCTTGAGTAAACATCAATATAATTTGGATGGAAAGGTTGTCACTCCCTATTGTTTATGGAATATCGTGTCAAGTTTCCATGGTTTCTCATCGAACACGTATGAATCTCATGTGATTAATGTCTTTCTCTACGACCGATAGTTATTCCAATAATTTGGAAAAACTAATTTTTTCTATTTTATCGTTTAAATAAAACAATTATACAAATTTATCTTGCTTTGGAAAATTAAACTTTGGAAATTACTGCGTTTTGTGAGGGAATATAATAATAATATTAATACGACTTTCATTTAGGGCGATATTGACTTGATATTGAATTATAGAGAAAGAACAAAAAATATGGCATCTATATTTTATTGCTATTAATTTTATGACTAATTTAGAAGAAAGAAAAGGAAAAAAAATATTAAATATTTGTTATATATAATTGTTTACTGTTATGCAAAATTTCAGTACATTTAAGAGAGTTAACATTTATTTTATCAGACACCCGAAATAATAATGTTTCTCTTTTTTTTCAAAACTCAGCTACTTATTGAATTATAAGGACGCATTGTTGCCTCGTTGTTGAGAAATACGTTGTGACGCAACACGACATGTTGTTGTTGGGAAACAAAACGGTCGATATGATAATAAAGCGAATCAATAACCCCTTAGCATCATTATACTTTAACGCCTCCTGGCGGGAATGTCGTCGCAACTCGAATACATTTACATCTCTTGCGATATTTCCCGAATATATTTTTTTTGTTATTTTTTTTCCTTTTTTTTGTTTTGTTTTTGATATGTGGAATCTTCCTCCTTCGAGTTATCTCGATCGAATGTGACCTTTCGGACTTTCGCAATGCCGTTGGGCAATTTTTTTCGTGTTTAACGAAATTCGTTTTTTCGGACGAGTTCTCATGAAGTATTTTTTATCGATTATTAGACGAACCGGTTATTTTTTTAAAACGTAAAAAAAATATTTTTTTTTAAAAAGCCTCGCATTATTCGTGAGTGAAATGCTGGTATTTTTCGGTTAAAAAGTTCTTTTTTTATTTTTTTTCTTTCAAAATTCTCCGTCGTGTGAATATATACATCTCCTTTTAAAAAAAAGACGCTTTTTCTTTCGTGAGGTAAAAAAACAAAGGTGGGAAGATTTCCAAGAATATTTCTTCTCGTAAAAAAAATGCGTGGAATATAAACTCGAAACTTATATCGGTAAAAAGAGGGCAGTGGTTACTTAAAAACCAAACCGGTTTTAGAAAACATTGGCCAACATAATCCCCAACATTTTACCCCCATCTATCGTAAAACTTGAACGAATTATTGCAACAATGAGAGCTGGCGACGATGATGCAATCGATCTTCGATCTATCGAATTTCTTCTGGTTGAACTTTCGATAATTCACTTTTCGGGAATTTGTTGCAGAAGGAAATAACCATTTTAATGACGTTATTATTTTCGTTTTTTCATGATTGATAAACCCCACTAATTATAACGCAATTATACATAGTAAAATATGTATTAAATGTAAATATAAAATAAAATTATAAATATAGATAAATATAAACAAATTTAAATAATAAACATTATATAAATTTTAAATAAAAACTAATAAATATGAATATTTTTAAAAGAAATAAAAAAAATATTAAAAAATGAAAAAATGATTATTTTCGTTTTTGATAAACCTCACTAATTATAACGTAATTATACATATTAAAATATATATTAAATGTAAATATAAAATATAAATAATAAATAAAAATTGAAAAAAATCGTAACGATGAAAAAAAATAAAAGAAAATTAAGAAAATATATTAATAAACGGAATTTATGTATTATATATATATATGAAACGTAATTATCCTGACTGCAGTGTATGCAGTGACTGCTGTGTTTAGTGCGCATCGTCACTCTTTTCGTTTTTGTCACCCGGACGAGTTTCGTTCGTCTTTTGTTTTTTATTTCGCGTGTTCACTCGTTTCACCCGCGTCGCCGATGGATGGCACTCTATCTTGCGCTGAAGAGCTAATGACTTAACCTAACCCAACGTTGACCTTCCGTTTTGGTCGTGAGAGAGGGAAATGGATAGAGAGAGACAACAAGAGGGGACGTAGTATATATGTATACACTATATATACACTATATATATACTATATCTATATATTTATATGAAAAAAAATGTTTGCATGTATGTTTGTTTTGTCTACAACTCTACTATTTTCACTCCGATATTGCTGATATTTTGCAGAATAATATTTAAAGACAGGAGGAAAATCGTAAGCTATTTTAAAACTATCTCAGGGCTCTAAAATGGTCTCAAAAAGGGGCCCTTTTGGTGGTCTACGCTACGTATTGAGTTTTTTTGCTGCGGTTTTTTTCCTTTTGCTTTTTAAAATTACTTCCCCTCAAAAGAGAGGGTTGGGATTTTTTTAATCAAATGCCTGAAATAATAAAGTTTATAATTCTTTCGATTAATTATTATTTTAGATTCGAATATGTTTGGAAATCCCATTTTTAGCTGCAAAAACGCACATTTTTTATCTGAAATCAACAGAAGCATGTTTCCTTGACAACCAAATGTTTGACTTTAACACATTTGAAATTCATTTTGCTTAGTTATAAGCTGATTAGGAATGTTAGGGTTTTGTTTTATTTTTTGGTTTATTTTTATGCTTTTTAATACTAATTTCACTCAAGTTAAGAGAGTTAAAATTTATTTTTTGAATAAGATAATGAAGGAAGTGTGTTCCCTATCAACGCCGTGTAAGTAAAAAAAAATAGAAAACCACTCTTTTATACACTTTTACAACAGTATGGTAAAAAACTTCATTACTTCGGATAGTTAACTCTACAGATAGGTACAGATTTACAGAACAATGCAGATGTTTATGTACTGCAATAATTGACGATTCTGTTGTACCTACAATAATGTACAAATTACAGAAATGTAAAACATACTGTATCAATACACGAAAAACGAAATTTGAATGGATTTTTTATTGTAATTTAATGTAACGTAATGTTGAATATTGATTGAATATTGTAATTTTTTCGGATAATATGAAAATTTCGAAACCCTAACACTTTGCGGAACTAATTACTTAGGATTAACGGAAGTTAAGTGTGTCTCTGTATATAAAAAGAGAAGAACATCGAAATAATGATAAAAGAAAGATGTAAGCTAAAAGGCGTGTTGGCGGGAGAAAAGAAAGGGCTAAAAAAAGACGATCGGAATGCGAAAGCTTCTCTTCTTTTTTTCGTTTGAGAGGGGGAGGGGGGGAGGGTAAGTGGGGGAAGTGACGTCACCTTCGTCCTTCGCATGCGATCCTTGGCTCTGCGAATTCTCACGCAGCGGGAAGCGTGATTCACTTGTTTTCTCGTGTTTTTATGTGTACTTACTATCTCCCGTTTCCTTATTTCATCTCTATATCCTCCTGTCTTTTGCCTTTTGTGTTATTTGCGTCTCATTTGAACTGAGACTTAAATATTTCCCTTTTGAAACCTTTATTCGTTTATATTCCTTAATTTTTAGCATTTTAATTCTTGGCAACCAGAATAAACAAACTCAAATCCATGACAACAAACTTCGTCTACTTTCATATTTAATTCATAAAAGGCTATGCGTGCGTAAGTACAATTCAGTTGCCTGCCGTAGTGATTCATATGTACCTACGCCAATAGATGGCATAGTGAGCTCCCACATATGTTCTCAACTGACCGACACGTGGTGCATTTCTCAAAATGTGGTAAACTGCTTGCTTAGTAACAGCTCCCGCCAGCTTTTATGTTGTAATTTTGAACAAAAATAAATCTCTGAAATTTTGATATAATAGGTTGTTTACCATGGTTACACGTATTGTTTTATTTGAAAATATTAATTTATTTATAAATATTCACTCTTTCCATTACTTTTAGGCTATTTCGCAAGTGTATTAGTCTGTTTGTCGTTGGATTTTCAACTAGTAACGCCATGAATTTTAAGACAGCTATATGTAATGCAACATTTAAACTTTTCAATGGCCTTTTAACGACTATTTACAATGATTTTAAACCATATTATATGTAGTAATTGCCTTTTGCGTAAACATTTTGAGAAGTCTAAAAATTCGGGTGAAAATAGATGTAATTTTCCTCTCAAAATTTAATTGCGTGATATAGTTTACCACTAGCGGAGACTTTTCTACTATGTCTACAATATTCTTCTCAAAGGTGTGTGGCAGGGATTTCAGTAGCTATCCGACGTGCGTTATACACTATTATACTATATTTAAGTTATTGTAACTACGACTATTGATGTCTTGACGTAAATCTCTGATGATTGTCACAAGGAGGCAAAGCCTCAAAAAGCATGCTCTACACCATAGATATGCTACCAATGTTGGAAGGACTGTTAGTACTTATGTATTTTGAAACCACATAAATGGACAGAGATACAAGAATTAATCCAAGTGCATGCACGGCGTGCTGTTAGTATGTACTAGGTAACAGATAAGGATATCTAAAAGTATTAGGGAGTACTACTACTTCTACTAAGAACTACACTACCTGTCGACAAACCTAGACAAAAGTCTCATTTACAGCTGTTTATAGTCCCTTATCGTTCGTGGGAAAAATTACATTTTAAATCTGTCCGTTCTGCAGTCTATTATAGTCTATTAGTTTCCTAATTTTATTCTCGTGATCTGATCTATGGCGTAGTATGTCGGGTATCGCAAAATATTATCAACGTCATCCGAATATAAACCGGTTTGGAATAGATCATAATAGATTAATTTTAAATTTAAATGTTAGATTTGAAAGCGTTTCCCATCCCAGTTGCTGCAAAAGGTCAGTAACGCTAACGAGATTATCATAATAACGGCCTTTATAACGTATCTTTGCCGATCTTCGCTGCACGCGTTCTTTAACTCAGTTTCCAAGCCTACTTCTCATACAAGGATCCCTAAAAATACTGGCAGCTTTATTCCAAATGGGGTCTATATAACGAGGGAGAGAAGTAACTGATTTTCCTGTATTTTTATCGACTATTGATTCATTTCGAAGGCGAAATTGGGCCATGATTATAATTTAAGCAGTATTTTTTCCTCCTTTTTTCACTTAAGTGCATTTTTTGCGGAAAAACTGTTTAATGGAAGCAAAAAATCTCAGGAAATTGAATGAAAATTGAACGTTAATTAAGTATAACTTAGTAGATTGTTTTAGTATTTGCAAATAACAGTATTCTAACGTAAATTCGGTGATAATAGTTAATGTCAAATCGATATATGTATCGATTTTATTAGGAAATCTACCCAGATCGATTCCTTTCCGTCGATAGGTTTATCAAGACATGACCAAAAATATCGAATTTTACATTGAAGTGATTTCTCGCTCAGAATACTTGAACAGTATTCTAATGTAATTTATTAAAACTCTACAGTATCGGCGAAAATCGATACATCTCGATTCGAAGCATGTATCGATTTGAATCGGAACACTTCAAAGATCGATTCCTGTAAGTCGATAAGTGTTGATTAAAAAAAAAAACTTTCTTTTTTCATTTCCAAATTTTTCCTCCAACCTCGCATCCAAGCGATAAGTGGCGCTAAACGCTGCCCTGGCGGCCGGACCGATAAGTAGGCGAAAATAATTGATCGGCCTGCCACCTGCCGGACGGGACTGTTAAACTTGAAAATGGGACGATAATTCGTTTGGAAAACACGCGGTTGTGCAATCAACGCCCCTCGCGGGTAAGATACGCAACGAAAAGGCTACAAGAATGGGCGCGAGAGTAACTAATATTGCGTATATAAATGTATTGTTGTGGTTTATTGTTTTATTGTTGGTCACGTGAGAGAGATATAAAACAATTATTGGAAATTATTGTTCACACTTAACTGTTTTCGCATTAAATCATGTCCGCCAATGAAGTAAACGTATTCTTACTATCGTTTATTATTGCGTAATCTAGGTTAGGGTTGATTATGTGGCTGGAATTCAGGTAAAATAATTCAAAATTAAATTCTTCCATAAAATAATCCGTAAAGAAGTTTGTGTAAAATTATCACTTCACCAAGAATTGGATGAATTTGACGCCATTTTAAAGAAAAACGTCATCTTTACAATTATCTCAACAATTATTAACCCCTACTTGAACTAATTTTCTAGCAATTTGCCTCAAAATGTAAGAAACATTACATTACTTTTACATCTGCTGGATATATAACAACGAAGTCATCATTAGACAATAAAATTAAGAAGGACCTATCTCTAAACCTTGACGAAGCTTTTAAAGTACAAACGGGAAGCGTTGGTGAAAGAGAAATAAAGTAATGTATTAATAAATGTACACATATCTCCAGAATAAATCATTCAATTAAATAGTTATTCATAAAAAATAAGAGTTAATGATAATAAATCATCAAAATATACAAGCTGTTTTTTATACATGGGATAGATAACGGCTGTGCGCTCCAGAGGGAGAATATTGAAAAATGAAGGAGTTTATAAAGAATAGACTTCGCCAAAAAACTTACAGTGTGTAGTTTGTGTTGTTTTCTCAAATATTTTATAAAATAATTAAACAATTACTCACCACATTAATTTTTACAGAATCGCCAAAAAAAACCTTCTGTTGGTGTTTTCGCCGTTAGGCGTGAAAAAATGAGTCAAGTTAGAGACCTAATGTGGGTATAAGTATTTTATTCAATTGCTGAGAATTTTTGGCATATGTAACTATTTTTTGTGCCATCAACATTACTTACCTGTTTGCGAACTGTTTAACTGTTAACGAAGCATTCTCGATACGAGTTATTCTCGTAGGAATATCGTTGATTGGAGTTTAGCGATTATAGACGCAATTAAAAGTATATCAGACGCTTTTAGTTATCCATTGGAGTGGGTTCAAATTTCACCAAAATCTCCAAAATTTCGTAGTTGTACAACTTGTTCGGGTTTATTTTGCACGGTTTCAAAACGTAGTACGGGATTCATGTGCGAATATTATGGATATTCGCTATGTGCCATGGATATTTGCGTCGCAGTTCAAAAAGGGACAGGACTTGGAGAATAGCTAGACATACGCCGATATATGGCAAGACACATGACCAAAACAAAAACATTTTGACTTTCTGGAAAAAAATTGCCTTTTTTTTGAAGAGCTGTTTCTCAAAAAGTTCTCTACATAGATAGTTCATTTTGAGCTTAAATCGTAGCATAATGTATCTTCTTTAAATAAGAATAGAGAATTATTTTCTGTAGGTCACATATTTTAGGAGATATTGGGCAAAAACAAATAAATGCAACATTTAAAAACGCAGTACGGGATTCATGTGCGAATATTATGTAGGAGATTGATTGTAAATACACTTCAAAACGCTGCTATGGATACTTGCCTCGCAGTTCAAATGGGACAGAATCGCTAGGGCATCTCAATTAATATATACGCCGATATATAGCAAGACACATGACCAAAACGAAATATGTTCACTTTCTGGAAAAAAAAATGGCATTTTTTAAAAGAGATATTTCTCAAAAGGTTCTTTACATACGTAGTTCATTTTGGGCTCAAACTGTAGCATATTGTATCTTCTTTAAATAAGGATAGAGATTTATTTTCCGTAGGTCACATATTTTAGGAGATATTGGCCAAAAACAAAAAAGTGCAAAATTTGCGCAGTTTTTTTTTTGCGTCCTGCACAGATAGCACAGGTCTTTCGTAGCTGGAAATTTGTTTTTTTAACTATTGTCATAGATACTTTAACAACATATTAAAAATATTAGAACTATATGACCTTTTGAGAGGTCAGGTGTTTAAAGTGACTCGCCTATAATCACATTTTTATTCGCTTGTTTTCATAGCGCACTTCATCTTCTTGCATAAATACTTATGGCAGTGACTGTACACTTTCAAATTCATATATATGGCGTTGATGAAGACGGATGGATTCGCTAGCGTGAAAGATGATTGAAAAAAAAAGAAACACAAGTCGCGCGCTGACTAAAGTTTTATTTTCATCTCCGCTCAGCCGACCCAGTCAACAGTCTCAATGGAAACGGCCTCGGCGGACGGCGGCCATGTTGCGTGACGTCACTCCCCGCCGCCATATTAAAACGATTGGAATTGAAAAAAAACATTTTTTTATTCAAATTCCCTTCATTAATTCTTTGTATGACTGTTGACTATTTGCAATTCCTTAAGTTAATTTTGTTTTTTTCTTAAATTAACCTTTCTCTACTTTCCCAGAAGGCTGTGAGAGATGTTCACGCCGAAGAAATGTAATTAAGAAACACGTGCTTGGACGTCTTAACGAGTAGGAGGTTTTTAAATTGGTTTTTTAACCTTTTTTGTTTAATTTAACTGCCGTTAATTGCTTTAACGTGGATTATAATGGCTTTCCTGTATTTATTTATAAGTTCCTGAGTATTTTTTGTAAGATCCATCAATATTTTGTGATTAAAACATTCATGATTACCTCGTTTATATCCTTGGTATTCAACTGTTTTAATGGATGTATAACTTAGCATTGTGAATATTAATAGTGTTAGACATCGTTATTTCTTGAACCCAAAAGCATTTTCGAGTAAAAGATTATGAGTTAAGGCCTTACCAAAGTGAGAATTTTTTAATTATTTTAAACGCCTTTCCAGTCCATGATGCCATATTTCTCTGGCTAATACTACTAAAATTACCGTGAATGATAACATTTAAAAGAATAAACTCCTTCTTTTAAAGTGATTTTAAGTCATTTATTCCGTTTTTTATGTAAACTTTGATGAAATGCCATTGAATTGCAACGTAAACGATATTCGAAAAACGAAATCTTTCGTTCTCAAAGGCTTTCAGCGAGCTGGTCTTTCGATCCGGATCACTGAGTTAACTCATGTGCCAAACAACTGTTTTCCAACGAACTTTATAAGTATCTATATGTATGATGAGTAATTTTTGCGATCGATTCTTTCGGCACTCGTGATCCGCTCGTTCCCATCTTTTCGCCGCGGTTTTATTTACGTTTTTCGAACAAAACACGGCGATGGCGCGACGAGAAGAGAGTCTGACTGTCTCTTGTTAGTGCAGTGTCCTTGAACTCCCCGTGGTGTGGGCTGCTGCTCGCATCGATCTCCATGGAGACGAGTTTTGTTTGGCGAGAGGAAATTACTTCTGCATCTCCATCTCTCTCATTGGGCGAGGAGAATATCGCGTTACATCGCGTTCTTCTCCATGGCAACCTGACTGCCTCCTCTTCGCGGCTCCTCCCCCGTGAATTGGGTCGTTGCGCCCGGTCGCCATGTTGGGTCACCCGTGCGACCGGTGACGCAAATTGTAAATAACTCGCTTCTGGTATAAATTGTACACTAGGGAAGGATTATGATGACACTTGGAATTCAATGTGTTTGTCCAAGTTGTAAATAAAAATAAAAGGGGTATTCTTGATAATCGCGTTTGATCTTTATATTTTCGAGAATGCGAAATTAAATGTAGTACGTTACTCTCGATAATGCGAAATTCTTTTGTTTTGTTTGTCACTAATAAAAAAGTTGAAATGAAAGAAAGAAAATTACGCTATACATGACATTTATAAATCGTAATAATTAGTAGTACAAATGGCTAACCTATGAACAATTGGTCTATTTTAACTAATATTTTCTGCTTTCAAATATTAATTTTATATTTCTTACGTGTTATTAACGTCTAATGCACGTTCTCAGCTCTCCGTAGACACATTGATCACTGAAATCGACCAACTCGTTCCAGAGATACAAAACTGAACTTAGACTGCGCGCCGTGCCCATAACAAGCCCAAATTTAAGACCACCCAAGCGCAGCGCTATGACGTCACCTAGCAACCCCCATAACTCATTTCCGGTAGTCGACAAAACGGGCTATCCAGTCATAGTTTTAGATATTCTGTAGTACTAATAGTTTTTGCACACGAGGCCCTCGGAAAGTACCCAGATATTGGCCGCGGCTAAACCTTACAATATGACACCGAGAATGAACCATAAGATTCGTAATTCATATCAACACACCTCCATGCGGCCATTTATTTATTTATATGTTGTTTATTTACTTAGTTACCGAGGATTTTGGTCATGTTAAGTGAAATTTACGCGTAATTTACATTACTGTTAACACTTATTTATTAATTATATTAATTTAATGTATTTGTGAACGGGAGAACAGGTAGGGTACGAATTACATCATACATTAATACTGATCCTAGACCCCCTCCCCTAGATCCGTCACTGGTTACAATGGATGTATGAAAACATATGGAACGTTTTTCGTGTAATTCCCGTCGATGCATGCATATAATTTTCATATCCATGTAGTCAGAAATGTGAATTTAATTATTTATGTTTGTTTATAGTTAAATAATACGCACGCTGCCAGTCGTATCCATTATTCACTCTAATGTCGGCCGTCCCGTGACGGTCAAAAACAATTTAAAAAAATAAGTTGGCAGTTAATTGTATAACTTTATTTAAATTTACTTACTATGCTTGTTGCAATGACGGTTGAGGTACTTACTGTAACTCGACCTTCCGTGAGTCGAACCTTCGGATAAATGAAACGATACATATCGATTATGTCATTCGT
The DNA here is from genome assembly GCA_963573305.1 of Pyrrhosoma nymphula. Taxonomy (NCBI): domain Eukaryota; kingdom Metazoa; phylum Arthropoda; class Insecta; order Odonata; family Coenagrionidae; genus Pyrrhosoma; species Pyrrhosoma nymphula. The sequence goes on along the minus strand of OY754340.1, from coordinate 62,037,468 downwards.
ATTGTACGTAAATTTTGGAAAAGTGGAAAAGCGTCTTCGACTCGTAACGTTTTTCACTTCCGGAGTAATTGGTCCTTCGATATATCGAAAGGTTCTTGATATATCGAAGTGTTTTCGATATATCGACATTCAAATATATCTTTATTTTTAATTATCGATAAATTATTTACGATTCATTTAGACATTTGATATTTAATTAAAAAAAGGGCTGAAATGATCATTTATATCTTTGTTGATTAGTCACTGAATAACAGCAGAAGTTTAATACTTTGGATCAACCACGCGTAAAAAGTTTGCGGAGAAATAATTTCGTCTTACCGTTTTTTTTTTTTTCTTCTTCATCTTCTTCTTTCAAGCCTTCACCAAAACAGCGGGGCGTTGATTCCGTCGCGTAGCAACGCCACACGCCTACAAACGGAGCTTCCGGTTCAAGGAAGCAGGGATTGTTGTCCAAGGTCGCGGGCGACGAAATGAGCCACGCGATATATCTCGTGGGATCCGTTTGTTGGTTCCGTGCCACGAAATAGTCCCCCTCCGCGGATGAATCATCTCTTAATTCGTTATTGAGATGTTAGTTTCGATCTTAGTTACCTCTTCGTACGAATGGAGAACTTTCTAAGATCGGAAAAGTTAAAGGAAATATAAAAAGGCCTTTCAATCTGAAATGTTTGATATTGGTTTACAAAAATTCCATCTAAGAACGAAATCAGCCTAGAGATCATCACACAATTTAACGTCCCATCCGACGGACGGTCCACTTTTTGTGTGCTTAAAGAGCAAGTTCGTTACGATAGTACATATTTATTTATTTCGATATATCGACATTTCGATCATTCGATATTTCGATATTCTCTTTCGATATATCGACATGTCGAGTCGATGCGATGATGGCCTGTGAAAAAACTCCGCAATTTCATTACGAACACAGTCATTCTATTTTATGAACATATTATGTTGTTCTAATGATATTAATCGGAGGAGGATTTACGATCGAGATATCGAATTCATGCAAAGATGGCCTATGAACACCTCCGCAATTTCATTCTGTGGGGCTCGTATAGTAATTATAAGAGAATATATCCATATGGCAATGCAGTAGTCTCATAACATAAAGAGGTCGTTTGATTCGATAAATATACCTACTGATGTATCGATATCACTTGTAGGAGGCTGAAGGATCGAGAATCGATCCTATGCCAAGATGCACAGTAAATAACTCCATTATAATATCATTCCATGGTATCTTTTAACAATGGAGAAATTCATGCAGATGGCAATGCGATACCTACTTTCATACTAGGTCGTTTGATTCGATTCGATACATGCCGCTCTCTCGATTACTCTGGAATGGGGATGGTAAACGAGATATCTTTTCGATGCAACGATGGACTATAAAAGTCCTTGTAATTTCATTGTGTCGGATCCATCTGTTGTTCTTTTTACATTGGAGTAACAGTGCGATATTCTCAAAACGTATTGGGTTCGTTCGATTCTATATATTTTTATGTATATAAAGATTAAGAACATCGATGTCAATGAGAACATACCCAAATATATCGGTTGACTGCGATCAATCGATTCGACCCGTTAATCGGCGATTACACCCAGGAGTTGACTCCTATATAGTACGAGTCCAACTGGAAGTTGAAACTTTGACGTGTACTATCAAACCTACTCCTATATAGGAGTTCACCATCGATATATCGATGGTAGTGGCGGAATTCGATACTTGGATGGAGTAGACACCATCCTAGTTGTGGTTCCAAGTGGAGTCGACTCGATATAAATCGATCAGATGGGAGTCAACTCCTCGTATGTGTAAACGCAACTTAATGAACACACATCAATATCACTCGACGTAGTACGACGATCGATATATCGAACGACTCGCATATTGCATCTACATAAAAACAGCTCCGTCTATTGGAACAAAGCATAATTGTATGCGTGCAATTCCATTTCCAACCCACAGAGGGATATAAAAAGTTTTTATTTATCGATGAAAAGTTTCCCTTCGAGTTGAAAAGTAGCGCCATATTGTTGATATTGTTGATTTCCACGGTAACGTTAGCTGATGACGCTATTTTGTGTTACTCATTTGTTTCCCATCTTTCTTTCGCAGAGGACTGAAAACTTGGACCTGTCTCTGTCAATTCCGCCATCTTTCAACGGCTACATGGCGTCAGATCAGGTGAGTGGCTTTACTTTCTTATAAGACGTAGAATAACTCCTCAATGTTTGAAGATTCTAACCTGTAGAATTCCAACAGATAAAATGAATTCAATTTCTTCATATTCGCCTCAAGTTATGGAAAAACGCACCCTCTATCTGATGAGATGTCAACCAAAACCCTAACCTTCTACATTCAATCTTTGTCTAATAAATAAAGCTTGGATTTTAAGGTTAAAAGGTGTTGTTTCCACGATGTACAAAGAAATGCAAAAGTCACAGAATCGCCGTCAAATATTAAAACATTTGAATTATGAGTAATCGGAAGTTTTGTACAATGTTTTAATAGCCAATTTTATAACTTTAAATAGATAGTAACTATCTCTCTCTCTCTGATAGCAGCAACGAAACGTATAACTTTTCCACGCCATTTTAGTGTCTAACTTAACTTAAAAATTACGTTTTTCAAAGTAGGGTTGCCATATTTTAAAATGAAAAAACCGATGGGATTACCATATTTTACAATGAAAAACCAGAGGATTATCACTAAATGTTTAAGTCCAATTTCTTTAATTTGTATTTTGGTGTTTATTATTAGTATATCGACTACAATTTGCATTGTTGTGGGAGCACGTGGTGTATACCCCAAACAATAATGACCGCCTGACAACTAGTCCGCATCTTTGAAGCGAGTTATTGAGAATTGTTTTTGGAAGCGGAGTGATTTAAAAGATATTATTTGGAAGTGATTGAATAATAAAGCAGACGTTCATGGCGTGAGAGATATACTTTGACGAACAGCATTGATGTAATATTTATGGTTGTAATAAAGATGGTTTAATGTTGTAATGATGATGAATACGGGCTAAAATTTGCAAATACGTCAGATAAAACAATCCAAAGTTTCGAGTTTAAACCCTTGGTTAAACCTCAATCAATCTTTTATTTTATCATATTTTGGAGTACAAATATAAAGGAGCATCATCTAATTTCTTTTAAATATCACACGATGGAAGAAAATTGAGCTTCTATACCGTTCTACTACCGGGGTAGGGCAGCGATCATTTAAAAACCTGTTTTCCCTGTTTTCTGGACATGTAAGGTGGCTTTGAGCGACAGATAGTTCCCAACTAGTCATAGTGGAGACCATATTCAAATTTTATCTTTTTATTTCAGCGTCTATGTTTAGAAGTATGAAATAAATATTGTAATATATTAATGGCGTAAATATATAGTTATATGTATGACCAAAATACTCAGTAATTAAATAAATAAAGCTACATAAGTCTCCAACTTGACTCATTTTTTCCCGCCGTACGACTGAAAACCCTTCAAAACAGTAGGTTTTTCATTTGCGATTCTGTAAAAAATTACTGTGATGAGTAATAATAGATTATATTTTATAAAATAGTTGAGAAAACATGCAAACTATACACCGTTAGTTTTTTTGACGAAATATAGGTGCTAGAAGTTCCTAATTTGATTAATATTCTCCTACTCTGGAGTGCACAGCCATAATCTATCCCATCTGTAAAACAGCTTATATATTTACAGGCAAATTGCTCGAAAAGTAGTTCGAAAAGTAGTTTTGGCAATATTTTGATATCATTGGTAAGATGAGAGTTGTTTCTTTAAAATGAGGCTAAATTTATCAAATTCTAGGTGAAGTGATTTTTCGCTCAACCTAACTTAAGCGTTGAAGAGCGGGTTTGAAGTACCGCAGGGCTCAGTTTGAGGACCTTTAGAGAGAACCTAAAAATCATCATTCCTCTCCTCTCTTGTAGGCTCTCATCTCCCTGACGCAACTCTCTTCACAAGCGAATGCCACTACGTTTTGCTGCACCTATATCTGCTTCTTAGCACCAACTACAAAGCCTAGAGCCATTAACGACGTTGGCTGCATTATCTGTGACCACAGATGTAGCACTATCAGTTTTTATCTCCCATTCCTTCCACGTGTATCGAAGTATTCCAGCTAGGTAAATTTTAGGTGAAGTGATTTTTCGCCTAAACTATCTTAAAATCGGGGGCTGACAAAGGACATTTAAAACCGGGTGGTACCCTGGATAAACCGGGTGAATTTGTAACCCTAGTTCAAAGGGAACAATTGTTTTCTTTCATTTAACATGAATGTTTTTTCTCGGAAATCTGTGTTTGAGAATCTAAAACCCTGGGAAGTTGAATGAAAATAAAATAAAGGCATATAAACCGCCTTATTTATTGAGTAATTCCTTAATTACAGCAGTAATTGAAGTAAAAATGGTCTAATACCTGCAGTCGGCGTCTTTCACTACATAAGAAAGTGCTCATATTTGTGGAATAGTGTCTATATGTGAGATATGAAGCTTATTTTTGAATGTCAATAGCTAACACATGTCATCAGATAAATCAGAGTTTATTTTTAAATACATTGAACTAAAAGTTTGACAAGTTTCTTTTGGATTTCTGCGATTATTACTTTTATTTAGCAACAGTTTCGCCTTGCTATTCTGCCGGCTTCGTCAGGCATTCTAAATCAACAATGAATAATAAATAAACTTAACTTAAGCGTTTATTATGTAACAGATTGATTAATTAATGCTTTAGTTTTTTACCAAAATAAACTTACCAAAATTTATATGAACTGCGAAAATCTACGAAAAAAGTACATTGTGACCAAAAGATTGATTTTTAATATTTGTTTTGACTAGCGCAGTCGGAGTGAAACATTCTTATCAACGTGAGAAAAATCATAAACAGAAGACGTATAATTAAATATCTACTAATAACATTTGCAAGACTTGGTATTAAATATTTCACGTAGTTTTTTGACGGCTTTATCAGTTAGTTTCAAAATGTCGCTCGCAGCTGCGTTTAAATTTAAAAGCGTAATTCGATTTTTTTGTCTCTACGTAATAAGTACATAAAACTAAAAATCGAACGGCTTTTTAAATTCATTCACATGCGAGGTTCTTTAAGTTTTTTATTCGACAGAGAATTCGACAAATTCAGCATTGCATTATTTCTACAAATAATCGAAATTATGTTTACTAACAGAAATTATAGTTTCCTATAAAAATATCCCACGCATGGAAAGCTATCGTATAGGTAATTAAATTATCGTACATATATATTACGCAACTGATGTTATGTTAGTAAATAAGAGCCCTAGATACTATAGAGACATGACTTTGTAAGTTTAGGAATAACATCGCAATGAAAATAAATACTGTTCTGCTCCCTGAGTTCTGTGCTTAGCAGCAAAATATGATAAATACATGTATCCAGGTGATGAAAGATCATATCACCGAAGTCTAAATTATTGCACATTAATTAAAATCAATAATATTTTGCGCTGGAGTTTGTGAATGACGAATCCAACGCTGTTATCTCAACAATGAGATCCAACTTAAACAAACAACGAATCAAAACAAGATTCCCATACTAATATACGTAAATATAATTGATCATTCCTCTGTTGTTTATAATCATATTTGCTTAAACATTGCTTTTCTATTTTCTCCGGCATGAAATTGAAAATGTTAGTAGCCATATTAAAGCTACGTTTTAGAATTAGTCAATATACGAAAGTTGAATCTGGAAAATTATTTTTACTTCGAAACTGGAAAGGATTTTCAGTTAGTTTTGGTGAACGAAAAATCGCCTGCAAATGCATAAATATATATACAATTAATGTCTTTTAAAATACTTTTCTAGGTGTCGATTAAATGGCCGAAATACGTATATTTACAATTTGAAATGAATGCAGATAAACGCATTGCTTTACCAGGGAATGACAAATGTTAGGTACACTTGTTCTCTAGATGCAATGCTATGAAGCAAGGTCGATAGATATCTCGATTCGTTGCCTCTTAGATATTTCGATTGAGCAACATCGAACGACCCTGCGATGAAGACGATGGAAGTGCCATCTGTCGAAACGTCGCAGCCAATCACCTAACCCAGTTGGAATGACGAGAACACCAAACTTTAGTATTTCAGATCTTTGAAATAAGTTTTTTGTAAATCCTTTTTCTGTCTGATTAAATCACCATTTATTAGACTTTTTAACCATCACACTTTAAGAAAAGTTAAACATTTATTAATTTAATTTAAAAATGGAGAAATTGTTAAAATGCACGTTAACTTATTTACAATATCTTTCATTGAACTTATTTATGCGTAGCAACCAAACAAGGACTTAATACTTCGATCGCGGATATTTAAAATTTTATTTTTCTCACTCGTATATATTTGCTGCGAATTTTAACACCCGCGGTAACTATTATGGTGATTTTATTTCTTTTATTTAATGTTCCTCTTCAGTTTAATGACGATTTCATGAAAGATTGAATATTTTTTAAACCAATTACTCATGCGTGAATATTATTCATTTACTATGGGCAAAGGATGTTGAAATTATCACAGATGTGTGTAAGAGGATTCATGAGTAGGTGTTTCAGGAGGTAACTGTGACTGTAAACCATGGTAATTTCAGTTACTTGACCATGACCTTGGCTTCATATTCTCCTCCGTTCTTTTTCTCTAAGGCAAGTTTTAATTGTTGTCGCTAATCACCTAGGTAATTAGAGAAAATTAAAGTTCTTCCCCCATGGACATTTGTTGTCTCGTGGTAATGGCATCACTTAAGTTACCATATCTTCCGTATAAACAAAGATGGAAAAGATATTTTTGCGGCAATGAATAGGCAACAAAATTTACTATAAGTTTGCTAATAACAAATTTTATCGTATCTCCGAAAATGAAATTGCTATCGTAAAGTATTTGCTTTTGAACTATGAAACTACTACGAATATTTGAGAGCCATCTTGAAAATAAGAAAATATTAGCATTGATGATAGCAGTAGAAGAACAGAAAAGAGACGGGGAATAAAATAGTATTTTTTCATAAAATACAAATGCCATTTTCTTGGAAAACTGTCTCTAAGATGGAAATAATCCTGAGAAATAGAATAAAAATAAAATATAGGCATCTTACCACCTTATTTTTTATAGTTATTGAAGAATTAATGCCGTAATTGAAGTCAAAATGCGGTAATTCGTAGGAAATGGCGCTGCAGTAGGCTCCTATGGCTGGAAAAAAGCGCTCATTTAAAAGACTTTCGTGGAATAATCTGAATTTTTACAACCTTACTTTTGGATTTCTATAGGTAACGCATTTCATCAGTGAAAGCGCAGGATTTTTTGGACAAAATATAAAAAATATGGAATTTAGTATTTGTTTTGACTCACACAGTCGCGGCGGAACCTACTTAAAATCACGTCCCCAAACTCCTCCAGATATATTGCTCTTTCCTCCTGAAACACCACCCTGTATATACACGGAATCTCAACTAATAAACAATGAGTATGGTAGTCATGGGGACGATGACTCGAAAACGCATAAATATTACGAGAAATCGTCACATTTTAGTAAATATTTCGGAATATCGACCGTAATGCAAAATTCGTTTGAAGGAATAATAATCTTTATTTTATTATCTTTCTATTTGTACCTTTCCCAATAACAGAAGACCAATATTTCTAATTTAATTTTGCAAATAAAAAAAGGTCTGCAGTCAAATGAAGGTTCAGCTTTGCGTGTATTTCTTGTGGGAAAATTACTGACATAATATATTTATAATCACTCATCGGTGATTATTATGGTAGATTGTTCACACTTGGAATCACTGAGAATTTAACACCCGTGGCGATTATTACGGTGATTTATTTTAAAAACGTTAATTTTAATATAAACGTTCCTGCTCAGTTTAATGACGATTTGATGAAAGATTGAATAATTTTTGAAGCAATTAACGATGCCTGAAAATTATTCATTCAATTTGGGCATAGGATGTTGAAGATATTTACAGATATGTGCAAAAGGATTCATGATTACGTATATATCGGTGGCTGTTTATAAATGTATAGCTAATATTAAACAATTCAGCAGTGGATTTACGAAAGAATGAGTATGAATACCTACATCAATGGCTAAATAGCTCGTTTTGAGAGGAAAAATCCAATAAACGAGCCTATTTATACTTTAAGGAGATTCCGCCGCGACTGTGTGAGTCAAAACAAATACTATATTCCACATTATTTATATTTTGTACAAAAAATCCTGATTTCGCTGATGGAATGCGTTACCTATAGAAACCCAAAAGTAAAGTATAAAAAATGCAGGTATTATTCCACGAAAGTATTGTAAATGAGTACTTTTATACCAGCCATAGGAGCCGACTTTAGTTCCATTTCCTACGAATTACAGCATTTTGACTTCAATTACGGCATTAATTCTTCAATAACTATAAAAAATAAGGTGGTAAGATGCCTATATTTTATTTTCATTCAATTTCTTTGGATTATTTCCTTGTTATTATCAGTTTTCCGCAAAAATTGCATTTATATTTTATGGAAAAATACTATTTTATTCCCCGTGTTTCTCTCATTCTTTCATTGAACACCCATTTGTGATTTCAATTGTTCAATTATAATAGAATAAAATATCGTGGAAAGGTATTATTTTTTTGTTCACATCAGATAGAGGACAGGTATTTCTACAAGTATAAAGAATATTAATAAAATGACATTTTAAGTGATTATATGGTGGAACCAACTTAATAGCTATGTTCGCCTTTATAGTGTTGTTCCTTTAACTTGCAGTAGGTACGATTGCCTAGCTAGCTAGCAAATGAAAACTTTCTCGTACATTCCTTTAGAACTACCTACTACCTATACGCGAGGCACTGTGTCCCACTTTTCATAAAACGTTCACCATAGCTTGATAGATGCCCCTCTTTTGCAAGAAAGGTTATCTCATAATTTTAAGCAAACCATTATATTCTCTTTTGGCCTAGTTTAAGGGAGATGATGATGGAAATGAACGGGTTTTTTTTAGCCGTTATAGCTGGGAAAGAAAATTCGATGTGCATATGCTGCTTTTTTAAATTCATTTGAGAAACGACGTGGGCAATGTGTATAATAAGCTTCTGGTTTTCTCTGCCCTCCCCCTCACGGATAATGCAGTGAGTAATTTACCAGGCAGAGAAAATGTGAAAGCTTTTGAGACAACACGTTTTTCAACCTGCTTATGGACGAATTTTCAATTTATAACTTCTTCTATTTGCCTTTCCTATTCGAGCGCCGGAGAAATTAATGGAGAAAACGGCTTGTTTGTTTCCACGGTTACCGTTGCCATGGACCAAACTTTTGCGTATAGGAACCGTATCTATTTGTTTTACTTTATTCCTTATGCTGTCAAATTTAGATAAGTATATATTTTTATCTTAAAACGCGGCAGGTTCCCTTGCCAATATATATATGCATCATGTATATATTTGTGATAACTTACTTAGAAATGTATTAGCTCAGAATAGATGTGGTATTTGTAACCGTGGTTTTGTGAGGAGTGTTAGGCTTTATGAAACCATGTTGATAAGTTGTGGTTCGTATTTTTCCATTCCTGAGATTACAGGGAGGAGATAGTACGAGAAACATCACAAGGAATGGTATTTTTAATGAGATAATAGTCAGGAAAGTGTCCCAGTTTTCGGGATTTTATCACAAAATATAATTTTCTCCGATAGGTAAATATGATGGAATTATTTTTACTATTGTTGTGAGATTAACGTTTATGCTTTGTTTATAGCCTGTTATGTAGTAATGACTTCCTCATGTCACCATCATTCGTTGATTCATTTCTTTAAAATATGTATATATATATAAATGTATTTGCATGGCGTACAGTGTAGGTATATATAATTTCTATAACAAAATTCTTTTCTCGAGTTATGCGTGTGGATTAATATGGTGGGATATTTCCTCCTGAACGCATATTGAAAGGAAGAGGCTTTTCGCTACGAGCGCGAACGTGTATTTTTTTTCTCTGCTGACTCTGACTATTTATTTCTTTTAGCGGCACTGGCATTACTTTACGTTTGTAATTTCCTCTTGCAGACATTCCATACTCCGAGCTTCGGGGACGAGGAGTTCGACATTCCACCGCTACACCACGGCGGCGCTGGGGACGGAGGCAGCGCTCAGCAGCAGTTGTCCGGATATGCGCAGCAACCACAGGTGAATTGCTTGACAAAAGAATAGCGATTATCATTCGGGGACCATGTTCTTTTGAAGTAAGGCCTTAATCGCCGTAATCTTTTGGTTATGTCGTTTAAAGTTTTGTTTGCATCTCCGCGCTAGTACGCTCCTATTATTCAGTTATTAGTCGCGCTTTACCCGCCGTGTTGAGTTCGCCGTTGGTTTTCGTGCCGCCATTGGTCGTATTACAGATTGTTGGAAGGGAGCAGCGTTGCATCACACCGGCTTCGTGAGATTAATTCCTAGTTTAATACTTAGTTGCGGCCGTTGGTTGATTCAAATATTTCATTCTCGTTCGTTTTAAATTATTTGAGGGTGAATTGTGCATTTAAGCCGTGTGTAGTTTCGAAGTGAGGAATTTCATGTGGGTGAGGCTAGCCTATCCAATGGTTTCCGTGTAAATTTGTTGATATCTCACTCGTAGATTGCAACTCGTGCGCGCTATAAGAGTTATTTCTCTTCGATTTAATAATACCCCCCCGCGAAGGGTGAGTAGTTCATAAGGTAATATGCACTACTAAATCAATCAGCATAAAGATAGTCGTTGAGAGAAAAAGCGTCCACACGAATCGCAGCGTTTGAGAAAGCACGTTTTCGTGCATTTGGTATGTCTTGTAGTTGAAAAATCAATATTTCATGCGCTCTCTTTAGTTTATTTGTGGTGTAACTATGGCAATGCAAGATATGTGGTGTTTGTGCCCCCATCGTTATATTGTTCGTATTGACTCGTATCTTATTCCATCCGTCTACGAAGTAGAATGATGGTGCGAAGTATTGATGTTTTATCCACTCTAAGGTAATTCTTACGCCTTTATTTTCACAGATGGGAATGAGTTGCGGCCCTCCTGGAGATGCAGTGAACTATCAACAGCCGCTATACTTATCTGAACACTCCCTTGCAATGAGTTCGAGGTAAGACATGACTTTATTAATATGTTACTAATTTTTTGTCCTTTCGTCACCCAGAACTACTTGACGAAATGTGTTGAATAGAAATTGACAAGTGGTGATTGCTTAGTATTCAAAGTGAAATTGACTTCGAGAATGCTGTGGTTAGTATTTTTTTATGAGAGTAGACTGCACGTAATGGTTCGCGTGTGTCTGGTTTCGCGATGAATTGTTCCAGCCCACGTTATTCAGATAGCCAGTTAATTTGTTCGGAGAGGAAAATGACCTTCCAGATCTATTGTCCTTATTACGGTTCTTTGCGAAATCGGCTTAGAATTATGGGCTTCCCTTGGGCGTTGACTACGCGGAGAATGAAATTTTAATCGTCGATTGCTTTTGATTCAGCCCATGACGGTTATAACACTGAAGATTGCACCCATAGTAATGATTAAAAACTGGATTGCAGGTATTGTCACGTAAAACAAGGTTTTCACTTGAAAATCTTTTAAGTTTCTTCTGCGATCAGAAAGCCTGCATTTTGTCGACGAGCTTAGGAAGCGAAGTAGGTCAAAATGTTAGCGGACGGTAGATCACTGAAATGAGTGCTGGTGGTTTTCGTCGATTTTAACTAGAAATTATTGCGAAGTTGAGCATATTTGAGTTCGTAGTCTTGTTTGCGAAATGCCCGTTGTCCCTGGTTACAACTGTTTGGATTGATGACGAGACTAGTTTGGTTGTGCTCGGAATAAAAGTTCTTATTTCCGTGTGCAATTTACGATTCCCGTTGGGAGATGAATTTGGCGAAAATTTTGGTCACGTTACCTTTTGGGATCGCACGGCTTTTTTTTATATCGGCGAAAGTTGGCACTGGAGGCTATTTTACCCGACCTGCCTCAACGACGTGGAATGTTTCTGATACAGGGCTGGGCAGTCACAATTGCGATGTTTTTGAATTGGAGTATCGGCTTAATTCTGTAGTAGCCACGGCACTACTAGATTTTCCGTTGTAGTCACATTTGTTTTGTCAAATTTAATTATATGCTACGCGTACGGAGAAAGAATAATTTCAAGCACGTAATTGCGCAAGTTCACATCACAGTTGAATGCAATAAAAAAAAAGGTTCGGGGCGAAAATGCTGCGAAAAGAAAAACTTCCCGTCAGTAATTACATTTTTAATTTCCCCAATGGTAGAATTGAAAGCGTCAATAGAATTTTTGTGTGTTTGTTACCAAATCGGTGTAATCGACTTATAATAGAGTTACGCTTGTAATTTGAAGGCGTAGCGTCAACGGAGAAGTTATGAAATGATTTAATGTTGCGGGAAGACACTAGATTGTGAATTAAATTTAGAACATTAGGACTTTTGTATTATTTACTAATTTAAATGATACAGTGAGAAAAAAACGAAAATTATCTTGCAATTAACCATGTTTTTTAGGGTTATATTGAAGAGCACTATAAAATGTGTAATTATAATCAATAACGAGTCTAACAATGACTTGTTGAAGAAAGCCTATGTTTGTTCTTGCTCTTATTAACAGTTATACGTGTTGCAATATGGGGATCAACATCAAATTGACAGTGAGGTCTTACCAGTGAATCTTATGGGCAATTCAATGAGGTATCAGCAAATGATTGGTGGGCGTGATATATAAATTATTCTCGTTATTAGTTACATGATGAGGCATCATGCAGACCTCTGTGCTGAAGGCTATTGTACCATATGGTCTCAAATCTATACTCCAAATACTGTAAAGTCAAGTGAAATTTTAGTCGTAGGAGGGTGATTGTGATAATACATTTTGCAGTTGACTCTATTTCCCTTGAAATTATGAAATTTGTCCCAATACATACTGTATTTGAGGGCTGTTATTTCTTTACAGTGGTTTAATAACATGAATGTTGTGAGAAAAATAAGCATTGAAGTAGAAGTGTGATAAAAAAATAATGGGAATTTTAATTATCTAGAAAATTACGGAAATTTACAAGGGACGCGGACATACCTTTTACAACATTAACATATTAGAAATTTTTTAAATTGTAAAAAGAACCACGGCAGCAACACGCAATCTGGCTTTCTTTTGTCAAAGTATGAGAAATTTTCAAGAAGAATATTTTAAAGCTTTAATCTTATAATATGTTATAATTTAAGTAAAATATTCCAAAAATGAGTAGTACATGCCTCAATTTATAATTAAACGCGTAGGAAATGTGAACTTGGCTTAAAAGAACATGTTGGGAATTTATCTGTATGAAAAATTATCTCAAAGATAGGTGAATTATTTAGAAAATGACGGTAATTTAGAAGGGAAGCGGTAAATTGTGAAAAATACCACGGTAATTTATGAAAATTACAGAGGTAATATTCAGAGTTGCCCATCTCTACTTCAAACATATGCTACAGAAAACTCACTCATTAAATCAAAGAGACAGCCAGGATCGTGGTGGTTGCTCTGGCAACCAGCAAGCTATAAAGGGTTAAACTTGACCATTGACTGTCTGCCTCACCAATGTCAAAATATCTGCTTGACCTATGAGCTCGCACTCTTTGCTCCTGATACCTATTCCTAGAAGTATAACTCACCAAGCATTCGCATGCATTTTGCCTCTCCTCCCTACTTAGTGGTAGAATAAAGCGTTGCCAAAGCGAAATTGCTGCAGCCACGACTCTTTCGGTCAGTAAACGGTTTCAAATGGCTGTCGCAAACAACATGTTAGCTTCGTGATCATGCCACAACCGCGCCGTAGTGTTCCGTGCTCTGCAGCGGCAACTGATAGCTGAAACTTACTGTTTCGTCTTATATATCCTTCCAGCTGCACTGCACGTGTGATTGTGTTGCGGTTATAAAGCTACAGTTTGTTGGATGTGTATCTGTTGGAAGGTGGTTGCTTGGTTTAATTCAACCAGCACATGTCCACCCGTCATTGCGGATAGAATTGTAACTGTGAAATGCCTATCTTTCACGAATCAAAGTGTAATTTTTATTTTATTTAAGGTGGCTGGTCGGGTAGTCGTTAGTCATTGAGAAATTTAGTTACTTAAATTTTAATGCTCGTTTAAAATTTAAATAATAGGTCGTACTTATACTATATTCAGTGGGAATGACTTATGTCTTGGGTACATTCTGAAATATTGTCCTTTAAATGTACTCATTGCCATAAAAATTAGCTTAAATGCAGACTTGATTCATTTCTTTAAGTCATTCTTGCAAAATTAATTTTCCGAAAACAGTTCACACTCGTGGCCATAGAATAAGTATTTTAATGAAGATGTATTGTCACTCAAATGCAAACTAGTATTGAAATATGTTTCTATAAATTATTTAATCTTTCGTTTTCAATCCGGCAACAGCGTCCATTCTGCCCAAGTTAGATCCGTTTGTCATGTCTACATGACCGTTAGCATGTCCCGTACTTTTGTGTGCCATGTTGCCAACTTTACACCACATAGCCACGTGCGCATTATTTGAAATTCTCGCATGCATATTTTTTAATCGTATTTACAAAAAATTTCAGTTGATAGTATTAAATGATTTTTTTCAAATAGATTTTAATTTATTAGAGCTACATTATATCAGTTTTTGGTTAAAATCTGTTAAGTAGGAATGGAGAAAGTGCGTAATTTATCCTATTGGAGTGGAGAGCGCCATAAGGCTCCATGTTAAAAGAATCTCAAAATTTGGCAATAAGTATCTAGATGATCCCCGGTTTTTTCTTCAATATTCCATAGAATATCCAAAAACTAACATATTTGGAAATTTTTAAGAAAACTTGTTCACTTTGGTTTTTTAGACCTTAAGTGAAAAATTCCTTATTACTTAGAATACAGAACTACCATCCATGTTGTAACAGCGCCGATCGATTGCCTGTTGTTTGGTGTGCTTCCAGCTGTTGTCCGCAACAGGGTGTTTCGAGGAACTGTTTCGATTTGAAACTTATAGTTGTGAAACAGTTGCAATAAAATTGTTGTGTTCTTTTAGTTCCACCACTATTCTCTACTGGATTCCTTGCCTGACTACGTCAACCCTTGTTTTCTCTCTTATCATGCAATATCTCTTCTTCAGCCAAGCTTTATATCCCGTTCACTAAAAAATTAGTTCTTGCTCCCTGTTGCTATGCTGGGTGATGTTTTGTTATTGTTGCTGTAGATTTCCATGTGCATGATTTCCCTTATTCTGTGTTTGTTACATGTACCTCGAGGTTGTGCTGCAAAATTGTGAGTCGTATCAAATACTGGATCCCACCATTTCCATCGTACCTTTAGAAAAATATTGCTCTCACTGATGACGGCACTTGGCTATTAGGAAATGCGAATGAGATATAGAATATACCTATTACCTAATAATATTAATTATTCACGGGGGTGGAGCCCTTTTACAAAATACAAAGTATGGAATTGCAAGGTCATGCAAAGTCTAATGTAAAAGAGGAAAAGACACTTACCTTTATAATTAGTTGAACTTAGATCGTTTTCGTAAGACATTGCACACCAAATTTATAAAATAATTAAATATGAAATAGAAAAAATCAAATATATCGCAGTAATGATTAGAGCCATTTTACATGACACAAAATATATAAATTCAGAACCCAGAAATGAGAAATATGTATACACAATAGCATACTATACACAATTATAATGAAGTTCTAGAAACACTATAAAATGACAGACTCAGACATATAGAATACCGTATAAACTCGTGTAAGAGGCGCACCTTTTTTCCCAGAAATCGCAGCCGAAAATGAGGGTGCGCCTCTTACACGAATATGTCCGTTGCAAAATCCGTCACCCGAGTTTGAAGACTAATATCTCAGAGATGACTCAATCGATTTTAAAATGAAGTACATCAAATTAAAGCTTGTTTATTTCTGCGTTTATTGATGGTGTACAAAACATTTTACCGTTTATATCGATTTCAGTGTGTGCTTAAAAACAGAATTTTAGCGCATTTTCCCAGGTACCGGACGGATGCATCGCATTTACAGCTTCGTAATAACAACACGGATCAAGATATCGATATTTCCTTTACAAATATTGTAGCAAAGATCTTTCCTAACAGCTATACGAAGTTTCATATTATTTAATGCATTAGTATTTTAGTTATGGATGCAAATTCACGGATCCGTTATTTTCCGTTCCGCGCATCCCTGAAAACCGCCGTTTAGACCTTCTTCAAGCTCTCGAGTTCATCATCATGAATCCACTTATAAAATCTTAAAGGAATTCGTTGGTTAATCAATATCGATTAACATTTATTTTGGAAAAAGAGCGCGTTCAACTGCCAGGAGCATGCACGGAAGAGAAAGGGAGAGGCGCGTGCTGTTGCCCAGTCAGAGGGCTATCCGTAAGGTGCGCGAGGGAGTCTACTACAGGCATTACCTGCGGGGGAAAACCAATTGTCTTTTCTCTGTGCATGAGTCATTTGGACTCGGTAAATAGTGGCATAAAGTGTGACGCGGCGTTCGGGCACGCGGCACGGGGGCGTTCCTCCGCGTTGTCTTGTAGAGGAACACCCGAAAGCCGTTACCAATATGGAGAAACGCCGTGGAAACCTCAGATCCAAGTGAATACTTACCTCCGGGGTCTATATATGCCTATGAAAAATGCCGCGTAAATTATAAGAGAATATCGAAAGTGGAAGGCTTTGAAAATGGCCGAAAGTTCGCAGTTAGGCCCGCAAAACCTCGCAATAGAAGAAAAAAAACTCAAAATTTTTTCTTCAACTTCGACGCACAAAAAGAGGGGTGCGCCTCTTACACGCGTTTATACGGTAAGTCTTTGCACACTAAATTTTTAAAGGTATGTTTATAAGGAGGAATTAAAAAATAAGAAGACTTAGTTAAATTTTTCTGATAGTTATTGTGTGAGGATGGAATTTCAAAGAGATGGTTACTCCTAGTGTTGACTGCAGGAATTCTGAAAGAATTCAGTGATAGTAACTCAGAAGATCTAATATCTTTACACAATATTTTTTATAAAATGGACATTCCCAGGATCTTCCTCTGAATAGATAGGGAAGGAAGATTTAGGTATAGACACAATTCTTCAATGATATGCAGGTATTTCAATGATTATATGTGGTAAGGAACACTTTTTCTGGCCATTTTAGCCAACTTCTGCATCTTAACTATTGAATAAACTCATCTTGACTTCAGTTCCTGTTGTCATTTGCTGATAACTCTAAAACTAATATGGATTGGTGACATTTCATAACCATTCAGTGCTCTGGGAGAATTCACTTCTTATCAATTTATTTGCTGAAAAAGCATTTACTATGGTTAGAAAATTGTGTGAAATTCACAGCGAAAAGTATCATTCCAATTTTGAGGAAACCGGGACTAGCCACGGTAGTAACCTTTTACGGAGTCACCCGCAAGTGCACATAGGTGCAATATTCCACAGGAGAAAAATCATTCGCCTTGATTGGGATTCGAACCCGGATTCCTTGATTTCGTGCCGAGTGCTTTGAACCAGTTAAGCTACCGAGGCGTCCTTCTCCCTTGTGGATTATTTGGTGGCTTTATAGGAGCATGGTTGTCAGGACTGCTAGACAATGATATCATTAGCAGTCCAAGTCATGCGCTAAGTGCCACAGTCCGCAAGGATAAAGCCATACATAGAACACAAGGAGGTGTTCGCTCTTGACCAATTTTGAGGAAAGCGGGACTAGCCACGGTAGTAACCTTTACGGTGCGAAATCGAGGGATCCCGGTTGGAATCACCGTCGTGGCGAATGATTTTTCTCCTGTGGAATATTGCACTTCTAGGGGGTGTTAGCACTAATTCTTGTACCTATCTGCTCGGCAAGGTATTTCTCTCATTTTATCTTTCCTGCCCGATGTATACATATGTAGTGTGGTGTCAAAATGATATTCTATGTGTCACTCGGAAACATGCCAGTCCTGAATGTCTCAATCAATCTAAGCCAAGCACGTAGTCTCCAGAATCTCTCATATTGTTTACCAACCTAATCCCTCTAAAAGCAGTGAAGCACTCTTTTGTTCACGCGTAGCAGTTTTTAACTAACCGCACAGCTTTCCTTTGTACTTAATTTATTTTTCTAATCATATCTTTCAGTTTACAAGGTTCCTAATGCTCGTAGCATATTCGAGGCGTGGCCCAACCAGAGCGAAGTAGCACCTCTCTTTTCACTTTTTCATCCAAGGACCTTCCCTACTGTATACTTTTGATAAATCATAGTTTCTTTAAAGCTGTGCCGCATATGTTTAATATGTGTGTTCTCCATGATAGGTTAGAGGTTAAGATAATTCCTAGATGTTTTACTTCGTCTGACGACTTTGTTTCCTCCGCCCACGGTGTAGACATGGCGTTGGTGTTGGTTGATTTCCGCAAGAAGTGCACTACAGTGCATTTACTAAGATTTAGTTCAAGCCCCCACTCGTGGCACAACAAGCGAACGTTGTTTAGGTCCGAAGATGAAACTTCTAAGTCCACGTCTTTGTGGTAGATGACTGCATCATCTGCTAATGATATAAGGTTACTGCTAACTCGAGAACTTAGGTCACTTACATGAATATTGAATAAAAGGGGGCCAATCCCGTAGTTTTTGAAAAAGATAGAAAAATATTATTTTTCCCTACGCCTCCCACATTCTTGCATTGAACACAGGGTTTTTGCAGGCCTGTAAAACCTGGGAGATTAGAAATAGTCAGGAAATTTGCTTTTCAAAGTCTAAATCTAATTGTTTTCAAATAGTGAGGAGCACCGTTTGAAGTAGAGATGGGCCGCTCTAAAAATTACCTCGGTATTTTTCGTAATTTACCGCGTCCCTTGTAAATTACCGTAATTCAAGATAATTCACCTATATTTGAGATAATTTTTCATACAAATAAATTCCCAACATGTTCTTTTAAGCCAAGTTCACATTTCCTACGTGTTTAATAATAAATTGAGGCATGTACACTCATTTTTGGAATATTTTACTTAAATTATAACATTATAAGAGTAATGTATTAGATTATTCTTCTTGAAAATTTCTCATACTTAGACAAAAGAAAGCCAGATTGCGTGTTGCTGCCGTAGTTCTTTTTACAATTGTGAAAATTTCTAATAGATTAATGTTGTGTATTAGGTATGGTTTAAACATCATTATATTCCCTTCCTATTGCTATTGGCTTCCTTATTTAACCATATGTTTGCTGTTTTATGCTTAAAACTTAAAAAAAAATGGAAAATTATGGTAGTTTTCGAAAATTACAGTGATTTACCTCAGATGAATATTACAGTAATTTTCCCATCTCTAGTTAGAAGGCACTGTCTTGTTGGTGTGAGGGTTTTTTAGTACCTTTGCCAAATTAGAGCTCTATATTCGGTGTGTATTGAGTAATTATTCCCCATAAAGTAAACTTTCTGGTTCCATTCTTAAAACTCATGCTGAGGAAGGTGGAATATTATTTCTCCTGTTATTGTGTACGAGTAATTCATGGACCTCGTCATTGTCGGAGTCCTAAGAATATCATGCCATCAGAAGAAAGTCTTATTTACCCCCGAGCGGAAGTGGTGGTGCTCTTTTTGTCGGGAAACTTTTATTCCCTCGTAGAACACGTACCAACGTGTTGTGCACTTATTCTCACGGCTCCTTCAACACTTAAGAGTGCAATGGACGTAATGGTACGTCATATAATGTTCTCCGATAAGGTCAATGGATATAATAATAATTATTATCTTAATTGCTCTAGCAGTAGCTCTCCTTATGAGCAGAAAAATTAATACAATACTATACAGATTGAATGAAAATGGAAATCAGGTATAACGCAATAATTTGCAAAATAAACTGTAAATGCATCTAAAAAAATATATTACTTCAAATGGATTGTTAGCAAGCATATGAGTTCAGGGGTGTATTGAAAAATATAACAATTTTCCAATATACAGTATACAACTATGCAATTTGCAGTGCATAGAATACAACAGTTACTTATAATATACTTATGCAATTGTTACAACATATTAAATACTTACACAATAATTACTTAAGCAATACATACTTAAACAATACTTTTCTATACAATTAGAAGTAACCTTTCTTGTCAACAACATTTGACTGTATTAATTTTTTAAAGGAATATAGTATGACAATGACAAATGTAGTCAGAACGGATGAGTATTACTATGAAGAATATTAGTTACAACCACCGACCTATGCCAAAAAAATAATATTTAAGGAGTCCATTGTAATAATATTTTTCGGCATTACCGACCAGTATTTCGGAATCACTTAAGCAATATATAGTTATACAGTATGTACAACTGTAGCGGTTCATTATTATCACTGCTTAAAAGGCCCAAAGCCTCTTTCTGAACACTTTCATTAATCCACTATACTCTGACATACATCGATTATCATTAATCAAACAACAGCTGTATGTAAGGTTATGGCTGCAATCTTTCTGGTAGACATACATATAGCCACATAGTGCGTAAATAATCCACTAGATATGGCATAGAAAGCCCAAAATTGAAGAGTTTTCTCAAACCTAGACTGAAGAGTCTTCTTAAAAAATCCAGTAAGTGCTTATAGATCGTCAGTTTGTCTGGGAGTGCATCCAGTTTAAAGCCCAGCACTCACAGTTTAAGTACTTGCTAAGGAACTGATATTTTCACATGGATAAAGTCAAAAATTTAGGCCTGGAAAACATGGTAAAGTGGACTTGGAATTTCATGGTCTGTAGCAACCCTGGAACACCGTGTGATTTCTTGCTCTATTTGAGAATGTAATAGCTTGGAAAAGTGAGATATCGGTCCATAGAAATCATAGAACACATTTTTTTGCATGTAGCCAGAGTGTTATACTCTTTAAGGATAGGTTTTATGTTGCGTAGAACAGCAAAACTTTGACGAAATTGTGCGTGGAAGTTAAAATTTTATTTTTCTTGAGATTGATTTTGACTTACAGGTCTGTAAACTTTGATGATAAGGTGGAATACGCTATATTGGCGTTTTTATTGCAATTTTCAAGTTAAGAACAAAGTGTATGGCCAATTATGTTTGTTTATTGGCAAAAAAATGGATGTTGCACGCTGCAGCTGGCACAGTGAGTGGTTGGTGGACTTGAGACAAAGTAGTTTTCAACCATGTTCCACCAATTAATTTCACAGCATGTGTTAATTCCACGTGGATTTGCCTAGGGAAGTTTTTTATTCAGAGAAAAGATGGGCCTCCAAATATTGTGTACTAAATGCTATTCAAGTCACTTTACTGTGGGACCAACTTAAACTGGCATTACTGTTGCTTGTGGACAATTTTGAAATAAATTTATAAATGTGCTTATCAAAGCATGAAGTTAGTAGGTTCAATAGGGAGGAATTCTTCAGCTGACACGAGGGGTAGATGATAGGTAAGCTTACTTCTCCAGCCATGGCATGCACCATCATTTTTATGCAAATATGCAATCAACAATGACTGTAACCATGGTCATTATCTCAAAAAGAGCGATATAAACATCGAAGGGAATGTAATAAGGATAATCATAAGAGTCAGCTGTATGCAGTGAGAAAGAAGCATCTGTGAAGTGTTTGCTTTAAAAGTATAGTGGGTGGAGTTAACATAAAGTCGTCGGGCGAAGTAAAATATCTGGGAATTACCTTGATCTGAAACCTATCGTGTAGGACACACGAGTTTATTAGCCCTTAAGCTGCTGCAGCTAGAGCGCATATCGTCCACCCTGTGCTGTAAATATCTATTTAGACGGAGCCTGTCCCTCCTTCCCACGGGCCGAGGCCAAGCAGTTATATGACCCATGTAATCCCCTCCCGACCCTTTTCTCGGGATCCAAGGCGGTGGGCACCGGAACTTGTTAAGGGATCAGTGGGACTTTTAACACATTTTCAAAATTTGTTTATAGGCGTAATTGTTAAAAACAAATATGACAATATTTTTTTCTAGCAATTTTCTGTTTTGAATGATACCAATCACCAAAGAAATTCGTTGATAATTGAGCCGGGGGCGAGCATAAAACAACTAACTTTTGAGACAACCATAGACCATTGAGCGAGCAATCGGAAGAAAGGGTCATACCTCATTGTGGTGGTATGCGATCCCTCATAAGAGCGTGGGAAGGGAGTGGTTAGGGGGTAAAAAGGGTGAATTCCCAAATGTCCACCGCTGGAAAGAAAGAGTTAGGGTCATAATAATTTGAAAGGGCTGAGGGAGCAGGTAGACAGAGGGGGTCAAATGTACAAGAACATTTTTCACGCATTTGCCGGTACACACGTACATGTACGTTTCCCGTAGCCTAAGGGTTAAAAATATACGCCACGGCCTTAAAGAAACTAGGTTTTTTGTATTATATATCAGATTATTTACATAGATTAGATAAAGAGAAAATAAAATGTGTAAAAAATGATTAATTTAGTGTCTTTTATAAAAATGATTGCTTCACAACATGAGATGGTCCAATGTACGTATGCTTCAAAATAACATTTCAGTGTTGTCAGTGGACAACATCCATTGATGGATCAACGTTTAATATTGAGGCATGTAATTTTTTAATAGTATTTGACAGTTTATCGTACAATTTAGGCCCCATTTACAAATAACACGTTTTGAACATGGTTAAATTTGGTTTAGGCAAGGAGACCAAAAAACCTCTGGGAAGGTAAAACATAGTATTGCTGCCAAATACTCTTGGAGCGTAGCCAGTATGTATGCGAAACATTTTTAACACCTTGAACCAGTACATACATCTCAGAGGGAGTATCTTCAGACCAATAAACAGAGGGATGGAGAGTTCATATCTAATAACTAATATAAGTATAATATTCTTTCATGCACAAAAATGGTGGTCTTGTGAGCAGTGTAATAAGCTCCACCCCAACGTATGGGGTGGGAATTGTGGGAAGATTTTCGGATGAAAAAGTAAAAGAGAGGTGCTATTTCGCACTCATTTGGCCACACCTTGAATATGCAGCGAGCCTATGGGATCCGGTGCAGAAAGACTTAATCCGGGAACTTAATAAAATACAAAGGAAAGCTGCGCGATGCGATGATTATTAACAGCGTTGTTACACAGATGTTTAGACGAATTAGGCTGGGAGCCGCTATAGACTCGGAGGCTGCGCGCTATGCTTAGATTACTTGAGCAATTGAGAATAGATATCTTTAAGAGCGACACGGAGAACATCTTATATATGAACCCCACAATATATTTCCAGGTCCGACAGAAACGATAAATTAAGAGAGAGATATTTTGCCGAACGGATAGGTATTGGAATTTGTTTTTCCCCCTAACAATAAGGGACTTTAATAAATGTTAGGCGTAATTTCATTGGAGCGTTTCATTTTTTATAAGCAAACGGCTGGTGTCCTAACACCCCCCGCCACACGCCTATTGAGGCGGCTTGCGGGGTAGTATGTAGATGTAGATATGAGGCCTTAGTCCAGCTTGGAGTGTACCAAGGCTAAAAGAAGTAGAGTCAATACATGAATCGTAGTATACCAGATGCGTTTAAACCTTTTATGCAGTCATTAAGGAATTCCTCTGAGCTGTGATCACTTCCAGACAGTGGAAACATTTTAATAGTGCTTCGAAAATTGTAATTGAATGAGCAGTTTTGATATGGTTGGGGAGATGATTGTACATTATGGTTCCAGGGTGGGAAAGGCCCTTGCTTTACAATGCCGTTGAATGGCATGAGAGATGAATATCAATGTTTTTGTCTGGTGTCATACACGTGAATGTTGACATGATGATTTGTGGGCTGAGATTTTCTCTGAAGAATAGACATTAATGACAAATATACATACATCGTTAAGTTAGTATCCCATAGAGGGGTTTACAAGATTCTCTGCTAACGGCTTTACCCATGACCTGTGAAACCCTTTTTGCAGGATACCTTGCTATGGAGAAATGAAGACCACAAGTTGTCCTGTCTAGAGATTAGCAACTCTGAAAATTACCTTGGTAATTTTCGTAAATTTCCGCTGTATTTTTCGTAATTTACCGCGCCCCTTGTAAATTTCCGTAATTTTCTAGATAATTCACCTATGTTTGAGATAATTTTTCATACTGATAAATACCCAACATGTTCTTTTATGCCAAGTTCACATTTCCTACGTGTTTATTACTAAATTGAGGCATCTGAAACTCATTTTTGGAATATTTCACTTAAATTATAACATCATATAAGAGTAAAGCTTTAGAATATTCTTATTGAACATTTCTCATACTTTGACAAAAGAAAGCCAGATTGCGTGTTGCTGCCGTAGTTCTTTTTACAATTTTAAAAATTTCTAATAGATTAATGTTGCATTAGGTATGGTTTAAACATGGTTATTCCCTTCCTATTGCTATTGGCTTTCTTATTTAACTATACATTTGCTGATAAATGCTTAAAACTAAAAAATACTGGAAAATAACGGTCATTTTCAAAAATTACGGTAACTTTCCCATAAATGAAAATGACTGGCAATTTTCCACAAGAATGTATTTTAAAAACGACTGGTTTCGGTGTACAACACCATCATCAGGTCTTTACTTTTATTTTATTATTAACTTTTATTAACAACTTTTATTATTAACTTTCCCATCTTTAGTCCTGCCCACTGAGTCAATTTATTTACGACGCGTTTCAACGCCTCAGCGTCATCTTCAGTTTCAAACTGTTTGTACCTGAAGATGATGCTGAGGCATTGAAACGCATCGTAAATAAATCGATTCAGTGCGCAGGACAATTTGTGGTCTTTATTTATAAGATGCTGTTCCACAACGCCTCGCCGAATACAGTTGACCTTGCTTTGAGTTGAGGATGATCCCCAGAAAATAATAACACATGTTAAATGTGGTTGTAAATGTCCATAATCCATAGTTTTTCCGCTAGATATCTTCAACAAATCAGGTCCATTGTATTAAGTGACTATAAAGTTAGATCAATGTTGAGGACAGGAGCATCATTCGTCGAGGAGAAGCATTCAAACCCCTACCACAAGCAGTAGACAAGAGAGGCAAAATTAAGCTTGACATCTTGTTTGATTCGCAGTGTGTTAGAGAGATCCTTCCATATACCCCTGGTACATATACATGATATTAAGCCTTTTGAATGCCAACTTTGCTATGAGCAACGCTAGCAAGTTTTCCCAAAAGTTTGAGAGTCACTCCCAGCGTCTCTTTTCCTGATTGCTATAATTGTAAATGACAAGTTAATAATGCATATTTTGTGTTCGATTCCTTTTATTGTAGCTCAAGTTATATTTTGATATAATTTTTCTCATATTGACCCAATTTTTGGATTTTTACACTCCTTCATATTTTGCCATATTAATTTCAATACCCTGGCAATTTCTACGTGGATTTTTAGCAATTACGCACGGCTCTCAAATGGTTAATTGAGAAATTGATCCATAGAAACTATTGCCCAATTCTCAGGGGTAAGTGAAACGTAAAGGTCTCGTCATATTTTATCTTGGTTGTGAGCAGTAAACTTCGTGTTCCTTAAGCTTGTTTCACATGATATTTGATACAGCACAAGGTTGAGGATACTCGCTAGCATGATAGCTTTCGAGTACCGTGTGGTATAGAACCAGCATGCTGGCTAACAAGCATAATAGCTATTATACTCACTGGGGTACTTGATTTCGTAACTGTTGCGGTGCTAGTTTGCTACTAGCTCTCTCCCAGTAAGACCTAGTATGACCACCTCCCAGTAAGACCACAAGTATGGAAATTGCTCTTGGAAACTTGTGGAACTTGTGAAACTTTTGGAACATACTTGTGGAAATTGCTCTTGTTTCATTAACTGCAGTGGTCATCCTCTTTTATAGAGATTTTCCATTTTCTTTTAACTGTTCGCAACAGTGGACGACAGTACCGCTCAATCGCAATACAAGTTCAATGATCGTATGAAACCTTCTATCATACTGGGACCGTCCTCATTATCAAGTTCCAGCTAGCATACTAGGTCTTCTACTGGATCAAGTATTGTGTGAAATGGGCTTAAGACTGTCCATAAAGGGAGGAATCAGGCGAGATGTTGTGGAATATGGACATAATAAGAACTAAGATATTGCAGTTTTCCACAGATAAAGTTTTAATCATCCCGGGTTTCGATTAAAACTTTATCTGTCGAAAATTGCAATATCTTAGTTCTTATTAGGCTTTAACTGTGTTCGGGGTTGTGTGTTAAGGTTTTTACTAAAATGACAAGCAAAATAAAGCGGCAATTAATGCTCAAATCTAGTTGTAATGGCTCACTGAAATTGAGGTGTTGAAAATAGTGGATCCAATTGCCTCCGTGTGCCTTGATTAATATGAAATTAAATTTAAATAGTGTTCAAAAGAAAAGTCTTGACCAGCAGGACAGTAGGTGGGAATTTAACTACAGACTTTCAAAGGTTGCAAGTGTTATGGCGTTTAAAACTCTGTTGTGGATTTGAGGAACTCATTGTGCCATGTGCCATTGTTTCAGTCCGGGATACGGCAGTCCGCAGCAGCAGCCTGGTGGATACGGTTCGTTGGGTGGCAGCATGATGCCGCATCACATGCAGCAGTCGATGACCATGCAGCAAGCGATGGGCTCCATGGGCTACAGCCCACCTCACACGCTGCACCAACTGCAGGTAACGTCTGTTTTCATTGACCCCATTTTAACATGCTACAAATGTGCCTGGGGATCTCTTTCACTTCGAGGTATAGATGCAAAAGTCAATACTCCCAGCCATTTTGTTTCGTGGGTGAATATTGAATGAATCACCATAATGTTGTTTGTTTTTTCTCTTGACCACGTTCAGTAATTATTTTTTTAGGCTCATTATTCCACTGTGAACTTTTAATTATTTTTTATAATTGTTTTTGTGAATGCTAGCTGCTGAACTTCACAATATAGGTCACGAACAATAAAGAGATTTTGAATTTTGCAGTGAACTGAATGAAGTTTGGCCAAAAATTATCCCTGGTGTATCTCCTGGGGTATCTCCGAATCGACCGTAATCTTGAGAGCAGGGACTCTGTTACGGAGTGATTTTAGACTCATTTTTTTCAACTTCTGTAAAATTTGACTTATGCCGCTAGTGTCGGAACGCATCTGTTACATAACTCCCGGACTGCCTGTACATATCTGCCCTGCCCGTATCACTATAAAATGATTTATGTACCTTTGAAAAATCTGGATAATTGTTATTTGAATGATGATCGTGGTGAAACTCCGTATTTATATAACGATATGCATGATGGTTTGTATAATAAAAAAAATGAAATAACTTCATAACATTTCAACGATAGGATGTACAGTCAAGCTTGAATCACACGATCATTTTTTCCATCATTTTTAAGGGATAGCTCCAGTGATAGCTCAAGGGATAGCTTTCCCTACAGCTCTGACATCATAATTTTTTCAGGGATAGCGGCATTGATAGGGATTGCCATCATTTTCTTCATCATTTGGTCCTGTCCCTTTTTCCGTCCCTGAACACCCAAGAATCTGAAGTTTAGCAAATCAGAGCGAAGGGAAGCAAATCACGATTGTGTCGCCGCAAGTGACTTCTGGTTGAATGAGCTTGGTAAACGTAAAAGAGCTGTGAAACCAAGTAGAACTAATTTCCCAGCAATGATGTGAGCACCTACAGAAAAAATGATCGTGTGACCGGAAAAATGACAGCTCGAGCTATCATTTAAGCTATCCGTTGAGCTAACATTGGAGCTATCCCTGAAAAATGATCGTGTGATTCAGGCTTAACAGTGCTGGAACATCATTATATCCATGTTTCTTGAATCCGTGGTTCAGCTTACCGGTCCAGCCTCGGGTGGGCAAGGAGTCATCGTTCCTGTCTTCGATGTCTCCTAATCACTTGAGGCGAGAGTAAAAATTCCTTGTTTAATCCCAGTGTCGGTGAATGATACCACCACTGTTTCATGACTCTGAAACATGTTAAGAGAAGCTGCTGTTCAACCTTATGCTTCCTAGCCCACGGTTTAAAGAATTACTCCACTTGGTGCATGGTGTACTCTTGTGGACGTGCTGACTGTAAAAGTGCATAAATTCTGTACTTCTTAAGTGAAAGTTTCTTGGGTTTCACACACCGGGTAAGATTTTTTAAATGTATCAACGTTTCCATGGTTGTCTCAGCCATTATTATAAGGATAATGAGTTGAGCGATGATGGTGGCGGTTATATATATAGCTGCAGATGCCCCATTGTTGTGGGAGCCGTTACGCGTTCTTTGAATTTCATCAATTACTGGGCGCCAAGTCCTACTTAAGTTGAAGCCGTTGTCTCTATTGATGTTATTTTGCTCCATCTTTATCAACATCGCTTCTTTCGTTATTCTTTCCCAATATTTGGACGCTAGGGAAAGTGGTGTGGAATTTGGGAAATCGACACGATGTCCATGGTCAAGGATGCTCTGCTAATGCAGACTTTTCCAGTTGAAAAAGCATTATACTTCTTTCTAAGTAGGACTTGGCGCCCAGTAATTGAAGAAATTCAAAGAACGCGTAACAGCTTCCACAACAATGGGGCATCTGTGGCTATATATATAACCGCCAGCATCCTCGCTCAAACTCATTATCCTGATGACGATGGCTGAGTCAACCATCGAAACGTTGATACATTTGAAAAAATCTTACCCAGTGTAAAACTCGAGAAACTTTCACTTATATTATTCGCCGGGAAAACCTTAAATCCTCTGTACTTCTTGCTTCTGAGCAGTGAATTTTTCAATGATTTTTAGTTCTGTGCCTTAATATCCATCCATGCCCATCGTTTAGTGATACTTATGCCAGAACTAACATTTAAATTTATTTCTGTAGGTTACAAAATTAACTTAGAAATTGTCATGTAAACAATCAATATACATACAGAGACAAGTGCGTACATGACATCCTTCCTGGGCATATAAAAATACATACATACAGAACATCCTTCTAGATGAATGAATATATAAGTCATGAATCATTCAAGAACTCATCCACACTACAATTGGTCTTGTGAATTAGTAGTTTTTTGTAAATTCAGCTTTATAGACATTAATGTTGGCGACTTTTTTTATTGACATTGGAATCATGTTATAAACTATCGAGGCAGTGTGATGAGGGCCTCTTTTGGACGTGCATGGTGGCTGGTAAAAACTAAATGGAAATCTTCACTACCACGAGTCATGTGGCTATGCACCACCGAATATCGGCAAAAAACAAGTGTCGATTATTTCTGACACACACTGCACAGTTAAGAATCCCTGCATACCTCTTTTACTTCTATCGTGCATTTGTACATTGCGTCATTCGTTGTTTTTCAATGTAGCCCCAGCAGCAACAACAGCCCCCGCCCCCACACCCCATGTCACACCCCATGGCCCACCAGATGGCTCCACAGATGCACGGGCAGCCACAGATGCCCATGGAGAACACGACGAGCGAGGATAGCGACGACAGTGGATTCCTACAGCAGCAACACCACTCTGCAATGGTGAGTGCTTTTCTCTCTCTGCGACTGATTACTATCTTTACCCTTAATTACTCGAGTTGTTGCATGCTGTGGACTATGATACCAATACGTGAGCGGGGAACTACGAATTAGGTATGAACTTTGAATTAGGTATGAACTTTGAATTAGGTATGAAACGCTTAAAATTATTGTGCGTACATATTTCTTTAGATGTTGATTATAGAATATTATTGTGGTTTATATTATATTCATAAATTGCTGCCATTATTCTACCGAGATTATACCAGTACAGGCAGTCCTCGACTTTTGTATACAATGCG
This sequence comes from Pyrrhosoma nymphula, assembly GCA_963573305.1. Classification (NCBI taxonomy): domain Eukaryota; kingdom Metazoa; phylum Arthropoda; class Insecta; order Odonata; family Coenagrionidae; genus Pyrrhosoma; species Pyrrhosoma nymphula. The sequence goes on along the minus strand of OY754340.1, from coordinate 62,007,615 downwards.
TTCCTGAAGACGTGTACGAAAGTCGAATGTACGAAAGTCAAATGTACGAAAGTCAAATGTACGAAAGTCGAACAATAGAGTCCCATACTAATTAGGGGTTACGTTCCCGGAGAGTTAATAATACATTGTAAAACCTCATATCAATTGTAAGTAAATTTTATTTTTAAGACAAAAGTTTAAAATACATTAAGTATATTTAAAACAATACGTAATTACTTTAAAAACTACGCAGTCTTAATAAATGGTTTTAAAAGGATACAGTTGTGTACTGAGTAAACATATGCATTTCTATAATTTTTTCCAAGCAGAAATTAACATTTTACTGATAACGTCCACTATATCACTATAAAGACACAAAACAAGAAGCATCACAACATTTAATTTTTGGAACCTTAAACTTGATGTCATTTAATTTGTTGCAATTAAAGAAGCAACAAAGTTTCGCATTCCTAAACTGGACAAAAGACAAACGAAAATAGAATGATGTTTCCTAGGTACATGCCATACACAATTTCGTGAATTTCGTATTGCACTTCCCAGCATTTCATACATGGTCTATAATTTTATCTTTCCCCTTTACTATTGAACACACAGTTGAACGGCTTAAGTTCAATGATTGTCTTGCAGCAAAAGATCCTCCCAGTTCAGCTCGTCTAATAATTCCTAACTTTTGCTCAACAGTATTAAGTTAATGTGATCTACTTGTATTTTTGTTGGTCTCAGTCACATCATATTTACGTTTTCCACTCATTCTTATCACACGATATTAATTAAATTCAGTAAATAAACAAGTTATACCTTGCTCTAAGTTAACACTGCCCACAGTCGTGTATACTTGCGAGCAAGAATACCAGATGAAACAGTTGAATGCCAGGATGCGCCATGCACCATTGCGGGAAATTCAAAAGTATTTTTCAACAAATGTCTGAAAGTTTGAATTTTGTGTCTGAAAGTCAAGTAAAAGGTATCAATTTGGAGCGTACGAAAGCGCGAATTGTACGAAAGTCGAGGACTGCCTGTAATAACAAAAGAACTGCAGCATGTCATTCAATTTTTTAACTTTTTTCTGCTGTTCGACAACATTCGATGCTTTTATTTAGTTGTGAATCATGGAATTTGGAAGTAAGTTTGAGTTGTAACTTGGAGTTAGCTAGTCGTACCTCGTGTGGGCACAAGTAAGGTGAATGATGAGTGAATTTGAATCGTTTTGGACTGATGTGATGCTTGTTTTCTTACACCCACCAGATGGCAGGCCTGAAGCGCCCATCTCCCGAGCCGGCCGAGAGTCCTACGGGTGGCATGATGGGAAAGGGGGGTGCCGCGGCAGCCAAGAAGGCCAAGGGGACCAAGAAGAAGAAGAAGCGCGATCCTAATGAACCTCAGAAGTGAGTACACAATGTTTAAGCATTTTTTTTGCAACTTTTAGGTTTTGCAGTACTGCTATGTAATTATAATGCAGTGGACACCACAATAACAGTTGGCTATTGAGAGGTGGCCCTAATGGAGGTAAGGCGTGGTGGTATAATGATTTCTCTTCTTAAGTTATTTTTAAAAAATTGTCTGGAATTTGGTTTATTCATTTGAGATGCCGGCAGTTGCAAGATTAACTTGAGGGAAGGAATGTAATAAGAACTATGACAATGCAATTTTCCACATAAAAATGTTTTTAATCGACCCGGGTTTCGATGAACTGAATCATCATCTGCACCTGATTGATTAAAAACATTTTTATGTGGAAAATTGCATCGTCATAGATCTTTTTATGTTCAGATTCCACAAAATCTCTCCTCATTCCTCCCTTTTTGAGGGAAGGAGGTAACTGTAGTGCTTGAAGAAGAAAACTTATGCCCTTAAAAATTGAAATTTGACATGAAAAACATAGATGAGTCATGGAATTGAGAAGCCTAAGTCCACAAGACACTTTGTTCTTGGCTTGCGTGGTCTGTTTTTGTTTTTTGTTGGATGATAGTGTGCGATTGCCTCACCCTTGTATCTGTTTGCCGGCAGGCCCGTCTCTGCATATGCGCTGTTCTTCCGGGACACGCAGGCGGCCATCAAGGGCCAGAACCCTACGGCGTCCTTCGGCGAGGTGTCAAAGATTGTAGCTTCCATGTGGGATGCCCTGGATGCAGAGCACAAGAACGTGAGTATAGTTGAAAAATTTCATTATATTGGCAATGATGGTATTGTGTGCATGTTATGCTTAAGACTTCAGTGGATAACCTTAGTGCAGTAGAAACTCGAAATTACGAAGTCGACCTGACCGTACGAATTTGTTATCACTTTGTGTTTCCTGAGAAGAGAGTTTATTTTTTGCTGAAATGGATGGTGACGATTTAGTTTTGTTGGAAGACGAAGAAGAGGACGACCAATGTTGCAAGTAGTTATACAAAGAAAGAGCTGGAAAGGACCCGTAATTTAAAATGCGGAGAGAGGAGAGCAGACACATCACCAAAAATTGGGACTGCCCGACTAGGCGTCCGCGTCTCGACTGCTTTCGAAGCAGTCGAGACGTAGACTTCGGGCATCAGCCGTTGATCTCGACAGCCGAGACGTATCAGTGAAACGGAACCCATTTTATATCCATTGGATGAGTTCGAACGCTACTGTGATCCATCACTATTCGTATAAACGAGTAACTTTTTCACGTCGGGACCAAGATCTGAGGTTTGTAATTTTAAAACTTTGTTATTTTGTAATATCGCGTACTGTCACATACACTTAGATACCCTTTTGGTCGGGACCCGAAGATTTTGCTTCGTAAAATCAAAATTTCGTAATTTTGAGTTTCGTATTTTTGAGTTTCTACTGTAGTCGAGACAAGATTCTGGTAAAGAGCTCTTGTTGCGAGAAGCATTTCGCGTATCAAGTGCGTAAAAGTTTGTTTCTTGATGTTTCGATCTCACTGCCCATGCCTGTGAACAAAGTCCAAATCTGTGGGAAGTAAGATATCCAGTATGGTGGTAAAGTATGTTTAGCCATACTTTACCTCCATATTAATTTTGGTCATGATTCATATAGCCTTTATCTTTAAATTTGGCATAATTTGATGGTTTTTAATGGTCATTCTTATGGTTTTTGGCGTGAGGAACATGAATCTTGAGCCAGAAGTGACATTTGAAGTGAATTTTTCATGATATTTACAAGTTTTATGAAACCCATGAAGTACTCGCTGCCTAAAATTCCACTTTCCTGCCAGATGGCATGAGAAATCATAAAGAGTGTGGGAAAAAAGTTGCGTTGCATTGTTTAAGCTGTTATATAAACCTCTTAGAGAGCCTGATACGAGGTGTGATAAAAAATAACTGGAATTTTCGTTTTTCTGAAAGAATATTTATTTATTAATCAATATCAGTTTTGTTCCCTTCAAATTAATCCCCCTTAGATACATAATACACTTGTGCCAGTGGTTTTTCTAAACTTTGAAGCACTTCTGGAACTCACTTATCGGTATAGAGTTCGGCTCCTTCAGCTATTCTGTTTTTATCTCATCAATGGTGGCAAAACGTCGTTCTTTCACGGTTCTCTTCAGCCTCGGGAATAGAAAGAAGTCATATGTCTGCCAAATACAGTGGCCGAGGCAAAAAAATGTTTTTTTTACCAAAAAATCACGAATAACCACAGTGAGCGGGAGCATTATAGTTAGAGATGGGAAAATTACCGAAATTTTCATCTGAGGTAAATTGCCACGGTATATTATGGTAATTTTCGAAAATTAACGTAATTTTCCAGTATTTTTTTATTTTAAGCATTAAACAGAAAATGTATGGTTGTAAATAAGAAAGCCAATAGCATTAGGAAGGGAATAACGATGTTTAAACCATTCCTTAATGCAACAATAATCTATTAGAAATTTTTAAAATTGTAAAAAGAACTACGGCAGCAACACGCAATCTGGCTTTCTTTTGTCAAAGTATGAGAAATTTTCAAGAAGAATATTCTAATGCATTAATCTTAAAATGTTATAATTGAAGTAAAATATTCCAAAAATGAGTTGTACATGTCTCAATTCATTATTAAAAACGTAGGAAATATGAACTTGGCTTAAAAGAATATTTTGGGAATTTATCTAAGTATGAAAAATTACCTCAAACATTGGTGAATTATCTAGAAAATGACAGTAATTTACAAGGGGCGTGGTAAATTATGAAAATTACCACAATAATTAACGAAAAATACCGAGGAAATTTTCAGAGTGGCCCATCCCTACTTATACTCACTAGGGGAGTATTATTACCTTGATTCCTGTTGCTTAAAATTCTGAGGGCTCCACCTCTCCCCAGGGCTGCAAGTGGTCCCTGGAAGTTAAGTGCAAACGGCACTTAACTTCCAGGTAGTATACCTTATTGACCGTACGACCATAAGGCAGTCATATGACAATAATTAAAAATCAGAATTATAAAGACCGCAAAATGTAAATATTCCGTTAATTTTTTTATCGCGCCTCATATGACATTTAGTAAGCGCAGTATGTCATGTGGAAGAGGGCTGTGCTCCTCATTATAGTGCACTGGCAATCCGCACAGCGCACACTGTGTACATTATGGTACAGAATTTGTATAATAAGTTTCTCTTCTTCTAAGTGTTATCGTCGTGTATCTTTTCTCCCAGACCTGTATCATGTATTATTGTCATATATCTTTCAAATTCTTTCCAAATTCTGTCAATTTGTTTCTCTTTCCATTTTAGTTTTCAGGAGGCTGTTATGTTCCAAAAATTATATAAGTTTCTCTTATTCTTCTCCAAGTTTTCATTGAATATCTTTTCTCCCAGATCATTCTAAGGACTTCTTTTTCGTCAATTCCATCCGTGGGATTTTACGTCAACCTCTGCACAACGTTTTCTCTATAACATTCTTAATGGCACAAGTTTTATTAATTGTTACACGGAAAATAATTCATAGCCATTCAAGCATTGAAGCTCCCATAGACAGGCTTGCTGTAGATTGCCGTTGCAAATGAGAATCATTATAATCCCTTGTGCCTCTGACCCTGCTGGTTTTTATGACTCGTGAGTAAACTAATCACTGTGGTTGTACGTTAAGAGTATTGTTCTTTAACGAGAGTACCATTTGAAGTTTGTGGGAGAAAAGATTCACTTAAGTAACTTGTGGCTTGTAAGATGCTCCGAAATATAAGATAGATCCTAGTTTTGAACAAATATTCTAGAAGTTATAAATCATTTTTCGGACATCTTTAGGTATTGTTTGCAGTGAAGCAGAAGTGGTTGATGCTGACAAATATTTGATAATATATTCCATAGGTAATATATATTGGGCAACTCTAGCTATTTTTTCCCCACTCCAGACTATTTAAGGTGGTTTCTAGTGAGAGATAGATCCCTAGTCATAGTGGAGACCATATTAAAATTAATCTTTTATTTCAGTGTCTGTAAGAAGTACGAAATAAATATTGTAATATTAATGGCGCAAGGATATAGTTATATTTATGACCAAAAATCTCGGTAATTAAATGAAGTTACATAAGTCTCTAACTTGACTCATTTTTTCCCGCCGTACGGCTGAAAACCCTTCAAAACAGCAGGTTTTTTTGTGATTTTGTAAAAGTTTTTATGGTGAGTAATAGATTATTTTTCTATAAATAGTTGAGAAAATGCAATCTATACACCGTTAGTTTTTTTTACGAAATCAAGGTGTTATAAATTCCTAATTTTTTGTAGTATTCTCCTACTCTGGAGCGCACAGCCATAATCTATCCCATATTTATAAAACATCTTATATTTTTAGACAAATTGCTCGAAAAGTAGTTCGGCAAGGGGTTGATATTTTGATATAATTGGAAAGATGAGTTTTTTCTTTAAAATGGGGCCAAATTCTAGGTGAAGTGATTTTTCGCTCAAACTACCTTAAGTTTCAGATCATGCAGCTTTAAAGTTTTTAAAAATAAAGGTGATTACTGACATGCCTTGTTGCTCTTAGAAATTATAAATACACCAGGAAGATAATTTCTGTTAAATCATATATTTCTGTGTATCATATCAACAAGGTCAAAGCAAGAAATAAACAACTGTTACTATAACTCAGTACACAAATACACGCATACGCCTGAGAGAGAATTGTGCTTCAAATGTTCTTTAACATTATGCAGGTTCAACTTCCCGACACTAAATATTTCTCATTTATAAAAGTTGCTATATAGACTGATTATTGTTTAAACTCTTGCAACAGCCAAATTGTAAACTTAATTTATGTGAACTTTGGGTGTAAGTTATCCGAATTCATTTAATATGCACAGCTTCAGAAAAAGATAATTTACTCATTAGCTTCTCACTAAATAAGATGCAGGGTTATATTCTGTGGGCTTTTTATGGGGAAAAGCCATGTTTCAGAAGGTGGAAAATATATTATCTCCTGTGATATATTTATACATTTCTATATTCATCTTGGTTGGAATCGTAATTCTAGTTTCAATTGACCTCTTGAGAGCTGGTAAGTAAATCAGTCATTGTTTTCCCTATACTGTACTTAAGTTACCCTTTAGGTAACGTTGGGCAGTCTTGACCTGAAGCATTTTCTGTACTACCCTTACGAGTAAGTTTTATTAAGTGTTTTGACTGAAAAATCTTTTCAATGGACGTGTTCAAGGAATATCAACTCTTCCTGAATTAATTGTGATCGTGATACGTCAGCACAAATGCCTATAGTACTAATTGACAAGCTGCTTAACTTATCCATCATAATATGCGGTCATGCATGCATTGTTTCACGAATGTATACAGCTGAATGCGTCCATATTGTTTGAGAAATTCTTTGCGTGTCTTACGAATAGATTCGTGTGTCGTCTTTTTTCAGGTGATGGTATACGGCCTTATGCGTTATTTAGATTGTAATGGTATCACTTTTCATTGCACTGGTTTATTTAGTGGGCGGGTAGAGAAAAATATCACAGTTGATGTAGGTGAGAAGTTAACCATAATTCGCAGTAGTGCTGTCAATGTAACTGTATTTTATGGTAAATTTAAAGATATTTTGAGGAATTAGTTAGGCATCCACGTCATCGAAACCATCAGTTATATAGCATATCGAAGAGTATTGAATGATAATTAACGCGAAGTATTTTCACGTAGTATATTTTGGTTGACGCACCATTTAAATTTATAAAGCCACTTACTGTTGTCCTTGAGTCGAGTTTTTTCGTAATGGTATACTTCCCTGACCTTAAGTCAAGGTTAGTAAGGTGT